>BTPG01000006.1:9945773-10123013 GCA_036245525.1 Semisulcospira habei
GTTCATAGGACATACATTATGTTATCTGTTCATAGGATATAAATTATGTTGTTATCAGTTCATAGGACATACATTATGTTCTTGTTATTTCATGTGGGTGATGGTTGCGAAATTATTAGGACTGCTTCTGTCAGCATGTGTTAAGACTATCATTACCTTAGATCTGCTCACGCATCCACATAATTTGTGTTGAGACTGATTACTTAAAATTAATATTGCCTGCCAGTGTGTTTGATGTTGTCTGTTTGTGGTATGAGTATGTGTGAGTATGTGTAATTTTACGTCTTTGTTATATGTGTCATTGTTAAAAGCGTGCACATGCGTGCGTGAGTTGTGAGTGCGCGCTTACAGTTATAATTATTATAAGATAAGCGCATTATAAAGACAGTAATTATTATTATTATTTATGTGGTTCAGCTAGTTATAGACAGTAACTGGTCATATTATAAGCATTCTTGTTTTTTTACAACACACTTTGAATACTACATTACAGTACCCCACTCATTCTAGTATCATTAGGTCGCAATATTGGAAAAAATACATACAATAGTCTCTACTATTTATTGGAACTTGTGCTCGCATTTCTTTGAGCGATCATACAGTGCAAATGAAGATTAAGATTTCTTCCTTTTGAGGTCCTGTCAACCATGTACAATGCGGAGCAGTGTTCGCTTTCCACATTACCTTTATTTTAAATGCTTTCTGTATGGTTGCAGTAGTAATAGTTATAATAATATAGCTGATAATCTGACTTTTTTTTTTTACTGTTTGCTTTCAGCAGGTACCATTTCAGAATCAGGAACCAGCTGACATGGAAAGGCTGCTAGTTGCAGAACCAGGACAGCAAGATGTTCTGCCTGTGGAGCTGGAGGTATGTTTTGCAGGTTGAAGCATTGATGTGCATTAACCAAAGCAAAAATGTGTATTTACCAAGACATCCAAAGTGGTGGGTTGATTTTGTAGTGATAATTTCGACACATCTTTGTTATTACAAGCAGTTGGTACTTTATGCGAGTCGATTGTGCTGTATACATCAATATTCTAGTAATAACTTTTGTACAACTGCACAATAGAAACAATACAAATGTATTATTTAGTATTTATACATTGGTTAAAAACAGGGAACTTTTAAGAAAATGCAATACAAGATGTAATTATTTTCAATTTTAGAACTTGTGTGCCTTTTTTCAGATTTCAGTGGATGACATGGAGACGGCAGAGGTGTTTTCTGAGCATGAGGCGCCAGATGTCCTGTCAGTGGAGCTACCCCCTGCACCACCCAGCACCGCAAGCAAAAGCTCCCAGGCCGGTGAAAGCCCTCAAGCATTTCTGTCAGTCGAGGCACTCGAGTTTGACATAAAACTTCTCCATTATTACACGGGTTTGGAAACCTTTGAAAAGTTCATGGCTGTGTTTCATTCGTTAGGTCCAGCAGTTAATTACCTTACCTATGTGCGAACGAACAGTGTTATTTGTATCTCACCGGTCAATCAATTTGTCCTTATGCTCTCAAAACTGAGACAAGATTTGGACTATGTGCCCTTATCACGTATGTGTGGGGTTTCTGTGTGGAGCGCAGAAAACATTTTTATCACTTGGGTGAACTTTTGTTCGAGGCAGTGGGGCGAAGTGAATATGTGGCCGAGCAGGGAGATAGTTTCACATTTTGCTCCATCTGACTTTGCTCAGAAGTTCCCAACGACCAGGGTGGTGTTGGATGGAACAGAGATCCCGGTGGCAAGACCATCAAATCCATTGGCTCAGAGAGCAACATTCAGTACCTACAAAAACAAAAACACTGTAAAATGTGTGGTTGGTATTACACCTGGGGGCCTTGTTTCCTACGTCTCTGACACGTATGGAGGTGCTGCATCAGACAGGCAGATTGTGGAAAGATCTGATCTACCACAAATGTGCGACCCTGGTGATTCAGTTATGGCTGATAAGGGGTTCAATGTGCAAGACTTGTTCGCCTCAAATGATGTTCAGATTAATATTCCTGCTTTCTTTTCAAAGAAGAACAGGCTTTCGCAAGAGCAGGTCTTGAAAGACAGGAAAGTGTCGAGCAAACGTGTGCATGTAGAAAGAGTCATTGGGATGGCCAAGACCTACAAGATTCTCACCAGAGGCCTGAGCTTGCTGGAAACAAAGCTGTCCAAACACATTATTGCAGTGTGTTTTATGCTTTGTAATTTCAGAAGCAATGTTGTTGGTGTTGATGCCTGATTCAAAATCTGTACAACTTCTAAAATCATTTATATATGACAGAGAACAGTATGTTTATGTAAATAACCGAAAGTCACAATTTGAAACTGTTAAAGCTGGAGTAGTCTACTTTAGGGCCTGTTATTTTCTATCTACATAAATTATCTCCCCTTCATATTTCAACATCTTGTAAACTCTTCGCTGAAGAAAATACATTAATTGTTATCGTTCAATGAGGTTTAATGTTATAATGTGAATGTGTTATATTTAATAGTTACTATTACAAGGGCAAGTTGTTAAAAAGCGCACCCAGCCCTTTCTATTTCTTGCAAAATAAAATTATCTAAAAAATTGTGATCTTTCCTATGTTGCTTTATGTACTGATAATAATACTCTTTGATAGTTCATGACACCAAAAGGGAACAGCTGCTATTATCCATTTTAAAAATGTGTTCATTCATATATATATATATATATATATATATATATATATATATATATATATATATATATATATATATATATATATATATATATATATATATATATATATATATACTTTTAACAAAGGCGTCGCCCAAAGCCCAAAAATGCACTCAATCAGAGTAGCTCCAAGGGACGTAATTTTTTACAATAAATTTTGAGAATGCTGTGCTAATGCCATGGAATTCCAGGCTGGTAAGCTTGCATTGTGTCATCAGGACATCAGCTGTCCTTTTGTGACTGCATCGCATTTTTAAAATGGATATAGCAGCTGTTCCCTTTTGGTGTCATGAACTATCAAAGAGTATTATTTATATATATAGTCATTTTCTATGTATGCATTTTGTTACTAGTCACTATTACTATTTGGTAATGATGTTTATATCCACATTCACATATCAGCTTAACTTTAAAAAAAAACAAATCAAACTAAAAGCGCATAAAATATATTTGGGTTAACAACTTTCAGAAGAAGATATTAAAACTAAAGCTAACAAAACCTTCCGACAACAAATTTCTTCTGAAACAAAATCACTCATGTAGAAAGCCCCATTAATGGCTAATGCATTATTATTATTGCAAAACAATTAAAAATCTCATTTGATGTAGGTGAGCATAGTTAGGATTTTCCTGCAATCAGATCCCACATTTTACACAGTTTTTTGTTTTTCAAAAAGAGTGAAAACAACATTGTAGGTAAACAGAAATCACTTTTTATTAAACAGTGACAAAAGCAGTGGACACTTGAGCGAAAGACTGTGAGTACCGCCTGAAAAAATACTGTTCAAGCACAGCTGCCCTGTGATAGTCATCATGAAATGCTTTCAACTTTGCTATCATGTTGCTGATGAAGTCTTGATCGCGTTCCACACGTATGACTTTGATGTCCTGAAATGTATAAACAACAAAGTCAACAGAACAAGCACCACTGCAGAACATCTGCCCCTGAATTTGGAAATAGTACTCATGGGTCAGCTTCAGTTTGCAACCTACATCCTCAAGGTACGGCACTGTAGAGGGATCGATGGCCTTGTTCCGGGCGCTGTAAGGGCACTTTACCTCCACCAGCAGCTGATCGTTCACTTTCCTGTCCGGAGTGCTGGCAAGGTATGGGTGCTGGGCGCTCACCAACAGACCCATGTCAGTCGTTGCAGCACCAGAAAGCTCCTCATACTTTCGGACTGCTACACCCTCAAGCATCTTGCCATGGTCAGTGGCCTTGGACCTGAACTCCTTTGAGCACACAAGACGCTGTGCAAGTGCTCTCTTGTCAGTTCTGTCTGTTGCTTTGCAAACTAATCCAAACGATGAACTGCAGATCCGCATACTTCGTTCTCTTCTCCAAGCTTTTTTGTCATGCCTTGTTGTTTCTTCAATGCTAGTGATTTCTTCTTGAGAAATGGTTACAAGACCAGACTTGACAAGAAAATTGTGTGACAATGAATGTGGAAGATAATCGTGGTCCAAATCAATGGCATAGGGGTTAGCAGGTGCAAAGGCGTGCATCACTGCTGCTTGGGAGAACACTTGTGAATTTATAAGCATGTTGCGGAAATAGTCAGTGTATGAGTTCTTGCTCCGGAACTCAGGTGGTCTAGGGTCAAAGTCAAGGCTGTCACTCACTGACAACTGCAAGTCCACTGCCTTGACTGGAGAGCCTACAAGTTTCTTGGGTTGATGAAACGTCTGCAGCTGCTGTGTGCATGTCGTTGCCGTGCGGAACTGCTTCGTATTGGCAAATTCAGTGAGGCCATATAGCACACAAATTACATGTTTGCAGTGCGCCGCAGGGCCCATTCCTGCAGCACATTCACACTGGCACTGTGCTATCAGTGCATTGGCAAGCAGTATGTCCACTCGGTAGCAAAGATGAGCTTTCATCTCAGCTCTCACCTGGGCCTTGACGTAAGTCCCAACATCTTGGTCACAACACCGGATGAAATTAACGTAACTGTTGTCGTACAGACGCACAGGCTTAGCATCCATCTCCTTGTGGACGGTGCGTAAGTATGCCGACAGGTCTCCAACTGTGAGCTGCGGCATTGACATGTCACCGTGCAAGTCTTTGTAGTTCGTCTCGGCCGGCAGAGTCATGTGGAACTCCGGCTGGGAAACGTCACAGGCACCAAAGTTTCTGTTCCGGTCATAGGCCTCTAATCTGAAAACAAACAAAACACATCAATATTAAGCATGGCTGAATTAATATAAACTAAACACAGAGGGGGCAGGAGTTGGGGGGCCTGTACGACTCAATGGACTTGCACGGTGGCATAACCATTAGTGATTACTATAATTTAACCACAAAAAATCTTTCTCAAAACAATGTCGATAATTGTAAAATATATTAATAATATATTTTACAATTATGGACAATGTTTTGAGAAAGATTTATTTCTTGGGTTAAATTATTATAATATTAATAATATTAAATTATTATTATAATATCAAATTAAAATCAAATTATAATATAATCCAAAACCAGTGCTATTAAAATATTAGTACTAATTGCAGGCTGACTAATTGTAATTTGATTAAGGGCTTTCATCATTTACTTCAAATGCAGTCTCTGCTCACAAGTTATATAGTACTGCAGCTTGTGTCCGCTACAGTATATTATATGTGATGGCAAAATACATAATAAAATTAAGCAAAATGCGTGCGGTCAATCGCCCACGGTACTTCTTTTCCTCGAAAACACCCCGGAAAGCAACAAAAACTAACGAAACACCCCACGAGAAAAAGGCGATTTCGGTTGTTTTTGTCTCTTCGGGGATTTTAGTTGGATTTCGTTAATGTTTGTGTTTTTTTCGTTGATTTTTCGAGGAAAATTTCGGTTGTTTGTTGTTGTTTTTTTCTTTTACTTTTTGGGGGTTTTCGTTGGTTTTCGAGGAAAAGAACTACCCGCCGCCCAAAGCATTAAAACTAAGTGAAGAAAAAACGATAGATCTGCCGATACATGTAAATCACTGACGAACCGCAATATTCTTGTTGATCTCTAGTTTAGTAATATATTGCATCCCACCCCCCACCCCCCAAAAAAAAGAAAAAAAAAAAAAAAGAAAAAAAAGAAAAAGAACGAAACCACTGCCCTAAAACTTGAGAAAATAAAAGCTGACTAGTAGTACTAGTACAGTAATCTTAATAACAGAGACACTCACCTCTCCACCAGTTCTGCTTTCCGACCCGCTACTCGAGCGTTCCGTTGCCGTAGCTCTGCTTTCAACGCATTGAGAGACATACTTCCATACGCACTAGCCATCGTTCGAAACAAGGCGGTTCTTTGCGATGATAGTGAAATTATAATAAGTAAACTCGACTGTAGTAGTACTAGTAGTAATATAGAAGTTACAACAAGATGGCGACTTTAGGCCTCTTGGTGGAACGCCACCTATCGGAGAGTTATCGGTCCTGCGACAGCTGGGGAACGCCAAAAGCGCTCATTAGACTAGACTTGTATAGCGATCCCGCAACCACCGCGCGCGCGGGTCGACGCGAAGAAACCACAGCACTGCCACGCCTCGCGAGCGCCCAATGCTGTGTCTATCGACGGCATCCCGTCTGGCCAGCCGAGAGAGAGAGAGAGAGAGAGAGAGAGAGAGAGAGAGAGAGAGAGAGAGAGAGAGAGAGAGAGAGAGTGAGAGAGAGAAAGAGAGAGGGAGGGAGGGAGGGGGGGAGAGAGAGAGAGAGAGAGAGAGAGAGAGAGAGAGAGAGAGAGAGAGAGAGAGAGAGAGAGAGAGAGAGAGAGAGAGAGAGAGAGAGAGAGAGAGAATTAGTGCATAATATCATAAATATATATAGAGAGAATTAGTACATAATATCAACCAGATATAGGAACACCTGTTTGGCACACTGCACACTTTCAGCCGTAATTCGTTGTCCGGGGGCAATAGCATGTTCGTCATATCATCAGCATCCTCATGCCGAATGTAAAGTACCAAATGGAGCGCAGTCCCTACGTCTTAAACGACAGTAAATTCAACCAACCGCATAAAACTCTAAGCGTACGTGCAGTGAAAATGCCATCAATGTTTTTGGGGTAGTTTGGTTCATGTTTTTGATTAACAGACTTTGTGTGTTGTACCTGTTTCGACGAAAACAGTGTATTAAAAGTCCGGACAAACACGCGATATCGCGTGTTTGTCCGGGCTTTTAATACACTGATTTCGTCTAAAGACGTGCAACTTTGACCTACTTCTGATTTTCGAAAATTGTCTATGACAGGAGAGGTTGGGAGTGCTGACGCCCTTTTGTATAGTTTTCTTTGAAATAATGTTTAAATCTACACGTTCCATAAAGTTTTCTTTGTTTTGTAGTAATAGCTGCATCTCAATGTAAGCGTTCCATTCAGTTCCAACATATGCAGACCGGAAGCTGAGGTCACCGCGTGATCCTGAAGTCTACATCTTGCGGAGAGCCATCAGTATTCCAGCAGCAAGCACGGCAAGGGAGCTAACCAGAGCACTGGTACCTAAGCAACAAAGCAATATGAAACATACATTTGTCTTTCAAAATGATCGTCTCCCTCTCTCTCTCTCTCTCCTCTCTCTCTTTCTCCCCCCCCCCCTCCTCCCCCAACCTCACCTCCCGTATTCAAGGTCATAATTTTCAAGCATGTTTGTCAATCCTACTGGTTTGTCGGTCTGCCCCTCAATCCATCTATGCATCCTTCTACCTGTCCGTCCGTCTATTCATCCATCCATCCGTCCGTCCGACCGTCTTTCAATTTCCTCCGACCGTCCGTCCTTCCATCCATCCATCCATCCATCCATCCATCCACCCACCCACCCGCTGATCCATCCATCCATCCATCCATCCATCCATCCATCCATCCATCCATCCACCCACCCACCCGCCGATCCATCCATCCATCCATCCATCCATCCATCCATCCATCCAAAACTTTTCACTTTGAAGCAAATAGTGCAAGGAAACAACCTAGAAACATTCCATTTCAAATCACGATGAAGGAAGTCAGATGATGCCAATGGTGACCTTAATTCAAGTCACTGTTGTCAAATTATATTTACCTTAGGCGTCTGCCTGTCATAATATGGACGTCAGACAAAAAAAAAAAAAAGATGAACTCAATTTCAGATGACCTGTTGTGCATTTGGTTAATACGTATTATAATTGTTCTCCTACCGCTGCAAGTCGAGGTGGTCTCCGAAAGCCTGGTTCCTGCGTCGCACGCACACATTCCGGACGTGGCGTCGCAGCTAGCGTAACTCAAGCACGTGGCATCGCAAAAGCCGCCCACCTTTTTCCCTGCAAAGTACAGACAACGCGTTAATAGATGTGCGTAGAATATAATTATATCACTAACACCTTGATGGCCGAGAAATATTGAACACAATCCAAAATGCAAGAGGTATAGACCCTCATGAGCCCCCGCAGGTGCGGGGGCTCATGAGGATCTATACCTCTTGCTGAAACCACTTTGTATACACGTTCCTTTGACGCTGAATTTAAACTGATTTCAAGAACACAATCTGCGTCCATTGGCAGTGTATGGGTTAAGGAACAGCTTTATCGAATATGGAAATGTTGTTCAAGGCCCACCGAACTGTGCTATCTGTAAAACAGAGCTGATCATGAATACGGTGTTTGCTGTTGGAGCTATACAGTGTACGTGCCAAGGGACTAAGGGGAGCTAATTGTTTGTTCACGAACGGTGTTGCTCTGAGTGATCCCCCTTCTTCAGGTACAGTCGGAACACACAGGGTCAACATGACAATTAGGTTACGCCCCCTTTTCACAGAGTCTTCTCTTTTAGCCTCTTGCAACACAAAGAGAGAACCTTTCTGCCCTCACAAAAAATCCACGCGGAGCATATCATAGGAGAAATATTTCCAGTAATTCTGAAACAAATTGTCTCCTAGCGTTTTCCGCAACACTCTAATGCACTAAGTACCCCATGACAAAACTGGCGTCTGCAAGCCTGCATACAACTGTGCACATGCCCCATATAAAGCTCCCATGAACACACTAGCTCGACTAAAACTACCCAAATTTTGCTCAGTCTTTTTCACACCACCTGTCATGTCTTTTGCTGCTCAAAACGCCCTAAAAGGCAAACAAGATGGGATGAACCATAACCCACAAAGGCCATTCTATATGTAAGCTCTCCTCGCTGTTAATGGTCTCAGACTACCTTTTGTCCTGAACTGATTCTGATGTTGAATTATCTCCTATAACTGAAAAAGTCTCGCAGATCTGCCAAGGGACGCAGGACATACGCGTCATGGATTTGTCAAACGTCATTTGTCATGACGTAAGTTTTCGTATTTACGCAATTTTATATTTTACGTGATATGAGTTTCACTTTCGCTTCATAGGCTTGAAAATATGGTGACAAAACTAGAACTTTACGGTACAATTTCAGTCTTGCAATAATTTGCGTGAAAGCAGGTTGACTTTACCTAGATACGTGATATACTAAGTACACGGGTCACCTGCATGCTCCCCTCAAAGCGCGTCGATGTGTGTGTGCGTGTTAGTGAGTGCGTGTTAGTGAGTGCGTGCGCGGGCGCCCAAACATCTCCAAGAGGCATAGATCCTCATGCGCCTGGAGGGCGCATGCAGATCTATTCCTCCTGGAGATGCGGGACCCGTCCTAAAAAGACCCTTCTATAAATAAAAGGGACTTAAAAAATGAAGTCTTACACCCTAAAACAATTGCAAAAAGGGTGGAAATGTTTTTTAATTATTTGCGCCGGAAGCAATAGCCCTGTGTGGCCACAATGAGGAGCAGATAACTCACTTAGACAAGAACGTTACTCACCACATCCAAAAGATGTCTGCACATGAGTGGAGCTGTCACAAGCTGCAGAAAACAAACAGCATTTCAGTCAGGTCAGTCAATAAGCATGCCAGTAAATAAGTATACAGGTGAGTGAGTGAGTGAGTGAGTGAGTGAGTGAGTGAGTGAGTGAGTGAGTGAGTGAGTGAGTGAGTGCATGCGTGCGTGCGTCAGTGCGTGAGTGAGTGCCCGTGCCTGCCTGCCACTACCAACTAACTAAGTAACCAACTAACTAACTATAAAGTGAATATCGGATTGTATAACCAATTGTTTGTTGCTTTATCTGAAGTGTGTCACACGCGGTGCGATAAAACTGCAATTTACAAGCTGCCCCTTTGGCTGTCTGTCGCGGTTTTAGTCGCGATGTTTCCTACAAGAGTCATGGCGACTAAAATCGATAACGACGCCAAAAGGGTTAACAAGTGTGGTCAGCGCCTCTAAAGTGTTGCTTTTCCGACTTTGAAGGGAATTAATTAACACATTCCACCCCAGGACCGAAATCCCCAAATTGTGACGTTACCTCTCTGAAGACCTGTATTACAATTCTGAGACAGATCGAGCATGATAGTTCAAGGGTGGTGCCAGAATAGCTTGGCGCCTATGGGCGCCAAGCTATTCTGGCACCACCCTTGAGCTATTATGCTCGATTCATGTCTCGTGTGTCGGGGCTGAATGAGTAAAGACACACGATTTCCGGAAAGCCGCAGTAGGTCAAAATTACAAGTGTTTTTTTTGTCGAAACACGTGCAGTATTGAACTAATTTGATTACCTAAAATCGTCTTTTAACAGACACAGGCTTAACGTGATACTCACAGCAATAGGAGGCACCAGAGCTGCCGGCAGCGTAGCCATTCCCTGTGTCGCACAGACATGTGTCAGTCAATTCGTCACACACTGCGCCATCAACACACGCTGTGCCGTCAGCAGTGCACGTCTGGCCAATCTTCAGCCCTGTAACAAATCAGATACGACCAATCAGAAGGTCAGTCACAAAATGATACTGATCATAGCTTCTAATAATAATTTAAGAAAATACGTTTTACAAATTAATCTTTCAAACAATTTCTTTTGATTGGTTACAGTAGCCCATTGTGAGACGGCCTTAGAAGCTTGCTCGGCTTAAAATCCCAATGACTACTTTGCCAGTTTGTTACACCTGCTTCGTTATGATACAGCAAGAGGTGTACTATCTGTGAAGCTGCAATGTGCTTTGACAGACAAATAACAAGAATAAAATAACCAATTTAAGGCCGCATTTCACGAAGTATGGAGGTGTCACCTAAAGCGACTATGTACCAGTTAGAGGAGATGGACCGAGCATGATGATCCAAGGGTAGTGCCAGATTAACTTGGCCTAAAACGACTATGTACCGGCTACAGGAGATGGCTCGACCATGATGATTCAAGGGTAGTGCCAGATTAACTTGGCCTAAAACGACTATGTACCAGCTACAGGATATGACTCGACCATGATGATTCAAGGGTAGTGCCAGAATAGCTTGGCGCCTGACGGCGCCAAGCTGATCTGGCACTACCCTTGAATCGTCATGGTCGAGCCATCTCCTGCACCTGGCACTTGGTCGTTTTATATGACACCCCCCAAATGCGACCGTGGGGTGAAATGGGTTAAACTGTATCTTCGTTGACCCATCTCCTGCTGAAGTGCGTGAGGCCAAATGGGTTAAGGAATAGAGGTTACCCCCTGAATCAGACGTAGGTGAATCGTTGCACGTACTTCAAGCATTCAGCTGATTCATCCACCCCCTCCATTTTCAACAGAAAGTATGTTTTACATGATTCCGTAGAGCTGAACGGAAACCAAGAGAATATTTTTCCTTCTTGCTCGCACTTGCAAGATGTTGCCTTATCGACGACCACAGTTTGAGGAACTTATCCGGTATTACCAGTACGACTGAGCCTATAAGGACGCATGCTGCAGTGGTCGGGTCGATCCAGCCCGACGCAAGTCTTTTACTGACCTTTTTGGGGCGCAACATGCTGTCGTTTCTTACTATACAGGAGCTCAGCCTGCTGTCTTTGACCCGCTGTCTTTTGCCTTTCAACTTCAAAGATGAGTCAGTGCGTTAACTCATTCGATGCGCCTCGCATCCATAGCCGCGGAAGTGTCGTATTGCGTTGCCGGAGGCAACGCTATAGACACTTCCGCAGCTATTGATGCGGGTCGTCTTGAATGATTTTAAATGGTTTGCTGTTTCACTTGCTCCATGTAAAGGGATTTTAGACAAGCTCAGGACAGAACAGGGGAGATTATTATTATTTTTTTCAAATGGCGAGTGTAGCCCTCTGTGCCGTTAACCCCCTTCCGCATGCAGCCGCCAGTACTGTTAATGGTAGGCGACTGCATACACTAAGGGGTTAATCTGCGGGGCACAGGGGTGACGAGAGGAGCTGTGTGTATAATGTCTTACTCACCGCAGCTTCCGTCATCTTTCAGTGCATGATTAGTGGCGCAAGCTGTGACAGGAAGAGAGAAAAAGTGATTAGCCCCATTACAGAGGGGACAATGCGGACTCCGTACACTTGAAATGGTCAAAGAGCCACATGGACAGTCGTCACGCTAAATGAAACGGGTTGAAACATTGTTACTGTTTGTGACTAAACATAAAAAAGAAGAGAAAAAACAACAACAAAAACAAACAAACAAACAAAACCAGGCAACCAAGCAGCCAAACAACCAACCCCAACCCCAACCCGAACCAAACCAAAATCAAAGCCAAAAACCCGACCAAACAATTAACCAAATCTTCGACCAACCAACCAACCAACCAACCAACCCCAAACTAAAACCAAAACCAAAGCCCGACCAACCAACCAAGCAACCAAGCAACCACACAACCAGCCAACCAGCCAAACAACCAACCAACCAACCAACCAGCCAACCAACCAACCAAACAAACAAACAAACAAACAAACAAACAAATGAACAAATGAACAACTCACAGCAGGATGAAGCCCCTGCAGTGGCGGCAGCAAACTGTTTGGTCGTGTCGCACGTGCACTTATTGGTGCCGCTGACGGAAGCACACACCATGCCGTCAGTGTCTATACAGTCTGATGTCGCACTGCACGTCTGGCCAACCTTGAGGGCTGTTGCAAAAAGATAACAAAATAGACAATTTCCGGAAAAGTGAATTAAAAGAGAAATCGCGTGTTTGTCCGGGCTTTTAATCAAATTATTTTTTTGTCGAAGCACGTGCAATTGTGACCTATTTTCGATTGCCGAAGGACGTCTGTTAACTCATTCTACCCCAGACACACCACAGGAAGATAAGGATCGACCATGATAGTTCAAGGGTGATGCCAGAATAGCTTGGCGCCTATGGGCGCCAAACTATTCTGGCATCACCCTTGAACTATCATTGTCGATCTGTGTCCTGCACTGCAATGCAGTCTTCAGAGGACAACCGCAAAATTTAAGGATTTTGGTGTTGGGGTAGAATGAGTTAAATCATTAAGCCCTTCCCTGCAATAAAACTAACACAGGAAATACAAATGCAAGCGGCTTAGATCCTCAAATTGCAAATCTATTCACACTGACAAACATTTCTACATAGATGTATTGAATTTGTTTTTTTACTTTAAAAATTTTTTAAAGGCTGACCAGGTTTTGAAAAAAAAACAAGCAAAGCAACAACCAATAAACCAATAACTATTTTAAGGTTGTATACTATACCTACATTTTTTAATTGAAAACTGCCGCTTATAGGTTTTTTTGAGAGCCTTATTGAGTCTGGAGGCTATTGCCACCCTGAAAGACCCATGGTCCCGGGCATATTTGTAAGTTTTAGCCTTTTGCGTGACCTACCCCATGAGCGAAAACACGCAAAATAGCTGATTTCAGAACACAATAAAAATTTATCGAATAGTGTGTTAAAATGATAAAGAAACATTTCGGTCACTTCATAAAGTATGTTAGTATTTTCTCGTAAAAAAAGTGTGTTCTGATAATTGGAATTCTAAGTGCAATCGAGAAAAGTTTATGTTGTAAATTCGCAAATTGCCCGGATGTTATCAATAACATTACAAGTGTTTGCAATGTTGGGCAATTGCTCAGGCCCTTTTTATTCGATAAAGTCGTACTTTAGATCATATCACACACATTATTTATGAAAAAATGAGGGGGTCCCGCGCAAAAATTGGCACTTTGGGTCGTTTGCGAGTGCGTTTTCAAAAAGGGATACAAGCGATGTCTGACTTCCGGCAGATCATATCTCCGCCGTAGCCGGTCCCAAGCCGGCATGAGAAAGGAGGAAATCAAGTACGCCAAACCAACAAGTATAACCTACGCCCAAACTGTTGCAAACTACTAGTCCTCGATCACTATTAGTGACAGTGGGAAAGTAAACTGGAACAAATAATAACGGCAGATACGGGATGAGAAGGTTTATCTATAAGTAATTAAATGCACCAATTATCTCTTAGTAGTTGAGTTAGTGCAGTGGTAAAATACTCCTTTTGCCACGCAGGTAACCAGGGTTCAATCCCCGTAGATGGATATTTTTTTTCCTGCTCAAAAATTTGAAACCCATAGTTTCTACTTCGCTAAATGAAACGAACGCGCACACACACACACAATATATATATATATATATATATATATATATATATATATATATATATATATATATATATATATATATATATATATATATATATATATATATATATATATATATATATATAAAAGAAACGCGTGGTAATTTTGTTCTTTTTTTTATTTAAAATATGCGATTATCATCACCGTTGTAATGTGGATGTTAAACCATGAACCAACCAACAAACCACTTTCAGTCTTGGATAAAAATGCATACTGGTTACCTCAGTACATTTGTTCATTCATTTTTTTTCAGCCAGGCATTGTGAGCATGTTTACATTACATGTTTACATTCATTCAATCATTCACAGATTCACTGATGAAAAAGCACACCAAAGAGTGTTGTCACAGAGTGGTTTTTTTTTTTAAATTTTTCCTGGCATCATCAACAAACATTAATTAATGAATAATGTGAATTTGTTTTAATATACCTGCTGTAAGCAATGCTACATGCTCCTTTGGTGTATCCGTGAAAGCAGGTTGGTGAACATCTATGGTTGAAAGATGTTTGTGAACAGATTGGTAGTGAATGTACCTATCTCTCCAGCTGAATCTCGGTTTCCTAGCAGTTTTTGGTTACAAATTATAAGGAAACAAAACAACTGTCACATGTTTCAATATGCCCCGTTATGTTTACACATGATCATTGTGAGTACAATACAATACAATACAATACACCTTTATTGTCTGTTCGAGTCCAGGCACGACAGAAATTTGCCTTTCGGCTCGTCATGAAACAATATAAGACATTAACAAACGCTGCAAAAGCATATCATGCAAAATTATCATTGCAGCAATCTATCACAAGCAATCTGTCACAAGATGGGAGGTAATGTTAAGTAGATCATACTTATCGCGGCGTTATTAATGAGAGTTCAAAATCGAGACAGCAGTTGGAATAAAAGACTTCTTAAAAACATTCCTTTTGGCAAGTGGCATGTTGAAACGTCTGCCTGATGGTAGCATTTGAAACTGATCAGAGAGTGGGTGACTAGGATCATTGAATATGCTAGCAGCTATCCTTCGGACAGCTCTATGGTACAGATCATCTACTGGGTACTGTCCTAGGCCAATGATCTTCTCAGCTGTTCTGACGATACGTGACAGTCTGCCCCTGTTTTTCATACTGAGATTGCCATACCAAGCAGTGATGTTAAACGTCAGTATGCTTTCGATCAGGCTTCTATAAATGGATTCTAAAACCCTGGAACTGACATCAAAACTTCTCAGTTTCCTAAGAAGGTACAGACGCTGGTTTGCTTTTTTCACAATCAGATCAGTGTTTCCAGTGAAGGACAGCCCACTATCCACGACTGTGCCAAGGTACTTAAATTCAGTGACCACCTCTACAGGTTGATTATTAATTGAGACAGGTACAAAAATATCATCAACTTTCCTGTCATCAATGACGAGTTCCTTGGGTTTTCTGTACATTCATTTCCAGAAAACTATCTTTGCACCATGACTCTAATTGCAAAGTACTCGGCCAGACTGTCTTCTTTTTGGAGTAGGCGTACAAGGGCCATGTCGTCTGAGAACTTTAAGAGACGAGAAGTGGCAGTGTGACAATGCATATGGTCTGTGTATATAGAAAACAATGTCGGAGAGAGGACACAACCTTTAGGGCAGCCTGAATTTAGCACCACTTGGTCAGACAGACTGCCGTGTACATTTACACGTTGTGGCCTGTCCTTCAAAAAGTCTCGCACCCACAGAATAATGTTTGTGTTCAGATTAAAGTCCATCATACGCTGCAAAAGCATCAGTGGTTCAACAGTATTAAAAGCATTAGAAAAGTCAATAAAAAGAATTCTCACATGTGCTTTTGATTTCTCAGGATGTTGAAATACAAGATTGTACAGAGTAAAGCATGCATCCTCCACACCCCTATGGTTTTTGTAAGCAAATTGGAATGGATCCAGTAGTTCGGCAACATCATTTAACAGATGCCTCCTCACCACTTTTTCCATACATTTTGACAGAATAGAAGTCAATGCAACTGGACGGAAATTGTTGAATTCATGAGCGTT
Source organism: Semisulcospira habei (assembly GCA_036245525.1). Classification (NCBI taxonomy): domain Eukaryota; kingdom Metazoa; phylum Mollusca; class Gastropoda; family Semisulcospiridae; genus Semisulcospira; species Semisulcospira habei. The sequence continues at coordinate 9,961,908 of BTPG01000006.1, forward strand.
GGTTTTTTTAGGAATCGAGACAATGATTGATGATTTCCAAGCCATAGGGACAGTATGATGATCAAGCAGGAACTGAAAGATAGTAGTGAAGATCTTTCCCAATTGACCTGCACAGGTTTTCAATACTCTTCCACCTAACCCATCTGGTCCAGGTGCTTTGTGTGCATTCAGCTTAGAAAAGATGTTTACTGCCTCCTCTTCAGTAATTGACAAAGGTTCCGGCACAATTCATCACAGTTATCACTAAGGTTTCTGCCATCGAACCGTGAGTAAAAACGATTTAGATCATTAGCCATCTCAACTGGATTCCCAGTGCAGAGCCTGGCTTGTTTCTTTTGCTGCCTACCCATCATGCCGTTCAGACCATTCCATGCATCTCTAGCATTGCCAGAAGAAAATTTTGTTTCGATCTTGCTTTTATAGTTCAGTCTGGCAGTCCTAGCAGCCCTTCTAAAATCCCTCTCATTTTCCCGAAATTCATCAGTGTTACCCTGTAAGAAAGCAAGTTTCTTCTGGTTCAAATACACCTTTAGCTCCTTGCTGACCCATGGCTTATTGTTAGCAAACACCTTCACTGTCATGGTTTTAATTACAGTGTTCTCACAAAATCTTACGTAAGAAGTGACTGTCTCAACAAGTTCATTAGGGTCATCACAGTTATATCCCAATCTGTCGCCTCAAAGCACCCACGGAGCTCCTCCATGCTGTCTGGTGTCCACAGCTGTGTGGTTTTCGTTACAGTCTTGGACGTCTTTATTTTTTGTCTATACTTTGGCAACAAGTGTATGACGTTGTGGTCCGAGCGCCCCAGTGGGGGCCTACACAACGGCTTAAACGCATCGTCAATGTTGCCAAATCAGTTATCACCCAACCACTGAAATCTGCTGTGACAGATGGGAGGGTAATGCAAGAACTACATGGTCAACTCACTCTTTAGAAGTATTGCGATTTTTATTGAGCAAGTCCACATTTGGTATATTTTGAGCAGAGGGTTTAATGACATATATGTATATATATACTACATACCTACCCCCCCCCCCCCACCCGGCTGCATTTCTATATTTTGGCACACCCCCTCTTCAGAAAGGACCCATGGGTGTTATACTCTGAGGCCAATGACCATTTTCAGAATGTATATCATTTATAATCATGCAAAGCGGAGCAGTGATAAGTTTTCTCCTTGTTTCACACGGACGCTGCAAAAAAATCTATCTGTACCACTGTTTCCTAACCCATAAGAGTCAGCTGTGGAGTACATATTTTGAATGACTGATGTATGCCAGTATTTCGGAACTTGTCAGAAACAAAGACCTGTTTATATGCTGAAATGTCTTCGAAAAATGAACACATTGGCAGTAAAGGGGGTTTCCCTGGATAATAAAAAACTAATACAAATTAAGCTGCGTTTCCAAATCGTGACATGACAGGAGAGTGCAGTAAGGCAAAGGCATTTGCTGCATTGCGAAGGATGTGACTGTCCAAAACCTTGGCATTGTGGCCAGCATTGTGGATGGACAGCAAAATAACAGGACGTTTGCCCACAGGACAATCAGTTCACTTCCTTTGCCTTCCTGTCGGTTGGCCATCCCGGAGAGACGTACCCGCTGAACTCTTCTTCAATGTGGCTATTGCAACCTGCAAAAGATAATTTAGAATCAAAAAAAAGTTTTGAAATGCACATTATGCGTGCATATATATGTGTTTGCAAGTATTTTTACAAAGTACATCCATGCATAATAATTATGACAGTATTCAGAGCAAGAACAAGAAAGACAATGAATGTCCTTATGGTTTACGTGTATGACCAATCCACATAATACGTCCAACCTGTGTGACCTTGTGTGAGGAGAAACAATTTGTGTCAAAATCTGACCATTTTTTACCTCTTATCTTACCTTATCTTATCTTAACTTATCTTATGTTATCATATCTTATCCAAACTTAACTTATCTTATCTTATCTTATCTTATCTTATCTCATCTCATCTTATCTAAAAGCACAAAAATATGACAGGTCAATGGAATTGCCCCAACAAGCAAAGTCCTCGGGCCCACGGCTGTGCGCGGGCCCACTGCGGCCGTCGTGGGCCCGAATATGTTTTGCTGCTGGGGGCTATACTCACTACAGGTGATGTCCCCAGCGGTGGCAGCGACAAAGTTGTTAGTAGTGTCGCACGCACACTGATGTGTCCCGCCGTCACACAGCATACCGACCGTAGACACACAGTCTGAATTGGCTGTGCAGGTCTGGCCGGCCTTCAGCGCTGGAAAAGGGGTCAGGCAAAAGGGATCGTTTTAGATTCGGAGACTTTCAGCCCAAAATGAACTATCGAGCGAAAGAAATGCGACATTTTTTGGAATCATCGGAAACACTAAAGAGTTTCCGATGATTTCCGAAACAAGTTGCGCTTGTCAGTGTAAATATACTGCAATGTGGCCGAACATGTATTACATCCAGGACACATTTCTGTTGTATGTTATGTGCGTGTTCTCATAACAGTATATGTTATAAACCCTGTGCGTGTCGGTAGCGGTTTTTGCCCTATGATTTCCGTAGGGAAAAACATTAATTTACGTCCACGGGCAATATAATAATAATAATAATAATAATAATAATAATAATAATAATAATACCGGTTATTATATAGGCGCTTTTTCCCAATTCTGCGAATCGGCTCAAAGCGCCGCGAACTGTACCCAACATGCACGCTCACGTGACATACACTCATTCACTCTGAAGACAAACACAGTACAAGACAAACACAGGACATTCACTTGGTGCGAAGGGTCAGTCCAGCTACTGCAAAGTAGTTGGAAACCTAGAGTCAGCTGCACGAATGAGTTTATAAATGCTACACTTTAGCCACTGCGTAGGCACTCCGTTGTAACGGAGCACTTATGTGGTTGATTATGCGGGAATTACGCTCATGCATGCATCTGATGCACTTTCTTTAAACCATGATTATAATCAACATATCATCCTGAGAGTGACTCCCATATGAACAATACTCACGGCAACGTCCTCCAACAACTGTGGCCTGGGCTTTGGTAGTATCGCAAGCTGCAAAAGTAATAAAGTAAAAATATTGAAGCAAGGGTTTTTTTTTTTAATGAAAAGGAATTTAGGACGAAAGCTTGAAACCCCTTTTAAAACGAAGACACGGTGTTTCGGATCAGAGATTCTTCCTCTGGTGATCCAGAAGTTGTTTCCGTATCACCGGAGAAAGGATCACTTGTCCGAAACGTCTTAATTTTTCCTTACTAAATGAGCTGTTAACTTTTCGTCCTAATGTCATATTGCAGGATAATTTTTTTTAACCCTTTGCGTATCGGTAGCGGTTTTTGTCGCGATGATTCCGACAGGACCGCTACCGACACGCAAAGGGTTAACGCGCTCGAGAAAATGAAATGAAGCAAAGGAAGAAGACAGAAATGAAAAAGATCAAGCAAACTGATTAACCCCTTATGCATGCAGCCACAGGAGGTGTGTAAAAAAAATAAGATGCGTTAACGCATTCTACCCCAACACCGAAATCCCCAAATTGTGTAGTTGTCCTCTGAAGACTGCATTGCAGTGCAGGACACAGATCGACTATGATAGTTCAAGGGTGATGCCAGAATAGCTTGGCGCCCATAGGCGCCAAGCTATTCTGGCATCACCCTTGAACTATCATGGTCGATCATTATCTTGCTGTGGTGCGTCTGGGGTAGAATGAGTTAATGCATATTTCAATACATGTCCAGTCATCACAGTGAATCCGCCGTTGTTTTCGCATCCGCACAGACATCAGTCGAGAAGTTGTCTCGTCGAGATCTTTCAAATGAGATCCTGCATGATACGCTTATCTTGAAAACTGTGCATTTTACATGTGGCTGTAAAACGTGACGTCACTTTTACGAAGCAACGGCCAACTGATTTTTTTTTGGCGAAATCTGACCACATATTAAGGAGGTATCGCTGAACAGATTTCACACGTAACTGCGACTGTTTCAAACAGTTCTTTATAAGCTTTAATTTTACTCTATTATTGGTGAAATAACCCGGAAATTTTCTTTACAATTATGACAACCTCACTTTTTTACAAAATGGACTTGCTGCCGTTTGCACGCAAAGGGCAGACAACCTCTCCCCACTGCAGAGGTTGTCTGCCCTTTGAGCGCAAACGGCAGCAAGTCTATTCAAGACTGTGAGGGATAAGCACTACTTCAAGTTCCAGTGGTGTTTTTCTTTTCAAGTAGGATTAAAAAACAAACAAACTAGAATGCAGCAGTCATATAGGTTTCGTTTCCAACTACCAAGGACAGCCAAGTCAAGGCGCATAACCAGCTTTTGTTATAAGCATAGACACTACTCCGAACATCTCCAAGAGGCATAGATCCTCATGAGCCCTCCGGGCTCATGAGGATCTATGTCTTTTGAATATGTCCGTAGTGTTGTTTTAGCTTCTGGTGCTCACTGGTTGCCCGCAGTGGCTCCCCTCTCGTCTGTTGCTGGGAATCTTTCGTTATCGCTATTAACCCTTTCAGTCTTGACGCCCTACAGCAGGATATGGGTGGACCATGATAATTCAAGGGTAGTGCCAGATTAGCTTGACGCCTATCGGCGCCAAGCTAATCTGGCACTGCCCTTGAATTATCATGGTCGATCCATCTCCTGCAACTGGTGCATAGTCATCAGATGACGCCTCCAAAATTTGGGAAATACGACCGTCGGGCTGAATGAGTTAACAACAACAACAACCACTACAACAACAACACCAGCAACACCAGCAGCAGCAGCAACAACAACAACAACAACAGAGCACTCACAGCAGCTAGTAGCGCCAGCGGTGCCAGCAGCGAATGCCTTCGAGGTGTCACACTTGCATGTTGTGTCGCAAATCACGCCGTCGCCAGTCACACACTCGGAGTCCGCGCTGCAAGTCTGGCCGATCTTCTTTCCTGTGTGCATGCCAATATCACATGGAAGTCATCGTCGTCACGATAATGACAATAATTAATTTTATCGTCATCGCTGTCGACATTGTAATTGTCATCATCACCATCAATACCTCGTTGCTGTAATTTGTGTCTTCATCATCATCATCATCATCGTCGTCGTTTATCATCATCATCATCATCATCATCATCATCATCATCATCATCATCATCATCACCATCGTCATCATCATCACCATCATCATCAACATCATCATAATCACCATCTCATCATCATCATAATCGTCGTCATCACCATCATCATCACAGTCATCGTCGTCCGCGTTGTCGGCATCATCAACATCATTGTTTATCTTCGTGCCGTCGTTGTAATTAGTTCTTATCAGTTTTTTTTAACCCTTTGGCTGTCGGCAGCGGCTTTTTCGCTGTGATTCCTGCAGGAATCGTCGCGACAAAAAGCCGTCCCCGACACCCAAAGGTTAAACGCACAATATTGGTTTAAGATTAACCCTCCCCCTGCCACTGTACGTACGTTTTTGGTTCTGAAATCGTTGTTCATTCAACGACCAAAAAAGCAGAAACCGTTCAGGAAACATGGATACAAATTGGTCTCAACAAGAGGCATAGATCCTCATCAGCCCCCGCAGTCGCAGAGGCTGATGAGGATCTATGTCTCTTGCAGTTGGATTGTGTTCACATTTTTTTCGACAGTGAAGGGGTTAATAGAAAAAGAAGCGTGAAACCCGTGACATGCACTTACGACAAACTTCGCCTTGTAGGATGTGTGTAGTTGGACAGTCTGTAAAAAAATAAAAAGAAGTCACAATCATATATTTTTTTAACAGAAAAAAACCCGGCAAGGAAATAAGTTTTTTTGTTTGTTTGTTTGTTTTTTTCCCCCTGTGTTTTATGAAAACTTTCTGGTTTTTTTCGTGAAACGTGAAAGTCTACTACCAGACAGTAAATTGTAAATGCTATTCAGAAATGACATGGACGGCTTACCTATTCTATAACCTTTTAAGAATATTGTTTCGCAAAACAGTACGATGTGCATTTTTTCTGACAAATAATAATAATAATAATAATATAATAATAATATAATAATAATAATAATAATAATAATAATAATAATAATAATAATAATAATAATAATAATAATAATTATTATTATAAATATAATAATAATAATAATAATAATAATAATAATAATAATAATAATAATAATAATAATAATAATAATAATAATAATAATAATAACAATAATAATAATAATAACATCAACAATAATAATAATAATAAAAACTGACAATCAGATAGCACTTAATGTTATCACAGCAGTATGCGTTTTCCGACGAAACTTTTCAAATCTTATTCAAATTTCATTTAATATTTCCGCGGCAGAATGCACGCATCCATTTTCTGCAGGAATCATCGCGACTGAAACCGCTGCCGACAGGCAAAGGGTTAAGATCTCTGACAACACTTACTGCAAGAACTAGCTCCGGTAGCTCCCTCGAACTCTGATTCACACGCGCATGCGCCGCTCGTGCAGACCCCTCTGTCCAGGCACTGCCCCTTGCCGCACGGCTGGCCCGCCAAGGGAACTGGAAAAAAAAAAAAAAAAAAACAACCAAAAACAGACTGGTTATCGTAGCAATGAGTGAACTCATTCTACCCCAACACCGAAATCTCCAAATGTTGCCGTTGTCCTCTGAAGACTGCACTCTAGTGCAGGACACAGATCGACCATGATAGTGCAAGGGTGATGCCAGAATAGCTTGGCGCCCATAGGCGCCAAGCTATTCTGGCATGACCCTTGAACTATCATGGTCGATCCTTATCTTGCTGTGGTGTGTCTGGGGTAGAATGAGTTAAGGCCGTTTGACATCGGAGAGCGCAAAGTTTTTGCCAAATAGCTCTCTGGGCTGGCGAACGGGTGCCTGATAGGAGGGGGCAGGGGATCTAACTGTGTATGTCCTGCGCTGAATAATTTCCCTTGGCATGTGTACTGTAGAATTCGTGTATGCCTGCGCTGTTTCAGGTTTGAAAACGTGGCCAATTCACGTGGAAACGAATCTTTCTATTACTGGGCTGAATATATCTGGGGCACATTCATGGATAAAAAAAAAATCAGTCATTTAGAGAAAACATTTTCCTTTCTTTCGACAGTACAGCAAAAATGACACTAAGTTCGAGTTGCTTAAAGTAAATCGTATTAGGACAACTGTCACTGAATGATATTTGTTCTGAGACTGGTATAGAAAAGTGTTTCCTTGCGGAGATATTTTCGAAAAACGTTGTGCGCTACGATGTCAAACCGGCCTATACATTCCTAAGGAGGTCAGAAGGCCACGAGTCCGAAAGCGTCCTCCCCGGCCCTTTCTGTCTAATACGTAAAGGCTCCCTTCCCAATAATTTCCATGAAGACTTTCCTGAACTGGTATTATATCTGGAAACGTCTAAAACAGGTCAGAATACCGCGGTACCGTGGAGCCATCAAGTCAGCCTGCGTTATACCATTTACGATCGCGTCAATAGTGCTGTATTTACATGGACTTGTGAAGAACCGACACTTGGTAAGCAAAAAGTCATTGGACCGACATCGACCTTAGCTAAACCCGCGCACGTCCGTGCACTTCACTCAGCTAAGGCTGACGTCGGCCCGAGGACCTTTTGCTCACCGGGCAGCCCCGTGGGAGTCAGAAAACTGGGCGCGTCACATCCGGTACCGCGGCATTCTGGGAGAGCGTAACACTGAGGGAAGGCTGACCTGTGCGCGTTTCAGTGGCAGTGCTAGAATGAATGGTAGGAGTGGGTAAGTGCGCGATAATTAAATGGGCGGGTGCTTAGTTATGGCTGGGTGACTTCGAGGGAGAGAGCAAGATAGTGGGTGGGTGGGCTTGAGATCTCACACACTGATGACAATCTCGTAATTCAATTCAATTGAATTTAATTAAATTAAAAAAAAAAACTTTATTTATTCCTTAAAGGGGCAATTACAATTTTGTGGAGAGGAGGAGAGGGGAGGGGGGGGGGAGGGGAGGGGACAGTAAAAATAAAAATCATTTAATAAATATAAATTAATAACAAAATATTCTAATGTACAATCTGTGTATACTATTAACATATACTAATCTATATGACTTTTAACGAATTCAGCCCTGACGCACTACAGCAGGAGTTAGGTCGACCATGATAATTCAAGGGTAGTGCTAGATTAGCTTGGCGCTTGTCGGCGCCAGTCTAATCTGGCACTACCCTTGAATTATCAAAGGTCGATCCATCTCCTGCAACAGGTGCATAGTCGTTAAATGACGCCTCCAAAATTTGGGAAATACGTGCGTCGGGCTGAATGAGTTAATACTAAATTAAAAAAATAAAAAAATAAATAGTATTCAATACTAAAATGTTCTAAACTCTATAAAGATCAAACAAACTTAACTAATCCATACACGAAGACATTCTAAAAACTGTAATATCTTATAATACCTCGACATAAATTTACTACTAAAGTATCAAAATCGGCCCATGGATTTTCCTTTCTTTATTTGTTAAAGTAAATATAACAAATAAATAAATCTTTATTTATTTATTTACTTATTTATCTATTATTTATTTATTCATTTATTTCTTATTTCAATGTCATTTATAAAATAATAATATAATATAAATAATAAATAAATAAATAAATAAATAAATAAATAAATAAATAAAGGTACGAATACTAATAACACTACTTCTACTATTGAATCAATCAGCAAGTAAAAAAAAAAAAAATCAGCCAATCAACTAATCAACCAACCTATCAACCCATCCATCCATCCATCCATCAATCCACTCACCAAGCAAGCAACCAACCAATCATTCAATAAGGTCATCTTCTACTCACCACATCTGTTGCCTTTCTGGATGAAGGGCCGCACGCACTCGCAGGAAGTGCCCCCAGTGGACCCGTCCGTCCCCGCGCACTTGGCGTTGACTGGACAGTACGCTGTGGCCCCGGCCGTGCAGTCCGCGTGGATGGCGTTCTCTGAAACGGAAGCCACACCTTTAAACCACTTTACTGCCGAGGAAATCTGAACAGAGGTCGACTGCAAGAGGCATAGATTCTCATGAGCCCCCGCATTCGCGGGGGCTCATGAGAATCTATGCCTCTCGCTGGCACCAGTTTGTATGCAAACCAAGGGGAATCACAGCGCTGGACAGACAACAGTTAGATCCCCTGCCCCCCGCCTATCAGGCACCCAATCGCCAGCCCACAGAGAAATACGCAGGTATAGAACAAGACGATCATTTCCATCCCAGAGGGGATCTAACTGTTGTCTGTCCAGCGCTGTGATTCCCCTTGGTTTGCATACAATTCCGCCAGCGCTAGCCTCACCTATCTGGTTTGTGAGTGGCACCAGTTTGAATCCATTTTTTTTTTTTTTTTTTTTGAGGGATGGGGATCCTAGGTGTTGAATGAGCGGAGATTTCTGAAATAAAATCTGCGTCCTCTGTCAGTAAAGTGGTTAACCCATTCAGTCCGGACGCACTACAGCAAGAGATGGGTCGACCATGCTAATTCAAGGGTAGTGCCAGATTAGCTTGGCGCCTGTCGGCGCCAAGCTAATCTGGCACTACCCTTGAATTAGCATGGTCGACCCATCTCCTGCAAGAAGTGCATAGTCGTTAGATGACGCCTCCAAAATTTGGGAAATATGTGCGTCGGGCTGAATGAGTAAAAGGGGGCCGAAATCATGTTAAAAACCCCGTCATTTCTAATTTCAGAACTGAATTAATTAAGTTTGATTACATTAATTAAATTAAATATAAATGTACATGTTTACTTTTAAATTGACATTTTGATATAAAATAATGTTTTAAACAAAATACGGTGTCAGCATAATATGACGCAATCACAATCAACACTTCACTAATAACCATCGGAGACAAAGGTTGGTTGGTTGTATATTGCTTAACGTCCCGACAGCAACAAGACTTTCTTAACACGTGTCTGCACTGCTTGTGGAAATAAAAAAAAAAGCATAAACAGAATATTGAATGTATGTCGCCAGCCGGTCTAATACGCTAAATAAAGCTAAGACCATTTAGCAACACACATCCAATATCAAGAGCTAAAGGCAGCGCAGACACTAGGGAGAGTTTAAAAAGGAAAATACAGGTGTAGGGTAGACAGAAACACATGCTCCAGAATAGAGGGAAAAGCCCACCCTGTGGGGCTGACTAGGGTGACCCTGGGAACTAAAAAGTAGTTAACCCCACCCAAGTCCCCCAGGGCAGACCCGGAGGGGGGGGGGCGGAGACAAAGGACGATAAACGAGGTGAAACATATACTGCAACATGTATACATCACCAAAACCGAAACGCATCAGTGCAAGATAATATCTCTCAGTATCTGGTGTAAAGGGACTCACGACAAAAGCAGAAAACACACTGGTTCGCTACCCCTGAACAAAGAGTATAGAGTCTACAAATCGTCAATACTGTCTGTCCTGAATCAGCGGTAGTGAATGGAGGAAGACAGCTAATGCAGCTGCATATAGGCGCGTTTCCATATAGCCACCTCTCAGCGGAGCGGTTGGCGACACGGAACAAAATTAGCTGAGCAGCGGGTGGGAAAAAAGCGGAAAATGGTTGGTTAGTTCGGGGTTTGACGTCCACGGCACCGAAGTGATCCCCCCCTCCCTCACACTTTTGCCCTATTTTAAGTTGTTGTTTAGAATGGTTGTGTTTGTTGTCTCTGTAGCCTACTGGAAGCAACTCACCCTTCACAGTAGAATCGCCCTTGATTTGCTTCATAGAGGGTTACAATTTTTGTCGCGCTGCTGTCGCCTGTCGCACGTCAGAGGCGGCCGCCGTAGCGTCGCGCGTATGGAAACACGCAATCTTTATTTCTGTTCTCGCTTCGTGTCGCTTTCACCGCCGCTTTCGGGTCGCTGTCGCGCCAGTGCCGCAATGATATATGGAACACGCTAACCCTTTTAGCCCCAAGGTCCCATTTCTCAAATTTTAGAGGTGTTGCCCAACGACTATGTACCAGTTGTTGGAGATGGGTTGATCATGATAATTCAAGGATAGTGTCAGATGAGCTTGGCGCCTTCAGGCGCCAAGCTCATCTGGCACTACCCTTGAATTATCATGATCAATCCATCTCCTGCTGCAGTGTCCCAGGGTAAACGTGTTAATTATGTACTGGATTTTTCCGTCAGCCAGGTAAAACTACCCGCAGTTAGGAATCGGACAAAACATGCTGGTGCATAGTGTATTGATAAATATGCGCAGCTGGGTACTTGCAGCAGTTAACCCTTTCGCGTGTAGGTAATGTTTTTTTTTTTGTCGCGATGACTCCTGCAGGAATCATCGCGACAAAACCCTCTACCAACACGCAGAGGGTTAATGTCCCGCGGCACTAGAAGTTATAAGGGAGAAGCTATAAATAATCAGGCACTGCCCTCACGTGGTCACCAGCTAGTGTGTGTTTCGTTTTCTTTGTAGGGTGACACGCGTATGGTATGGTACGGTGGTATGATGTCTCCGAGGCGCACTAATTAAAGATCTCCATCTAATTAAAGATGCTCAAGGCGCCGTAGGGATGGAAGCTGAAGCTTTGAAAGCCTGCTGCTACGAAGCGTTACTTTATGTGCAAACCTCCACCCGGCTATCAACTTCGGTGCGCGTGCATGTGAAATATTTCTGCTTCCATTTCACCGGCCCTGCCGGGCCTTCTCTTTTCGAATAGTGGTAATGGGATTTTTAACGTGCGCACTTGATGATTATGCGGGCTGTCCACACAAAGGCGAGGCAGGCAACCGTAAGCCGAGTCTGTATGTAAATTTGACTCGATGGGAATGAGGAAAAGTCCACATCCCATTCCTGCCCACCAGGGGATTCGAACCCGGGACCTTACGACTGCCAGCGCAGTGTCTTATCCACTAAGCTACGTCCCCATGTCACCACGACGTATCTCCCAAAGAGAGCATCTCCGACTTTAGAAAAAGTGTTTTATGTAAAGAGGAGATCTCAAAAAGCCCCGAAGCGGAACAGTTGGAAAGGTAGGCACAGATTCTTCCTTCGGCAATATCCAAATACACACTAGTCTCCCTACAGATCGGCCTGTCTAAGTAGGCCTGTAAAACGTCATCTCATGTGACTTCAATGATTGGCCACAAAGCTAGGGTCTTTCCCGTGCTATTTTTAGCAAGAAACAAAAGATGCCATTTCCCCAATGCTCTGCGAGAGCGAAAAATAAATACAGGCAAACGTTTAATATAAATCGTGATATTTGACGAAAACTGTTAAGCCGGGAAAGCAGAACGGCTAAAATAGTTCATCAGGTCAAAGTTTACCTAATTACAAACTGTTTATTTTTTCGTGTGATATCGTGAATTGTTATTGTGATTTTATTGCACACCTTCGCTAAAAATAATTGTATAAACAAGTCATGTTTAAAAGAAAATGCTGCGCATTGACTTTAGGGGTCATGTGAAATTAGGTCAACTTCCGCCGACGTCATTTGTCGTTGAGTAAGCTGAGAAACGGCACGGTTGTTTCGAAGCGAACAAAGTAGGCTAAATGCGCACCCGTCATTTGTTCCGCTCGTGGTCTTTGGGCGTGCTGGACAGCGAGTCATCATTGCGGCTATTAGACACGTGAATATAAAGACTCCATCTCCTCTCATCATACACACAAAACGTACGCACGCACGCAACAAAGACACACACTTACTGCACTTCCCGTCCACGTCGCACACCGCAGGAGAGGTGCACGCACTGTTGGCACCGCACGCGGCTCACGGGGCTTGCCCTTTCACACCTGGCAATAAATGATATCCGCACATTAACTCATTGCGCCCGAGGTACGAAATACCCACATTTTGGAGTTACCCTCTGAGCACTGCATTGCAATTCAGAACACAAATCGACCATGATAGTTCAAGGGTGGTGGCAGAATAGCTGGGCGCCTATAGGCGCCAAGCTATTCTGCCACCACCTTGAACTATCATGGTCGAGTCATATCTTGCTGTGGGGTGTCGCGGGCAGAATGAGTTAATACTATTTATCATAATGAATAACACGAAATAGTTATTACTTCCAGCAGAACAAAACACACACAAAAAGTCAAAATCTAGTAGATTCTTTTTCAATCGAAGAAACTGAGAGAGGTAAAGTGAGCTAACCAATCAATCAATCAATCAATCAATCAATCAATCAATCAATCAATCAATCAATCAATCACTCAATCAATCAATCAATCAATCAGTTGTGTAGTCAGTCAATTAATTTGTCTAGACACACTGTAAGTGAAGAAATTACAAAACCCATTGCTCAGTTTTGTACTAGATTTAATTAGACCAAATGAGGGAAAAAATGTGCGTGAAAAGAGCCATCATAAATTTCAGTTGCTTGATTTTTTTCTCTCTCCATTTTTCATACTTTTCAGTTTTTCTCAACTCCCACATTGTTTGCGAGACTACTCACCTGAAATGGCCACTCTAGTACACTTCAATTCAAATGAGATCTACAGAATCTCATTTGAATGGAAGTGAACTTGCGGCCTATTACCATGTGGTTCGGGCTTTAGATACGTGCAAGAACCATCATACTGCTTCAACGTGTAACCCCCTTCTGCTGTCAGTGGTCAATCTGAGTCTGAGACCACTGAACACTGAACACTAAACATTAATACTGAACACTGAACGACATTCGCGTGAAGAACACAGATGAAATGGGACCCAAAACGGGCATAAAGAACACAGGACTAACAAGTGACATAAATCCTCATGAGTCCCCGCGACAGCGGGGGCTCATGAAGATTTATGTCTCTTGCAAGTGGGTAGCGGTCGCCTTGCTCCTTCGGTTAAGGCGTAAAATGTAAAGTACAATGTTAAATTCAATTTTAAAAAAAATGATTACCTGTCGCAAAAAGCAGAAGGACCGAAACAACGGTTGCGGACTTCATTCTGACCGGTCGTGCAGAATCTGACGGCGAAACAAATTGTCTTCTGCAGTGGAGGTACTGTCTGCTGCACCCGCCAACAGCTTTTATATCATCCCTATCACCAGGGACAACGGTTCTGACTCGCTGATGAGACTAAAACAAGCGATACGATTGGTTTTTCGTATTCGGCCCCTTGACGACCAGTCTCTCGATTTGATTGATCGTCGATCGTGTGATATGATTGGTCGTCAAAGGAATACACACGCACATCAATCGAATACCAATCGCTGTGAGCTGGTCGGTGATTTTGATACTTACAGATTTAGCACTAAAGCCCAAAATAACAAATCTGCTCTAACTTTATTTTGTGTGTATGCATCAAAGACAGAAAGCTAGCTCGCGATTGGCTACTGAGACATAATTATGAAACATGATTGACATGTTCACGCCTTGACTGCCGAGATAAAGTGAACACGATCCAACCGCGAGAGGCATAGATCCTCATGTGCCCCCGCAGTTGCGGGGGCACATGAAGATCTATGCCTCTCGCTGACACCACTTTGAATCACTAGTGTTCTTTGGCGTTGAATTAACGAAGATTTCAATAAACAGCCCGCGTCCACAGGTATTGAAGGTTATCTATAATTATACGCAAGATGTAACTGGTTGTCAGAGGACACGCTTAGGCCTACACCGGTCACCAAGCAACGGACACATTGTTCATAAAAGTGTGCTGGTCCATGACTTTGGACCTTATGACTGAGAGCCGTGAGGTTCAAAATCACAGGCAAGCACACAAGCACGCGTGTATATTAATTGTCCACATCCAGGTTTGTACGGTATTACGGAAATTTGTTGACACACATAACAAAATCAAAGAACCAGTGTCCACCTAACGGAACGTCCCTCACACCCATTCCCTCTCCATTCCTTCCACAACCCCTCCCTTCCCCCCCCCCCCCAACCAGAAAGTCACGCTCGCACACACTCCCCCTCACCCCACCTCTCCACCAACCACGCTACCTCCCCCCCCCCCCCGCCCCATCCTTCCCCATTACCAGTTTTGTCCTCCGCCGCTAACCGGTTTTGGTACCCGTCCGCAAACCCATTTCTGGCAGGTTTAACGCTATCCATAGGCATCACGTCAGATGACAAGTTAGTATGAACCCATTCAGTGCAGAGGGACAAAAAGCGAACACCAGCCAAGTGCAAGAGTATAGATCCTCATGAGCCCCCGCAGTTGCGGGGGCTCATGAGGATCTATGCATCTTGCTGAGTCCTCTTTATATCCGTGCTTCTTTGAAGGCATTTGGCATAGGAATTTACAGTGATTTTAAACCATGATCTGCGGTCCACTGGTGGTGAAGGCGTCAAGTGAGTTAAATCACCATTTCTCTTACCTTTTGCGTGTGTGAAATAGTAAACCGCAAGAAATATACAGATCCTATATAAAAACAACAACAACAACAACAACAACAACAACAAAAACGAGTGGCCGATCGAGAAAAAAACAGACCATTGCCCATGTTGTGTGCGATGCCAAACGCAGCTTTATACGAGAGCTTCAAGTACACGTATCAAGATTTTTTTAAAACTCATTCAGCCCGACGGCCGTATTTCCCAAAGTTTGGAAGCGTCATCTAATGACTACGCACCAGCTGCATTAGATAGATCGACCATGATAATTCAAGGGCAGTGCCAGATAAGCTTGGCGCCTGTCGGCGCCAAGTTAATTTGGCACTACCCTTGAATTATCATGGTCGACCCATCTCCTGCTGTAGTGCGTCAGGGCTGAATGGGTTAATGAAAAGATAGTCCGAAATAGCTCAGGCGGTTAAGCGTCGGAGAGAAAGAGAGCGAAGGGAATCGCCGGGTCGTGGGTTCGAGTCTACGTCCCGGCACCGGTAGCTGGAATCGCAATCTAGGGAAAAAAGATGGGTTTGTTCAATAGCATGCCCGCTGACAGGTCCTGGTAAATCAAAGCCGCACAGTTGTCTGAATTGATTAGTGTTCAGGTCGTACTCCATAGGCAATTGATTGAATGCAAGACGAAGCGATCACGTGATACACAACTCGGTTTGTCTGCTGCAGCCGCCATTTTGTGCAGCAGAGGTGGCCTCTGTAAAGAGTAGCGATCGTGTACTTGGACGGTTTTTACAGGATATAGACGTCAAAGAACTACATAACTAGAGTTAAAACCGCTGCATTTTTGGAGAGATCGGAGGTCACCTTGAATTTATTGTCGGCGAAACTGAAGCGATCTCCGTGACTCTAACAGAACAAGTGATTTGGGGAAAATGCATACCGAGTACACAGTTATGAAGGAATCCGTCCTCCGACGCTAAATCATTGCACCAGTCCAAAGTAATGACAGCCGATAGACAATAACAACATCGTGATTTGCATATAATTATAATAACCTCAGTTTATCATATTTCCCCGTAGCTCAGTCGGTATTGCCCGCAGACTTAAATCACATGCAGGATTTGACCGTTGCCGTCACCGACGCGAGTTGAACCCCCCGCCCCTTCTCCGCGGTGTTATTTGTTTATGTTATTTATTATTTATTTATTTTGGTATTTATTTACTTTTTTTTTGGTATATTTATCGTGTTGTTCTTGCTGTTTGTTTGTTTTTTTCTGCTCGCGGTACTGGTCTTTAGAATGGCTGGCTAGCCTGTCTTATTCTTTCATACTTATTTCTTTTATTTCTTGAAATAATCATCATGACTGAATTCCCACTGAATGAACACTTTTGCGGTCCATGTCAGATTTTCGTTTCCACTGGCACCTAGATATTATTTATTTCAAGACAACAATTCAGCGTTGTCAACTTTTGTCATACTCCTTTATAGGATGTTTCTTTGCGAAATGTAGAGTTCGGGGAACCCCCTCTCAACTCTATTTAATCGATGCCATAGAGCGGTGAAAGGGTTTAAACAACAATTTTTAACTGTTTTTATAAGCGTGTCGTGCTGCAGTTTTGAAAATGTTCTAAAGCATCTTTTATATAGAACATTGTTTATGTTAAACCTGTTTTAATTTACAAACTTGTGCATCTAGTCTAGCACATCTGTAGCGCCGGATATCTGGCGATGGTCGTCTTCTCTCTTCGCTCAACTTTCCTCTCCTTCCCTTGTCTCGTTTCAAGACAAGGCTTTATAGATACCTGAAAGCACTCAAATAACAATATCTAGTTATACGTAGACGCACGAAAATAAGTGTATATTCTAACAATCATGTGTATGTGCGCGCGTGTGTGTGTGTTTGTGTTTGTGTATGTGTGTGTGTGTGTGTGTGTGTGTGTGTGTGTGTGTGTGTGTGTGTGTGTGTGTGTGTGTGTGTGTGGCCGCGCGCCCGCGAATGCGTGTATGCCTGTGTTTCCGTTGAAGTAGTGGACTATATATTTTGTATCACTGTGCTTTGATGTCAGTCCCTGTTTTATGTACATTGTGTACTTGGTCGTAGTTGTAGCAACGGCAGGTACGAAAAATGACATAAGTCACTGAATGTGTTAATATCTTCACTGTTGTAAAATAAAGATTCATTGATTCATTGATAAACGGACAGCAGGTGTACAAAAATATATCACTATTACACCTTTGGGGGACATTATCTGTGTTTCTCTGGCCTATTATCACATCCGAGAATTGCGCATCCAGGCACACTTTCGCCGAGTTCTAACTTCGCTGTTACTAGTGTTCACTGTGTCTACAGCACAAAATGGCCGACTGCAGACGACGCGCGTAACGACGCTGGCTGTGTGATGTCACTTGCATTCAATCAATAGATTTACCTTTTCCCATAACCTGCCCGTCAGCTCCGTCTACTAACACTTTGGTGCCGTGGACGTTAAACCCCAAAATAACCAATCAAACAACCAATGAAAATAATATATTATAAAGAAAAGACTGTAAAGTGGCTATTTGCCCTGCCCAGTGCTGTATTTTGGAATGTAGACATTTAAACAGCTAGGAAGATTACACAGTAAAGTAGGTAAAAGCACTGTCAGGGGAGAGAAGTGTGCATTATCGACCAATGATCATAGATCAAGTTTGGTCAAAAAAAAAAAAAAAAAAAAAAAAAAAAAAAAAAAGGAAAGAAGGGTGCACTAAGTAAGTGACTGGAAGCAACGAATATGGAAGTATTTAAACAACTACGTCTGACTGTTTTAATAAGCAGTGACATCCTTGACAGCGTTTAATGTGATGAGGGTTGCGATTCAACCGCTATGTTGATGCTACGGCAGCACTTTCAGCTGTGTGCATGCCACAGAAATGATTCTATCTGACGTCAGAAATATTTGGAGTGTTACTCCTGACGTCAAACAATGACACAGTTCTTCGCTGTTTAAAATAGTTCGTTCTTCGGACAGCATGACAATAGCAGTGAACCGTCTGTCTTGAGTTACTTCTCCGGATACGTCGTGGTTTGTAGTCTGATAAAGCTATCAGACCTCCGCGCCAAAAGCGCGGAGGTCTGATAATCAGCTTCATCGGACTACAATAGTATTCTGAAACACATGAACGCAGACAGCTCAATGCCATATCGCAGTGTATTGTAAACAAACACATAAACAAACAAACCCCAAAACATAAATAAATAAACAGCAAGACCAAGTGAAGATATTATTAATGTTTGTTTATAGAAAGAAAATAATTGTTTCAAAAAATGGAAGGAAACAAAGCTACTTACGGCTCATTTGCCACGGCAAAAGTAATTAGCTAATATATATTATCTTCTAATATGTTCCTATGAACTTCCAAAGTCTGTAGACGTGTACGATTGACCTGTGTGACATTTTAGCTAAGATTACTTTTTAACTGTATTGACATCATGTTTTAAGACCGTATTTCTCGTCAGCTGGCTGACCAGACTTTCACCCTTCCCGCCGTGAGATGGCTTTAGTCGCCTGCTGGGCGTTCAACCCCAATAATTAACTAACTATTCTAATAAATTACGAGATGATATCAGAGGTGATGGCGATGGCAAAGGGGGAGGTGGCGGGGGGAGGGGGGGGGTTAGAGGGGAAGGAGGGGAAGGGGGCAGGGAATGGGGGTGGGGGGTCTGGCAGGGATAAACTTTTTGCGTGTCGTTATCGGTTTTTTGTGTGTGATGAATCCAACAGGAATCATTCACGACAAAAGCCGCTATCGACAGACAAGGGGTTAAGGACTTATTTTGGGATGCCCGCAGCACGGAGAACCTGACTTATTTTGGGATGCCCGCAGCACGGAGAACCTGACTTATTTTGGGATGCCCGCAGCACGGAGAACCTGACTTATTTTGGGATGCCCGCAGCACGGAGAACCTGACTTATTTTGGGATGCCCGCAGCACGGAGAACCTGACTTATTTTGGGATGCCCGCAGCACGGAGAACCTGTTGCTTTTCCTGATAATGAGTCGCATGGCGCTTTCCGTGACGCGTGATTGTAATATGGTCGTTGATGACTTAATAAGCCATTGATGTGCAATTTTCAATATTCAACACATTCTCCCTAACAAGCGTTTCGCACTGATTTGCTTGGTAAATAGAATTTGTTTTCGATTACTTTTCGTATGATATGTTAGAAAATTTTTGATGAAAATACAATATGAAACGAATCGTATTTGCTAAAGAAATCGCTGTAAAACACTACAGCGAAAAAAACAAAACAAAAAAACACCCCCCCCCCCCCCCGCGTTTTTATTGCCTTTTAGTATATACATTCTTAATAAGAAGAGTAAACTTTGTTGCTGGTATTTTTATAGGTTTGATATACTCAGTCACCCACTCCTGTGGTAGGGGGAGCTTGGTGGCTCGGTGGCAGAGCGTTCGACTCACCGCCGAAAGTTCGTGGGTTCGAACCCAGCTGAGGTCAAAAATTGTACTGGCCTTTTTCGGTGCCCTGTCTTTGAAAACACCTTCGCGGTTGGCAAAAGACGTAAAGCCCTAATCGTTTAACTGTTGTTTCTTTCCTGTGGTAGGCCTAAGGAGCTGACATGGTCGGATGCTTTTCTATTTGTTTCTCTGTGCATACTCAATGGCCCGTTAAAAAAAAAAAAAAACGCGAGTACGCATTGAACCGCTTCACTGCCAAAAGAAAGAAAACGAACACCGCACTTCTGCAAGAGGTATAGATCCTCATGAGCCCCCGCGACTGCGGGGGCTCATGAGGATCTATACCTCTTGCTGAAACCATTTTGTATCCCTTGGTCATTGGACGGCTGAAGTTCTTTCGCGTTACACAGATTTCAGACGTGCGATGTACGATGAGTCGCACTGAAGGGGTTGCGGACTGTACGTTAAATCTTCCAGCCCGACGCACGTGTTTTCCAACTTTTGGAGGCGTCATCTAACGACTATGCGCCTGTTGCAGGAGATGGATCGACCATGATCATTCAAGGGTAGTGCCAGATTAGCTTGGCGCCGACAGGCGCTAAGCTAATCTGGCACTACCCTTGAATGATCATGGTCGACCCATCTCCTGCTGTAGTGCGTCAGGGCTGAATGGGTTAATGGAAAGATAGTCCGAAATAGCTTTGGCGGTTAAGCGTCGGAGCGAAAGAGAGCGAAGGGAATCGCCGGGTCGTGGGTTCTGGCACTACCCTTGAATTATCATGGTCGACCCATCTCCTGCTGTAGGGCGTCAGGGCTGACTGGGTTAGGGCTTTTTCATCGCCTAGATACAGATGGGAAGAAAAAATTTGTATGTCCTATTGATGCCTGTCTGGGAGCTCCTATCTGACCCAGTAATGTGACATCTGCAAGGGAAGCTTTAAGAACAGTTTAATCACGTGGCCACGCCTTCCAGAGGCACAGATCCCCATAAGTCCCTGCAGGCTGCAAAGGCTAATGTGAATCTATGTCTCTGTCTGATAGAGATCCGTTTAGTGTGCATCCTCAGTCTGAGGTAGTTACGCGGTTTCAGCCTAAGCGTTCTGTCCTGGTGTGAACCTAATTTGTGTGACGCTGTCCGCCCAACATTTATAAATTTCCACTAACCGCGTGTAAAAACATGAAAATACTTGAGAATTACAATACCGCCTCATTAGCTTCCGCTCTAGTTCCGCCTTTTGACGAATAATTATGATCTACGCGCGATCTCCTCGGGCTGAGGAGTTGTAAATGTAAATATTGCCTTTTGCAGCTGACAGCAGATGCAGGCTATTATTACAGGTTAGTGCGGGGTTTAACGTCCACGGCACCGAAGTGATAATGGACGGCCATGACGGGCGGGTTATGGGGGACAGGGAAATCTATTGCCTATGGAGTACGACCTAGACACTAATCAATTCAGGCTCACTGCAACTGTGTCACTTTGATTTACCAGGACCTTTCAACGGACATGCTATGGAACAAGCCCGCTTATTTTCCCTGGATTGCGAGTCCAGCTACCGGGGCCTGGACGGGGACTCGAACCCACGACCCGGCGATTCCCTTCGCTCTCTTGCTCCGACGCTTTACCGCCTGAGCTATTGCGGACTCTTGGCTATTACAGGCTGTTTGCCTTCGGAGCCTACAACATGTTTTTTTTTTTTTTTTTCTCCTCCAAATATCTTTGGTTGCAAAGAGACACTTTAATGTACCACTTTTACACATTCGAGACATGCCGCAGTCGGATACGCGGCTTACAGCCGCGTATCCGACTGCGGCACGTCTCAAATGAGTTAAGGACACATATCACTTATTGCCAACTAGCCTAATACAGGCGTTTTTTGTTTGTTTTTACTTAACCCCTTGTCATTTGTTGATTTTGTTGCACATTTGTAAAAATTGCGGTGAAAAGTCAAGACAGACACTTCCAATACTGCTAACAGTGCCCCGGTCAACTGCATATCGCGGTCAAGCACGCAGACTTCATGTATGCCTGCGCTGTTGCCGGTTTGAAAACTTGGTCCACTTACTCATTCACAAATGGAGAATGGATCTTTCTTATACTGGGCTGAATATATATGGGGCACATTTAGGGATGTAAAATTAGTCCTTTCATGAAATAAAAATCGGATTTTTTTCCGGTACAGCAAAACTGGAATAGCGTTCGAGTTTCTCTCATGTACATCGTATTAGGTCAACTGGCACTGAATGGTGTTTGTTCTAAGACTGGTATAAAAAAGTGATTCTTTGCGATGCTATTTGCACACACACACACACACACACACACACACACACACACACACACACACACACACACACACACACACACACACACACACACACACACACACACACACACACACACACACACACACACACACACACACACACACACAACCAGCGTCGTGTGCTCTGATGTCAAACCTATAGTTATTGTTGAAAGGTCTTACACCATCCAGCCCTGACGCACTACAGAAGGAGATGGGTCGACCTTGATAATTCTTGAATTATCATCATCGATCCATCTCCTTCAACAGGTGCATAGTCGTTAGATGACGCCTCCAAAATTGGGAAAATACGTGCGTCGTGCTGAATGGATTAAGCGGTTTACTACCGAGAAAACAACGAACACAAACATCTGCAAGAGGCATAGATCCTTATGAGCCCCCGCAGTCGCGGGGGCTCATGAGGATCTATGCCTCTTGCTGGCACCACTTTGTATCTATGTTCCTGGGACGCCTGGGGCTCTTTGGCGATGAGTTAACTCATTCTACCCCAACACCGAAATCCTTAAATTTTGCCGTTGTCCTCTGAAGACTGCATTGCAGTAGAGGACACAGATCGACCATGATAGTTCAAGGGTGATGCCAGATGCCCATAGGCGCCAAGCTATTCTGGCATCACCCTTGAACTATCATGGTCGATCCTTATCTTCCTGTCGTGTGTCTGGGGTAGAATGAGTTAACGAATATTTCGGAAACACGATCTGCGTGGGTGTTCGATCAGTGGAAGAGAATAAAGGGATCCTCTCATGGCGGGCTTTGACTGCTAGAGTCCGTCGATAATACGAGTTATCGCTGTTGTTCTCTTGCCTGAGCTAAGACTCTTCTAGACTCTTCTACCCTTGGTTTTAAATAGTTTATTACTTTGCAAAATACATAAAAGAATGTACACCAATTATCATCAGATCAAAACAAGCCACAGGCTTATAGTAGCCTCTGGACACTCAGTTATATTTGCATAATTTGCATAATTCTACCCTTCTGGGGCGCTGGGTGGCTCGGTGGTAGAGCGTTCGACTCTTGACCAAAAGGTCGTGGGTCTGAACCCAGCTGGGGTCAAAATTTGTCCCGTCTTTGAAATCACCTTCGTGGGGGGCAAAAGACGTTAAGCCCTAAACGTTTAACTTTGTTTTTTTACCCTTCTTTTCACAATCGTTGAGCAAGAGAACAACAACTCGGAACCGAGAGACAATTTTCTGTTTGATTTATTTTAAAACCGACAATACAATTTTCTTGATACTTGAATTTTTATTCTTGATTCTTGATCCTGGCAAATGGACCAGAGATCTTTTTTCCACTGCAAGTAGAGCGTAACGCAAGGGACTCTCCAGAGCACAAAGAAGAAGAAGAGTGCTCAGAAACTTGTTCAATTTTATGATCTTCACACTCCAGCATTTAAGCACCCCATTTGTCCAGCGTTGTTGTAAGATATATTAAAAGCATTACAACGGGGACATTGTGAACTATTCACCCGTGTCTGCCTGGAGCGGGTCGCTTTACGAATGTGTCATCGTGAAGCCTTGGGTCATTATGGGATAATTATCGCTTATACAAAACTAAGACTTGCTTCGGGCGCCTCGAGCAACAGGCACCTGATACCCAATCAGCCCCAACTGTGACTCACTACAGCAGGAGATGGATCGTCCATGATAATTCAAGGGTAGTGCCAGATTAGCCTGGCGCCGTCCTCGACCATGATACTTCAAGGGCTAATCTGGCACTACCCTGGAATTATCATGGTCGATCCATCTCCTGCAACTGGTACGCAGTCGTTAGGTGACATTTCCGAAAATTTGGACTTGCGGATATGGGGTTAACTGGATTATTGGCTTGCTACTGGACACCGTGACAGAGGGGCACCAAAGAAGAGATACAAAGACTGTCTCAAGAAGTCACTTAGTGCCTGCCAAATCGACCACCACCAGTGGTCTTCGCTTGCTGCGGACCGTGACACCTGGCGCTCCACCATTTACAAGGCAGCTGTCTCCTTTGAGGACTCTCACAGAGCTAGCCTTAAGGACAAGCGGCTCAGGAGAAAAAACAGAGATGCCGCAGCTCAGAACCCCGGCCATACCTTCCCCTGCAGCCACTGCGGTCGAACCTGCCTGTCTCGGATTGGCCTCCGCAGCCACGAACAAGCCTGCAGACGTCGTGGGCAACTCCTATAAAATCTTCGTTCGCGAAGTCAAGCCAAGAGAGGGGGATTATTGAGCTCCCGCGGGCTGTGGAGCTGGCGGAAATATACATATTCTTCCCGCGCGTGAATTGACGTTTGGGTGGAAGTTGGTCTGGGGGGTTCAGCTCGTCATAGCCTGGCCCACTACCGCCAGGCACAGAGTTACATGCTTCCTTGCCGCATCAGGAGTTCATGGTAATCTGTGCCTCGTGATCGCAGAGGTCGGTGTCCATTTGTATCACTTAAATGAAGGAGATCATTTGAATTGGGTCTGCGATTACCCGTAGGTACACTTTTGCAAACAAGGCTGTCAGCAGCTCGTAGAATAATAATTTAAAAAAAATCTGCAAGAGGCAGAGAATCTCATGCGCCTCTGCACACGTAGGGGTTCATGAAAATGTATACCTCTTGCGTACATCTATGAGCATCCTTAGACAGAGGAACATCTATTGTCAGCATTAATGTTCAATTTACGCCTGAACAGATGTGGGTTACCCCGCTTGCTGTCAAGGGCGATAACTCGGGACATATGCAAGAGGCC
Source organism: Semisulcospira habei (assembly GCA_036245525.1). Taxonomy (NCBI): domain Eukaryota; kingdom Metazoa; phylum Mollusca; class Gastropoda; family Semisulcospiridae; genus Semisulcospira; species Semisulcospira habei. Next base: position 9,986,641 of record BTPG01000006.1, read on the forward strand.
TAGATCCTCACGAGCCCCTGTATCCGCAAGGTGCACATCATAATCTATACCTTTTACCTTTTGTGCAATTTACATCCTTAAACTGGGTGAAACGATCCTCGCTACGCCTGCGACTAACAGTTAGATGTTATAATTTAGTCCAGGTAGGAGCCACACGCGAGTAGCAGGCCAAGGGGCTGTACCCAGTACGCAAAAGGCTCTCGGGCCGAAGTCAGCCGCAGAGGACCCGCGCACTATTGTGCGCGTGCTCATTGCGGCCGACTTTGGCCCGAGAGCCTTTTGCTAACTGGATAAACATCTCCACAGGGGCGTAGGCAACTCGGTTCGTTACAGAAAGAGAACACAACGAAGATGAACAGTCACCGTCCAGTGAATCCTTTGCTGGCCCATGGTATCAGGGACCGTCAGGGACCGCCGATCCTTTTTCCAGACCAGCTAATTCAGAGATTAAGTGCATAATCGCTCCTGTACTGGTGATGAGAAAGCCCTACGGAGCACGGCTCATCAGGCATATCAATGGAACATTTATTTACCCAACAACTGCCATGGGGATGAAAATTCAACCACCCAGCCGGTGAGCAAACGGTGTTGAGGTCGCCCCTGTACTCATATCGACATCCGCCCGTGGAGTTTGTGCTCTCTGTAACCATAGCTTACGAGTTCAGTGGGTGTCGTGTTGTGAAATTCAACTACCACTTCAGCAGACTGCGGAGTGTTTTGTGTGAGCTCCGTCTTAGACCGTGCTATTTATTTTTATATTTTTATTTTTGTGTCATGTCTGGACAGTGTGAACGTCGCCAATCGCTATATAACTCAGCCAGTCAGCTAAAGGTCATCTGGCTGTCGTCGGCTAGAGGACCATTTGCTCACTGCTATCGTTTATTAATAATAAGTACCTGATCCACTAGGAGTTTGCAAGAAACTCAACAGTCGGAAATTGCACATTATCTTTCACATGTTGGTTAAAAAAAAAAATACTGGGAAGAAAGAAAATTAAAGAGGAAAAGACAACAAAACAAAAAAAAAAAAAAAAAGAAGAAAAAGGAGAAGAAGACCCCACCCTCCCTACCAGCTACTCCACCCCACTCACACCCACCCACACTCCCTCATTCTTTAAAATAAATCCTGCGTATAGTTCAGACTATTCAACGTAAGATCTCTCCTTGTTCCTCACTCCACCCTTTCAATAACTTCCGGGCGTTCTTTTTGACGATTAGCGGAAAGCAAAGCCCAATGGACCGTTTCCAGTATGAGAAAGGCGGATGTAAGTGAGACCAACCGGAGATGTATGTCATCATTATCTTCTGCAAGATTGGAAGGGTTTATGAAAATCTATGCCTCCTGCAGATATTGACCTAACAGGCTTTTAAAAATAAAAGTTGTTACAGTCTAGTTCGAAATGAGACTAGACAATTGCATGTTTTTTTCGAGCTTCAGTAATTTTGTACAACTATGTTTCAAAACTGGACATTACACAATACCATTTTGCCGATGTCAAAAGGTTTAATTGCTTAAATGAAAAGAAAAGGGAAGACTGCTTATTTAATTGCTTATTTCGCTATTGATCTTGTCAAAGCTTGTCAACTGAAATCACGTAATTTCATCCGAGGACGAGTGAAATCTATTGATCGTGTCAAAGCTTGTCAACTGAAATCACGTAATTTCATCCGAGGATGAGTGAAATCTATTGATCGTGTCAAAGCTTGTCAACTGAAATCACGTAATTTCATCCGAGGATGAGTGAAATCTATTGCTAAATCTCTCGCTTAACTCATTCAGCCCGACGGCCGTATTTCCCAAATTTAGGAGGCGTCATTTAATGACTATGTACCAGTTGCAGAAGATGGATCGACCATGATAATTAAAGGGCAGTGTCTGATTAGCTTGTCGCCGACAGGCGCCAAGCTAATCTGGCACTCTCTTGGCTTGACTTCGCGAACGAAGATTCTATAAGGGTTGCCCACGACGTCTGCAGGCATACTCGTGGCTGCGGAGGCCAATCCGGGACAGGCAGGTTCGACCGCAGTGGCTGTAGGGGGAGGTCTGGTCAAGGTTCTGAGTTGCGGCATCTCTGTTTTTTTCTCTTGAGCCGCTTGTCCTTAAGGCTAGCTCTGCGAGAGTCCTCAAAGGAGACAGCTGCCTTGTAAATGGTAGAGCGCCAGGTGTCACGGTCCGCAGCAAACGAAGACTACTGGCGGTGGTCGATTTGACAAGCACTAAGTGACTTCTTGAGACAGTATTTGTATCTTTTCTTTGGTGCCCCTCGGTGTCCAGTGGCGAGCTCGCCGAAAAGGGTGATCTTGGGTACGCGATGATCCTCCATCGTGGAGACGTGCCCCGCCCAGAGGAGCTGTGTCCGCAGTGGCAAAGCCTCGATGCTCACAGGTTTTGCCGGTTCAAGGACCTCGACGTTGGTGAGAATGGTAAGCAGGCAGCGCTGGTGGAAGCGTTCGAGGAGTCGTAGTTGGCTGCGGTAGAGGGCCCAGGATTCGGAACCATATAGCAGGGTGGTGAGGACGACAGCTCTGTACACGCTGATCGTAGTGCCTGTTTCCAGCTGTTGATTGTGCCACACCCGCTTGAATAGTCGCCCGAAAGCGCTGTTCGCTTTTGCCAGCACACTTGATGTACACAGAATCGTCGTCGTCGAGGTCCACTGTGGCCTGCTTCAACATCATGCTAAAAAGGATGGTGAAGAGGGTCGGTGCCATCACGCAGCCCTGCTTCACAACGATGAGAATGGGGAATGGTTATGAGAGGTCATTGTTGAGTCTGACCTGGCCTTGCTGGTCCTCGTGTAGCTGGACAATCATGCTGAGGGACTTTGGGGGACATCCAAGTCGCCCCAGGATCTGCCAGATGCCTTGCCTGCTCACAGTGTCGAACGCGTTTGTTAGGGCGACAAGCGTTACGTACAGCCCTTTGTTCTGCTCGCGGCACTTCTCCTGAAGCTGTTTCAGCACAAAGACCATGTCGGTGGTGCTCCTGTTGGCTCTGAAGCCACACTGGCCCTCTGTGAGGTGGTCTTCAGCGATGGCAGGTACCAGCCGATTCAGTAGCAGCCTTGCGAGAATTTTCCCGGCAGTGTAATTCCACTATAGTTGGAGCAGGCAGACTTCTCTCTTATGTTCTTGTACAGGGTGATAATGACTGCATGACGGAGATCCTTTGGTTTCTTCCTCCCAGCAGCAGAGAAAGAGGTCGTGGAGCTTGTTGTGCAGTGCTGGGCCTCCATGTTTCTAGATCTCTGGCGGTATTCCGTCAATGCCTGCTGCTTTGCCACTTTTGAGCTGGTGGATGGCTGTGAGGGTCTCTTCAGCGGTAGGAGGTTTGTAAATTCAACCTTTACTGGGAGGTGTGGAATTTGGAGGACGACTGCTTCTTGAACAGTGCGCTCAGCGCTGAAGAGGTTCTGAAAGTATTCTGATCAGTGGTTCAAGATGGAGGTATTATCTGTGAGGAGTGCCTGTCCATTAGCATTTCTCAGGGGACGTTGTACTAGGTGCCTGGGGCCATACACCGCTTTCAGTGCTTCGTAGAAGTCCCTGTAGTCACCGTTGTCAGCGCAAAGCTGGGTCCTCTGTGCGAGTCTGGTCCACCACTTGTTCTGAAGATCTTTGAGTTTGCGCTGGAGACTGCTTCAGACGAGGCGGAAGGCAGACTCCTTCACAGGGCAGGAAGGTTTGGCTAGGTGGGCCTGATGGGCAGCTCGTTTTTGTTTTGCTAGGAGTTCCTGGATCTCTATATCATATTCGTCGAACCAGTCTTTGTTTCTCTCTCTAGCGAAACCCAAGACTTCTGCAGAGGATTTTGCAAGATAAGTTTTCAGTTGCACCCAGAGTGTTTCAGGGGAGGAGTCTGCTGGGTCCGCTGTGTCTTTGAGCCTGCGATGTAAATCGTCTGAAAGGCAGCTTTCAGGTCGTCACGCTAAAGGCTGGCAACATCTCGCACTACCCTTGAATTATCATGGTCGATTCATCTCCTCATCATTTATGTTGTGTGTCAGGGCTGAATGGGTTAATTGACAGACATCACTACCTAAGGTATGAGAGAACATATTAAACAAAATCCTGGAATCCACTTCTTCCAAGACCCTCTACGCTACCATGAACACACTCCTAGGCATTTCTAAAGACTCTCCTCTCCCCAACACACACAGCAAAGAAGAACTCCCGTCCGCTTTTTCCACATATTTTTCCGACAAAATCCAAACTCTGCCTTCTCCGCCTTGCCCTCCCGACACTCCCTTTTCCGGCACCCCCCTCTCGTCCTTCCGGCCCGTCTCTCAGGACGAAGTCCTCAAGACCATAAAGTCCATGCATCTCAAAACCTGCGAACTAGACCCTCCCCCAGCTTCTCTCTACCGGGACGGCCTTCCAAAACTTCTGCCATTCATTACCGTCATCATCAACACATCTCTAGAGAACGGCCCCGTCCCTGATATCTTCAAGTCCGCCATCGTCCGTCCTCGCCTCAAAAAACACAACCTCGACCCAAACGAACTCAAAAACTATCGCCCAGTCTCCAATCTCTCTTTCCTGTCCAAGCTTCTTGAGAAAGTCGTTCTCAACCAGCTCTACCTCCACCTCGCCGACAACAACCTCCTCAGTCCCTTCCAGTCTACCTATCGCAAACATGACAGCACTGAAACAGCCCTTCTACATATCTTAAACGACCTGTTTCTCTACACCGACTCGGGCAACATCTCCCTTCTTACGCTACTCGACCTCTCTGCCGCCTTCGACACTATAGACCACTCTATCCTCCTCCACCGCCTTCACCACTCCTTTGGCATCACTGACTCTGCTCACTCCTGGTTTCTCTCCTACCTCTCCGACAGACAGCAGTCCGTCACCATCGACGGCGTCTCCTCCAACCCAGTCACGCTCTCCTGCGGAGTTCCACAGGGGTCCGTCCTGGGCCCGGTCCTTTTCACACTCTACACCTCTCCCCTGTCCAACATCATCCAGTCTCACCACATACACCACCACCTCTACGCTGATGACTCACAACTACTAGACAAAGGCAAACTCGACAACACACAGTCACTACTGACTCGCACGGCTGACTGCTACGAAGACGTGAAAAACTTGATGACAGCAAACAAGCTTAAACTGAATGACGACAAAACGGAAGCCATGCTGGTAGGCACACGCCAGAAACTTTCCCAGCTCCCTCCCTCCGTCCACCTTCAACTCGAGAGCAGCCCCATCTCCCTCTCCGATTCGGCCAAAAACCTCGGCGTTATCCTCGATTCCTCTCTTTCCATGACCAGCTTCGTCTGCCCAGGATTGCTACTTCCACCTCCGCCGCATCAGTCAGATCAGAAAATACCTCACTACCGAAGCTGCCACCAAACTTGCTGTCTCTCTCATCCTATCCCGCATCGACTACTGCAGCTCTCTCCTTTCCGGCCTCCCTCACTCCACCACTTCCACTCTCCAGCGTGTCCAGAACAATGCTGCCCGCCTCGTTCTCAGAAAGAAAAAATCCGACCACATCACTCCCCTGCCCGAACTCCTTCACTGGCTTCCCATCCCCCAACGCATCCAATACAAGATTCTGTCTCTCTGCTACAAATCCCTGAACAACTGCGCTCCCGCCTATCTCTCAAACTTACTTCACCTCTACACTCCTCCCCGCTCTCTCCGCCCCGCCTCCGACCCTCTCCGCCTCCACATCCCCCGCACCAAACTCAACACTTTCGGACCCCGCTCCTTCGCAGTATACAGTCCAGCCACCTGGAACACTCTCCCACTCTCTCTCCGTCAGAAACACTCTCTCTCCTCCTTCCAGTCCGCCCTCAAAACTCACCTCTTTCAACAGTTCTAGCACTATACCACCACACTCCCCACCCTAAGCTGACCGTTGTAATGTATTTCATTATTTGTGGTACGTGAGTCGTTGTCTAATACGTGCGCATGCGTGCGCGAGTTGTGAATGCGCGCTTAGAGTTATAATTATTATAAGATAAGCGCATTATAAATACCGTAATTACTATTAATTATTATTATTATAGTTCAGTACACAGATCGACCATGATAGTTCATGGGTGGTGCAAGAATAGCCTGGCGCCTACAGAGAATACATTACAGTTCAGACAGCATTAATAAATTAGGTGGGCTGGGGGATCTGCCTTAATAATCGCGGGTTGACAGTTGATAAAAAACAAACAAACAAACAAACAAACAAAAAAAACCGTGAGATAGACCAGGGTGTTGGTAGACCAAGGGGAGTAATGTCAAATTTCCCGTGTTTTTAGTGGGTCGATGCGGCATTAACAATTTTGTTGGGCTTGTATTCTCTATACCTGTATCTCTTGGCACAGGCTGCCTCCCGAAGATGCGGAAGTGCGAGGCAGTCGAACGAATGTTCTCATTGAGTACAGCGAGTGTCTGATGATTGAAAATGTGTGGTTTTGTGACGAGGCAGCTTTATGTATTTGTATAGGATGCTAGAAAACAAGCTGCGAAGAAAGAAACACGATAACAGACTGCAACAACGACAAACCCCTACCGGTAATTGTAAGCAATATTCCCTCTAGCCCACGGCCGCTTTATTGGCCCGCGAAGAACTGTGAATGGGTCACCTATGGCTCATTGACGCCAGCCCGTATACTTTTGTCTCTCTAAAACATTTGTTATTTTTCTTCCATTTTGAATGTTAAAAGTAAATAAATAAATAAATAGATTGATTGAAACTTAATCAGCGGTTCAGCCCCCCCCCCCCCACCCCTCTCCCCCCAAAAAAAGGCTATAAGAAAGTTCCTTTTTGGGGCCCCTCCCTCTGTCCCTCATACGCTCATTAGGGTGAGTAGGGACGATAAACTGGACTTCTGCTGCCCCTCCCTCCCTCCCGCTACCCCACCTCTCCCTTCCACCTCCACTGCCCGTCCCACCCCCCGTGCTTTTAGTTCTTTTCGGCGCCACCGAGGCGTTACCCGTCGGGTTGAGGGTCCCAAACAAAAGGTTGGACCCCCGCCCCTCCCCTCTACCCTTCGAGGTAGCCCCTGTTTTGAAATCAAATGGATTTCACCCGTCCAAAAAACCTGGATTCAACGTGAGGTCTGTGCGTGGTTCAATCATGCTTGAACACTGAAGGCAGTACGATCAGGTCTGTGGCCACACAGGGCAATTGCTTCCGGTGCATGTAGTAACTTTTCCGCCAGAAATAGTTCAAAAAATTTCCTCCCCTTTTGCAATTTTTGTAGGGTGTAAAACTTCAATCTTGTGCCTTTTTTTTGGCGTTTTGAGCAACAAAAGGCATGACAGGTGGTGTGAAAAATAGCAAAATCTGGGTAATTTTAGTCGACCTAGTGTGTTCATGGGAGCCTAACTGGGGCATGTGCACGGTTGTATGCAGGCTTGCAGACGACAGTTTTGTCATGGGGTACTTGGTGCATTTGAGTGTTGTGAAAAACGCTAACTCTTAATTCTTTTAAGAATTGCTGAAAATGTTTCTCCTGTGATGTGCTCCGCGTGGATTTTTTGTTTTGGCAGAAAAGTTCTTCGTTCATAGTTTTATGCTGCAAGAGGCTAACAGATGACAGTGTGTGAAAAGGGGGCGTAACCTAATTGCCCTGTGTGGCCTGTGGTAGTCAAGGGACGCAAACTATAGCCTTCATCTCCTAATACTAAGTCTTAAATAAACGGATTTGCGTCCCTTGGGCTCTTGTACTGACGTCTGCTGCTGTGTACAGGCATTGTGTGTGAGAAGATCACTATGGCTAAACAAATGACAGGATGTACCAGTTGAAGGATATGGATTAAATATGATAATTCAAGTGTATTGCATGATAAGCTTGGCGCCGTCAGGCGCCAAGCTTATCAGGCAATACCCTTGACTGAACTGAAGAAAAACCCGCACTATGTGAGCTCCACTAAACAATACGGTAGACTTTGGGATGAAATCCTCATCTTGTTCGAAATTGGTGATTAACTTATTTTCTGTCTCTACTTTACAAAACCTCTCCGCAGCAAAGCGCCATAAATCCACATGATCTTAGTAAATGAACATCACCATCATCATGTTTGGGGGCAAGATGGCGGCCAGGCACCACTATCTCCTGGCCGGCCGCTCCGTCAAAATCCGTCAACTGTGCTTTCAAGCGACGTCTATTATCATTATTTTCCAGGCAGTGTTGTGCCATCAAGTTCAGTTCTAGTATACAGTGATGTACTTTTTGACTAACTTATTTGATAGAATACCGTCTTTATTTTGTAATACCGGATCGTCTTCATCATTCTTCAGTGCAACAGTCGGAATTTCAACCTATTTCGAGCCAGCCACTATAGTCAAAGAAGAGCGTGCAGACGAACTGTGGAATAACTAATCATATGCTATTCCGGGTTCATCCTACAGTGTTTGCAGACTGGTACCAGATTTTTCTGTATTCTGTCTGACTCCACAGAAAAGCGTGAAAATCATACAGAGAAGCATCTACCAGCAAGCTTTGCTACTTTTTTAGTTACTGCATTTCCTTCTCCGCGGCCGTGTTTATCTAGCATCTGCCTGGCTCGCCGACTTTCGCTGTTGACAGACATTTCCCAACAAGCAGTGTGCCAGTGAAATGAACAGGACTGTGTGTGGGGTGTGTGGGTATTTTAATATAACAACTCATGACGGATACCAGAATGATATTTGTATGTTTCAAATAGTCACAGTGTTGACGGACTTTGTCGGAGCGGTGCCCTCTAAATACCGGCGCTGTACTAAAGCGACGGGCCTCCAGGTGCAGCTTTGATCGTTGTTTTTATGTTGCCTAGAATGAAGAATATTTTCCTTTCGACGGTAATCTGTTTCTGTTGTTAACTTGTAACTTGTAAATTTATGTACTAGCTTTTGTCAAGTAGGAATTTAACAAAAGAGCATATACTAGTTTGTTCAGGAGACTTAGGGATGTCTTAGCATTTTGTTTGTGTCAGGGTGGTTCGGGTCGGGATGAGGCCACTGGCGCCGCGCGGCCATCAATTGCCTTGGCGACGGGCTTCACCCGTCCCGAGTCATTGTCCATTTTGTAGCTCTGTTATTGTAATTTGTGGAATGAGCGAGTGAGTGAATGTGAGCAGCACCTGTGGTGGCAAGACAATTTTTGCTGTATATGATTATTTTGTATCACAGCAACAATAAAGTCATCTTGAATCTTGAATCTTGAATCATCATCATCGTCGTCATCATCATCATCAGCATCACCATCGTCATCCCCATCATCAACATCCTCAGCATCAGCATCATCGTCATCAAGAGATGAGCAATGAGCGAGGGATGTAGGGGGATTACTGTCTCGGGTGCATAACAGTGTTACCTCGACATTCACTAACTTTAAACTCTTAACTGCCCGGGTAAGGCGAAAGCTATCCATCTGCAAGAGATAAATCCTTATCAGCCCCCGCAGTCGCACTAACTTACCGCAGTTGCTGGGACTCGTGAGGATTTATGTCTCTTGTTAGTCCTGTGTTCTTTGTGCCTGTGTTTGGTCCCAGGTAAATTTAATTTCAACGCAAATGTCGATCAGTGTTTAATCATTTCAGATGCGAAATTCGTGATCACTGACAAAGAAGAGGGTAAGATATGTCAGACGTAAGTTGGAACGGCTCTGTAAAAGGAGAGAACTTTGAACAGTTCTCTTCCTTACCATTCCTACTTCTTGTCTAACTTAGCCTGGACAGGCCAAAAAAGGACTACACTGCCGTTTCCGTATTTCAAGTCTCTTAGCCTTAGTCAGTCCAATTCATCCCCTAATTTTTCAATTCCCTACAAAACACTACCACCCACCAGCTGCACATTTGCCATGCACAAAAAACAAACAAAACAACAACAACAACAACAACAACAACAAAAAACCCCAAACAAACAGCACATCACCCGTCTCATTTCTTGGCTATGAAACTGGTTCCTTACCAACCCCACACCCAAGCACAGCTGAAATCAGCGTGCTCCTCAAATCACTACGTCAACGGCAACTCAACATAGGCCCACAATTGTCCACTGGATAAGCTCAGGATAGTATGAATCAAAGCACCAAACATGTCTCTTCTCAGCTAACCAGACATTTTCAGCAAATTCCAACATTCAGCCCTACTACAAATTCACAAACAAGGCAAAAATTATTTTTACAAACACCGGTCCTCTTGTTGCCTCAACTGCCCAATTTAAATATGTAACATGACCTGGTAGGAGAAACTCTCCCACCTGAACACCATTCAATCTGCCATCAGTGCAACCTTAGACACGGCTAAGTCAAACCCAAAGTGACACCATTGAATGTTGCTGCGCGCTGCATCTTTAAGTTATGGCCCATTATGTGAAGGGCTTTGTTGTGGCGTTCACTATGTTGTTGATGTTTTGGATCATGTATATCTGATGCCATAAAAAACCAGACTATAGTCAGAATGCCTCCAAAATTGACATGTACAACAAGTAACATATCTGATTTTCAGAATTGTTGCTTTTGAGACACAGGCACATGAAAGTTTTTTTTTTTTCATATTTTTCCATTAACTATCCCCTACTTTTTTCTGTTTTTCCAAGTTTACACACACATGCAATACAGCCAAACTGACTTCTGGTGGGCTGGACAACTAAAAATAGTTACAATGACACTGACATTGATGAAAAATTAGCTTTCAGACCCAAGACCATTTCCTTGTGTATCTCAGGGTAGCCAAAATGACAATGCCCAGGTATCCTCATTGGCTCTGTTGTCTGGTGACAACAAGCAGGAAGAGGCCTGTATCCAGCTGCCATGCCCCTATATGCTCCTTGCAATCTTTTCCTCAGGCAAAGGGGTCATGAAACAGCTCTGCAATTTAAACATTAAGTCTACTGAGCTATCCCACAGACAAAAGACTACACAAAACAGCCAAAAGTATGCTATGCGGGACACACCACATACAAGTGTCTGGAGTAAAGTAGGTAAAAGCACTGTCAGGGGAGTGAAGTGTGCATGATCGACCAGTGATCATAGATCTACTGTGGCCAAAGCACACCAAAAAAAAAAAAAAAAAGAAAGAAAAAAGATAGGAAAGGCGGGGGGGGGGGGGGGGGGGGGGGGCGCTAAGAAAGTGACTGGAAGCAATGTATATGGAAGACCCCCCCCCCCCCACCTATCAGATGTCCCACTGTTCCAGCCACACAGTGTATGGAAATTTAAATCCAGGTCCCAAGGGGGGGGGGGGAGGGGGTCCAGCTATTTACCGGTGTGGACAGCTGTTTTGGTCTTGGCGACCTCTTCAGCACACCATCGACAATACTGGAGGAGGCAGGAATTTCTGCCTACCTGCAATGACAGTCACATTTTACGGTGGTGTCTGCAAGGGCATACATTCCATGCCACACCTAGAGTTAAATTTCCATGCACAGTAAAAGAGAACCTACCAAAAGGGGGGAAGGGGTTGCAGTCGATATTGTAGTAACAAGTGAAAATAAAAGGGGAGACTGGGAGTGCTAATATTTTAGGAAGGTTACAAAGTAAAGTAGGTAAGATCACTGTCAGGGGAGAGAAGTGTGCATGATCGACCAGTGATCATACATATACTGTGGCCAAAGCACACACACAAAAAAAAAGATTGGAAAGTGGGGTGGTGGTGGTGGGGGGGGGGAGCGCTAAGAAAGTGATTGAAAGCAATGCATATGGAAGCCCTCCCCCCCCCCCCCAAAGGGGGCGTATCACATATCCCACTGTTTCAGCCACTCAGTGCATGGAAATTTAAATCTAGGTCCCCGAAGGGGGGTCCAGATATTTAGCCGGTGTGGACAGCTGTTTCGGTCTTGGCGACCTCTTCAGCACACCATCGGCAAGGCTGGAGGAGGCAGGAATTTCTGCCTATTTGCAATGACAGCCACATTTTACTGTGGTGTCTGCAGAACTGTGGTGCACTGGCAGTCTCCCCTTTTCTTTTCATTTGTTACTACAATATCGACTGTAACCCCTTCCACCCTTTTGGTAGGTCCTCTTTTAGGGTGCATGAAAATTTAACTCTAGGTGGTGGCATGGAATGTATGCCCCTGCAGACACCACAGTAAAATGATTCTCCTTGGTTTGCATACAATTCTGCCAGCGCTAGCCCCACCTATCTGGTTTGTGAGTAAAATGTGGCTGTCATTGCAGGTAGGCAGAAATTCCTGCCTCCTGCAGTATTGCCGATGGTGTGCTGAAGAAGTCGCCAAGACCGAAACAGCTGTTCACACCGGCTAAATATCTGGACCCCCCTTGGGGGACCTAGATTTAAATTTCCATGCACTGAGTGGCTAGAACAGTGGGATATGTGATGCGCCCCCCTTCGGGGGTGGGTGGTGGTGGTGGTGGGGGGGGGGGCGGGCGGGGGCTTCCATATGCATTGCTTCCAGTCATTTTCTTAGCGCCCCCTCCCCCCTTTCCTTTCTTTTATCTTGTGCTTTGGCCACAGTAGATCTATGATCACTGGTCGATCATGCACACTTCTCTCCCCTGACAGTGCCTTTACCTACTTTACTTTGTAACCTTCCTAAAATATTAGCACTGGCAGTCTCCCATTTTATTTTCAAGAGTCTGGAGTGCTTATTTGGGAGGTGGAAGAGAAAAATGGTTATGTACAGTTCATTTTTATATAAAACACTTGTCAGAGTCTCAAAACACATTAACTCATGTTGCAATTGCAGTATGCATGTGTGTGCCAAACTTGTAAACACTCCTGTAAATGCCTGTACTGGTGGCTGCAACTGCTGGTCCCATAACAATGCACTCAAATGAACTTTACGCAGTGTAAAAGCTGATTGTACACTGCTTAACGTCCCAAACCCAATGATATGGTTACATTAAACCAGTTTCCGGTCTATGTCACATATGGACTGTGGTGACCCTGACAGGCCACGGACTACAGTGCCGTTTCCGTACTGTCCAGTCTTTTAGCCTTAGTCAGTCCCAGTCATCCCCTAATTTTTCAAGTCTCTAAAAAATACTATCGCCCACCAGCTGCACATTTGCCATGCACACACACACACACACATACACACACACACACACACACACACACACACACACACACACACACACACACACACACACACACACACACACACACACACTAAACCACAGCACATCACCCGTCTTATTTCTTGGCTTTGAAACTAGTTCCTTACCAACCCCATACCCAAGCACAGCTGAAATCAGCGTGACCACCAAATCACTACGTCAACGGCAAACGGCAAAACAAACAATCAAACAGCACATCACCCGTCTCATGTCTTGGCTATGAAACTGGTTCCTTATCAACCCCACACCCAAGCACAGCTGAAATCAGCGTGCTCCTCAAATCACTGCGTCAACGGCAACTCAACATAGGCCCACAATTGCCCACTGGATAAGCTCAGGATCGTATGAATCAAAGCACCAAACATGTCTCCTCTCAGCTAACCAGACATTTCCAGCAAATTCCAATATTCAGCCCTACTCTACATTTTCAAACAAGGCAATATTTTTTCTAAAACACCGATCATCTTACTGCCTCAACTGCCTAATTTGAACATGTAACATGACCTGGAATGAGCGCTGGCAGTCACCAGTTTTTATTTCATGAAAAGCATATGTAGGACAATGTTAGTGCAAAGGCAGAAACCTGTCAACATCTATAGTATTGCCTTGTCCTGTAATCATTTAGCGATAGCAATCACTCGTTTTTATTTCATTTCATAAAACTGAAAGCCACCTTATCCAGGACTCACTTTGATTGCTGAATGACGTCGATACGAGTTGTCAATGTTGTGTTACCTCATTTAGACTTTCTTCCCTTCTTTTTACATGCAGTGTGAGTATGCACACGTAACAGCGGTTTTCTACGGTACTTTGTGCGCCACGAATGAACTACCTACCTACAATGGGGAAGAAGTGCGTAGAAGTCTAATTACGATATTTAATCTTTAAAACTACGCTTTGTGGGAAGTAGAAGGAGTTAAACTAATCAGGCACTACCCTGGAATTATCATGGTCGATCCATCTCCTTCTGGAGAGCGTCAAGGCTAGATGGGTTAATGTCCTTTGTCTCTAGCAAAGAGGCAGAAAATGAACTCATCACTTTTGAAATGGTGTTATGAGGTCAAACTTCCGTTGAGACAGGGTCGTCTAATCTCGACCACCTCCATCACCCACCCAGCCCCTCCAAAAAGTGCGAGAGTTGAATAAACACATTTAGAAAAACCCTTGACATGAATTTGTATAAATATTTTCAACGAAAGTTCCCGATTTATTGATATTTTTATTTCTTCTTTTCTTTTTTTTTTTTTTTTTTTTTTGCAACAAAGCTGTCATTGACTGCATGATAACGCCCAGTGAAGCGGTGTAAAATGATATGTGGATAAATAATAATACAGGTCATTAATTTCGTGATATCCAGTCTGACAGAGTCAACATTGGCTAACATACACATCTAATACACGCTGTTTCATGAAAGATTATGGTTTGGAAAATGTTTGAATAAGACTTCTCAGTTCAGTTGACGTCTTTTATCATCGAAGCAAGTCCCATCTTGGTGTGCTATTCATCCTGAAGCTTTGTATAGTGTGTTTTTCTTAGGGATTGAATTGGTGGGAGTTTCCACTTTCTCATGTTCTGAATGAAACTTTCAGTCAAAGCGTTTTCAGGCAAACACAATCTAACATGACGCTGTACTCGTGCCCAGCAGCAACACGTCCTCGGGCCCACGACGGCCGCAATGGGCCCGCGCACAGCCGTGTTAGTGTAGTCCACAGCCGTGTTAGTGTAGTCCACAGCCGTGTTAGTGTAGTCCACAGACGTGTTAGTGTAGTCCACAGCCATGCGCGGGCCCAGTGCGGCCGTCGTGTGCCCGAGGACCTTAGCTTACTGGAGTGCTGTGAGAGATATTCGTTATTACCAGTCTGATCGCAATGGAGATGATTCAAATGATCACAACTAACCCATTGACAGCGGGAACAGATCACGCAACATACAGAGGTAAGAGGCATAGATCCTCATGGGTCCCCCCGGATGCCGGAACAATGTAGAATCTGTGCTGTTTTCTGGACCAATTTGCACTCTCGTTCCCCAGATCAGGTTATACTGTAGTGAATATGATATCAACCCCTCATCGCCGATAAAAGTTTGAAAACAGTTTAACCGCATATACATGTATAGAGACTCTCTGCAACCTCGAGGGCTCATGAGGATCTATGTCTCGTGTTAAATCCACTAGGTGCCCATGTTTTTTTTGCCGGCTGCGAATCTCTGACGTTCAATTAAAATAAATTCAAAAACACAGACTACTCCTATTTGTTATTTCATACGTTGCAGGCGGTTAGAGAGCGCGTGTCTGAAACTACATACTTCTGGCCTTTGGACCCTCATATTGATTACGAATTCTGTGTTCATTGAACACAACAAGCACCACGCGTTAGGAAAAAAAGATGACCTTTTCCCTGGACACAAAATCAAAAGTCGGCAAGAGGGGTGGGGGGGTGGGGGGTGGGGGGTGGGGGGAAAGAGAGAGAGAGAGAGAGAGAGAGAGAGAGAGAGAGAGAGAGAGAGAGAGAGAGAGAGAGAGAGAGAGAGAGAGAGAGAGAGAGAGAGAGAGAGAGAGAGAGAGAGAGAGAGAGAGAGAGAGAAAGAGAGAGAGAGAGAGATGATGATGATGATGATGAATCTTTTTTTTATTCAGGATAAAGCCATTAGGCAACTCAATGCCTATCTTACAAGCTGTCCTGTAAACAAAAGAGAACACAACAGGAAAAGAAACATAGCATGCAAATAATAATAATAATAATAATAATAATAATAATAATAATAACATCATGCTAAAAAAGATGGTGAAGAGGGTCGGTGCCAGCACGCAGCCCTGCTTTACACCGTTGAGAATAGCGAATGGTTCTGAGAGGACATTGTTGAGTCTGACCTGGCCTTGCTGGTCCTCGTGTAGCTGGACAATCATGCTGAGGAACTTTGGGGGACAGCCAAGTCGCTCCAGGATCTGCCACATGCCTTGCCTGCTCACAGTGTCGAACGCTTTTATTAGGTCGACAAACGTTACGTACAGCCCTTTGTTCGGCTCGCGGCACTTCTCCTGAAGCTGTCTCAGCACAAAGACCATATTGGTGGTGCTACTGTTTGCTCTGAAGCCACACTGGCCCTCTGGGAGGTGGTCTTCAGCGATGGCAGGTACCAGCCGATTCAGGAGCAGCCTTGCAAAAATTTTCCCAGCAATGGACAGCAGGGTAATTCCCCGATAGTTGGAACAGTCAGACTTCTCGCCTTTGTTCTTGTACAGGGTGATAACGACAGCATCATGGAGATCCTTTGGTAGTGTTCCTTCCTCCCAGCAGCAGAGAAAGAGGTCATGGAGCTTGTTGTGCAGTGCTGTGCCTCCATGTTTCCAGATCTCTGGCGGTATTCCATCAATGCCTGCTGCTTTGCCACTCTTGAGCTGGTGGATGGCTGTGAGGGTCTCTTCAGTGGTGGGCGGTTCGTCCAATTCAACCTTTACTGGGAGTTGTGGGATTTGTAGGACGACTGCTTCTTGAACAGTGCGCTCAGCGCTGAAGAGGCTCTGAAAGTACTCCGACCAACGGTTCAAGATGGAGGTATTATCTGTGAGGAGTGCCTGGCCATTCGCGCTTCGCAGGGGACTTTGTACCAGGTGTCTGGGGCCATACACTGCTTTCAGTGCTTCGTAGAAGCCCCTGTAGTCACCATTGTCAGCGCAAAGCTGGGTCCTCTGTGCAAGTCTGGTCCACCACTCATTCTGGAGATCTCTGAGCTTGCGCTGGAGACTGCTGCAGACGAGGCGGAAGGCAGACTTCTTCACAGGGCAGGAAGGCTGGGCTAGGTGGGCCTGATGGGCGGCTCCTTTTTTTGCTAGGTGGTCCTGGATCTCTACATCGTTCTCGTCAAACCAGTCTTTGTTCTTCATCAGCCGGCACCCAAGACAGTGTATCGCCCTCCTCACATCACCATTGGCGAGTCTGAACTAAAGTCAGTGCACCAGTTTACTTACCTTGGCTGCATTATCACGTCGGACGCCAAGCTGGACAAGGAGCTTGACAGTAGGCTGGCAAAAGCGAACAGCGCTTTCGGGCGACTTTTCAAGCGGGTGTGGCACAATCAACAGCTGAAAACAGGCACCAAGATCAGCGTGTACAGAGTGTGGTCATCACCACCCTGCTGTAGAGCTGTGGTCCTCACCACCCTGCTGTATGGTTCCGAGTCCTGGGCCCTCTACCGCAGCCAACTACGACTCCTCGAACGCTTCCACCAGCGCTGCCTGCGTACCATCCTGGGCATTCACTGGAGTGACTATGTCACCAACGTCGAGGTCCTTGAACAGGCTGAAACTGTGAGCGTCGAGGCCTTGCTGCTGCGGACACAGCTCCGCTGGGCGGGGCATGTCTCCAGGATGGAGGATCATCGCCTACCAAAGATCACCCTGTTCGGCGAGCTTGCTACTGGACACCGTGACAGAGGGGCACCAAAGAAGAGATACAAAGACTGTCTCAAGAAGTCACTTAGTGCCTGCCAAATCGACCACCACCAGTGGTCCTCGCTTGCTGTGGACCGTGACACCTGGCGCTCCACCATTTACAAGGCAGCTGTCTCCTTTGAGGACTCTCGCAGAGCTAGCCTTAAGGACAAGCGGCTCAGGAGAAAAAACAGATGCCGCAACTCAGAACCCTGGCCATACCTTCCCCTGCAGCCACTGCGGTCGAACCTGCCTGTCCCGGATTGGCCTCCGCAGCCACGAGAGCCTGCAGACGTCGTGGGTAACTCCTATAAAATCTTCGTTCGCGAAGTCAAGCCAAGAAGGAAGGAATGAATAATAATAATAATAATAATAATAATAATATGAGGAAGCAAAACTACGAGGGAAAAGCGTAATAGGGGAATCATCGAAAGGAGGAAAAAAAAAATGACAATGGAGAACGAAACACGTGCATAGCATTAATATTATGCTCATCTAAGACAGTGTCATAGAATCAGCAGCATCAATAGCGTATAGTGCCACCGACAAGACAATAGATAATCATTTAGCAAATGTAAGGAGAAAGAGAAAGTATTTGACGTTTACGTGTTATCAGCAGTATTATTCTTATATGGCAAACTGTGAAGTCACGCTGTTTGGAAGTGAGTGTGCAATGCACGTTTAAAATGGGTTTTATCGGAAAATGATTTAATGTTTAGTGGCAATGAGTTCCAGACAGAACTACCTGAAAATAGAAGGCTTGACTTGTAGAGATCGATCCGTGGGCGGGGTAAGTGAAGCAAGTCATTCCTCGTATGTAGTTGATGCCGAGGTCTGAAGTTAAATATCATCCGCAGATATTCCGGAGCTTGATAATGAAATATTTTGTGCATGAGGACACATTTGGTAAATTTGAGTTGTTCCTTCAGTGTAAGCAGGCCATGGGATTTTATTTTCTCGTCCGTGGAAGTAGGGTTAGGAATAATTAACTTAACTGAACGACGATACAGCGAGTTTAGTTTTTTTAAAATGAAGTTCGCTGCATTCGTCCCACAAAGAGGACGCATAATCACAGTGGCTTTTAATGTGTGCTTGAAAGAACAATTTACAGCACTTTGTACTAAGAATATTTCTAAGTTTAGAGAGCAGAAATACATTCCTGGACAAGGTTTTGCACAAACTGTCGATATGTGGCGACCAGTTCAGCTGGTCGTCAATTACAACTCCCAGTAGGCGGTGCCTGGATACTTGTTGGATAGGTTTATTGCCAAGTGACAGTTTCAGAGGGGCAAGATGTAGCTGACGCGTTTGGCGGGTTGTTATCAACATACTATTGGTTTTAGAAGTACTGATTAGCATGCGATTTTGCATACACCAATCTGACACTTCATGGAGACTTTGCTGGACGATATTATTTAGCGTCGTTTCACGTTTGTCTGATGTATGCAGCGTTGAATCGTCAGCAAAGAGTTCGCATTTAACCTCAGGATTTGAGATGGAAAGAGGTAGGTCATTGATGAATAAAGAAAATAAAAGAGGCCATAGGATTGATCCTTGGGGGACTCCGTGCCTCACTATACCTTCTTTTGAATACCTTCCGTTTGAGTACACCTTCTGTCGGCTGTTACTGAGGTAGGAGGAGAAAAAAGCTATAGAGTTCGAATCAAGCTTATATACTGAAAGTTTCTTTAAAAGAATGTTGTGATCGACTAAATCAAATGCTTTGGTTAGGTCCAGAAAAACGGCACCATTTAATTTAGAATTGTTTATTGATGAGAGCCAAGAGTCGACAATGTGAACGAGGGCAGTATGACATGAGTGTTTAGGTCTAAAACCGGACTGAAGATATACGAGTAGGCGGTGATTCTCCAAGAATTGGAGTAGGTGCTTTTGAACGTGTCTTTCTAGTGGCTTCGATAATAGTGATAACACTGACATAGGACGGAAATCGTTTGGACTTTTGGGATCTGTACATTTGGGAATGGGGACAACTTTAGCATCTTTCATGGCATCTGGAAAAATACCTTGCTTGATAGAAAGATTGAATATAAATGTCAAGGTGTGAGCTGTGTATGGAAGGGACAATTTCAGTACCATGTTGTTTATTCCATCCAGGCCACACGATTTACTTGTTAGAGTAGAAATATATTTACCTACTTCAAACACTGTAATAAGAGGTATGGAGAATGACGCACCTGCTGCAGACTCACAGTGTGTGCGCAGTTTATCAGAACAACTGTAACTATCAGTGCCACTGGACAAAGACTGTACAAGAGACTCAGCAATATTTAAAAAGTGGGAATTGAAGTCGTCTCGAGTTATGCCTGGAGAGGTAGCAGCATTGATGGAACTCCTCTTCTTTGTAAACAAATTGATTGCATTCCAGACACTTCGGGTATCTTTACCCTCTGCTATAACTTTTTCCGCAAGCGTTTTCTGTGCTTTTCTAACTAAGGATTTTACAAGATTACGTTGTTTCTCAAAATCCGCAAACTTTTTCTGCCGTTTTAAATCATCTCTTATTTTCATTGCGTGAATAATGTCCTTTGACAACCAAGGCGGAAGGGTAGGGTGTTTAACGCGTTTAGTCCTTAGTGGGGCATATTTTATGTTTATCCAGGACCCAAAGAAATAGCTTGTACCAAAGCGAGAGGGATTCATTGGGATCATAAGTGTTATAAATAAGGTGAAAGGGCGTGATTGAGAGGTCATGATGAAAGTCATCTTTGTTGAACTTTGTGAAGGACCTGTATGTGATGGTAGTGTGGTGTTTGTGCTGGGGTCTATCACGTTTAAATGAAAGATTAAAACATGTAGAAAAGTGATCAATAATGGCAACATTCGGCACGTGGACGTTTGTGACAGCAGGTGCATTTGTAGTGTAGATGTGGTCAATCAATGTGGCGGATGACAAATAAACTCTAGTGGGAGACCGAACCATCTGCTGCAGGCCAAATAATGAGGTGGCGCAATTCCACGCTGCATTACCAGTCTTTAGCAGGTGAATATTAAAATCGCCTAGAAGGTGTATGTCTTTTCGTGACGTTGTTGCACCTTATCCATCATGGTGACAAAATCATCATACCATGAGAATGTGGCTGAAGGGGTGCGATAAATAAATCCAATTAGTGTGGGGGAAGATTTGTCACATTTCAATTCAAGAAATAAACTTTTAACGTGACAAGACTCTAAATCCATGCGGCGGGTAACGTCCTGGCGGATAGAGTTATGAATGAACACAGCTATACCGGTATGACCGGGGGATGATGCATCTCTACGGAATACAGTATAGTTATGAATGGAGATCGAGGCGTCACTAATATGTTCCCTGAGTCTAGACTCAGTAAATCCAAATATATGAAAGGGTTGGGGTTGTGAAAGTAAAACAGTGGCATCGGGCACTTTGTTGTATAAATGATAAACGTTAAGGTGCCCTATCCGTAAATCATGCTTATTCAGCGAACACTGGTGTACATGTGGGCTACAGGCAGGCATGATGAATCAACACGTGAGGGGAAAATGTTTACAAAAGTCAATTAAAAACAAATGAAAACTTTTGAACTCTAACAAAGTTAACCAAAACCCAGGAGAAACTACAGTGCTGAAAACTCAGCTCAGTCTATCGCTTTCGCTGCAGACAACGTCACGCCCCACGCAGGGGAAGTAATGGGTCGTTACGTTCTGTAGGCGAATGAGTCACTGAACGTATACCGTATCTGCGATATATATAAATATCTAAACTGGCTCCTTAGCGTCACATCCCACGTACTTACTTACTTACGCCTGTCACCCCTACCCGGGTATAGGCCGTCGACGAGAGACCTCCAGCAACTCCTGTCCTGTGCTTCTCCTTCGATTCTACTCCAGGTGGTTCCCAGTCTCTTGATGTCTGCTTGGAGGTCTCGACGCCAGGAGTTTCTCGGCCTACCTCTTTTCCTCTTTCCCTGGGGGTTCCATGACAATGCCTGCCTAGTGATACTGGAAGCTGGCTTTCTCATGCTGTGACCGATCCATCCCCATCTTCTTCGCCCAATTTCATTGTCTGCTGTTATCTGCTCTGTTCTCTCCCAGAGTCTGACGCTGCTGATCTTCTCTGGCCAGTGGATTTTCAAAATTCTTCTAAGGCAACTGTTCATGAAAGTCTGTACTGTGTTGACTGTGGTTTATGTCAATCTCCAAGTCTCTGCTCCATATAGGAGAACTGCTTTACATTGGAGTTGAAAATCCGGACTTTGGTATATTGTAACAGCTCTCTGGAACTCCACACTGTTTTAACTGGAGAAAGGCTGCTCTGGCTTTACCGATTCGTGCTCTGACATCTGCATCAGTGCCGCCTTTTTTGTCTATGATGCTCCCGAGACTCCACCTCCTCCAACGGGGTGCCAGCAAGCAAGACTGGTTCTTCCCTGGTTGTGTTCAGCCTCATTGTCTTTGTTTTCTGTTTGTGAATGGTGAGGCCCACTTGGGACGAGATGTCAGCAAGCCTCGTGGTCTTGTCCTGCATTTGTTGATGAGTGTGGGACAGTAATGCCAAGTCGTCTGCAAACTCGAGGTCGTCAAGCTGTGTCCACAGTGTCCACTGTATTCCACTTCGTCTGTGCTCCGTGGTCATCTTCATGACCCAGTCTATGGCCAGTAGGAAGAGGAACGGAGACAGCAGACACCCCTGCTTGACACCAGTTCTGACCTGGAGCTCCCGGGTGAACTGCCCTTCGTGGATCACGCGACATGTCATGCCATCGTAGCTGCTCTTGTTCAGGCGGACGAGCTTTGTGGGTACACCGTAGTGTCGTAGGAGTTTCCACAGAGTCTCTCGGTCCACGCTGTCAAATGCTTTCTCATAATCCACAAAGTTGACGTACAGCGGGGAGCTCCACTCCAGAGACTGTTCCACGATGATGCGGAGAGTGGCGATCTGGTCTGTACATGATCGGTTCTTCCTGAATCCTGCTTGCTGGTCTCTCAGCTGGGGGTCAACTGAGCTCTTCATTCTCTCTAGGATGATCCTGTTGAAGACCTTTCCTGGTACTGACAGCAAGGTGATTCCTCTGTAGTTGGAACACTTGCTTAGGTCGCCTTTCTTGGGAAGCTTGATTAGGTACCCCTCCTTCCAGTCAGCTGGCATCACCTCCTCTTCCCAGATCTTTCCAAACAGTGGGTACAGCATCTCCACTGTTGTCTCTAGGTCTGCTTTCAGAGACTCCGCTGGGATGCCATCTGGCCCTGCTGCTTTGCCATTCTTCAAAAATGCCACTGCTCTTCTGATCTCTTCCCGGCTGGGTCTGTCACAGCTGATGGGTAGGTCGGTCTCTGCCGGCTGGATGTCGGGGGGGTCGGGTGGGCTAGGTCTGTTCAGTAACTCTTCAAAATACTCGGTCCATCTGTCGAGTTGGTCTGCTCTGTCTGCAATAGGCTTGCCTTCTTTGTCTTTTACTGGTCTTTCTGTATGGCCATACTTACCCGACAATCTTCTGGTAATGTCGTAGAGCTGTTTCATGTTGCCGCTGCCTGCTGCCTTTTCTGCCTCTGCTGCCAGGCTGTCTGTGTAGGCCCTCTTGTCTGCCCTGATACTCCTCTTCACCTCGCGGTTGGCTTCCGAGTATTCCTCCTGTGCCCTTACTTTGGCTGATCTCGTGCGACTGTTGTTGACAACTGCTTTCTTCTGCTTCCTCACTTCTATCTTCTTCAAGGTCTGTGCCGACAGCCAGTCCTTGTGATGGTGTTTCCTGAACCCTACAGTGTCTTTGCAGGTTGAGTTCAGCGCCTCTCTAACTGCCTTCCACTGCTGCTCTGTGGTGACCGCCTCCTCTTCATTTACTAGCTCCTGTAGTGCTTGAAACCGGTTGGACAGCACCAGTTTGAACTCTTCTCTAACTCCAGTTTCTCTCAGGAGGTCTACATTATAGCGCTGTCTTCTTGTTGTCTCTGTGCGGCTTTTCTTTAACTTGAGCTTCATTCTTAAGGTAAGCAGATGGTGGTCTGAGGCGACATCTGCTCCCCTCCTCACTCGAACATCTTGAAGGGATCTTCTAAATTTCTTGCTAATGCAGATATGGTCTATTTGGTTCTCTGTTGTATGGTCAGGTGAGACCCAAGTTGCTTTGTGTATTCTTCTGTGTGGGAAGATGCTGCCTCCAATGACAAGTCGGTTTAGAGCACAAAAGTCCACAAACCTCTCCACTTTCTCACTCATCTCCGAGCCTAGTCCCTGTCTCCCCATCACCTCTTCGTATCCGGTGTTGTCCTCCCCTATTTTGGCATTAAAATCGCCCATGACGATGGTGATGTCTCGCTCCGCACATTTGTCCACGGCACTCTGGAGTCGGTCGTAGAACTCTTGTTTCTCTTCCTCGTCACTGTCATTGGTGGGCACATAACACTGGATAACGTTCAGCTTGAGCTTTTTCTTGGTTCTAAAGGCTGCTGTGATAATTCTTGGCCCAAGAGGTTCCCAGCCCATCAGCGCTCTCTGTGCCACTGGTGACAGCATGAATGCTACTCCTTCTGTATGGGGGGGCATTCTCCTCTTCATGACCTGAATACAGAATCATCTCCCCACTTAACAGCCTTTTCTGGCCAGACTGCGTCCATCTGGCTTCACTGATACCTAGCAGGGAAAGGTTGTACTTTTGCATTTCCGCTGCTATCTGGGCGGCCTTGCCGCTCTGGTACATGGTCTTGACGTTCCATGTGCCCATGGTTGTGTCCCTGGATAGAGAGAGGCGGCTCGGTCCTGTGGCTTCCGAAGACTTCCGGCTTTCACCACAGGACGTCATAAGTCTTCTGGTAGAAGACCCTTCCTCCTCCAGGAAAGGAATTACTGTTAGTCTTTTCGTCGGCGTTTTTGTAGCTATTTCCTTTTTTGCAGGGTGGGGAAGCTACCCCCACGCCCAACCCCCTTACTAGGAGGACCAGGGGTTTTCTGTCGGGGTCACCTTCCCTTAGACCATGTTGGTTCACGGCACCTTATTTCATTCGGTGCACCCCTCTCACGAGGGACCCCCTATCCACCTTTCAGGGGACGCGCCTCAACGCCATATGGTCCCAGCGCGAGGTCACATCCCACGTAGGGGGAAATAATGTTTTTGTTACGTTCTGAAAAGCGAAATAAATGAGTCACTGGTCGGAGACCGTATAATATACGATACACACACTGGCTCCTTCGCTATATCAAGAAGAGTATATTTCCTCAGTTATGATAGAAAGGAAAATGCAGGATGATAATACTCGTCACCATTCACAGAAGAAAAATTTGTGTCACGAATTAAATCCAAAGTGCTATTTGATTAAAAAAACAACAACTATATATTCAATGTCGGACACTAAACATTTTGTCAAAATGTCAGATGCAGATTTCATAATTAATGAGAGGTAAGGTCTGTGCTACACTGAGTGACTCTCTTTCCGTATGAGAGGGAAGGTGTGTGCCACACTGGTTGACTCCATCGATTCACAGTAGAGAAGCGAGGGAGACAACCCATGTGGACTTATAAATACGACATTGAGACATCATGGTACGCCGCGCAAGTTGTCTCCGTCGCTCCGCCAGAACGAATCAAGGGAGACAACGAGCGTGGGTTCAGAATGTCACTTCACTCAGTCAAGGGACAAACGGTAGACGACACCGATTGTGTCCGTCGAACCACTGGTGAGAATCGAGGGAGGCAACCAGTGTGGGTTCCCACTTAAATTCACTCAGACGAGGGTCTCATAGTGCCGCCCATGATACTCTGGACAGGGGATGTAGCCGTACCGGCCATGGCTAGGGGCAACAGGTGGCACAGGGAAAGCAACACTCCAAGTGGCAGGATCACAGGAAAATTTGGGGGAAGGGGCCACGGGGTAGGAAACACGCTGATTGGTCATTGACTGGGGTGGATAATGTGGGGTGGGGAGGATGGGCACTTTACAGTTGAGATCAATGGGTAGGTGACCGTTACGGTGCAAGCCTCCTAGAGGCGGCATGGGGGGTCCGTATTGCAGGCGGTCATCACACATAGTTGGCCGCAGCACAGGCTGGTGGGCAGAGCTAGACCGCATAGACGGCAGGGATGCACGAGCTGTGGACCTAAGGTTGAAGGCAAGTCGCGAGGCCCCCTCAGTGGCTTGGATGGAAATTATCATTCTGTCTGTAGAGCAACTTACGTGGGGCCCCACCACGAGGCAGAAACACTGGCACGTTGTCAATGAATAGAGCCCTCGCCTGATCACACGCCGCCATCAGGTTCCTGTTGGATGGAATGATGGTGCTGTTGGCGGGGTGTCGACCAAAAGCAGGCAAAACAGACGACATTTTGACGGAGGCGCATGGAAACTTAATTTTTACCAGTTTGAGGAGGGCGGCCCAGATGTCCACACTGATCACTTGTCGGCGTTTGCATGTGATGATCCCGACATGCAGCACGGCTAAAACAATGTGCGGTGCAGGAAGCTGCGAGTCGAGCCACACCATCAGTTCAGCAATGGACATGCCCGGCACGCAGATCTTCTGCATAGGTACAGTCGGTGATACAATCTTGCTACCCACCTCTCGCAAGATCGAATCACCTATTAGCACAGCAGGGACCCCAGGCCAAATCCTCTCTTTGGTCAAGACATCAGCGGGGATAGGGTGATCACGCTTTGGTCAAGACATCAGCGGGGATAGGGTGATCACGCTTGGGGCGGCAAGTGTTGCTGAGCGATTCCATGCCTATATTTTTGACCTGGACGTTTGTGCAGTCGTCAAAAGAGAGGGCCGCAAAGCGATTGGACACAGGCACGGCGGCGACTAAAACGTCACGGTATGTGGCTCGGTCAGTGTTGTGTGCGGGCTGGGTCGGCGAGGGAGTGGAGGGAGTGAGTCCTGAGCTTTGAATGGATAACGGGGAAGCCATACCAACTGAGGGAGTCTTGGCTAGGTTGATGGCAGGCGGAGATTGGTCAATGGAAACGACCTGTCGAGGCTGAGAGGAGGTCAGGGATGGGCCAGGCTTGGTTGACGACGGAGTGCCGTCCACCTGTGCATCTGTCATCTGCTTCTTGGAGGGCTGGGAAGTGACGCGCAGTGAAGTAAACATTTTGTTGTAGTCTCCAAGCTGAGACTTGAGTTTCTTGTTTTCAGCCTCCAGTGACTTGACACGACAACAAAGTTGTTCAAGCTGCTGGTGGAACTCGGCCTTGATGTCACGAATCTCAATCCGGACCAGCTCACGCACCTCTTTCTGTAAGTCATACACTGTACACATGGCTGTGTCGTGTTGAGAGCCGATCGCAGCAACGAGACCATCAACAACACGGCCGAGTTCCGTCAGCTTCTTGGCCGTGTCAGCTTGGAGCATGGAAGTAGACGGTTGCAAGGCAGAACTGGTGTCTGCGAGAGGGGGGCAACCGCCTGGACTTTCACGCTGGTCACTGGCCACCAAAGGGGTGGCGTCACAGGTACAGCCACTGCGGTCAATGCCGGCTGAAGCAACCTCGGCACTGCCAGTCGCGTTGTTTGAAACTGCACTGGCAGCCATATCATTGGCGCTGTCGTGGTCCTGGTCGATATTAGCACTTCCTGCTACCTGCTCGAGACCGATACCGACCGTGTCAGTATCGACAGCTGTAGAGAGCTGTGAGCACATAGTGGCGCATGGTGGCAGGGCCCGTTGATCAGGAGGTTTACCAGATATGCTATAGCTGGGGAGGAGGAGGTTCACGACTGACCTCAGTTTGCCGAACTCCTCTTGCACCCAGTCCACACACGCCTTCCCCTGGACTAGAATTGTGCCCGTGGTATAGTAGATGGAGATTTTTAATAGCTTATTTCCATCAAGCGAGAGATCAAGCAGAGATTTTAAAAGTTCAGGAGGAAGGTCAGTGGCCAGGGGATGGGAGAGGGTGAGCGTCTTTGTGTGGTCTTTTTGGTGGTCAGCCCATGTAGAGGAAAGCTCAGGGGGTTTGTATGCAAACTGGTATCGTTCTCGTAAAGCATGCCTCCACACCGGCAAGTGAAGACCGTTTGTATCAAAAGTGATCTGATGCCAGTCTTTTGTTTTCTTAACTTTTTCCAAGTCAATGGAGTATTTGGATTTGATAGATCTCGTGTGCGGGGGCATGGCTTTAGTTTAGTGTCCTTCACTGGAATTATCTAGTCCGCCATCTTGCTAACACGAACACACTTTGCGCTGCCAGGGAACCTCAATTAACAAGGGCGACAATTGACAATAGGGAGAGAACTCGTTGCAGTTGCACCAACGAGACGACTCCTAGAGACCATGTTTTAGATCCAATTGAAGCATATCACTATGTAGAGCAACAGTAAATGTCCAGGGTTAGAACCAAAAGTAAAATACACGGCTATCACACAAATCACATCTAGTGAGAAGAGTGGCACTGGAAATCCGTTCGAAGCGATAGAAACGTATGCACAGTTCGAACACGAATTCACACTCGAGCAATTAGAGCCTGGAATGAATTAGATTTGTTGTGTGGATAGCGCGGTCCCTGCGTAAACGGTTAAAAAATGCAACTGACCGTTACTGGACAGGGTCACCAATGATGCACAGTTTATGCACGGTATTTACATGACGAAGCTGGCACCAACAGAAGTACACATTTGGAATCACCGCCACAATAAATGAAATATTATCTCGCAGCTAATACAGTGTGGAGGGCTGCTGGATCCCTGGTGGCGCAGAGAGAGAGAGAGAGAGAGAGAGAGAGAGAGAGAGAGAGAGAGAGAGAGAGAGAGAGAGAGAGAGAGAGAGAGAGAGAGAGAGAGAGAGAGAGAGAGAGAGAGAATCAATGATTCAATGAAACTTAATTTCACAACGGTTTAGGCATTGACATCGTCATCGACACAGCCATTTTACAAACCTGCCGTTGCTAACAACTACAAGACTAACTACAAATATACATACATAATATAAGTAAACATAATACTTGCTAACAGATGACAACACTGTTCACATAGACAGACATACTCATAGACTCACAGACACTCCCCAGTCCACCCGCGACCCTTCACACATAGACAAAGCTAATTAGTCCAAATGATAAATGAAAAGGATAACAGACTTAATTGGGAATAAATTGGACCCAGCATAAAAAGAAACATATAATACAAGTGGTTAAGGTATCCCTACGAGTGGATCCACAAAATATTTTCAGAGACACTTTTTAAAACAGGCTAGCGAGGAGGTGGATTTTACATGGTCGGGAAGAGCATTCCAGATAAGTGCCCCTGAGAAGGATAAGCTAGTTTTATATAGATGGATCCTTGGTTTTGGGACTATGAAAAGCTTTCTGATGTTTCCAAGCTTGGACTCAGACTTACGGAACACAGTGGAGATGTACTCAGGTGTTTTGCGTTTCCACACTTTGAACATAAAGATTGCTTTGTTATATTTAAAATGACCTTGAAGAGGCAGGAGACTTGCTTTTGAGAGCTTTTCTTCAGTGCTTAAGTGTGGATCAGTTCAGATTATTTTGGCCGCTCGTCTGTGTAGGGAATTGAGTCTCTTTAAATGGACCTCACTACATCCATCCCATACCGTTGACGCGTAATCGATATAAGAACGTATGTGAGCGTTATAAAATAGTTTAATCAGTATAATATTTCAGTTTTGATAACGTAAAGAGATTTTTGGCTACTATTTTGCATAAGGCGTCTGTATGAGCTTGCCATTTTAGTTGACTGTCGATTGTAATCCCCAATACTCGATGTTCATTTACCTGTTCTACCTGACTACCTTTAAGTGAAAGGTTAAGTAATAGAGACGTTATCTGCTGTTTTTGGCGCTTGGCGACTACCATCGATTTCGTTTTGGCTGGATGAACAACTATAGAATTGTTTATACACCAGGCTGATTGATTGATTGATTGATTGTACATTGCTAAACGTCCCGACAGCAACAAGACTTTCTCAGGACGTGCCTGCACTGCTTGTGAAAAAACCCCACAAAACTAAACAGAACATTGAATGTATGTCGCCAACCGGTCCAATACGTTAAATAAACCTAACACATGGGGCCTAAATAAAGCTAAGACCACTTAGCAACACACATCCAATATCAAGAGCTACAGGCAGTGCAGACAGTAGGGAGAGTTTTAAAAAGGCAAATACAAGTGAATGGACAAAGGGTAGCCAGAAACAATTGCCCCAGAATAGAGAGGAAACCCCACCCTGTGGGGCTGACCAGGGTGACCCTGGGAACTAAAAAGTAGTTACCCCCACCCAAGTCCCCCAGGGCAGACCCGGGTGGGGGTACCAAGCTGATACTTCACGAAGACTTTGTTGTAGGTTGTCGGAAATTATCTGTATATATTTACTAGTAGTATGAACTGAGGTGTCGTCAGCAAAAAGGTCGCATTGTACATCTTGGCAAGTAATATGTAGAGGCAAATCATTGATAAATAAGCAAAACAGTATGGGGCCCAGTACAGACCCTTGGGGCACACCGAAGCTTACATCTTTGAGAGACGAGTATGAGCCATGAACAAGAACCTTTTGTTTTCTTTTAGTAAGGTAAGATGTGAAAAAGCAACTGCGTCTCTGTTATTGAGATATGTGTGAAGCTTAGCAGTCAAAATAGTGTGGTTAATCAGATCAAAAGCACTCTTAAAATTCAGATAAACTACTCCTGTTAACTGTGACTTATTCATACCCTTGAGCGATGTGTCAACAAGGCGTGTAAGTGCTGTGTGGCATGAATGCTGCGGACGAAATCCGGATTGGAAAGGGTGGAGGAACTTACGGTTTTCTAGGTAAGCAAGCAGGTGTTTATGAACGTGCCTTTCCAGTGGTTTGGACAAAACAGATAATAAAGAAATAGGCCGATAATTATTAGGGTCAGAACGATCTTTTATTTTGGGAAGTGGAATTACTTTGGCATATTTAAGTTTGTTAGGAAAAGTGTTATGCTCGATACAGAGATTATAAATATTAGTTAAGGAGTCTACAATGTATGGGAGAGACAGTTTAAGTATTTTCGGGCTGATGTCATCAGGCCCCGATGACTTTTTATTTGGAAGTGTTACGATTGTGGTTGTGTTATCCTGCGAGAGCATACATGTGTTTATCGTAGGAAACGATCCGATAGCTTTTTTTAGCTATCATGGTTATGATTCACGTATCTTTTAAAGTAACTTTTTCTTTCGGTCGCGCAGAGCGGAATTCACTTCGTTATGATACGCTAAATTTAGTCCAGAACGTTCTAGAAAGGTCGCACTGTCTAGTGACCTCGTATGTGTGACGTTGGGTACTTAGCGACACTTCGCAACATTTTGTTTTTCTGTGCGCGTGAAATGAGCAGCATTTGTTTTTGTTTTGTGAAAGGTCGAGAACCTTCTAAACCTGATATACAACGTGGTGATAGGGCTACCATACTTTTATGTGTCTTCATTATACATTAGGATTTAGAGCTGAAGTAAGCAGCCGAGTTTTTGTGGCCTATTTTAGTGATTCCAGAAAATTCTTATTTATGAGTTTCAATTGCGTGTTTCGTTCTGATTGGTTGCGTTGTATTATTTTCATAGATGATTCCGGAAATTGGTAGTATTATAAAGAGGGCGCTAGGAAAGCACGTTCGTACATTGTCTTGCTTTGTCAGTGATAGAGACACGCAGTTTATCGTAGGTACGTGGCCCGTATTGGGTGTACATTGTGTGAGACGCTGCGTATGAGAAGATTTGAGTTGCAAGTGTGGACATTGTAGAAGAGACTTTGTATCAGTGTTTGTGCATTTGGAAATGCATTGTATGGTGATCGCATCGCTGAATTAAAATACAATTATTGTTGGAACTGTTACTCCAGTATTGTCTACATCCTTAAGCCACGTGTGACGGATTGCAGCAGAACGAGGTTTATTTTATAAAGAACCTTACGTGCGTGCGTCTGGTGTGTTTATCATACTGCGACTACAATTCCACCACGTAACATTTTGGCACCTCCGACGGGACCTTCTTCAGTTGATTCAGTGGAAAGGGTAGCAGGAGAAAACAGCCAGCAGTGAAAAGCAGAGATGGCGACATCGGAAATGGAGACATTCCTGAAAATTGGAAAGGAATGTGGACTCGAAGGAGATCAACTCCTCGAGTTTGTAAAGGAGAGAGAGAAAGAGAGATTAGAGAGAGAAGAAAAGAAACGAGAGAAAGAAGAAAAGAAGAGACTGGAGAGAGAAGAGAAAGAAGAAAAGAGACGAGAGAGAGAAGAAAAGGAGAGATGGGAAAGAGAAGAAAGAGCCAAAGAACGTGAAATCAGGAGACTCGAAATCCAAGCAGAAGAAGCAGAGAAACAGCGAAGAGAAGCAGAGAAACAGCGAAGAGAAGCAGAGAAACAGCGAAGAGAGGCAGAGAAACAACGAGAAGAGGAGCGAGAAGAGGCGGAGAGGCAGCGTCAACATGAAATTCATCTAAAGCAGATGGAGATTGAGGCACAGAGCCAGAGGGTTTCTGAAGCAACAGTATAGCCAGCAGAGAACAAACAGCCCGTGCGCCAAAACTTCCACCTTTCATTGAAAATTCAGATAAGATGGACGCTTATCTGGAGCGATTCGAGCGCTTCGCAGACAGCAACAATTTGAAACAAGAGACTTGGGCTATTGAACTGAGCGCACTTCTAACTGGCAAAGCGCTTGAATTTTACACTCGCTTACCAAGAGAAGAAGCCGAAGATTATACACAGTTAAAAGCCGCCCTGTTGAGACAGTACTTCACTGAAGAGGGTTACAGGCGACGATTTCGGAACTGCAAGCCTGAAGAAGGAGAAACACCCGGCCTATTCATTGAGAGAATCAGAAACTACCTGGAGAAATGAATAGAGCTGGCTGGTTTAAACAGAGAGTACCAGGACTTGTGTGACCTCATTATCAAAGAACAAGTCCTCAACGCATGTTCTAAGGACTTGGCCGCCCACCTTAGAGAGCAAAAAGACCAGTCACTGAAGGCCTTGGCCGACTTCGCTCAAAGATACCTTGACGCCCACAACATGAACGTTCGGGTCCAGTAAGCCGCAGCGTGTGTCTGCACCATCAGAGGAAATCCACAATGTCAGAGACACCCCGAAATACAAGCCAGTGGAGAACCTGACATGTTTTCTCTGCGGAAAGAAAGGTCACAAGGCGATACGGTGTCCTTCTAAAGATGTTCCCCGAGGCGACATCAGAAGACCCAACCAAGATCGCGGGATAGCAGGCAGAAGCAATACTACGTCTCAACACAGAGCCGCTGCTGTATTAGCCAATGATGTGACGTCATCCAGTGACTTTGAGTCTAGAGAAACGCGAGTGACACCAGAGCTGATTGAATCTTTCAGAAAGGCCTAGAGAATTGTTTCCATTTGGCCAAGTCGGCGGGATCGACGGCGCAGATTTCGGCTGTAGGGTCTACGTTGTTAGTGTTTCTTTTTGTGATGATTCGGTGGCAGGAGGGTGGTGGGGTTCATTCTGTTGTTGCCGCCTACTTTCTCTTAGTTTTCCTGTGCTTTTCTCCTCTTCTGGCATTGGTCAAGTCGACCGCAGTATTCAGTACTCGGCAGCGACATTCCTGGTCAGTAGAGTCAGTGCTTGCTAGGCGAGGCGGCGTGTCTGCTCACGCTGCTAGGCTGGTGCAAAGGTCACGGGTCCTTCTGTGTCCAGAGATTGTCAGTTTTTTTTTTTTTTTTTTTTTTTTTGCGGCAGTATATCGGGATTCAGCCTACGCTCTTTTCATCTTCTCTTCTCATCTGCCGGCATTGGTCAATTTGAAAGCATTCAGTACTCGGCTGCTATTGCGTCATTTCTGATGGAGTCTGGTGGGGCCTGGTGGGGCGCCGTGCGTGCCCGTGCTCGCGGTGCGATACATGGCTGGTTCGGCGATACACTGTGTAGTCTCTGTCAGTAGCGCTGAGACTTTATTGCGTTACGTTTCGGCTGCTATTTCGTGTATAGGCCCTTAAAAACCACGGGGGTCTATAGCGTGTCCCCTGCGCTCATTATGTTTATGAGTCCTCGAGTGTGTAATAATCTTTATGTAGTAAAACTGTTGCCGCTAGGGTTTCACGTGAAAGAAAAACAGAAGATAGTGGTAGAAAACCCTTTAAAATAGAAACAAATAACGACGTTTCGGATCAAAGATCCTTCCTCAGGTGACATGGAAACAAACGTAGAACAGAAAAGAACACCAGAAAGAAAAGACGTCATCCTGTATAGAGAGAATTTAGAATGACGTAAAAAAAAAAAAAAAAAAAAAAAAAAAAAAAAAAAAAAAAAAAAAAACACACACACACACACACACATAATGACGCAAATACACATGCACAAAACACGTAGCACAAAACTTACGTCTATATACATACACGTCACTGCATACATTCGCATTCACTCGTGCCTACTGCAGCTCACGCACATGCACACACACACACACACACACACACACACACACACACACACACACACACACACACACATACACACACACTCAAAGGTAGCATCCAGTATCAACAGTGAGGTCAAGCCTGGCACCAACTACCCATCAGGCCGAGCATACATCCCTAGGGGCGAATGTTCAAGCCGCGCGGATGGTAAGTGCCAAGCCTGTCCGCGTAAAAGGATTCTGTCATTTTGCGGCGGATGAAGTGGGATGTATTTTGCCAAAGGATGCGTATGCTGAAATGTGTGAGGCTATGAGGCGGTTCGTTGAAATGACGTCCAACCTGGTTGTTGTATCCGAGGCGGATCGAACGAACATGCTCCTCGCAGCGTTCAGGGAGTGTACGGTATGTCTCCCCCACATACAACATCTTTGGGCAGTGAGAACATGAGATGAAAAATAATGAGGTGTAATAATCTTCTCCGCTCCAGTGAATCGTTTCGATTCGTTTTCATGACTGACAAGTGCAGTTTTCCATGATAGGCCCGGGCTGCGTGGGTAGTGCTTCTTTAGTTTGTCATTTGGTCGTAGGAGGGTGGTGGGGATTCATTTCGTTATTGTCACATATTTTCTGTCAGTTTCCCAGTGTTGCCGCCGGACGGTGGATGGCGGCGCGTATCGCCTATCAGTCCACGCCGCCTTGCCGAGTGCTATAAGCTGCATTGTCCAATATGGAAGCGTTCGCGGGGATATGTTTGTAGTTCATAAACTTACACAGTTTATGATTGTGTGCCATTATGAATAGGACACTGCAGGAGAGAGGGCGCGGGAAACTTTCCCCCTTGCCTAGCATAGTGTTTACCACAGCGCTGGCTTTTGGTGAAGACTTTCAGAGCTTTAGTGAGCCGTGTGTATAGCGTTGTTTCGCTTTGTTGGAGAGTGACTGATTTGTGCTTTTGGGTTTTGACTGGTCACACAATCGCATGAGTGGCGGTTCAGAACAAGTCTGATCTCGCGGAGACACAGGCAGGGCTTAGACTCCATCAATCCATTTTTGGTTTTAAAAAATTATATATATATATATATATATATATATATATATATATATATATATATATATATATATATATATATATATATATATATATATATATATATATATATATATATATAATATGTACATCGCACACCACTATGTGATGGCTTGATATGACCAACCGTATACCCTTATGACATTTCACAAATTAGCCACGTTTTGTGTTTGTTGTCTGAGGTGTATTTCGGGCATGTTTAAGCCTTTACTGGCGTAGGGCTGCCTTCATCAGCGTGCTGACCCTTTTGTATTTGTTGAGTAAACCTTTGTTAGGTTTTCAATAGTAGTTTGTCTTTAGTTCATTCTGTATTGTTCAAGTAGTTGGTGTATTCTCGCTGCCGTCACTGCCAATTGAAAGGGCTAGTGGCGAGTAGAAGATAATGTCACCAGTCGGGGCTCAACCACTGCTAATTGTATGAGCTAGTGGAGCGTAGATGGCTTCTTGGTTGTAGTTCAGTTTTGTTTCCTCCACTGCCAATTGGACGGGCTGGTGGGGAGTAGAAGAGCTGCTCTGTCGTATGTTACACTATAAGTGTCGACGGTCAATATCACGGTCGGGTATTTTCATAAGTTCCCTTGATATGGAAAAAAAAAAACACCGAGGGTATGATTAGTGCCACGGGCAGAGCAAGGAGAGGGTAATGACACGGTCGATTACTGCATGAAGGGACAAATGCCTCACGAATGCATCCAATTGAAATTTGTTAAGTCCGTCTTAGGCATCCACAAAAAAGCTATGAATATACCGGCCCTAGCTGAGATCGGACAATTCCCTGTGAGCATCAGAGTATCGGTCCAAGTGATAGGTTTTTGGCTTCACATGCTAAACTCTGACAGCACCTCCTACCTCAAACAGGCGTATCACGAACAGCTGGAGACCAACGCCCCGTGGGTCGCTTTTACAAGACAAATTTTCTGCTCACTGGGCTTTCGCCACGTGTGGGATAACCAGTGTGCATTCAAGACAACTTCACTTAAAACAGCCCGCCTCCATAGAAAACTAGAAGAGCAGTACATTAAATACTGGAACAAAATTAAGCAGAACAACGCATCTAGGCTGACATTCTATAACAAAGCAACTGATAAGTACGGAATACAAAGCTATCTTATTTACACACACACACACACACACACACACACACACACACACACACACACACACACACACACACACACACACACACACACACACACACACACACACACGAGAACACAAAACAAGCCCTCACGAAGTTGCGAGTAAGTGCCCACATGTTACAAGTAGAAAGAGGCAGGCATAGGGTCGAATCACGAAATTAAGGCGTCTGCTTCGTGCGACGTCATCTTCGCAAATGATCGGTAAAAATCTTCGTTTTAACTACTTCCGGTGACAACACTCGGTGTACAACTATGTTGTAAAAGAATTTAATTTGTGTTTTGGATGGTAGCTGTCGATCTTAGACTTTTTGAACAGACAAGACATGATGATCATGGTGATAATAGTGTAATATATCTTAGTCATATAATATCAATACTGTTATATATTTTATGTATGTATGTGATCTCGAATTGCTGCGGATTACCTCACAGTCTAGATTTGGTAGCCTGACGGACTACCTCAAATTATGACCAGTTATCTATTACATGATCAGTCATCTATTATTTTTTTCGCCGATTTGTAAGGCATGACGAACACAAGCGTCGTCTACTTCTCGAAATTATCACCATTTTATTTATAGTCATGTGACCATGTGATAACTTTCACGACTTTCTGCTAGCAGACGACAGGACTCTTATGTTGTTTTGATTTTTGTGATGGCTCACTGTATTGTTTAAGAAAGCGATCCTTAAGAAAAGAAGAAGAAGAAAACAACAGATGAAGCGAATTTTCTTTTTCTTAAACAATTACGTTTGCAAAAGATTTTAAGCAATGGTGGATAAATAATAAATGTTCATTTAATTTACAGTGATACTTTTTTGATGCTTTTTACCATATGCAGTTAGAAGGTAGGCCTATCTAACGCTGTGTTAAGTGGTTTTTTTTTTTTTTTTTTTTTTTTTTTTTTTTTTTTTTT
This sequence comes from Semisulcospira habei, assembly GCA_036245525.1. Taxonomy (NCBI): domain Eukaryota; kingdom Metazoa; phylum Mollusca; class Gastropoda; family Semisulcospiridae; genus Semisulcospira; species Semisulcospira habei. The sequence goes on from BTPG01000006.1 coordinate 10,023,543, forward strand.
TTGAGAAATATAAACTTTTTTTATTTTAAGAAAACTTATAGAAAAAAATACAATTACAATATTAAATGTGTTATTTCATTAAATGTTTTTTTCCTTCATTTTTTCACTAACATTGTACAAGCATTCTGATTTTGGGTGATTAGTAAGCGGACTAGTTAAGATTCTTGCGGACTAATTCATTTTTTTCTTGAGCTAGTCCGCCAGATGACCTCAGAAAAAAAAAGATTTGGCCACCCCTGTATGTATGTATGTGTGTGTGTGTGTGTGTGTGTGTGTGTGTGTGTGTGTGTGTGTGTGTGCGTGTGTGTGTGTGTGTGTGCCGCTGTGCATGTGTGTGCAGTCAGAACAAGAAATCAGTCATTCTCAGGAAATGCCTGTAGACAAATTCAGCTATTTCTGGGAAATGCCCGGTTTAGGACAATTTTAAATTATTTGCGGAATGAGTGATGTATTTCGATTCAGAGAATTGAATTTAACAACTTACAGATCTTTCCGTCTAAATAATTTCTAAGTGCAATTGCTTACAAAAAGAGTGGTATTTTGTCATTCAGTTAAAAAAAAAATGCTCATTACTGCCTTAGGCATTTCCCACGAATGACTGATTTCCCATTTTGTCTGTAACATAAGGTATTTATTTTGCACCAATTTAATAAATTCTTTTAATAGTGTTCTACTTTTCAGTGTTTTAGGGTTGACATCTTTGTCCATGTCTTGTGTGTTATTTTATCTGTGTTGCAAATCGAGTAATACTTGTTGACGCTGAAAATCAGTGTTTTCCATACATGTAGGCATAGTCAGAAAACAAAAAGCAACCACTAAGACAAATCTGAAATAAATTTACCAGCTATTTATTATTCATTTTTCATTGCATACAAAAATTATATTATCTAAAAAGATGAATTATGAGAACACTTTACAGCATAATATTTTAGCTGGAAACTCAATATGAGGGTACATGTTGCATTTTCCCCAGCTGCAGTGCTTCGTCGGCATTTTCGACGGTCAGTGCCATGTCACCGGAAGTAGGCATTTGCGCTCGGAAATCTATTTTTAGAATTTTTTTTCGCGGGCAAGGGTCGTGATTCGACCCTATACAAGCACACACCGCGTGCAGAGTAATAGAGGACGAAATTCACATGCTAGACGATTGTAGTTTATATAACCAGCTGAGAACCCAGCTAGCTACAAGTACAGACTGTCATAAGCCAAGCCAACTACTAGTAAGAACTTGGATGCCCAATGAATGCACTCTAGCAATGTTTGTATTTGATTGCTTCTCCATAAGGGAGAGAAACGTAACCACCGACCAAACAGCATTGATACTGCGTATTCCCCTCTCTTCTTTTCACGCCCCGGACCGTCGGAGACGCTACAAGACCGGACGGAGCCACATGAAAGTCAGCGGCGGTCACAGGAATAATACGGACGGGACTGCACGAACACAGAGGCCGCGCGATGAACACCAATGAACTGACTTACTGCCGACAGAAAAGTGAAAATTTCCGTGTGGACTGAACGAGCTTAACTCATTCTACCCCAACACCGAAATCCCCAACATTTTGCCGTTGTCCTCTGAAGACTGCATTGCAGTGCAGGACACAGATCGACCATGATGGTTCAAGGGTGATGCTAGAATAGCTTGGCGCCCATAGGCGCCAAGCTATTCTGGCATCACCCTTGAACTATCATGGTCGATCCTTTTCTTGCTGTGGTGTGTCTGGGGTAGAATGAGTTAAAGTATGATAAAAAGAAATGTACATGATAGTTAAGTCCGATCCATCTGTGTCCTTTGGCCCCAGTGGGCCCCTGGACAATAAATGTTGTTCTGTTCTGTTCCACTTCTAGACCACGCCGGCCGGCGCGCTCAATGCGAGAAGACGCATCCCAGTTTGTAGCCAGCCACGAATCAAACTAGAGAAATACCAGTCACTTGACGGATCCGTATCAAGCTACACAGTTGACGGCACCACCTTTCACAGCCGAGCCGGCAGGCCATGTTCGAGCAGCGTCCACCAGCACTGCGTGAAGAGAAAGAAGCAAAACGCAAAAACCGCACGCTCCACTAGCCCTCACAATTAGCAGTGGAAGCGCCACGTGACGACAGAGCAGCTCTTCTACTCCCCACTAGCCCTACCAATTGGCAGTGGAGGAAACAAAACTGAACTAAAACCATCTACGCTCCACTGAATACATAGCAGTGGTTGAGCCCCGAATGACGACATTATCTTCTACTCGCCACCAGCCCTTTTAATTGGCAGTGACGGCAGCGAGAATACACCAACTACTTGAACAATACAAAATAAACTAAAAACGAACTACCAAAAAACCTAACAAAGGTTTACTCAACAAAAACAAAAGGGTCAGCACGCTGATGAAGGCAGCCTTTAGCCAATAAAGGCTTAAACATGCCCGAAATACACCTCAGACAACAAACACAAAACGTGACTGATTTGTGAAATGTTATAAGGGTATACGGCTGGTCACACCAAGCCATCACATAGTGGTGTGCGATGTACAGACATTTTTTTTTACCAAAAGAAAAAAGAAAAGTTTTCAGGTTTCGTTTTGTACTTTTTCAGTGAGAATGAGTTTGTGTTGATGTGTGTGCACGTTTCTTCGGGTGATTTTGTAATGAAAGTGTTGTGGAAATTCAAGCATTTATTTGTCCAAAATGTTTAGACTTGTTTAACGTTACTATTTTTTTTTCTATAACCATCAAAGACATGATTATTATTCTGAAGGATTTAGCCCAAAGTTTGAACAGTAACTTATTAACATTTACACCAAAGATGAAATATTTATGGAAAAAAAATATAAAGAAACTTTCCGCCATATGGACGTTTTACATAAGCGAAGATTATTGTGACACGTAAAAGAGTTTATGCCTGCACATTCTCATTGAAATCTTGTCTAATGATGCGTAATAAATAATAACAGCTACCATGTGTGAAAGATCGTTATCTCCCTTGCCCTTCTAACGGTAGATTTGAAAAATGGCATTGCCTTTGGCATTGTTCATATCTTTACCGTTGTAAAATAAAGATTCATTGATTCATTGATTCATTGATTCTAGCCATCGGTACTGACAACGTTAATAAAAATAAATGAAAGAAACCAGCGAAGGATTACAATTATTTTAAATAAGACTATTCAGTTTTTACCAGTTCGCGGGACTTTTACTTTGTCATGTTCTGAATAGAACCTTTATAAATATAGCATTACGCTGCGCTCATGCTAAGAGAGGCATTTGTTCATAAATGGTGCACGTTTGATATTCAGTAAGACTCGCAGCAGAGCTACGGACAAGTCACACACCCTCATGAGCCCACGCGACTGCGGGGGCTCATTCTGGTCTATGTCTTTTGAAATCGCAGTAGGGATGAAATCAACCATTAAATCGTGAGCGTTACTTCGCGAGCGCATGAAAAGAAATTCAATGGCGATAGGGGCAGATTCTCATGAGCTCACAATTCTTCATTGGAGAGCTTGACATCGACGCCGCTTTCTTACCAGTCCCTCTCCACCCCACCACCTCTTCCCCCTCCCCCCTCTCTACCCCACAGGCATACGCACCCCACATTCACCCTCAAATTCCCCCACCTTTCTATTATTGACGAGACATAATGAGGTGTAGTAATAAAATAACACAAATCGTGCCTTGCAGTATGTGTGCGACAATGTGGCACTCTGTCTGAAACGGGATATGACAGTTATTTCTTTCATCGTGAAAGTTGGCAGGATTTTTTTTGGGGGGAGTCAGGGCTTCTACTTTGTCATGTTCTGAATAGAACTTTTACAAATGTAGCATAACGCTGCGCTCATGCTAAGAGAGACATTTGTTGAAATAGTGCACGTTTTAATGTTCAGTAATATTCCGTCTTCAAGAGGCAAAGATCCTCACGAGTGCTTGCGACTGCAGGGACTTATTAGAATCTAAGCCTCGTGCTAGTCATGATCAGCCCCATTTTCTTCCTAAATATAGGCAGGTTTTCCATGTGTATGCGTACCCTGTTTTGTAGCTTTTGATCAAATCACTAAAGCGATCTGCCTCTTGGTGGACTTGGACTGCCGACATCAATGTTGTTTAAAATAAGAAAAAAAGATAAATAAATAAATAAATAAAATATAACAAAATAAAAATAATATACATAATAGATAAATAATAAATATTAAATATAAATTGAAAATAAAAAATAATAAATAAATCAATAAATAAATAAATTATATAAAAAAATAAATAAATAATGCCGACGGTTATGCAGCTGAACACACGTAATGTTCACGTGTATTGTTGCAGTACTAATGCACGCATGGAAACGTGTCTGTGTTAGTCGTGAGAGCAGGGCGAGTTTCCCAGCGGTGCACAAAAGAAAAAGTTCGTCGGTAACAGTTTCAGTTTCATTTTATTCAATCTCGGACCCACTGGGTCAAAAAAGAAAACAACAACAACAAACCAACAAACAAACAAACAAACAAACAAACAAACATAAATGTGCTCAATAAGTAAATATAACATTGACATTGAGATTAAAGTATGCGTTAGATTATTATATATCAAAAATACAACACGTGGACTTTCAACAGCACGTGTGTGTGTGTGTGTGTGTGTGTGTGCGTGCGTGCGTGCGTGCGTGTGTGTGTGTGTGTGTGTGTGTGTGTGTGTGTGTGTGTGTGTGTGTGTGTGTGTGTGTGTGTGTGTGTGTGTGTGTGTGTGTGTGTGTGTGTGTGTGTGTGTGAGAGTAACAGACAGGTAATGAAAGTATACGCCCCACGCAGAGTACATCCTGAAAGTTCGAGACGTTATCCATGGCTAACCTCCCAAACCCCCCAAGATGCACTCCACGTGCCGCACACACTCTCACCTCCTGTTTGTTGTATTGCAATTCTGACTTAATGATAAATAAGCCACACAACCTGGCTGACAGTGAGCGCGATGAAAAAATAGAAAGAATCTAAAGTAAGTCTAAAAAGGACACAACACAGCAAGACATGGCTCGAACACGATAGTTCAAGGGTGGTATAAAGAACAGCTTGGCGCCTATAATCAGACAAGCCATCAAAACTAGTGAGTGAGTACGAGGAGGAGAACATGAGATAGCTACCTAATTTGGATGTTAAAATTCCTTCAGTATTAACATTATAAAATGAGCTAATTTCAATAGGACAGTTTTGCTGCCGCAAGTAAGTAGCTGTTTAAATCTGACTGCATTTGGTCTGCTGTAATAGTATTTTTTAAACACAGTTTACGCTTTTCAGCAAAGTAAGGGCAGCAAAATAAATAATGGAATTCATCCCCAATGTCCCCACTATTACATTTATCACATACTCTATTTTCCCTACTAATCCGTCTGTATCTGAGTGACTGTACAGGTAGAGAGTAATTAAGTGTTCTAAAGTGTAACATTGATTTTGATAGGTTTTCAGGTAATTTACAAATGTAGTCATCCATACCAAACTTTGTCTTGAACATTCTATAATTATAACAACATTCGGATGACTCGACATCAGCATACCACTGTTGAATATACCGTTCCTGGAGGCCACGCTTAATCTTTTCTTTATACCATGTGTAACCATAACCTAAATTATTCTGATTAATCCAAAATCCACTGAGGCCGAGTTCTTCCAAGGTTATCTTGACAGACTTTATAAAAGCAGACTCAAATTATTCCTCCCAAAACAGCTTCAGCAAAAATCTGTACATGACAACAGAAAATTTGCACTTATTACTGTTCGTGACATGACATTCCTATACCAAAAACACAACATCCTTGCTGTGACATGTAATTCCATATGAAATTTTCCAAGTTACCCATAGATAAATAAGGTGGGTGTAGATTTCCTTATGCCAAGCACTATCTTATAATACCTTAGTTTTAATTTTGAGGCCAGCTCTGACATATATGGGCACCATATTTCACTGCCATACAACAGTACTGGTGACAAAAGCCCGTCAAAAAGATCAATTTGATAGAGGAAGCATAAGCTTTTTGCTTTTCTTGAGGAGTGCAAACATTGCCCTTGTTGCAATAACATGTAATTCTTTTTGTGCAATTGTAAATTTATTATTGTAGTTAAGTTTCAGCCCAAGATATTTGTAGTCATAGACTACCTTCAAATTTCTTTTGTTAAAAGTGAAGGTTGGTATTTTGCGTATCTTACCCTTTGAAAAGACAATTACTTTTGTCAATGTTTACATTAATGTGCCAGTTACAGTAATATCATACAGTGCATCAAGGGCAGCCTGCAAACCTTTTACAGAATCAGAGCATGGTACTGTAACATCAGCATACAGCAAAATGAACATTTTAAGCAGGGCATCACAATCATTTACGTCCAAGTTAACATCTTGGGCATCGTGTTGGAAGCTTATAAGACCTACTGTCGTTTGTGGTATAAATGAGTACATATCATTTAAAAATATGGCAAAAAGAAGCGGCGATAAATTTTCACCTTGTCTAACACCGACACTGCACAAAAAACTATCTGTACAACTGTTTCCTACCCTGACATAAGATTTAGCTCTGGCATACATATTTTGGATAACCGAAAATATTTGTCCATTAACACCTGTATTTATTAACTTTTGCCATTAAAAAAAGACCTATTAATCTAATCAAACGCTTTCGGAAAGTCAACAAATGTACAATATAGTTTCTTTTTTCTTGATGATATAAAATCAATCATACAAGTAAGGGTAAAAATATGGTCTGAAGTTGAGTAACCAGGTGTAAAGCCTGCCTGTTCTTTCCCTAATACGTGATTGTCATTGATAAATGAGGCTAACCGTGAGTTGAGAGCACTGGTAAAGAGTTTTCCAAAACAGCTTAGCATGGTTATACCTCTATAATTGTTAGGGTCCTGTTTGTCTCCTTTATAAATTGGTAGTATAATTCCAGTTGTTCACTCAGTGGGAGCTTTACCAGCTTTTAATACCAGATTAAACAATGATGTGAAGGTTTCCACCATTTTCCCTTGTGACGCCTTAAGAAATTCACTAGTAATTTTGTCATCACCACAAGCCTTGTTAGACTTTAGAGCTCAAATACACTTTTTAACTTCATCAATAGAAAATGGAGCACTACGTGCATTATTATTAATTGCATTGGAATCAGGTTCTACACTCTGTTCCTGTAATGTTTCATCTGACTCAGTATTGAGCTTTCTGAAGTGGTCATAAAAAAATTTGGCTTGAGAGATTAGACATACCACTACTCCTTTCAGAAGCACTGCCATTTATTATCCTCCAATAAGCTTTTGGATCCTTGCTTCTGAGATTCCTCAATTGTTGAGCAAGTTTGGATTTGTAAGCCTTAAATTGTAATATTCGTTTTGTTTTTTGTACTGCTTGGCTGCAAGCGTTTGGGTTTCAAGGGATTGGGCATTTCTAAATTTAGTATTAAGCTTCCTCGCCTTCTGATAGCTCTTTCTTTTGTCCTTACAACTGTTGTTAAACCAGGGGCAATCTTTATTTTTGTGTGAATGCTTATTGCGAGCTCTAGAATTACAACCTGTCGCAGCTTTCAAAGAACCAATAAAGATGGCATTACTGATCATAATGTCAGCTGCTTTCTTTGTAGCTAAGTCTGTGTATTCTTGGGTGATGACTTCACTAGACTGTAAAGGTTTGTGTATGCCTACATTAAGTTGATTAATTCTAGCCTTGCAGAAATTTTCAATGAAACAACTACTAAATTCTGGCTACCATTTAGGGCGTGATCCTTCATATACTTATATATGTCATTGTACAAATTGTTTATTCTACTTAGGTGCACAGTCATAGTTATAGGACAGTGGACATCTGAATACAATTCGCAAAAGTCTAGTACCTTGAATTCTTTTATCGCTTGAAAAGGTGATAGGGAGCAGACAACATAATCAACTACACTGACATTTTTACATGTGGTCTTCCCAGTAGACACATCAAATCCATCACCGCCATTAACAATAGCCATGCCCATTGATTTATAGAAATCAGTTAACTTGAAGCCATATTGTTTGTTTTTGCATCAACATTGGTACGTTTTGGTAACTCTGTAAATGGCTGCAGGTCACATGTGACAAATGCATCTATGCCATCTTCTACATCCTCTACATATGTATCATCAAGAGTTCCTGTTCATGCGTTAAAATCACCCATTAGACACAACTTATTCACGTTAACTTTTAGTTCAACAAGGCATTCTTCAAGCTGAGTGAAAAAATTCAAATTATCATATGGTGAGCCTTCTGGGGGCAAATACACAGCACCAATATACAGGTCATCTGAAGTATGCGGATATGTCAGTTTCAGCAGCAAGACATCATCAGGAATATTAACATCGACGAACTTGTAAAGATGACCATGAGTACTGCTTGTAATTTGGTTACTTGCTTTCACCTGAAATATCGAGACAAGATTCGCAAGCTGATATCTGACTAGAACACAAATACCTCCTGATTTGCGGCCGTACTGTGATCGATTACGAAAAAAAAAAAAAGCCTGGCACATCGATTTCGTCAACGTCAGACAATTTCGTTTCACTTAGGGAAACCACATCATATTTACTGATAAAGTCAACGTCAGACAATTTCGTTTCACTTAGGCAAACCACATCATATTTACTGATAAAGTCAACGTCAGACAATTTCGTTTCACTTAGGCAAACCACATCATATTTACTGATAAGGTCAACGAAATCCGGGTATAATAACTTAGATGACAACCCACACACATTCAGCGATAGGAAAGATAGCTCGCCGAGCGCATCGACATCTCGATCACAGGCTCTGTTGTCCTCCACATTACCATTGCTTGAAGACAAGGGAGAGCATTCGAGCTGCTTCGTTGTGGTTTCAAGAGCAAGGGAGTAGTCAATGTCTGTCTAACCTGTCATCTGCTCTGGCGAATAGTGTACCTTTGCATCGCTCACTAGTAAGTTTATAAGTTTTGAAGAAACACTCTCATCATAAATCACATAGTTTCGGGTCAGAATCTCATCATCACGTGATAACGCATCACGATCATTCTCAGCCACAATTACTAGTACTGTCTCCAGCCCAGCCACCAGCACGGCAAGGTGTCGTGGGGCAGGCGCGGCTATTTTGGTAGCCGCACCCGCACCACAAGACCGTGCCAAACTAAAATCAGGGGCGGAGACAGTGAAGAGGGAGTTAGCTATTGACAGGTTGCAAATTTTCACACTACGTTTTCCATTTGTAACAATATCCGTAACGACTTCCTGGTTTAGGAAACTATGTGATGAATGGCCACGGATTCCAACAGGCGGTCTCCATGACAAAGCCGCATTGTGAATGACAGCGGCCTGCTCCAGGCAACAGATGGATACAAAGTCGCAATATCTCCCGTAGAAATGTTCCTAGTATGTCTTACAATAAAGCTGGGCGTCGAAAGGACTAACAATGTGATTAATATAAGACTGTGTTTTCACTCCTACGTCACACGACCAATAAAGTGAGAGCAAACCGTACAACGTGACCTCGCATCTATTTTCTTGTGGCTAACTTTGGGACGGGCTATGGCCTCATTACGACTTCTTAGCTACCACCTCTCTTTGACAATCAGAGCAAAAACACACGCTAAATAACGAAGCTTCTTCGCATAGTTCGAAACAATACGCACTCTATATATAGAGCGTTTTTAAGACGACATCATCCAATGTTCAACAATATTTTCCATCGACACACGCCAGACGTAAATGGACGGAACTTTTAACGGATCAAAAAAGGTGCGCGCATGGTCAGTGTCACATGATCATCGCCTCAAAACTCAAAATAATTATGTGAGAATTCTACACTACTCTCAGTGAACATCAATCGGGAAAGCACTCACGTACTCTGACGACAACATTAAGTGGTCAATTTGCCTCGAAACATTTTTGTCAAAAGTCAAACTGAAATTGTGTGTGTGCTCGCAAGAGGCGTGTTTACGCATGACCCCTTGCAACTCCAGCATCATGGTCAGAACATGTATTGAGGTCAGCCAGCTTAAGCCACAGCACTTCGACCTTTCAACTTGACTAATTTCACGAACATGGTTGAGGCATTAATATAAATGTGTTACTGGTAGCAGGGGTTTGCTACACGGTCCCGTGTAGGCCCTGGGGAGGTCAAAGTGACCAAAGTGACTCTAATTTTCGTTCCTACGTCAGTTCTTCAGCTTTCCGAATACAAAGGGCTCTTCTAACTCCCTCAAGGGTCCGAACAGTAGACCGCTGGTACCAATAACTCATATATTAACTGATGTTATCCCCATTATGGCAACCTCAGTATGAAAAACAGGGGCAGACTGTCACGTATCGTTAGAACAGCTGAGAAGATCATTGGCCTAGGACAGTACCCAGTAGATGATCTGTACCATAGAGCTGTCCGAAGGATTGCTGCTAGCATTGCCAATGATCCTCGTCACCCACTATCTGATCAGTTTCAAATGCTACCATCAGGCAGACGTTTCAACATGCCACTTGCCAAAAATCATGTTTTTAAGAAGTCTTTTATTCCAACTGCTGTCTCGATTTTGAACTCTCGTTTATAACGCCGCGAAAAGTATGATCTACTTAACATTACCTCCCATCTTGTGAAAGATTGCTTGTGATAGATTGCTGCAATGATAATTTTTCATGATATGTTCTTGTAGCGTTTGTTAATGTCTTCATGACGAGTCGAAAGGCAAAGTTATGTCGTGCCTTGAATCGATCAGACAATAAAGTTGTGTTGTATTGTATTGTATTGTATTGTATTGTATTGTATTGTAACAAAACGTCTTCCAGCTCATGAGGCCGTTGTGGGCCCCAGGACCGTTACTTACTGGGACAGCACTGGAGGGAAGATCGGCTGGGGGGGGGGGGGGGGGGGGGGACAATGTGCCAGTTACCTCACTACGATGATTCTGCCCCTAGCGGTCATGACCTAAATACCGGCGCGCAGTTTTGCGTGACATAATTAATCTTGTCGTCTTCACTTGTGTTTCTCCTGATCCCTGTCACATGTTAGGAACAGTTACGTGGTGATTTGCGTTAGTTTTACAGGAATATGGATAAATTATATTCTGGAGACCTTGATTTCTATAGAGCTGAATTTCTTGCCTGGGAAGTGATAAGGTGTCCATCCGCCTGGAACACTCTCCCACTCTATCTCCGTCAGAAGCACTCTCTCTCCTCCTTCCAGTCCGCCCTCAAAACTCACCTCTTTCAACAGTTCTAGCACTATACCACCACACTCCCACCCCAAGCTGACTGTCGTAATGTATTTGTGGTACGCAAGTCGTTGTCTAAAGCGTGCGCATGCGTGCGCGAGCTGTGAGTGCGCGCTTAGAGTTATAATTATTATAAGATAAGCGCATTATAAATACCGTAGTTATTATTATTTATTGTGTCCGAATAGAATCAAATGGTCGCGTCAACTTTTAAAGATGTTTCACACACAAAACTAGCACGAAGAAGGAGGCACTTGGTGTAAACTGCTTAGGCAATAGGGATCTCGTGGGTTACGAAGACTTGTTTATCCTCGGGTATAATGCCCGGGAAACGCTCGCCCTATAAATAAAAATGACGTGTGAAACGCGACCCATATTGCCTAAGCACTATTTTTTGCCTCTTTTTCGTCGTTGAACATGAGCGAGTTCTATCGTCTCACACCAGGAGCAGTTGAATAGCTCTGTTGCGTGTGCTTACTCACAGAGATTGCTAAAGGCAGGATAGAACAGTCTCAGCTTCAAGGCTTCAAGACTCGACACTCGTGTGAGACACAATTACTAACGACCATGCATGATCTACTTCAATCATTAAAAAAAAAATAGCAGGTGGATTTGGCAATTTTAGACTCCAGTCAATCGTTTGAAACTGTGCCTCATATTAAACTACTGTATAAGCTGGAAAGACACGGTATCAGCGGCACAACACATTCTTGGCTTACCACCTTCCTCACCAAGTTAGTTAGTTAGTTCGGGTTTAACATCCACAGCACCGAGGTGATCATGGACGGCCCTGACGGGCGGGTTATGGGGGACAGTGAAATCTATTGCCTATGGAGTACGACCTGAACATTGATCAACTCAGGCGCACTCCAACTGTGCCACTTTGATTTACCAGGACCTTTCAACGGACATGCTATTGAACAAATCCGTTTTTTTCCCCCTGGATTGTAAGTCCAGCTACCGGGGCCGGGACGGGATTCGACCCCACGACCCGGCGATTCCCTTCGCTCTCCTGCTCCGACGTTTAACCGCCTGAGCTATTTCGGACTCTGTTCCTCACCAAGCGATTGATGAACGTTATATGGAAGGCGGGGTGGGGGGTGGGGGGGGGGGGGTGGGGTGGGTGAGCGGGGACGATTTGTCAGAGGAGACATCGGTTGACAACGGAGTCCCCGGAGGCAGGGTCTTTAGACAATACAATACAATACAATACAATACAGTACAGTACAATACAATACAATACAATACAATACAATACAATACAATACAATACAATACAATACAATACAATAATTCTTATTAATTCCTCATGGGGAAAAGCTCAGTAGAGGACTGGAATTCCAATGGTGGATGAAGTTTAGTGCTCAGAAATGTATTATTCTGTGCATTAAACATCGTTCTAGCCATTTCTATAAGTTAAGCAATCATATTCTGGAACAGGGATTCAAACAACCCTTACCTAGATATTAAATTTTCAGACAATCTCATTGATACGCATATTTCAACAATCACCAAGAAGGCCAGATGTGCACTTGGTTTTTATCAACGAAATCTAAGACACTGCCCAACGCACAGTAAACGAACAGCCTACGTCTAGTCAGATCTGGGATGGAGCACGGTGCAATAGTGTGGGACCCATACCAGAAGTCCGACATATACTACCCTTCAAGGGACCCAGGCTGCATATATCTAAGATTTAACAGGTACTTCAGCTACACAGTCCACAGGGCCGCAGAAGGAAACTTCGTCTCAACTTCTTGTAGAAGGTGGTCGTGGGACTGGTGACGGGCATGACTTCAACAGAGTTTCTGACACCAGTCTCTAAAAGTAAGCGGCACATTTATCTTAAACGGAACAGTGACTTTCTCACAGAAAATAGCCTTAGCAGATCAGTGTATTGCAAGGTTTTATTGTACCCGCAGCTAGAAATGAACAGTTTAGATACTAATTTCTGTACGAACTGTTCTTGAGTGGAACCAGCTTGAAGAGGACACTGTTCATCAACCTTCCGTGGCAGCTTTTCACACCAGGGTTGCTGATGCAAAGACTAAGTAGCGTCTCTGCATACGCCCAGTTTCCACTGCACATAAACCAGCGAATGATTACAGCAGTATGCATATCAAGATCATGATCAACCAATTGCCAGCGATGATTCGCTCGTTCTTCCTCTCCTGAACAATTTCGACCTTAAGAAACGAAAGAGAAGACATGGTGGGTTAAAACACATTCAAGTTCACCCTTTTAGATACCATTACTGTGTGTGTGTGTGTGTGTGTGTGTGTGTGTGTGTGTGTGTGTGTGTGTGTGTGTGTGTGTGTGTGTATGTATATATGTAACACAAAATCTCCGATATTGCTGTACGCACAAGCTTGCAACTTAGCGAAATGCTTTATTCAAAGGGTGGCCAAGAGAGGCTACGAGCATATTGTAACTGGTTGTCTCCTTGAAGACATAAAGGACTGTTTATAGAGAGTCGGTTGACCCAGATTAGAGTCCGTAATTTCTGTCATAGTTATCACTTTTGGATATAGCTAGTTTGGAGAAAGACATTGGATGAGTTCGTTAGCCAGCTTTGCACCCTTTCAACTTCATCAGTAATTTTGGTTTCCAGAAAAAATGTTAAAACAGTTGAAAACCTTGACTTCTGGCGAAGTCAGACAGTGGCGGTGACGTAAAAGAAGCAACACACACACACACACACACACACACACACACACACACACACACACACACACACACACACACACACACACACACACACATCGACGCGCTTTCAGAAGAGCGTGCAGATGTACTCAGTATACCCTGTAGCTTGGATATAGCTAGTTTTGACAAAAACAGGGTCGTTAGCTAGCTTTCTACGCTTTCAACTTCTTCAGTAAAACTAATTCTTTTTCAGGAACACAAGATGAGGATTTCATCCCACAGTCTACCGTGTTGTTTGGAGCTCAGATGCGTTTATCTTTTAAAAACATTCAGAGTTGTTGGTATTTTTAGGCTTATTATGCTGATCCTTTTCCATCTTGTCCAAGCCAACCTCTGAACAAATAAAGACAGACACACGGCGCCTCCCGCCATTAGCATGCTCTGTGGGCTCGTGCAGCGACATGAATCCACCTCCTTCTATTCTAACCCACTCTCTAATCTTCACACACTGGCACACAGAATAAAGACGGACACACGGCGATGCACGTCGATATATATTATATACTTGTTTGTGGTATGTGTGTGTGTGTGTGTGTGTGTGTGTGTGTGTGTGTGTGTGTGTGTGTGTGTATGTGTGTGTGTGTGTGTGTGCGTGCATGCGAGCGTGCGTGCGTGCGAGCGGGCGTGTGTGTGTTTGTGTGTTGTTTATGATTCAGTACATGAGTATTTTAAGGATTAGCTTTTGTGAACAAAAAAGGATTGTTTGTTTGTTTCTTTGTATGTGTTTGTTTGTAACTAAATTTCGGCATGAGATGTAAGGCTGGTTATCCGGTGGTCTAACAAGCGAAGAGAAACTTAGTTTGGTGTGTAGGTAAAAACAGGACTGTTTTAACCTGAATCCTTTCCAACAATAATTATGTAATGACTATACATGCATGTTAAACGCTTTGTGAAATAAAATTAATAATTTTCATCCTCTTACTTACTTACTTACGCCCATCACCCCCCCTGGGGCATAGGCCGCCGACAAGGTCCCTCCAGCCGTCTCTGTCCTGGGCGAGTCTCTCCAGCTGTTTCATCCTCTTGGGTCCTTGTTACTGTCGTATTGTGTGCGTGTATGTGTGTGTGTGTGTGTGTGTGTGTATGTGTGTGTATGTGTGTATGTGTGTGTGTATGTGTGTGTATGTATGTGTGTATGTGTATATGTGTGTGTGTATGTGTGTATGTATGTATGTGTGTGCATGTGTGTGTGTTTATGTGTGTGTATGTGTGTATTGTGTGTATGTGTGTATGTGTGTGTATGTGTGCGTATGTGTGTATGTGTGTGTATGTGTGTATGTGTGTGTATGAGTGTGTATGTATGTGTATGTGTGTATGTGTGTGCGCGTGTGTGTATGTGTGTGTGCGTATGTGTGTGTGTGTGTGTGTTTGTGTTTGCGCGTGTGTTTGTGTGCCTCAGTTACCCACAGAATATAAGTGATTCTGAATGCTGAATCTTTAGTGCAATTATGCTGCGTATTCGGATGCGAAACGCCTCGAATGAGTTGACGTAGAAATAAACTGAGCAAAAAGCAGGCTCTTGGTTCACAGTCATTTTGGAGCTGTTGTAAAGAATGTTTGTTTCTGCGTTAAAATAATTAAGGTATACAATTTGTAAATGTACTTCCGCAAAATGCTTGTTTGCTAATACATGCTGCACAAAGATTGTAGTACGTTTCAAGCATATCATGGCACGGTGTTGATGTTTGCGTGCGTGTTTCAACGAAAACAGTGGACTGAAGTCCAGGACAAACATGCGGTATCGGATGTATGTCCTGGCTTCTAATCCACATTCCGGAGTTTCATCTCATTGGCCGGACATTTTCACGGGTGGAGAAACCAACTGCGTCTTACCTAGCAACGAGTCTCTACCATTAGCAACCGTGACCTAGAAAACGGCGCGCACTGGTACTTGTAATCACAAGCGTTGTCGTCTGCACCGTTTTGTGTAGTTATCTGCCTCTTGTAATGAACAATTTTGTGGTGGTTTGTGTTTTCCTTACCGGATGGTGCATATGTTATTCGAACACTTGACGTCGGCTCGACGGCCGCGCGCGCCCATTGGATATTTTGTTCCACTGAATTGTACGCCAAAGTGATGTTTCCGATTCGATAAGATTGATGGCGCAAACTTTAAAAGCTGAGCTCACCACATCAATAGTAAGTAGACTGCTTAGTCAAGAGGGCTCTTGTGGGCTACGGAGATATGTTTCACTCTCTCGCAATGCTCGCTAACTCTCGATTGCGGCTTAAATATAATACCCTCGGTTGCAGTATCGCCCTCGACTCTCATTGTATGAACACCTTTGTGAGTCCAACAGCAAACATGTAGCACTGCAGTCCGCAACGAAAACAGAAACGCAAGGTATCACGACGTCCACTCAAGCTGTGCCAACAAGCAGCATCAAACATGGCTACGCACATTACGTATTACACATTAACTTAGATCTCTCTGTGTTAGGAACGTTCATAATTTCGTGGACAGTTGTTTAAAAGCGGTGACACGCACACCCTTAACGGCCCTTTTCTGTTAGTGATCACGGATTTCGCGTCAAGAACACAGACGTAAATGGGAAGACAAAAGGCGTAACGTATATAGGACCAACAGGAGACACCAATCACCATGAGCCCAAGCGACTATTGCAGATAGATGGTGTTCGTCCTGCCCAGACAGTTGAGGGGTCAATACCCTCTAGGGATTCATACAGGAACGGAAGTGACAGCACGTGACATGACCGATATCAAACGATCGTCGAGAGTATAATACTATGGGATAGCTGAGTTTTGCGACTGCGCAATCATACGGCCAACCCCCTCGCTGTCCATAACAATCTAGCGGGACCCTACCGCAAGAGGCATAGATCCTCATGAGCCACCGCGACTGCGGGGGCTCATGAAGACCTAAGCCTCGTCTCGGTGTTTCGTAGTCGGCCGATATCTGCGACCACAGGCAGTAAATGGTCTAAAATGAAACACTATCTGGCCAAGATTGCGCAAGTATTGTACAAACTGGTATCTTAGAAACGAGCTGTTCTAACCAATCAGACGGAAGCAAAGCAGAATCAATACTGACTATATAACGAGGGGTAGCCCCGCCTCGCTCGCTGCAGCGTCTCCACCCGACACTTCCCGTTTGTCGCAGCGTCAACCAGCCATGAAGACTCTTTGTGTAGCTCTGCTTTTCCTGGTGCAGCTTTCTGGTATGTTCGACCAAAACCAGAGAGAGAGAGAGAGAGAGAGAGAGAGAGAGAGAGAGAGAGAGAGAGAGAGAGAGAGAGAGAGAGAGAGAGAGAGAGAGAGAGAGAGAGAGAGAGAGAGAGAGAGAGAGAGAGAGAGAGAGAGAGAGAGAGAGAGAGAGAGAGAGAGAGAGAGAGAGAGAGAGAGAGAGAGAGAGAGAGAGAGAAATGAAATGAAATGAAACTTTATTTCTCAACGGATGAAGTAATTAGCACGTGTGCCATTTTTCATACTTGCCGTTGCTAATCTACAAACACAGGATAATAATTGTAATACTAATAGTACCAAATTACACAATGAAAATTAGGAGACATTAAACACGAACAGACATTAAACACAATTCATTCATTCATTCGGTCATACAAAAACAAACGAAAAACAGAAAGTAACCGCAACGCACGCACACACATACACGTTCGCACTCACACACAGACAGGCACTAATGATAACTTGACCTATATACGAAGCAAATCATTTGGATCATAGTGAAAATTCACTTCAGACAGTAACAATTATTTGGATTGTATAGAAACTTGAATTCTGTAATTAGGCGATTATTATTAGTATGGACAAACCATACGGCAGCATGCACTGATTATACGATAAGCATATGTTTGATACGGATACTTGTGGTAGATTATGTATCAGCAGACAAGTACTTGAGGAGGCATTCCTTGAAAGAGGAGAGGGAGCTAGCGTGTGTTATACATGTAAGCAGTTTGTTCCAGAAAGATGCGCCTGAGAAAGATACACTGGTTTTAAATAGATCTATCCTGGGGCGAGGTGTAATAAAGTTTTGTCTTGAAGTAGAATAACCTGAACTTGCCTTGGTAAAGAGCTTACAAAAATATTCTGGGTGAATCTCATTCCAGATTTTATACATAACCACACCCTTGTTTAAGAGGTGATGCTTGCTAAGAGGTAGCATTTTCAGTTTTTTCAAGTCTTTCGTCAGTTGTCAGGGCTAAATCAGGCAGGATATGTTTCGCTGCTCTCCGATGCAGGGAGTTAAGCCTCTTCAAGTGTATGTCACCGCTGCCATCCCATATCGTGGACGCATAATCCATGTGGGATTTGACATGTGCATCGTAAAATAACTTGCGTGCATCAACATCGATAAAGTACTTCAGCTTTGAAAGCATAAAAACATTTGTGGAAACAGTTTTACATACAGCTTTTATATGCGATTGCCACTTCATCTGGTCATCAACAATTACACCAAGTAATCGGTGTGATCCGTGACCTGAGTAACGATGTCGTTATGGATAGTCAGGATAGTAAGTGGCTTGAGCTGGTGCTTCTGACGGGTTGCTATCGTCATGCATTCCGTTTTGGAAGGATTTAAAATCATTTCATTGTTTGCGCACCAAGTGGAAATTTCGCTCAAACCCTGCTGCAAACGGCCATTTAAAGAATCAATACTCTTGTCCGGGGTGTGAATTGTGGCATCATCAGCGAATAAATCACATGAAATTTTGTCGCTAGTCAAATGTAGCGGCAGGTCATTTATAAAGAGGAAAACAGAAGAGGCCCTGGGAACTCCCCGTGTTACTAATCCGCTTGAGGAGTATGATCCATTGGCCATGACGCGCTGATGTCTGTCGCTAAGATATGAGGCGAAAAGTGGAGTTGTGCCATGGTGGTAAAGAGATTTCTGGCTGTAGTTATTTGAGGGAGAAATGCATTTATTGGCTTTTTTAAGTTCCTTTGGGAAAATATTCGTTTAAATGCACAAGTTATAAATATAGGTTATTGTTTCAATAACATAAGGAATAGCTAATTTAAGTATTTTGGGGCTGATTTCATGTAGCCGGACGATTTCTTATTCTTCATTGAACTAATTGCCCTACCGACTTCGTGCACTGCCAGTGGTGGAATCACGAAAGGATCAGATCCTGCAGTTCGCGTTCTACAAACGTCAACTAGTCTGTCTGAGCAAGGTAGTGCTGAGAACTTGCTTCTGAAGGGACAAGAGACTCGGCAACTAAGAGGAAATGGTCGTTAAACATGTCTGCAGTCAGATCAGAAGGAATTAAAGGAGATTTGTTACACTTGCCTCCAGTCACTACGGCCATTGCGCGCTAGAGCGTGGACATGTCTTTGTCTTGTTTAATCAAACGATCAATGAAAGATTTTTTAGCCTGTCGCACAAGAGATTTTACGCGATTACGCTCACGCTTAAATTCAGTGAAGCACTTCTGCTGTCTCAGATCATCTCTCACCCTCATGGCTTGAATGATGTCTTGAGTAAGCCACGGCGGGAGTGATGCGTGTTTGACGCGTCTCCTCCGCATAGGCGCATGTTTATTTAAGATCTTACGAAAGATGGTATACCAAACAGACAGTGCGCTGTCAGGGTCAGATTTACTAAATACTTCATCAAAAGGTGCGCTGTTAAGATCAAACAGAAACTCGCTTTCATTAAAACGTTTAAAGGAGCGATAGGTGATATACGTATGGCATCCTTTCTTTGCTTTAGGGAGTTTAGTAGACCACGTACAGCGGATGGGAAAGTGGTCGCTGATACCAAGGTTACCGACAGACACATTATAAACAGACTCTGGCTTGGTTGTGTATATTATGATCTATGAGTGTGGATGTTGTTTGTGTGATCCGTGTGGGTGAAGTGATTAACTGTTGCAGACCCAACAACGTTAACGTAGAGTCCCACGCATGGTGAGGCTTTAGCATGTCTATGCATGGTTAAAGTCTCCCATGAGGATGACATTGGAGTTGGGATTACAAGCTTTATCACACATACTAAGGAAATCACCATACCACTCAAAGTTCGTAGCAGGGTTGCGGTACAGAATGCCGATAAGAAATGATGGAGATTGGGGGGCCTTCAGCTCAAGCCACATACACTCAACATCTTTGGTTTCTAAATCATGTCGTCTACGTATAAAATCTTGAATAGACGAGTGAACATAAGCAGCTAATCCTGTCTGTCCATGCGCCGTTGGATCACGTCTCATGACAGTAAATCCAGAACTTGGATGGATATATCTGATACATTTGAATTGAGACGTGTTTCGGACAGTCCCAAAATATGAAACGGGTCTGCTCCATTAGATAAACACATATGTCAGGCAACTTATTACAAAGATGGTAAATACTGAGATGACCAATGCGGAGATCTTTCGTCTTGAGTTTTACGCCACTCATTTTACGCGAAGTCAATGTGTTTGTGGGGTAAAAACGTAAGAAGAAAATCAACAGAATGTATCCGTAACACGTGCCAAAATAGAAAAGAATAATAAAAATACAAATAAAAAGTATAAAATCACTAACTAAACTATTCTAAATGCAATAAACACAATAAACAAAGACTAGAGGCGTAATCACTGGACGCAGGGGAATAGGCCTTCAGAAGGCTTACACACGTCCGTTGGGACTAAAATATTCCAGGTACTCTTCAATGTCTCGCACCCCGAATCAACAAAAGATTAAAATCCGGAGAAAATTAGTTTTCAGCAATTGTCACAAGTAACAGTGAGAGTCTGTGTGGCTGCGATTCGTGCAACTAATGAATATTAACACAGACAGACATTAACATTGAAAACTATAGTCCACACCTTTGCCGGAAATATCGTCAATGAGACTGCAGAGCTCGCTAGAGAAAGTCCTTCAAGCGACTCCGTATAGAGTGTAATTAATCTGTATGGTGAAGAACTACACTGGACGTCGTAAGCACTCGCTCTCAACACACGATGCTATGCCTGTAATGTTTGGTTGTTGTTTTTTCTCATCAACAATGAAGGTCAAGTGACTGAGGTCTTTGTGTCACGAAAGAAGATGACACATAATCTTATTATTTCCTGATAGAGAATGCAAATGAGAAAAATAGCACACAACCTAAAAGAAAAGAAAATTCAAATGACGCAGAAACTCTGTCCACCCGAGCAGTCAAGAACACTGTTTCAATCGAAAGTTTTATATATTCATATATATGTGAACGGCACTTGGCACTGAATCAGTTCTCACGAGTGTCCACGTTCAGCTTGCAGTGTCCTACAACGCGAACCAACAAAATAATGCAGTCTGCACTACAACAAACAAATATCCCTAACTTCGCTAATTACACCGGGGGAGGGGGAAGGGGCGGAAAGGGGGGAGGGGGAGGGCGGATGGGGGGGGGGGGGGGGCGGCGAGGTGGAGGGTAATGGGGTGGGGTGCGGGTTACTGCTGTGAGTAGAATTGCAATATGGCTTGTGCAATGCAACACTTAGCACCTGAACTTGATGTGAATCAAGAGGGGAGGCAGTGAGGGCTAATCCCCTCTTCTCCCATCCTCTGGTATTAGGCGCTGAAGAGGGGAGAAGAGGGGATTAGTCCTCACTGCCTCCCCTCTTGATTCACACCAAGTTCAGGTGCTAAGTGTTAGCATTGCACAAAACATATTGCAATTCTACTCACAGCAGTAACCCAGAGACAGAGAGAGAGAGAGAGAGAGAGAGAGAGAGAGAGAGAGAGAGAGAGAGAGAGAGAGAGAGAGAGAGAGAGAGAGAGAGAGAGAGAGAGAGAGAGAGAGAGAGAGAGAGAGAGAGAGAGAGAGAGAGAGAGAGAGAGATGATGATGATGATGATGATGTTGAAACTTTATTTTTCAACGGTAAAAAGTTTTGACAGAAAACAAATCGTCATTTTACAAACTTGCCGTTGCTAACGTCTACAGCATAAAAAGGGGAAACTATAAAATATATTTACATGCAAAGCCCAATAGCATCACTATATACAGAAAAAAATAATAACACTCCTCACACACACATGCACACACGCACGCACGCACGCGCGCCGCTCACACAAACAAACACGAGCACACACACAAACAAACACGAGCACACACGAGCACACACACACACACACACACACACACACACACACACACACACACACACACACACACACACACACACACACACACACACACACACAAGGCATCTTATGAAATACATGAGGTAAGGAAATAATTATTACAGTACCTGAGAAGTACTAGGTTTGACTCATCAGGTAATCAGAAAGTTTTGTTTTAAAACTTCCTGGTGAGGTAATAGTTTTCAAATGTGTAGGGATTGAATTCCAAGCAAACGGACCAGAGAATGACATACTAGTTTTAAAAAGGTCGATTCTTGGCAGTGGTAAGTTTAAGGTATTGTTTCTTGAGGTCCGTTCACGTTCTTGGTGAGATATAAATTTAGTGACTAGATACTGGGGTGTCATATTATTCAGAATCTTATGGATAAAGACGCATTTGTTTAAAGTAAGTTGCTGACGCAGACCAAGAATGTTTAAATGTCTAAATTTGTCTGTGGTAGGGATGGGGCGTCTATCTATCATTTTTACAGCTCTTTTGTATTTGGAATTTAAATTCTTCATGTGGACATCAGCCGTCCCACACTGTGGAGACATAATCAAGAGAGAGAGAGAGAGAGAGAGAGAGAGAGAGAGAGAGAGAGAGAGAGAGAGAGAGAGAGAGAGAGAGAGAGAGAGAGAGAGAACGAACGAACGAACGAACGAAACTTTATTTTCCAAGGATTGAGATATTAGGCGAGCAGGCCTTTCTTACAATCTGTCCTTGCTAAGCTACTTAAAAAAAAAAAAGAGAGAGAGAGAGAGAGAGAGAGAGAGAGAGAGAGAGATAGATAGAGAGAGAGAGAGAGAGAGAGAGAGAGAGAGAGAGAGAGAGAGAGAGAAAGAGAGAGAGAGAGAGAGAGAGAGAGAGAGAGAGAGAGAGAGAGAGAGAGAGAGAGAGAGAGAGAGAGATGAAATGAAATGAAACTTTATTTCTGAACCGAAGAAGCAGTTAGCACATGTGCCATTTTTTTCACGCTTGCCGTTGCTAATCTACAACGGTACAACTCTGCTAAAGGTACAAAGCTACTAACATACAAAGGTACAAAGCTACTAACATACAAGTGCACATAATATAACAAGTCGTTCAAAAAAAATGGATAAGGCAAACTGGAGGGCACCAATTATGATTGCTAATAATGTGAATGGCAAAAAAAAAAAGAGAAGATATTCTTTAAAATTCCTTCTTTCACTGAAATCAAACACGCGCGCACGCTCTCGCCGCACCCCACCCCCCACCCACCCCCCCCCACACACACACACACAAACACAAACACACACACACACACACATACATACAAACACACACTGGCGCACGCACGCACGCGCGCGCGCACACACACACATAAACGCACACGTGCGCGCGGAGGTTAATATCAAGGCTTAAGGCGATGGGGATACCCGAACCAGTGAATGAGCTGTTAGATAGCAGATACTTGAAGAGGCTTTCCTTTAAAGAGGGGTTAGTTAGTTAGTTATTTGGGTTTAACGCCGAGCAGGCAACTAAGGCCATCTCACGGCGGGAAGGGTAAAAATCTGGTCAGCCAGACTAAAAGAAAGGTCTTAAGACATGATGTAAATATACCTTAAAAATATGTCAGGCTAAAATGTCGCACAGGTCTTTTTTAAAGAGGGGAGTAAACCAGTGTGTGTTATGTGCGCTGGCAATTTATTACAAAACGAGGCGCCCGAACTGAACTGAATCTGGCTTACTGTTCCTATTTACTATAAAATCATGAGGGACTAGCTGAATAGACTGATCTGGGGGGGGGGGGGGGGGAATTGGGGGATGAGGCCAGAGTTAAAAAATAGCTAAGAGGGTCGGTGGACAAGGTCACCCGGCCAGTAAAAATAAGTTTCACACTCTTTGTCTTCGAAGTATAGCTCTGTGCTTGGTATTGGGGGCCCGGCAAGTGGCCACCCTGTCTTTCATCCCCAAAACAACGGTCCTTTTCTTCTAAAAGACTTTATTTCTAAGTAAGTGTAAAATTGGTAAAAGAGAAAAAGCTCTATATTTACATTCGAACGATGAGAATTTACATGTTTAAGAGAGACTAGCTCAATTAAAAGTAGTTAAGAATATAAGTTAAAAGAGAAACTGCCTCTGCACATTATGGCTGGTGTCTGTGAAGCCGGTTACGTTAGCGTTTATGTATGTATGTTTGTTTGTTTGTCTATTTTGACAAAGGGTATTTACCCGAAATATTAATAAATTGTGTTGTACCCGTCTTTTCTAAGCGTGTTTCTTTCTCCGTTGGGTACTTCTTTGTTTATGTACCGGCTGGCGCGCGCCTTGCGCGGTCGTCATAGAATACCGGTTAGTGGCAACTTGCAGTACCAGGTCTGTTATTGTTGCGTAAAATACGTTTAGAGCTTGCGCAATGTTTTGCAGGCTATTGTTTGCATGGCACTCGCAAGGGAGTCCATGTCTTTTTGAATAACGTTTAGCATTACAATTTTAGTTTTACGCGGGCTAAGTTTAGGGGAACTGTCCTCTTCCATAGCCGTGCAACCATTGGGTTTCTCACCACTGCGGGAACCAGGTCCCAGTGGGAGGCAGGGCCCGGTGTGGTTGGCGGCTGGGGGTGGGGTGGGGGGGAAGGGGGGGGGGGGCTATCAGTTTGTTGAGCGGTAGATTTAGTTATTTTGGTCTGCGGTATTGTTGGCTCCGGGGCGGTTATGGTGGCAGTTGACAAGGAACTATCAGTTTGTTGGCCCGTTGACCTAGTTTTTTTGGTTCTGAATTGTCTCTGGTTTAAGGGTGGTTATGACTATCTCGGGAACTGGTTTTTGGGCGAAGCTGTTTGCTGGGCCCGTGTTTTGGGCTGGGAGGTTTTGAGGCCGTCTGGGTAGAGTGGGAGGTTTAACCCAGGCGGTTTTGTCTAGACTAGGAGAGACAGGCCTGTGGATATTGGTTTCCTTGGCTTCTGCTCGTTGGCTGAGAGTAGTTTGGGCTCTAAAGAGCGCTACCTTGTAAGGAGTGTAACTTTGATTCCTAACTTTATTAGCCTCGCGGAGGAGGATAATTCTGGGGCACTTTTGATATGTGGCGCTGTGTGGGCCGCCGCAATTGATGCACTTGGCCACCGCCGTGTCGGGACAGTCCGCGCGACGGTGGCCTTTGCTTCCACAGCGGACGCAGGTGGCGTGTTTCGCTCTGCACACTTTTGCCGTGTGCGAGACGCCCGAGAATGAAAGGGTGGTTTTAAATAAATCTATCCTCGGGCGTGGTGTGATGAAGTTACGCCTTGATGTTGAATAGCCTGAAGCTGCCTTGGTGAAGAGCTTACACAAGTATTCTGGGTGGATTTCATTCCAGATTTTATACATGACTACCCCTTTGTTAAAGAGATGGTGATGTCGAGAGGAAGCATCTTTAGTTTTTCAATTTTTTGGTCAGTATAAAGGGCTGGATCAGGCAGGATTTGCTTCACTGCCCTGCGATGCAAGGAATTAAGCCTCTTCAAGTGTATGTCACCGCTGCCGTCCCATATCGTAGAGGCATAATCGATGTGGGATTTGACATGGGCATTGTAAAATATTTTGCGAGCGTCGACATCAATAAGATATTTTAGCTTAGACAGCATACAAACATTTCTGCACATAGTTTTACAGACAGCATTGATGTGAGATTGCCATTTCATCCATTTCAACAATAACTCTAAGTAGGCGATGTTCAGTTACTTGTGTAATGGTGTGGTCTTAGATTTCCAGTCTAAGCGAAAGTGGCTTGAGCTGATGCTTTTGACGGGTTGCTATCGTCATACATTCGGGTTTGGTGGGATTAAGGATCATTGCATTATGTTCACACCACTTGGAAATTTCGCTCAGTCCCTGTTTGCAAACGATCATTTAAAGACTCAAGACACTTATCGGGGTGTGGATTGTTGCGTCATCGGAAAAAAAGTCACATACAATTCTGTCATTCGTGAAATATAGTGGCAGGTCATTGATAAATATGCAAAAAGAGAAGAGGTCCCAGGACAGAGCCCTGGGGCACTCCTCTTGTTACTAAACCACTTGAAGAGTAAGATCCATTGACCATCACGCGCTGCAGTCTGTCTGTAAGATAGGAAGAGGAAAAACGAGGTTGTTTTCAATGAATGAATGGATGCCTGAGAACTGGCGTCTGAGGATGAAAACAGTTACTTGAAAATAAACCATCCAGATATATACTGAGCTTGGAAAGAAGAATGTCATGATCTACCAGGTCAAAAGCTTTCCGAAGGTCTATGAAAAGAGCACCTGTAAATTCGCCTTGGTTCATTGAACTTAGCCACGCGTCTGTAAGTCGCGCAAAGGTTGTATGACAACAAGGCTTCGAGCGAAAACCAGACTGGAGGGGGTGGATTAATTTGCGTTTTCCCAGGTATTTTAACAAATGCTTATGAATGTGTCGTTCAAGGGGTTTACTTAAGACAGAGAGAGAGAGAGAGAGAGAGAGAGAGAGAGAGAGAGAGAGAGAGAGAGAGAGAGAGAGAGAGAGAGAGAGAGAGAGAGAGAGAGAGAGAGAGAGAGAGAGAGAGAGAGAGAGGATATGAAATGAAATGAAACTTTATTTCTCAACGGATGAAATAATTAGCACATGTGAAAT
This sequence comes from Semisulcospira habei, assembly GCA_036245525.1. Taxonomy (NCBI): domain Eukaryota; kingdom Metazoa; phylum Mollusca; class Gastropoda; family Semisulcospiridae; genus Semisulcospira; species Semisulcospira habei. The sequence goes on from BTPG01000006.1 coordinate 10,050,103, forward strand.
TTTTTCATACTTGCTGTTGCTACTCTACAAACAGGTAATAATTGTAATAGTACCAAATTACACAAAAGGAAAGATTAGGAGACATTAAACATGATGCGACATTAAATAAAATTCAATCATTCATTCGGTTATACATAAAAAAATATTTAAAAAATAATGATAATTAAAAAGAATATATATATTTTTATTAATTTTCTTTTTAATTATTATTATTTTTTAAATATTTTTTTATTATATATATATACATACACACCATCATGGGAGACTTTAACATAGACATACTAAAGCTTCACCATGCGTGGGACACACAAACACATACACGAACGCGCGCGAGCACGCACGCACACACATAACGCGCTAATGTTAACTTATATACTAAGCAAATCATTTGAATCATAGTGAAAAATTCACTTACGACAGCAAAAATTATTTCTATTATTAATAGAAATATGAAGTATGAAATTAGGCGATTATTATTAGTAGCGACAACCCATACGGCAGCATGCACTGATTACGATAGCACATGTTCCATACGGATTCTTGTGCTAGATCCTGTATCAGAGGACAAGTACTTGAGGAGGCATTGCTTGATAGAGATGGCCTTAGTCGCCTGCTCGGCGTTAAACCCCAATTACTAACTAACTTAAAAGAGGAGAGGGAGCTAGCGTGTGTTATACCTGTAGTCAGTTTGTTCCAGAAAGATGCGCCTGAGAAAGATACACTGGTTTTAGATAGATTTATCATGGGGCGCGGTGTAATAATGTTTCGTCTTGAAGTAGAATAACCTGGACTTGCCTTGGTAATAAGCTTACAAAAATATTCTGGGTTAATCTTATTCCAGATTTTAGGCATAACCACACCCTTGTTTAAAAGGTGATGCTTGCCATGAGGAAGCATTTTCAGTTTTTCAAGTTTTTCTTCAGTTGGCAGGGCTGAATCAGGCAGGATATGTTTCGCTGCTCTCCGATGCAGGGAGTTACGTCTCGTGAAGTGTACGTCACCGCTGCCATAAGATATTGTTGACGCAAAATCTATTTTGGATTTGACATGTGCATTGAAAAAAAAAAAAAAACAACTTGCGGGCATCAACATAGATAATATACTTCAAATTTGAAAGCATAAGAACATTTTCGGCAACAGTTTTACATACAGCATTTATGTGCGATTGCCACTTCATCTGGTCATCAACAATTTCACCAAGTAATCGGTGTTCCGTGACCTGAGTAACGGTGTCATTAAGGATAGTCAGGCTGATTGTAAGTGGCTTGAGATGATGCTTCTGACGGGTTGCTATCGTCATGCATTCCGTTTTGTAAGGATTTAATATCATTCATTGTTTGCGCACCAAGTGGACATTTCGATCAAACCCTGCTGCAAACGGCCATTTAAAGAATCAATACTCTAGTCCGGGGTGTAAATTGTGGCGTCATCAGCGAATAAATCACACGAAATTTTGTCGCTATTCAAATGTAGCAGCAGGTCATTTATAAATAGTCAAAACAGGAGAGGCCCTAGGACTGAGCCCTGGGGCATTCCCCGTGTCACCAATCCGCTTGAGGAGTATTATACATTGACCATGACGCGCTGCTGTCTGTCGCTAAGATAGGAGGCGAAAAAGGGGAGTTGCGCGATGGTGGTAAAGAAATTTCTGTCTGCAATTATTTGAGGAAGAAATGCATTTGTTGCCAAAAGAATTACTGAAGTACACATTTAGCTTGGGAAGTAGAAGTTTATGGTCCACAAGATCAAAAGCGTCCTGTAAGTCAATGAATACGGCGCCAGTAAATTCGCCCTGATTCATTGAGCGTAGCCACACATCAATTAGACGTTCTAGGGCCGTGTGATAGTTGTGCTTCGGTCTGAATCCCGACTGATCGGGATGGATTAACGTATGCTCTTCTGGATATTCCAATAGATGTTTATGGATATGCCGTTCAAGTGGTTTACTAAGGATGGACAATAGTGAGATGGGGCGATAGTTATTAATATCAATCATATCTCTTGTTTTCGGGAGGGGTATAACCTTCGCTTTTTTTAAGTTCCTTTGGGAAAATATTCGTTTGAATGCACACGCTATACATATAAGTTATTGTTTCAATAACACAAGGAATAGATAACTTAAGTATTTTGATGCTGATTTCACCTGGCCCGGACGATTTCTTATTATTCGTTGAACTAATTGTCCTACCGACATCGTGCACTGCCAGTGGTGGAATCACGAAAGGTTCAGTTCCTGCAGTTCGCGTTCTACAAAAGTCAAATAGTCTGTCTGGGCAGGAGTAGGACTGAGAACTTGCTTATGAAGGGACAAGAGACTCGGCAACTGACAAAAAAATGTCGTTAAAGATCTCGGCAGTCAGATCAGAAGGGATTAAAGGAGATTTGTTACACTTGCCTCCAGTCACTACGGTCATAGCGCGCCAGAGAGTGCCCATGTCTTTGTCTTGTTAAAACAAACGATCAATGAAAGATTTTTTAGCCTGGCGCACTAGAGATTTCACACGATTTCGCTCACACTTAAATTCAGTGAAACGCTTCTGCTGTCTCAGATCAACTGTCACCCTCATGGCCTGAATGATGTCTTGAGTCAGCCACGGCGGGAGTGATGCGTGTTTGACGCGTCTCCTCCCGCTGGGGCGCATGTTTATTTAAGATCTTATGAAAGATGGTATACCAAACAGACAGAGCGCTGTCAGGGACAGATTTACTAAATACTTCATCAAAAAGTGCGTTGTTAAGATCAAACAGAAACTCGCTTTCATTAAAACTTTTAAAGGCGCGATAGGTGATATACGTATGACATCCTTTCTTTGCTTTGGAGAGTTTAGTAGACCACGTACAGTTGATGGGATAGTGGTCGCTGATACTAAGATTGCCGACAGACACATTATGAACAGACTCTGACTTGGTTGTGCATATTTGATCTATGAGTGTGGATGTTGTTTGTGTGATCCGTGTCGGTGAAGTGACAAACTGTTGAAGACCCAACAACCTTAACGTGGAGTCCCACGCATGGGGGACTTTAGCATGTCTATGATAAAGTCTCCCATAAGGATGACATTGGAGTTGGGTTTACAACCTTTTTCACACATACTAAGGAAATCATCCTACCACTCAAAGTTCGCAGCAGGGTTGCGGTACAGAAAGCCGATAAGAAATCATGAAGATTGGGGGGCCTTCAGCTCAAGCCACACACTCAACTTCTTTGGTTTCTAAATGAATCCGTCTACGTGTAAAATCTTGAATAGACGTGTGGATATTAGCAGCTAATCCTGTCTGTCCATGGGTCGTTGGATCACGTCTCATGACAGAAAATCCAGGAACTTGAATGGATATATCTGATACATTTGAAGTAAGACGTGTTTAAGACAGTGCAAAAATATGAAACGGGTCTGAACCATAGAGAAAAACCCAGATGTCAGGCAACTTATTGCAAAAATGGTGTTTGTGGGGGAAAAGGAAGAAAAAAAATGAACAGAATATATCCGTAAAACGTGCCAAAAATGATGATGATGTTGATAATAATAATAATAATACTAATAATAATACTACTAATAATAATAATAATAATAATAATAATAATAATAATAATAATAATAATAATAATAATAATAACAACAATCTCTCTCTTGGCTTGACTTCGCGAACGAAGATTCTATAGGGCTTGCCCACTTCGTCTGCAAGCATGTTCGTGGCTGCGGAGGCCAATCCAGGACAGGCAGGTTCGACCGCAGTGGCTGCAGGGGAAGGTCTGGTCAGAGGTTCTGAGTTACGACAACTCTGTTTTTTCTCCTGAGCCGCTTGTCCTTAAGGTTGCTCTGCGAGAGTCCTCAAATGAGACGGCTGCCTTGGAAATGGTGGAGCGCCACGTGTCGCGGTCCGCAGCAAGCGAAGACCACAGGTGGTGGCTGCAGGGGAAGGTCTGGTCAGTGTGTTACGACAACTCTGTTTTTTCTCCTGAGCCGCTTGTCCTTAAGGTTGCTCTGCGAGAGTCCTTCAAAGGAGACGGCTGACTTGGAAATGGTGGAGCGCCAGGTGTCGCGGTCCGCAGCAAGCGAAGACCACTGGCGGTGGTCGATTTGGGAGGCACTAAGTGACTTCTTGAGACCGTCTTTGTATCTCCTCTTGGTGCCCCTCTGTCTCGGTGTCCAGTGGCGAGCTCGCCGAACAGATTGATCTTGGGTAGGCGATGATCCTCCATCCTGGAGACGTGCCCCGCCCAGCGAAGCTGTGTCCGCAGCAGCAAAGCCTCGATGCTCACAGTTTCCGCTTGTTCAAGGACCTCGACGTTCGTGACATAGTCACTCCAGTGAATGCTGAGGATGGTACACAGGCAACGCTGGTGAAAGCATTCGAGGAGTCGTAGTTGGCTGCGGTAGAGGGCCCAGGACTCGGAACCATACAGCAGGGTGGTGAGGACGACAGCTTTGTACACGCTGATCTTATTGCCCTTTTTCAGCTGTTGATTGTGCCGCACCTCTTGAAAGGTCGCCCGAAAGCACTGTCCGCTTTTGCCAACCTGTTGTCCAGCTCTTTGTCCAGCTTGGCGTCTGACGTGATGATGCTGCCAATGTAGGTAAACTGGTGGACAGACTTCAGTTCGGACTCGTCGATGGTGATGTGGGGTGGGCGATGCTCTTCCTTGGATGCCGGCTGATGAAGGACCTCTGTCTTTTTCAGACTGACCTCGAGTCCAAAGAGCTGGGCAGCATCTGCGAAGCAAGACGTGATGCGCTGCAAGGCTCTCTCTGTGTGTGCAACGAGGGCAGCATCATCAGCAAAGAGCAGCTCACGAATCAGTCCGTCAAGGGTTTCGGTGTGGGCCTGCAGTCGTCTGAGGTTGAGCAGGATGCCATCGAGACGATACCTGATGTACACTGCGTCGTCATCTTCGAGGTCCACTGTGGCCTGCTTCAACATCATGCTCCAACATCATGCTAAAGAATATGGTGAAGAGGGTCGGTGCCAGCACGCAGCCCTGCTTTACGCCGTTGAGAACGGGGAATGGTTCTGAGAGGTAACTGTTGAGTCTGACTTGGCCTTGCTGATCCTCGTGGAGCTGGACGACCATGCTGAGGAACTTTGGGGGACAGCCAAGTCGCTCCAGGATCTGCCACATGCCTTGCCTGCTCACAGTGTCGAACGCTTTTGTTAGGTCGACAAACGTTACGTACAGCCCTTTGTTCTGCTCGCGGCACTTCTCCCGAAGCTGTCTCAGCACAAAGACCATGTCGGTGGTACTCCTGTTGGTTCTGAAGCCACACTTGCCCTCTGGGAGGTGTTCTTCAGCGGATTGAGAAGCAGCCTTGCGAGAATTTTCCGGCAATGGACAGCAGGGTAATTCCACGATAATTAGAGCAGGCGGACGTCTCTCCTTTGTTCTTGTACAGGGTGATGATGACTGCATCACGGAGATCCTTTGGTAGTGTTCCTTTCTCCCAGTAGCAGAGAAAGAGGTCGTGGAGCTTGTTGTGCAGTGCTGGGCCACCATGTTTCCAGATCTCTGGCGGGATTCCGTCAATGCCTGCTGCTTTGCCACTCTTGAGCTGGTGGATGGCTGTGAGGGTCTCTTCGGCGGTGGGCGGTTCGTCCAATTCAACCTTTAGTGGAAGGTGTGGGATTTGGAGGATGACTATTTCTTGAACAGTGCGCTCAGCGCTGAAGAGGTCCTGAAAGTATTCCGACCAGCGGTTCAAGATGGAGGTATTATCTGTTAGGAGTGCCTGTCCATCAGCGCTTCGCAGGGGACTTTGCACCAGGTGCCTGGGGCCATACACTGCTTTCAGTGCTTCGTAGAATCCCGCAGGAGTAGATGCCCGTTGACCGCGGCTAGCCAACTGGGGTTACGAGGGGATGAGCTTTGTTTAGGCCACCATTTCTAGGCCCCTCTCCGTGTGGAGCAAGCAGTGCTGTCCCTAGACAAGGCTGCTTGGTCGTTCAGGGTGTGCCGAGTGACGTTGTCATCCCAATGTCAACATCAGGCGACCAATATCCTGAACCGCCTGCATGCAGGTTTGAGACTGCGGCTTCCAGTGACATCTTTCACCTGCCGTTTTGCCCCTTGCCCATCGCTACAGGACTTGGAAAGTTCGGTGTCATGGTCCGTGGGCGTTTCCTAAAGCCTGCACGGTGGAGCTTTTTGGTGGAGTGCAGTGTGCGCAGTACTGGCCCCACCCTTTAAACCCTTGGTTCGTCTGCCATGGCTTAGCAAGCTGGGACGGTGGCATCGAGGTCCTCGGTTCGTAGGTTTTATATCAGACTCTCCTTGTTGTAGTCTCTGGCTCTAAAGCCTTCCCCGGAGACACGGGGGCTTTGATGTCAGTGTTATCCTGCCGTAGCCTTTCCGCAGCCAAGCGGCCAGGCCTGCAAGGCTGAAGGACAATGATTTATTTTCGAGGTTCCCTCCTCTAGATCCGCCGTGTTTAGCCTGGGGGCTAGTGCTGCCCAGTTTTTAGGCTCCCCTGGATCACCCTAGTCTAGGGCCTCTTGGCCTTTGTGAGGCACCCTCGTGTGTAATCCTTCCGGACTAGCATAGCATCCCTCTATCCCAAGACCGTCCGTGCGTGGTCCATGGTCCATTATGGTCCACATCCTCTCCAAATAATAATAATAATAATAATAATAATAATAATAATAATAATAATAATAATGCAAATAAAAAGTACAAAATCACTAACTGAACTATTCTAAATGTAATAAACACAATAAACAAAAAATAGAGGCGTTATCACTGCACGCCGGGAAATATGCCTTTAGAAGGCGTACAGGCGTCTGTTGGTACTAAAATGTCAACAGATACTTTTCAATGTCTCACACACCGAATCAACAAAAAATTTAAATCCGGAGAAAAGTAAATTTTCAGCAATTGTCACAGGTAACGGTGAGTCTGCGATTCGTGCAACTAATGAATGCGAACACAGACAGTAGCATTGAAAACTATAGTCCCCACTTTTGGCGGAAATATCGTCAATGAGACTGCAGAGCTCGCTAGAGAAAGTCCCTCAAGCGAATCAGTACACAGTGTAATAATTTATTAACCTGTATGGTGAAGAACTACACTGGACGTCGTAAGCACTCGCTCTAAACACACGATGCTAGGCCTGTAATGTTTGTTTGTTGTTTTTTCTCATCAAAATTGAAGGTCATGGTGTCACGAAAGAAAATAACACATAATCTTATTATTTCCTGATAGAAAATGCAGATGAGAAAAATAGCACACAACCTTTTATTTCCTAACAGAAAATTCAAATGACGCAGAAACTCTGTCCACCTGAGCAGCCACGAACACTTTCTCAAAGATATATATATATATTTTAACACTTGGCACTGAATACACACGAGTGTCCACGCTCAGTTTGCAGTGTCCTACAACGCAAACCAATAAAATAATGCAGTCTGCGGATCAACAAACAACTTCCCTAACTTCCCTAATTACACCGAGGGGTGGGGGGGAGGGGCGGAGGGTGGGGGAGGGGGTAGGGGGAAGAGGGGTGGGAGGGGAAGGCGGAGGGACAACATAACCTAAACGACAAGCATAGAAACAGATGGCCAATGGCACATGCGAAAGAAGACACGGCGCGCGCGCACGGACCTGAACCGAGGCTCAACAAAGGATGACTCAGGCAGACAAGACAAAGCAACTAAATGAGTACTCACCAGCCAACTTATGACGCGCGGACTGAAATACAAGACTTTCTTGGTCCGGCAAACAAAGTGGCCTAGAAAGATACGAAAGTATATGTGGACCAAAAATGTAAAACAAAGGGGAAGAATCCTCCTCACAGCTCTCATCTGTAGCTACGGGTTAAACTGACCCAGCTGTATTCATGGAATGGGCGGCCTTAAGATTTCTCTGCAGAGACAACGCGGCCCGCAATCATTTCACGAACCTCCTCGAACTGCTCACAAGGGCAGTGCTGCTCGAACCCTCAACAACAACAACAACAACAACAACAACAAACAGTTTTACTCCCACCCCAACAACAACAACAACAACAATACAAACAGTGCTACTCGCACCCCTAACAACGCAATGAATCGAAAAGTGACACTAACAAATATAAATCCACAGAACAGTCACAACAAAAGAAAGGTTCGGTGTTTATCACCAATGTGGTCAGGTCGGTCCGCTGACGAGAACATCTATGGGTTATTACAAGCAAAAATGTGTTTGAAATACAAAAGGAATGAGTGACAAAACAAAATCTAGGCCTGTGTCATAAACGTTGTGTATACGGCCAAGCCAGAATAAGGCTACATGACATGGTTGCTGGTGTGCGATTTTGAACACAGTTTATATACACACAATATGTGACATAATGTATGCCTTACTGAACAATTCTGTTCACTATCTGTGTAATACTTTAATTTCGATAACATTAGACATTTATAGAGACAGTTTTACGGACTTTGTCAATGTGCATCTGGCACATCAGCAGATTATCATTTGTGACCCTCAATAGGCTACCTGTTTTGTGATGTCGTCGCCGAGCGATAGATTAAGCTTTAATGGTTTCAAATGGTGCTTTTGGAGTGTTGCAATAATCATAGATTTTGTTTTAGCAGGATGGAGAATCACCGAGTTGACCTTACACCATGCTGATAATCGTCGAGACGTTTTTGAGGACCGTTTTCAACTTCACTTATGTCTTTATTAGCTGTGTGGATTGAGGTATCATCGGCGAACATATCACACTGTGTTGCTTCGTAAATGAGCGTTAGAGGCAGGGCATTGGTGTAAATACAAATAAAAGAGGACCTAAGATTGAGCCCTGCGGAACCCCGAGTTTAACATCTTTAGTAGAAGAGTAGGCTTCATTATCAATTACTTTCTGTTTCCTGTTTCGAGGTATGACGTAAAAAATAAAACAACCATGTCGCTTCGAAGATTAAGCTTAAGTTTGGAAATCAATATTGTATGGTTCACTAAGTCGAAAGCCTTTTTAAAGTCAAGATAAATTACACCTATCAGCTGCGAATTATTCATATTTAAAAGCCATGTGTCTGTTAATCTGCTCAGAGCCGTATGACATGAGTGCCGAGGGCGAAATCCTGACTGAGACGAATGTAGCAACTTTTGGGATTCTAAGTAGTCAGACAGGTGTTTATTTATATGCCTTTCGAGGGGCTTAAATAATACTGACAGCAGAGAAATGAGTTTTTGTCTGTTAGGGTCAGTACGATCTTTTGATTCTGGCAGTGGAACGACATTTGCAACTTTGAGGTCAGTAGGGAATACATTTTTTTGGAATACATAAGTTGTAAATATAAGTAAGGGTCTCTATGATGCATGGTACAGACAACTTTTATATTTGTGGGTTGATATCATCGTGGCCGGAGGACTTCGTATTAGCTACGCCACTAATTAATTTGCCCGCTTCGTGCAAGCAAATGTTAGGATATTAAATGGTGGTGTGCCAGTTGTTTTTCTGTTGCAGAAATTAACTAAGTAATCGGGGCATATGTCAGACTCGGTATCATGACTAGGAGTAGTTATCAAATCCGCAACAGACAGAAAATGTTCGTTGAATGTGTGGGAGGAGAGATTATTGGGGATGGTTGTTGACCTACTGCTATTGCCTCGGGTGATCGAAATCAGTACCCGCCACACTGCTGACACATCTTTGTTGTCTTTGACAGTGTTGACAGTCCTCGCGGCTCACACCATTGACCTCACACGATTTCGCTGCTTTTTAAATTTATCAGTCTTTTCTCTTTTTAGGTCATTTCGCACCGACATGGCTTGCATTATTTCTTTTCTCAGACAATGGGGATATATCTCACTCTTTACTCCTTTGTTCTAATCGGCGCATGTCTGTCTAATACTCCAAGTGTGCCAAGTTAAGAGCGCAATATTTGGATCATCTGTGGAAGGACATCGTCAAAAGGAGTGTTATTAAGATCGTATAGAAACTCATAACGACTGAAATGCTTAAACGACCTGTAGGTTTTTGTGGTATGACGATGTTTCATTGATTTGAGGAGTTTTATAGACCAGCAACAAATCAAGGGGCAGTGGTCACTAACACTAAGATCTGAGACACTAACATCGGTCACCGCCTGTGGTTTGTTTGTGTAGACGTGGTCAATGAGCGTAGAGGTGGGAGATTTAAATAGCTGTACAAGGCAAATTAAAACAAAAATGTAGTGTCCCATGCGGGATGGAGTTTATCTATATTAAAGTCACCAAGAAGAATGACGTCATTTTGCCCTTTACACACTTTGTCTAGGCTAGTAGTAAAATTGTCATATCACTCGAAGGTAGACGCCGGATTGCGGTAAAGAAAACCGAAAAATGACGGTGAGCAGAATGGTCTTTTACCTCAGTCCAATCGGATTAACTGTTCAATAGAGTGATGCCTGTTTAACAGTGACAGGAGGAATCTCTTCTCATAATATAAAATTAGGAATTTTCACGGCATCATCACTGATATTTGAATTTAGGCGTGACTCGGTAAGGCCAAAAATGTCGAACGGTGTGGGACTGTTAAGAAACGTCGACAGGTCAGACACCTTAGTAAAAAGGTGGAAATCGTTGAGGTGACTCACTCGTAATTTATGATCTTTTTGTTTGCCTCTGGCCATGAGTATTTCGCTAATAGCCGTATTTTGTTTCAAAATAAAATAGCAACTACAATAGCGGTGGTTGAGCAAACGGCAATCAAAGATGGAAAGCCAATATAAAGAGAAAACAAAATAATCAAAGAAACCAATAACGTATGAAGACAAAAAATAATGTGATAATCAACCCTTCAGGGATTACAACAACTGAGAATTGAGAGAAAAAAAGCTCTCCTACAACTAAAGTGTATATGGGAAATATCAATGTACGGCTACCCTGAAGGAGCAATGTCAAAATATAAATATTTATATAAATATATGTAATGACGACGAAAACAGAACTTACACCGCGGAGCACCCACAATAACTCATTCTACCTCAGACACACCACAGCAAGATAAGGATCGACCATGATAGTTCAAGGGTGATGCCAGAATAGCTTGGCGCCTATGGGCTATCATGGTCGATCTGTGTCCTGCACTGCTAATGCAGTCTTCAGAGGACAACGGCAACATTTTGGGATTTCGGTGATGTGGTAGAATGAGATAAGACGAATCACTATAAATAAAACAGTCCATCAGTGTGCACAGTCACATTTCCTGCAATGTTTATAGTACGGGTTACAAAACGCCGATTTAGATGAGAACGGTTAAATAAATCTTCCACACGGAGGTGCACAGTGGAATGTAATTGAAAGCGCTACACCAAGGCAGCGTTCATTGAAGACACTCAGTCTAGTCCGCAAAGAATGTGAGAGAAGTCCAGAAGTCAGGTCAAGTCAGTCGTGTATCGACAGAAGCTATGGAGATAAGTTGATTGATTGATTGTACATTGCTTAACGTCCGGACAGCAACAAGACTTTCTCAGGACATGCCCGCACTGCCTGTGAAAAAAAAAACAACAAAAAAAAAAAAAAAAAAAAAAAAAAAAAAAAACCCACACACACACACACACAAAACCCACACACAAAAAACAAACTAAACAGAATATTGAATGTATGTCGCCATCCGGTCCAACACGTCAAATAAACCCACGACATGGGGCCCAAACAAAGCCAAGACCATTTAGCAACACACATCCAACACCAAGAGCTACAGGCAGCGCAGACAGTAGGGAGAGTTTTAAAAAGGCAAATACAGGTGAATGGGCCAAGGGTAGACAGAAACACATGCCCCAGAAAAGAGGAGAAAACCCACCCTGTGGGGCTGACCAGGCTGACCCTGGGAACCAAAAAACATCCAACCCCACCCAAGTCCCCTAGGGCAGACCCGGGTGGGGGCTATGGAGATACGGCACCATACACACTTTTATCATGCAGTACTAAACGTACTAATTTACACTCGTGAGAAACACAGATGCGAGTGTAAACTGCATGAGGTATCTATCCTCACGAGCACGTGCACCTGCAAGAGCTTCTGAGGATCTATGTCTTTTGCATTTGAGGCTTGTAGATGGCATGTGGTGTTAATCCTCATGAGCCCATACATGTGCAGGAGCTCACGAGGATCCATTCCTCTTGGATTTGAACAGGTAGTCGTGGTCATGTTGAGCTAACTTTTATTGTTACCAGAAAGAGAAAGCCGAAACAGAAACCAGAAAGCAGTACCTGTGGAATAAACAAACAGGTAATCAGTAGTGGTGCCAAGAATACAGTAAACAAGGCACATAACTAAACTAAGGCATATATCATCATGCAGTGAACGTACAACACTTTGATTTTAAACACTCAATTAAAATCAAAGTGATGGTCGTGTAACATATAGAATGTGCAGTAAAATGCCTGATAAGAAATAAAATGCAAAATAAGTAAGTCACAATACGAACTACAAAGTCACGCAAAGCAAAAGTCAAAGAATAAAGTGGAGCAACAATACGCAAGTCCGCTATGCAGTCAGACCTGGTAAGGTGAACACGCAGATGGCTTAACAAATGGGTAGTCACTCCGACCGGAGCCATATGAAATTAAATGCAAAGTACTTAAAGTAAGATATCAAAAGTAAAATACAAAATTACTGAGATGCCAAGCATCAGCAGTAAAGTAACTATTTGACTAAACACTAATGAATAGTAAATGGAAGAGAACTAGTGTAAAGGAGAAGGAAGTACTGTGTGAACATGACACAAAGTGAACTCACAATACAACCCATCAAACGAATAAGGACGTACACACAACCTCATCTTTCATTCTGGCTTTATTACATTTGCACCGCAGACACAAGCGCAAACATTGAACTTCGACAAAGAACAGAAACATCTACAGACACTCCAGTCATTCTTGACGAAGAGGAAAGACAGGCAGATAACATGTGTACGTGAAGGGAAATTATGTGAATGTAACATAATATAGCCTAGAATAAAGCGGATCTACTAAAATATAAAGCTAATGAATGTCACCATGCAATAAATCAATGCATGGTCCACTATATATGACTACAAAGTACCTTTAAGTTTCAAAGGCTGCTTCTAACACATAATAATGAACCATGACCTTTGAGGTCGCGTAACAGAGATGTCCGTTATTTCTTGCAGTCACTCAAAGGCTACACTTCTTACACATAGTAGTGAACGATGACCCTTGAGGTCGCATAACAAAAATGACCTGTATCGCTTGCCGTCACCCTGGCTCATGCCTTTCAGCGAGGTGAACCAAGCCTAAGTACTATGTTAGGGGAACTACCTAGTCATACTATAGGAGGCAAATAATGAATAAAGTCAAAATAAATAAAAAAGACCAATGAATCAATGACTAAATGAATAAAATGAGTGACTAAATGAATCAATCCATCAACCAGTCACTCAACCCATGGCTAGGCATGGCATACGGTAAGACATAACAACGTGTAAACAACTTAAGCGGATGTTCAAAATCACTACAAACATGGTGGCTGAAGAGAGTCAGCCGTGAGTGACGTCACCAGCGCGGGAACATCACACAAAGTCATAGGCAAGGGAAGAATCAAGAAAACAGAACTAAATAAAGAAACAAATGTTAAATGTTCAGGGCTTAAAGTCTTTTGTCCACCATGAAGGTGATTTCAAAGACGGTGCACCGAAAAAGGGTCTGAACAAATTTTGACCCAAGCTGGATTCGAACCCGGGACCTTTCGGTTGAAAGGCGAACACTTTTACCACCGAGCCTAGTGCTAGTGCTAATTTTGCAGGATAAGGACTTCCAGCTCTCGCTGATTTCGTCCGGGGGGGGGGGGGGGGGGGCAGGGGTATCCATCTGCTTGTCTGTCTGTCGTTCCGTTGCGCAGCGGCTGGTGGTGGTGCCGGGGCCGGGTGAGTGGTGGTGGAGGAGGCGGATGGTGTGGCCAGGGAACCGTTGCTTTTAGTGCCAGGCTGGGGGAGGTGGTGATACATCAGCCACTCCAGAAGATCTTGTAGGAGTGGTGCCGGGGGTGGTGGTGGTGGCCGGTGGGTCCGTGGCTGGCTGTAGGGCCTGGGGAGTTGGGTGGAGGTGGTGGGGGCCAGTGAAGTCTGGGTTTGGGTGTCGGGCGCTGAGACGTGCGGGGGGCTGTGTAGTTCCGCCGAGGAGGTGTGGCGGAGGTGTCGGGAGGAATGCCGGGCGTCTGGCCTGCTCCCTGGCCTTCTTGGGTGGCCGGTGTCGTTGGCGGTACGGTTTCGATGTCTGGATGTGGCCGGTGGTGATTCAGGTGGGGGTCGGTGGCTTGGTCTTTGGTGGTTGGTGCCGTGACGGTAACGGCCTCGGTGGTGGTAGGTGTGTCTGTTTGGCTTTCTGCCGCTTGGGTAGTGGTCGGCGGAGTGATGATGCGTTTCGTCTTGGTGGCTTGGGAGGCCTGGCTCCATTTTGAGCTGGTACGTAGTGGTGGCGGTGTCGTAGTTTGGGACTCCGCTTCTCGAGTTGAACTTTGATCTTCTTGGGTGGGGGTCTCTTGGGTGTTGGTGCCCTTATTTTTCGTGGATTTGGATTTGGCTTCCTGTTGATGTGGTTGGCGGCGGTGTCGTGGTTTGCGACTCCGCCTCTTGCGTCGGGGGGACTCCCTGACTACCTGTGGAGGTGGTCTTTGGTGGTTGATATTCTTTAAACTTCCCTTGGTTGAACATCCATCCCGGCGGAGAGGCTGGCGTAGGGGTCCGCTTCGGATTCTGGCTCCGACGGTGGCTCGATTTGAGGTTCTGTCACTGGCTGGGTAGTTGCCGTACACCGTACTATGAGGGTTGGTGTTAAGGTGTTCGGTCAGCTCACGTGCGAAGCAGCCGGTTGGTGTTACCGCTCTGTCGTAGACGGCTTGCAGTCGTTCTATAAATGCGCTAGGCGTCTCGCCCGGTATCTTGACTGGGAATGGTTGAGGAACTGTCTCCGTCTCGGGGGTGGTCGTCGTTACTCTCGTGTCCATGTCTGGTCGCCCTAAGAAGAGCGGGGTGGTGATTTGCCGATTGCCAGTCTGTCCCAGTCTCTGGGGTGGCCGTCGTCTCTCGTGTCTGTCTGGTCGCCCTGAAAAGAGCGGGATGTCGATTGCTGTTATACATAGCTAGCTGCGCGGCGATCCGTTCTCAGCTGTAGTCCTGTAGCGTGTAGCGAGGCCTGGCATCCGTCAAGGTGAGTGAGTGAAGATTGGTCACGGGTGGCTGCACAGCGGAGCGGTGGTCCGTTCTCGGCTGTGGCGTCTCAGCGAACCACCCAACTTCCCTCCTAAATAAAGAAAGATCATCCTGCTAGTGCTAATTTTAAAGGGATACGGACTTCCAGTTCTCGTTGATTTCATCCAGGCGGGTTGGACCGGGGGGGGGGGAGGGGTGGGGTGGGGGGGGTCATCTTGCTGTCTGTCTGTCGCTCCGTTGCGCAGCGGCTGGTGGTGTTGCCGGGGTCGGGTGGGTGGTGGAGGAGGCAGGTGGTGTGGCGGGTGGTCCGTCGCTTCAGTGCCAGGCTGGAGGGAGGGGGGGGGGGGGTATGCCAACAACTCTAGAAGATGGTGTAGAAGTGGTGGCGGTGGTGGTGGTGGCCGGTGGAACCGTGGCTGGCTGTAGTAGGGCCTGGGAAGTTGGGGTGGCGGTGGTGGTGGCCATTGGAGTCTGGGCTTAGGGGTCGGGTGCTGGGATGGGTTTTGGGGGTGGTAGGCGAAGGTGGGGTGGAGGAGTGGGGAGCAGGTAAGGGCGTTGTTGGTTCCGGAAGCGTTTGGGTGGTCGTCGACGCTGCCGTTGGCCGGTGGTTGTTTTGTTGGCTGGCGGTGGGGGATCAGGGCTCGTGCCTGCGTTGGTCGAAGCTGTTTGCTCCGGGGTGGAGCTGGCCTCGCGGTGCCGGGTCGGTTGCCGTGCTCTTGGTCTCGCTGGCCGGGACTGGGATTGTGTCTTTGCCGACTTCTTGCGTTGCCGGAGTGGTGTTGCCACATCCTCTATGTTTGGTGGTGGTGGGAGAGGTGCCGGTCTTCTTTGTCGCTGTCTGCGGGGCGGCTGCTGTCCCCGTGGTTTGCGTGTCGGCTGTCGCCTGACACTCGCTGTCGGCTGTCTTGGCTGTTGCTTGGCTGGCAGTGCTCTCTGTCTTAGGGGGCGGAGATCCTTCAACGCACCTGTGCGCACCAGCCACCGGGAGGTGCCCAGTGCGCGGTTTTAGGTGTTTCCGTCGAGCGCTATGATGGCTGGTATAGCGTCTTGAAGCAGGAGCACCAAGTCGTCGGAATCCATGCCCCGGAGCCGGGTCCCCCTCTCCTCAGTCGATACCGGCCGTTCCCGAGTGAGTGATTCGGGAATGATGACCGGCGGTGGGGAGGATGGGAAGTCCGGGTCCGACGACGGCTCCGACGAGTCTTCGGGCTCCTCTTCTTGTGGGGGTGGTGACTGTTGGCGGGCGGGGGCAGTCATTTCTTCGTAGTACTCTTGCTCTTGTGCTGTTGTAGTGTAGCTTGGGGAACCATGGGCTCTTAGGAGAGTGTCCAGTTGGTGGTGGGTACCGTTGTAGCATTTCTTGGAGACTGTAGTCTCTTGCGGGCGCACGGGGTGTCTGGGGCTGCGCCGTTAGAGGAGGAATAATCGGCGGCGACATGGGTGGGTTTTGCCGTCTGGTCTCTTTCTCTCTCTCTCTCTCTCTCTCTCTCTCTCTCTCTCTCTCTCTCTCTCTCTCTCTCTCTCTCTCTCTCTCTCTCTCTCTCTCTCTCTCTCTCTCTCTCTCTCTCTCTCTCTCTCTGTGGCCTCGGCGTAGTTTGTGGCCGTAGCTGGGGATGGTGGGTCAGGTACTCGTCGGCCTGTTGTTGATTCGATTGGCGACGGTTTCTGTTCGCCCTTAAAAGGGCGGCGTTCTGCTTCTTGCTGGCCATGTTTGAAGATGTGCGCCGCGCGGTTGACCGTACACTCGATCATCCTACCCATACACTAAACTTTTAAATCTCCACCACAGCAACAACAAATAAACAATCAACCAGTAGTGAATAGAAAATATATAATAATAATAATAATAATAATAATAATAATAATAATAATAATAATAATAATAATAATAATAATAAAGGTAATATGTATAGCGCCTAATCACCAAGGTGCTTTAGGCGCTTTACAATCACAGTAATGAAACACAAAGCAAAATACAAAAACAAACACATACAACAACAACAAAACAACAAACATACATTGATTTGCAAGGAGCAAGAAACTCGCGCGCAGACACACACACACACACACACACACACACACACACACACACGCACACACACACACACACACACACACACACACACACACACACACACATGATGAGCCAGCAGACAAAATGGTTTTTAAGTATATGCAACAGAGAAAAGATGTGTTTTAAGCTTGGATTTAAAACTGGAGAGAGATAATGAGTGAGGCACTACAGCTGGGAGAGCGTTCCATGTAATGGGACCAAAATACGAAAATGCACGATGACCTTGAGTGACCTTATTAGGTCTAGGGATGAAGAAAACACGAGTGTCTGAAGCAGAGCGTAGTGAGCGGGACGGTGTATACAGCTGGGCAAGATCAGATAAGTAAGAAGGGGCAGAACCAGAGATGATGTTGAAACAAATAACACAGACTTTATACTTAATTCTGTATGAAACTGGCAGCCAGTGCAAATCAGCTAGTAGAGGCATAATGTGTTCACGTTTCGATGCACGAAACATTAGACGTGCAGCACAGTTCATGACTCTCTGGATTTGGTCGAGAAGATATTGCGGAACACCGGACAAAAGATAATTGCAATAGTCTCTGCGGGACAGCACAAGGGAGGTAGCAAGTGTTTTGGTAACTTCAACAGTCAGCAGATGTCTAACTGTGCTGATCCTTCTGAGTTCAATGAAAGCAAGCTGGCAAACTTTCTTCACTTGTTCCTTCATTGTCAGCCTGTTGTCGAAAATAACACCCAAGTTACGGGCCGAGCTAGAAAAGGAGATGGTGCTCTCGCCACCATCATTGACTCAGGAAGATCAGCACTGCACGTAGACGAGCACGT
This sequence comes from Semisulcospira habei, assembly GCA_036245525.1. NCBI lineage: Eukaryota > Metazoa > Mollusca > Gastropoda > Semisulcospiridae > Semisulcospira > Semisulcospira habei. The sequence continues at coordinate 10,068,089 of BTPG01000006.1, forward strand.
CATTCGGAGGGCCTCAGTCATGCCACTGTTTAGCTGGAGCTTGTTTTGTGTGGTCCACTTCTGAACTTCACAAATACAAGCCTCCATAGATTGCACCAATAAATGAACAAAAGAAAATGCGCACATTATGGTGCATCCACAATGCAAGCAATGTAGTGTTTAGTCGTGATTGCCATTAATTTCAGCAAGACCAAACTTAGCGAATCATTTAGTTAGAGGCATAAGTGCACTGACTCCCTTTAACTCCCACGGTTATGCGCCAAAGCAAAACTATCGCCTAGTCGCAACCGACCACGTGCTGTCGTACACGCTAAGCGCCGCATTATTTTGACACGTTATGTTTTCTAAGGCAAAAATTCGTACCTCATTTCTTCCACATCAACATTGTTACAAAAGTTTGTGTACAAATTTCCACACTGCAGCATTACATGGAAATTTACTACCGAGTATGAATCGTCTAGCAGAAGACAAAGGAATCAAGCTAGCTTCACAAAATGGCTAAATTAATATAAACTGTAATAGAAAAATTAGGACCTTTTACCAGCTTTACTCTGGATTAAATTTGGGATTACAGACAATTAGCGAAAAAAATTATATTTATTCTTAAAGCGGTATCAGAAGGGCCACAGAAAATCGAAAAGACTACTGGCTTGATTGACTTCGCGAACGAAAATTCTATAGGGGTTGCCCACGACGTCTGCAGGCCTGCTCGTGGCTGCGGAGGCCAATCCGGGACAGTCAGGTTCAACCGCAGTGGCTTGGGTTCTGAGTTGCGGCATCTCTGTTTTGTTTTCCCCTGAGCCGCTTGTCCTTAAGGCTAGCTCTGCGAGAGTTCTGAAAGGAGACGTCAGCCTTGTAAATGGTGGAGCGCCAGGTGTCACGGTCCGCAGCAAGCGAAGAACACTGGCGGTGGTCGATTTGGTAGGCATTAAGTGACTTCTTGAGACAGTCTTTGTATCTTTTCTTTGGTGCCCCTCTGTCTCGGTGTCCAGTGGCGAGCTCGCCGAACAGGGTGATCCTGGGTAGGCGATGATCCTCCATCCTGGAGATATGGCCCACGCAGCGGAGCTGTGTCCACAGCAGCAGAGCCTCGATGCTCACAGTTTCTCCCTGGTCAAAGACATCGACGTTGGTGACATGGTCACTCCAGTGAATGCCCAGGATGGTACGCATGCAGCGCTGGTGGAAGCGTTCGAGGAGTCGTAGTTGGCTGCCATAGAGGGCCCTGGACTCGGAACCATACAGCAGGGTGGTGAGGACACTTGAATAGTCGCCCGAAAGCGCTGTTCGCTTTTGACAGCACACTTGATGTACACTGCATCGTCGTCGTCGAGGTCCACTGTGGCCTGGTTCAACATCATGCTAAAAAGATGGTGAAGAGGGTCGGTGCCAGCACGCAGCCCTGCTTCACACCGTTGAGAATGGGGAATGGTTCTGAGAGGTCATTGTTGAGTCTGATGTGGCCTTGAAGGTCCTCGTGTAGCTGGACGATCATGCTGAGGAACTTTGGGGGACAGCCAAGTCGCTCCAGGATCTGCCACATGCCTTGCCTGCTCACAGTGTCGAACGCTTTTGTTAGGTCGACAAACGTTAAGTACAGCCCTTTGTTCTGCTCGCGGAACTTCTCCTGAACTGAAGCTGTCTCAGCACAAAAACCATGTCGGTGGTGCTCCTGTTGGCTCTGAAACCACACGGGCCCTCTGGGAGGTGGTCTTCAGCGATGGCAGGTACCAGCCAATTCAGGAGCAGCCTTGCGAGAATTTTCCAGGCAATAGACAGCAGGGTAATTCCACGATAGTTGGAGCAGGCAGACTTCTCTCCTTTGGTAGTGTTCCTTCCTCCCAGCAGCAGAGAAAGAGGTCGTGGAGCTTGTAGTGCAGTGCTGGGCCTGCATGTTTCCAGATCTCTGGCGGTATTCGGTCATTGCCTGCTACTTTGTCACTCTTGAGCTGGTGGATGGCTGTGAGGGTCTCTTCAGCGGTGGGCGGTTCGTCCAATTCAACCTTTGCTGGGAGGTGTGGGATTTGGAGGATGACTGCTGCTTGAACAGTGCGCTCAGCGCTGAAGAGGTGCTGAAAGTATTCTGATCAGCGGTTCAAGATGGAGGTATTATCTGTTAGGAGTGCCTGTCCATTAGCGCTTCGCAGGCCATACACTGCTTTCAGTGCTTCTGGGTACTCTGTGTGTGTCTGGTCCACCACACGTTCTGGAGATCTCTGAGCTTGCGCTGGAGACTGCTACAGACAAGGCGGATGGCAGACTTCTTCACATGGCAGGAAGGCTGGGCTAGGTGGGCCTGATGGGCGGCTTTTTTTTTTTGCTTGGAGATCCTGGATCTCTACATCCTTTTTGTCAAACCAGTCTTTGTTTCTCTTTCTAGCGAAGCCCAAGACTTCTGCAGAGGATTTTTGCAATAGCAGTTTTCAGTTGTTCCCAGAGTGTTTCAGGGGAGGAGTCTGCTGGGTCCGCTGTCTCTTGCCTTCGCTGTACATCTGTCTGAAAGGCAGCTTTTAGGTCGTCACGCTGAAGGCTGGCAACATCAAGTTTTTTCTTCAGGGCCCCTTTCTTGGGTTTTGGCTTGAAGTGGAGCCTCTGTTTGCAGCGGACAAGGCGGTGGTAAGTGTGGCTCTTTGCGCTGGGCATCACTCTCATGAGGAGGACGTCACTGCGGTCCCTCTGAAGCGCTAGGACATAGTCGATAAGGTGCCACTGTTTGGAGGGAAGATTCATCCAGGTAGTCTTTCGACTGTCCTTTTGCTGGAAAGTAGTGTTGGTTATGACCAGTTGATGCTCTGCACAGAACTCCAACAGTAGGCGGCCATTGTCATTGCAGTTCCCGACACCATGCTTGCCGAGGACTCTTTTCCAGGCTTTAGAGTCCTGGCCCACTCTGGCGTTAAGTCGCAAAGGATGATGACTTTGTCGTCTGCATGGGTGCTCTGTCGGAGGCTGCGCAGGTCAGTGTACAACTTGTTCTTTTCTGCAGGCTCTGCTAGAGGGTTAAGGAGTACACACTAAGAAGGGTGACGTGTTGCTGGTGTCTCAGTGGGAGGCGCAATGACATGATGCGGACTAAGTGACCCGTTGGTTGGTTTTTCAAACTTAGACCTTTTACCAGGTTTACACTGGATTAAATATGGGATTACGGACTATTAGCGAAAATTTTATTTTCATTCTTGAAGCGGTCGCAGAAGGGCCACAGAAACTCGAAAAGACTACTAAATCACAATTATCACCCTGGTAGGTTACAATTAACCAAAAGACATATACATCATAAAAGAATATTAACTGAGCCAACTCTAACCATGCTAAATACTAACCGAATGGTATTGTAGATTGGTTACAATACACAGTCCCAAATATACAAGAAAAACAACACGTACACTGCGAGGCTATCGCGTACACAACACCTAACGCCGCGTTTGGCAAGGCATCGCGAGCGGCGCACGTCATATCTAACAGTCGACCCCACCCGAGTGTTACGTGTTGTCGTAGTCGTAGTATGATATCACACCAGACGCACGCACGTAAGGTTCTTTTAAAGAAACTTCACTCGGCTGCAACCCGTCACACGTGGCTTAAGGATGTAGACGTTACTGGAGTAACAGTTCCAACAATATTTTATTGCAGTGATGCGATCTCCACACAATGCATTCCCAAATGCACCAACACTGATACAGTGTCTCCTCTACAATGTATCCACGCTTTTGACACACTGTGGCTATCATACAATGTAAACACTATACACCAACTCCATAACTGACAATGTGCGACAATGTACAAACGTGCTTCCCAGCACAATCTTTTATAGTATAATAGCTTTCCAGAATAATCTAGCAAATTCATGCAACACAACCGATCAGAACAGAATACGTAACCGAAACTCATAAATATTGATGAAAAAGAACTTTCTAGAAGAGACTACAATAGTCTACAAAATTCGACTGCTAATTTTAACCCCAATTTTGGGAAATCTCCGTGTGTAATGACGTCACACAAAAGTACGCCAGACAGGTAAGGACCTTGCCCGAATTCTCCCGAAGTTTCACGACTTTTCGTAACACATACTGGCTGCTAACTTCACGCGCACAGAAAACACGGTGATTATTCGAGCGGTTTCTAGACTCTTTTGGAATTCAACTCCGTGTATCAAAAGACAATCAATTCCGCTCTCTGTGCGAACGAAAGCGAATCTTACTAAAAAGGTACGTGATTCGTAAAGGCTTCCCTACACGGAGAAACGAAATGCACAAGAAACGAAACATTTTCAATGCATTGAAATGCCTCCTCCGCACACGCAGAAACGCGGTGAAAATTCATTTCGATTGGTACAGGGGAAGTAACACTGACACATGCTCTGGTTTGTATCGGTGAATATCGGGTCATATTTCTGACTACTGACGCTTAAAAACTAAACATATGAGACATGTGTGCCTTCACTTACACAATTGAAGTGAATTGCCAACCATATCGAATAAACGTAAGCGCTTTTGAATGCGTAAACAGGGCTGGTTGAAGTGAATCGAGAAAGCCGCCGTCTCGAAGCGATAGCCGCCATCTTGTAGGCGGTTTCGCAGAGCAGACGATGAAAGTGGGGTTCAGAAAACTGACATAAAATCATATTTTGGTGGTACTTTAGTGATGATACTGATAGATTCCATTTCGAAAATGATTTCTCCGCTTAAATCTTACAGAATCGTGCGTCAATTCACGCAATTCTAGCCATAATAGACCTGACTCCACGGCATCGCTTTACCGTTGGTATCTTCAGTGTTTGGGCTTGAATGACGTCAGATTGGCATGTGACCGAGCGGACGACGCTGATTGGGCGACGGGTAGAAATGTTTCGGCGAAATGTTTCGCGAATAGAGACAGGTTCTATTTCGTGAAATGTGTCGTTTCGCATTTCGTGAAACGGTGAAATGTTGGAGAAATGTCTGAAATGCGGACATTTCGACGAAATGTTTCGTTTCGTTTCTCATTGTGAGGAAGCCTTAATCATGATAGCTCAAATAAATATAGGATCGTTTCCTACGATTAATGCATGCATGCTCTCACAGAACAACACAACCACAATCGTAACATTACCCCCCTTTTTTTAATGAAATTTCTCAAATCTTAAAATACGGTTGTGGCTGTGTTAACCTACACAGAACCCTAAATAAATACAATTTCACATCAAAGTCAAATCAAATCAACTACTTTAAAATAATCGTCTCACAGTTCCTTTAAACTGTCCTGGGTGCAGACACGTCCCTTTATATTCTCATGGACACTGAAATGTTTATTTAAACTGTTCTGGACACAGATATGTTCATTTAAACTGCTCTGCTCAGGTAATCCGCTCCAAAGTTCTGCGAATCCTTGATTAAAGTAAACATTAATGTGAAAGTTCATTTCTGGAACAGCGCCAAATCATGAGACGGATACAGTTCAGACAGTGCAAGGATTACTAGTCCCGGGGTCGAACACTGTCGGCTTATAGAATGTATGATAGTCCATACACACCGAATTGGATATCTCTGGTTTCTTCGCGATGACCACTGGCGATCTGGAATCTCTGACGACTCCCAAGTCCGGCGTCTCCAAAACATTCTTTCTCAGTCCTTCTTTCGTGTTGCGAAGCAGACGATATGGCTCGTCGCGAACCGGCTCTTTCTATGTCAGACCAACCTCTCGCTGGACAGTGTCTGCAGTCTCTGAGTCGGGCGCAAATCGATGCCCGAGCTCAGTAGATTGGACTCTCAGCTTCACTTGCTGTGCCTGTGCCAAGTGTCGGCCAGACTGAACGTCCTCCACACCCTCCTGGTGGTGGAGTTCTTTAAGGTCAAACAGGTTCTCGTCGTCTAGTCTCTCGTCGTCATCAGTCAGACGCACTGATGCAGCTTGTTGTGGTTTATACTGACGACCACTCTCGAGTATTTCTTTAGTTGATTCACATGGTCAGTATTCGTTCTGTTGTTGACTTCAACTCCGTAGTTGTCGATGCTAACCATGGTGTTAAACATGCACGGTCCACTATCCCGCATGTCCAGCGGCAGTCGGCGAATTTCAGTGTCGTGTTCATGCCGCAATCGCTCCAGCTAGTTTTGATGACTGACCTTCATGTCTTGCTCCCGTTCCTGTCGAACTTTATCCAGTCCTCTGTCGAAATCGTTGACGACCTTTTGGCTTTTAACTTCCTACTCCAGCTCCTGGTTATCTCTTTCCTTCTCCTCCTCCTGCAGCTCCGACATCTCATGTCTCAGAGGAGCCCTGTCTCGCTCGTGGCCCTCGTTCACCTGGCTTTTTACTCCATCTGATTATTGTTGCGGCGCTCGGCATCGTGCCGCCGACTGTCCAACTCTTGCGCCTGTTTTTGCTGCAGACAGTGGACGGCTGCTCGCTGTTCCACCTCCAGCCTATCTCGCTCGCTGGCCACGGTCGCATCCACCTGGTTCTGCTGTCGCTCCAGCGCATTGCGCTTCTCTTCCTCTAACTTGTCTCTAATCACCATGGATGCTTCTATGTTGTTAGCCACTTTTAGAGGGATGGTAGGGTGACTCTTCTTTCCCTTACCTCTCGTAGTAACTGCACAGGTTTCAGGTCTCCACTCTGGATCTGGATCCTCTGCGTTTCTGGCACCATTAACATTTCCGATGATAAGATCGTTTTTGGCACCATTAACATTTCAGATGATAAGATCTTCACGCATAACGCCTTCACCTCTCCTGTCAAATATGGGGTGTCGACACTGACCTTTGCAAGGAAGAAGACTCTCCCAGTTCCGTCAGTCAAGATGAGGATTGTCCACTCCTGTAGCTTCTGGTCTTCAGCTACTAGGTTCTTTCTCACGATGATGCAGTTACAACCGGTGTCTCTCAGCACTCTCACTGATGTTTTTTCCGACGAATCCTGACACCACAGGCATGTTTGGTACTTCATTCTCAGGCAGCGCGATGTTTGAGACTGGTAAGAATGTAGCCCCATCTCCTACTGGGATGCGTCCATTCTTTCTGAAAGATTCAATCAGCTCCGGTATCACTCGCCTTTCTCCAGATTCAAAGTCACTGGATGACGTCACATCATTGGCTAGTACAGCGGCGGCTCTGTGTTGAGACGTGGTACTGCTTCTGCCTGCTATCCCGCGATCTTGGTTGGGTCTTCTGGTGTTATCGCCTCGGAGAACATCTTTGGAAGGACATCGTATTGCCTTGTGACCTTTTTTTTCCACAAAGAAATCACGTCAGACTCTCCATCGGCATGTGTTTTGGGATGTCTCTGACGTTGTGGGTTTCCTCTGATGGTGTAGATCCGCGCTGCGGCTTACTTGGCCCGATCTTCATGTTGTGGGCGTCCAGGTATCTTTGAGCGAAGTCTGCCAAGGTCTTCAGGGACTGGTCTTTTTGCTCCCTGAGGTGGGCGGCCAGGTCATTAGAACATGCGTTGAGGACTTGTTCTTTGATGATGAGGTCACACAAGTCCTGGTACTCTTAAAAAAAAAAAAATCAGCCAGCTCTATCCATTTCTCCAGGTAGCTCCTGATTCTTTCAAGGAGTAGGCCGGGTGTTTCTCCTTCTTCTAACCGAAATGCCAAAAAGGTACATGATTCGTAATCATGATGGCTCAAATAAATATAGGATCGTTTCCTAAGATTAATGCATGCATGCTCTCACAAAACAACACAACCACAATCGTAACACCAGGTCTACCCTTGGGGACTTGGGTGGGGTTAACTACTTTTTAGTTCCCATGGTCACTCTGGTCAGCCCCACAGAGTGGGTTTCCCTTATATTCTGGGGCATGTGTTTCTGTCTACCCATGGTCCATTCACCTGTATTTGCCTTTTTTAAACTCTCCCTACTGTCTGCGCGGCCTGTAGCTCTTGATATTGGATGTGTGTTGCTAAATTGTTTTAGCTTTATTTAGACCCCATGTCGTAGGTTTATTGAACCTATTAGACCGCCTGGCGACATACACTCAATATTCCGGATTTTTTTTTCCACACAAGCAGTGGAGGCACGTCCTGTGAAAGTCTTGTTGCTGTCGGGACGTTAAGCAATGCACAATCAATATACAATCAATCTAACAGTCGACACGAGTGAAATCCGAGAAGCAATGGTCATATGTTCTATCGGCCTATGTACACAGAGGAACATCTGGTTCACTCTGTTACACATATGTGCATCGGGTCATTTACAAGAAGTTACATGGTAAGAAAATGGTAAAAAGAATACACTGATATAGCTGTATGGGGGAATAGGCAAGTACATGAATAGTCAACAAGTCTACGCTATTTACGTTGATAGCAGGGAAATAGGTTTAAACTTGTTTTCGGTCAGTGAGGTCCTTTGTTTTAGGTAATGGTATCACCTTTGCTGTCTTTAAGCTGAAAGGAAGTTACCATGCTGTATGCAAAGGTTGTAAAGGTACGTTAACTAATCTATGAAATACGGCAGAGCCAATTTGAGTACAGTGCTCCTAATACCATCATGGCCAGATGTACGTTTATTGTTTAATGCCGAGATGGATTTTCCCACGTCATGAACCGTTAATAATGGAATATGAAATATGTATCGGGAGTCAACCTTTCATTACAGAACCTTTCAATTGTTCTGACACCACAGATGGCTGATCGGGAGATATGGTCGGGAGTAGTGTACTGGCAGCAGAAAGAAAATGCTGATTACATATATCAGCTGGGATGTTTGTACACTGAGCAGTATTTTTGGACCTCGTAAAAGGGTTCAGCGCACGCCAGACAGATATAATATCCATTTTGCCATTCATAAGTCGATAAAAGAGGGACCTCTCACTTTACATAATTTCTTTGTTTTAAAAAAGCTGCAATATTTTTATTTCTTTTATATTCATCTCGGATCTGCATGGCACCCTTGATTTCGTAATTCAACTTGGCGGGCAGCTGGGGATTTTTTTTTTACACGGTTCTCTCTGAATTAGGCATGTCTGTCAAGAACACCAAGAATCAATCTGTACCATTTAGATAAAGCCTCGTTAGGATCACTATGGTGGTAGACCGTATCAAATGACGTATTACTTAAATCTTATAAAAATACATCCCTGCCAAAGTGCCTAAGCAATCTATATCTAATGGTTGTGTGCTGATGCTTGCGGAAAGAAGTATCCCCTTTTAAGGCCCAGGAGCAGCACACCAGGTAATGCTCGCTAATCCCTATCTGAGGCACTTCTTCTCCCACCATCCTTGACTTAGAGGTAGTGTATAATTATATGTTCAATTAGAGTGGAGAAAGTAGGACTAACACGGGTTGCTGTGCTAACCAGTTGTTTTAACCTAAAACATTGATTGATTGTACATTGCTTAACGTCCCGACAGCAACAAGGCTTTCTCAGGACGTGCCTGCACTGCTTAAAAAAAAACAAAAACCCATTGAATATTGAATGTATGTCGCCAGCCGGTCGAATACGTTAAATAAACCTACCACACGGGACCCAAATAAAGCTAAGACCATTTAGCAACACACATCCAACGCAGACAGGAGGGAGAGTTTAAAAAGGAAAATACAGGGGAATAGAGCAAGGGTAGACAGAAACACATGCCCCAGAATAGAGGAGAAAACCCACCCTGTGGGGCTGACCAGGGTGACCCTGGGAACTAAAAAGTAGTCAATCCCACCCAAGTCCCCCAGGGCAAACCCGGGTGGGGTCCAAACATTGAGATATTACACTCCCAAGCAGGATTAATAAGAAACATATTGATATTAAAATCACCCAGAATCAACATCTCAGAGCTTGACTTTCTCACTTTATCCATCATAGCGGAAAACTCGTCAAACCATTGAAACGCTGATGCTGGGTTTCTGCACAGGAATCCGATCAGCACGGGGCTGGATTTGTTTGCCCTCAACTCAACCCAAACACATTCAACCGTCTGTAACTCCAGGTCCTTACGTCTGCGGGTAGTACCACTGACCGAACTGTGAATAGAAGTACCCAACGGAGAAAGAAACACGCTTAGAAAAACGGTACAACACAATTTATTAATATTTCGGGTAAATACCCTTTGTCAAAATAGACAAACAAACAGAGACATTAGCCGCTACTTATGTATACTGCAATACCCGTCTGACCCGGGTAATCGGCATCGCGGCGCAAGACAGTAAAGTCCTGGATAGAAACGGCCTCATCACTGATATTAGAGTTGTGGCGCGATTCTATGACATCGAACAGATGAAAGGGCTTGGGTTGAGTTAGAAGCACACAAAGATCGGGAATTTCGTTGGCTAAATGACACACATTTAAGTGCCCAATGTGTAGCTTAGATCATATGCCATGAACCTGCCACTATTATAAATTTTGGCTGCACACTCAAATATAAATTGAAAAGTCTTCTTTGAGTGCAGCTTATACAAGAGGAATGTTGAAAACGACCAAGTACATTTGTCGGCGAAAGCTAATAGAAATAAGTGAAAAGTTTGATGAAAAAGTGTTCACGGATGGGCCTACCGAACTGCGACCAGTAAATAAGACACAGCGGTCACTTAGTGGGACTAATCCGCTCCTCACACTGTACACAGTCACGGCTGAACAATCCCGCTGCATGGCAGGGGAGGTAAGTCCGTCAGTACTATGTATAGGGACACAGAGATAAATTCTGAAATGTTTCCGGGATACCTAATATTCAGGTACAAAAGCTAAAGAGGCAGAAGTCGTGTGCCTCGAAGCACTAGTCAGACGAGCAACACACGCAGAAGGACTATGATGGACGCTCACACCGCAATACCGAAAATACTGCGACACTGCTGTAAAAGGACAGCAGCAACAGATCTAAATAACTCAGTCCTACACCAACGTGTAGAATACAGCAAAATGAACTTGAAAGTAAAAGTCATATCATATATCATTTGTAAGGGAAATAGATTTGTTGCCGATGATCTGCTAAAATCTAGAGATAGAGAATGAGATAATGATGATGATGATGATGATCATTACACAACGGTAGAAGTTTTTACAGTTACAAATACGTCATTTTCAAACTTGCCGTTGCTAACATACTACAACATGAGATATACTGAAGAAAAAAATCATAACTAAATAAGTACAGACATACTCATTACAGAAAATGATACTAAGGTGATAATCAACAAATGCGGAAAATGAAATAACACTCTTCAGCACAAATTACATAGGAAAGAAAAAAACGAACAAACATATCATAGCAAAAACAAACACGAAGTACCATGAATCAAACATACATACACACACGTTTACAGCCGTGTAAATGCACGCACTAACATATATACATTTACATAATCATTCATCAGAATGACAGGATAAAAAATAATATATCCAAGCAGTTTCACTCAGGTATATGTGTAATTTTGTTTTAAAGGAGGCAAGGTGGGTTAGTGTTTTTAAATGTTGTGGAAGTTAATTCCATAAAAGTGGTCCCGAAAATGCTAGGCATGATTTGAATAAGTCAATGCGAGGTAGTGGTACTGGAAGAGTACTGTTCTTCGAGGACCTTTCAAGCTGTCGATGTGGAGTAAATTTACCTGTTAGATAATGTGGAACTTTCTTATGGAGAATTTTAAATATAAGTATGCACTGGTTGTAAACGAGTTGTTGACGAAGGCCAAGAATATTGAGACTTTGCAGTTTTTCAGCGGTAGGAATGGGTTTTATATTTACATTTTAAATAGCTCTTTTGTATAGTGAAGTTAGTTTCTTGATATGCACATCACAGGCACCATCCCGAACAGTGGAGATGTAATCAACATGGGATCTAATGTGCGCATGAAAAAAAAAATTTTTTTCGTGTATTTTTGTTGTGTCACTCACACTTCTCAACTGTGATAAAAAAAATATATTTGTGATATCTTCTTACAGATGTTAGTCACATGTTTCTCCCAACCTAGCTGCTCATCTATATGTATTCAAAGGAAGGTGCGTTTATGAACTTGTTCAATAGGTTGGCAGTTTAAACTAAGATTTAGGGGAGGTGGGGGGGGGGGGTGAAGTTGTTGTTTTTATTGTGAGGCGATTAACATTTTCTTCGTCTTAACAGGATGTAGTACCGTGTGGTTTTTACAGCACCAACCAGAAACTTCGTCAAGACTGGATTGTAAACGACGACTAATATCATGACTGTTCTTACCAGAAACGTGAAGGCTTGTGTCGTCCGTAAAGAGATTACAATTAACGTTAGGGTCGGAAATATGTAAAGGAAGGTCATTTATGAAAAGTAAAAATAGAAGGGGTCCTAGAATTGATCTTTGAGGAACTCCAAATTTAACATGGCCTTCCATAGACTACTAACCATGAACATATACGTTTTGTTTTCGGTCTTCCAAATAGGATCTGAGAAAAGTTATTGCAGTTTCGTCCATGTGGTATATTGTAAGCTTATGTAACAGAATCTCATGGTCTACAAAAGCTTTTTAAGGATCTTTGGAAACTGCTCCCGACATTACATTTTTATTAATCGACTCTAGCCAGCAATCTACAATATGTGTGAGTGTTGACTGGCATGAATGGGTCGGGCAAAAACCGGACTGATGAATGTTTAGTAAATTACCCTTCTCAAGGAAATTAAGGAGATGCTTGTAAATGTGCCGCTCTAATGGCTTTGTCAAAGCTGAGAGCAAAGAGATCGGTCGGTAATTATTAACATCTTCAATGTTTTTAGTTTTGGGGATGGGAACTGCATTTCCTTCCTTCAGGACTGTAGGAAAAGTACTTTTATTTATACAGAGAGACAATGACAATGACAATGACAATGAAAATGATCCTTTATTTAACAACGGTAAACGTTTTGGTGACCAATAACGCCAGTGGCATTGGCACTGAAATCATGGTTGGAGGCCAAAAACTGGAAACAGTTAAGAAATTCAAATACTTAGGAGCCATTGTGACAGATGAGGGATCAAAACCAGAAATACTGTCCAGGATTGCACAGACAACAACAGCACTGACAAGATTGAAGACCATATGGAAGGACAGAAACATCACACTCTGCTCCAAGATCAGACTGATGCGCTCCTTAGTCATCTCAGTGTTCTTGTATGCCTGCGAGTCATGGACCCTCACAGAAGACCTCGAAAGGAGGATACAAGCCACTGAAATGAGATGTTTTCGAAGGCTGCTTGGCATCTCATACAGAGATCACATCACAAACGAGGAAGTGGGAAGCAGAATCAGGCAAGCCATCGGGCCCTATGAAGACTTATTAGTCATTGTGAAAAAACGCAAACTGAAGTGGTATGGGCATGTCACGCGTTCAGCAGGGCTTGCCAAAACAATCCTGCAAGGCACTGTGCAAGGAGGACGAAGGAGAGGAAGACAGAGGAAAAGATGGGAGGACAATATCTCAGAGTGGACAGGACTAAAGCTGGGCGATACACTGAGAATGGTAGAGAACAGAGAGGAATGGAGGGAGCTGGTTGCCAAGTAATCAGTGGTGCCCCAACGGTCGGCAAGACTACGGGATATAGATAGATAGATAGAAACGTTTTGGTAGTAACAATCAGTTTTCGAACTTGCCGTTGCTAATCTCCTGATTACTGAGTTACTATCGCACTCATTATTTTCTACTACTGAACAGGGACAAAAATTACATGACACAACACAAGCCAAAAAAGAAAAAGAAAAAAAAATGTAAGGGGGAAGTGACATAGGAATTACCAGCTTTACTGGTCGGGCATAATGACATGTTATGAGGCTTAATTAAAATAATATAATAGGAATACACGCAACCTAATACGCATACGTAATGCATGCACATTTGAGCACGCCACTCACTATCTCTAATATACACGTACGCACGCACGCACGCACGCGCAAACGCGCGCGCGCGCACACACACACACACACACACGCACGCACGCACGCACACACACACACACACACACACACACACACACACACACACACACACGCACACGTGCACACACACACTTACGTGGCTTATAACGTTAAGCTAGTCAGTCATATGAGTAGCTGGCTACACACAAGCTGTACCGTTATAAATATGAGCCATCGAAACCAGGTATACACGCAATTAATGATCTTATCAGAAATAGTATTTTTCAATATGTGCACAGTCACAGGGATGCTGCTGACAAAAATAAGTACTTGATGAGAATGACTTTAAACGAGGAGAAAGTAGCTATTATCGTGACGTTTCCAGGCAAGGCATTCCAAAGAATAGAGCCAGAGAACGTCAAACTCATTTTATAGAGATCAATTCTAGGTTGCGGCACAATAAGAGAGTTTCTTGATCTGGAGTATGTTGATGACTGAACGGTAAAAAGCGATGTGATATATCGGGGTAGCTTATCGTTTAATGCATTGAACATAACCATTCCCTTATTGTAAATTAAATTATCTTTCAGGGGCAGAATTCGTAAGGCTGCCAATTTTTGGTCAGTAGTTAAGCTGGGATCAGGGAGTATTAGTTTGGCAGCTCTCCGATGTAGAGAGTTCAATCTTTTCAAATTGGCATCGCTCGAACCATCCCACACAGTAGAGGCATAGTCTTCTTCTTCTTCTTCTCGAAGGCCGTCACACTTGGAGTTTGGATCTCAAAATGAAATCTGTGGTCTTCTGTAGCACCTCCACAGGCCCATACAGTTTCTCTTGTAGAGTGGCGGGCTTCTGCCATATCTCCTCCTTCAGCAGCTGGAGGTTCTCACAGTCCTGGAGGATGTGCTCTGTGGTATGCCCTGCTTCTCCACAAGGGCACAGGGGAGATGGCACGAGGTGAAAGCGTCTGAGCAGGTGGGAATTGAGTCGGTTGTGCCCGGTCCTCAGACGGAAGATGGTCACCTGTTCTTGTCTGGACAGCTGATGGTAACTGTCTAGGGGCCGTTGTGGTGGTCTGTACACAGACTTAATGATGGTCTTCATCTCTGTGAAGCTGACTCCGTTTTCGTCTTGTTCTTTCTCTGCGCCCACTTTTGCCATTCTGTCAGCTTCTTCATTGCCTTAGATGCCACAGTGTGAAGGGATCCACTGCAGCACCAGTCTGTGCACTTGATGTTTTGCAGTGCCTCTTGTAGACGTGGCAGTTTGCTTGCTGTTGCTGCCTCAAGGACAGACATGGCATCAGTCAGAAAGACAATCTGGGCATCAGGGTCTGCAGTGCCACTAAGGGTGTTTGCAGCACGGACCAGGGCTTCCACCTCAGCTCTGTAATTTGTGCAGTGAAGGCCTGTTGGTACTGCCTCTGCCTGCCATTTTCCGTTTGGGTACTGAATGTACACCCCAGCCCCTCCATTCTGAACTGCATCTGTGGCTGATCCATCGGTGTATGCCCGTATCCATGCTTCCTGGGGATACTTTTCTTCGAGCATGGCCAGTGTCAGGGCTTTCTAGCGCACAGTGCTGTGCTCATCTTTGGTGGTGATGTAGGGTACCGTAGAAAAGATGGTAATGTTTTCTGGCTTACTTTCCCAGGGTGGAAGGTCACTAGCAGGATTCAGAGCCACTACCTGCGCAGGGAGCTTTGCCTGGTGTTTTCTCTGCAGAGCTCTCGTCTCCTTCACAAAGCCTGATCTTTTCAGTCTCCCTGAGGTTGGCTGTTTTATCCTGGCATTCTTACCTTTGTGGACTGTATCAAGGCTTTGCAATCTCTTCTCATGCGCACGGGTGGGATGCCTGTTGTCTCTTCCATTTTTTCAATTGGTGTGGATCTCATTGCGCCGTCGATGATACGCAGTGCCTGGTTCTGAACTCTGTCAATGGTCTGCTGGTGTGAGTGGGCTGCCATCAACCATGCATTGGATTCGTACTCAAGGTGTGGTCTCAATGTGCCTTGATATACATTTTTGAGGATCTTTTCATTGGCTCCCCATTGTGTTTCAGCCAGCTTCCTCATGATGTTCAGCTTTCTTCTAGCTTCGCTTCTGCGTTCCAAACGTGCGGTTTCCACGTCAGCCTCTTGTCAAGGGTGACGCCCAGGTATGTCTGTTGAGGCATAGTCTATATGTGATCTAATATGGGCATTGAAGAACAGTTGACGTGTCTCCATATCAGTAATGTGTTTAAGTTTTGCTAAGACGTACAGATTTCTGGAGACAGTTTTTACAAACATTACTGATGTGTGGCTGCCACCTAAGCTGGTTGAGAGAGAGAGAGAGAGAGAGAGAGAGAGAGAGAGAGAGAGAGAGAGAGAGAGAGAGAGAGAGAGAGAGAGAGAGAGAGATTGATTGATTGTACATTGCTTACCGTCCCGACAGCAACTAGGCTTTCTCAGGACTTAAGAGAGAGAGAGAGAGAGAGAGAGAGAGAGAGAGAGAGAGAGAGAGAGAGAGAGAGAGAGAGAGAGATTGAGAGAGAGAGAGAGAGAGTGAGAGAGAGAGGGAGAGATAGATAGAGAGAGAGAGAGAGAGAGATAGATAGATAGAGAGAGAGAGAGAGAGAGAGAGAGAGAGAGAGAGAGAGAGAGAGAGAGAGAGAGAGAGAGAGAGAGAGAGAGAGAGAGAGAGAGAGAGAGAGGCGCCGATCTATTCTTGCACCACCCTTGAACTAAAGCCATTGGTCAATGTCCTTATGTGTAAGTACTGTAATGTAGCTTGCATATGGCAGTGTACAAATTTGACGCTTTCAGCCTCAGTATGATGATACGGGTTAACATTTACGAGACGTGCCGCATCCGGAATCGCGGCGTAAAGCCGCGAATCCAGATGCGGCACGTCTCGAAAGAGTTAAAAAGTGTGGAAAAATACGAAAGAGGAAGAAGAAACTAACACTAAAAATGACAAAAGAGAACACTAACATTAATTAATTATCTGAAAACACAAGTGATCACTTGAAACTTCAGCCTTTATTAATCACATCAAAGGCGCATACATATAAAATGACAGTAATTATTTGTAAAGACCTCAAATCAGTCAATAAAGAGCAGTCAAACTTTATTCTCGCAAATTTGTGATGAGGAAAAATAGTTCTTACTTTCGAGACGTAAAGGGTTTCAGTGACGTCTGTGCCTCTATTCATAAAATGGAGAAATATACTGATTTCAAGGAAGGGCGACAATTTTTATAAGTTATTGGTCGCAGGGGTCCGTGCAGTAAGCACCTGCTACCAATAACGTATTTGTTTTCATTCCTTCACTATTTTCTTAAAATAAATCAAGCAGACATCTTCCGACCTGGATCACGCCAGACATGACTGACGTCAAAGGAATATACATTTATACATAATAGACGTATGATGAGACAGCTTATCTCATCATCTTCAAACACATAGAATCTCTGACGTAATCTAATCATTACAGTATTGGGATAACTTGCACGTGTGTTCAGGTGTGTGCATGTGCGTGTATGGGAGTTTGTGTGTGTATGTGTGTGTGTATGAGTGTGTGTGTGTGCGAGAGAGAGGGAGGGAGAGAGAGAGAGAGAGAGAGAGAGAGAGAGAGAGAGAGAGAGAGAGAGAGAGAGAGAGAGAGAGAGAGAGAGAGAGAGAGAGAGAGAGAAAAGAAAGAGAGAGAGAGGGAGAGAGATAGTACCTGAGTCCCTTTCTCCCATAGCCGTACCATAATATTTGAATGCCAAAGAGTACATTGAATACTGCATATAGTGTATATTGTTTTTGCCTTCATATGTGTGTGCTCGATATTTTGGGCGCGCGCTCGCGTATCTCTGTGTGTGTGTGTGTGTGTGTGTGTGTGTGTGTGTGTGTGTGTACTGTATGTGTGACTCTGTGTGTGTGTGTATGTGTGTGTGTGTGTGTGTGTGCGCGCGCGCGTGCGTGCATGCTGTGTGTGTGTGTGTGTGTGTGTGTGTGTATGTGTGTGTGTGCCGGCGTGAGAGAGAGAGAGAGAGAGAGAGAGGGCGAGAGATAGCACCTGCATACATATTATTTGCCCTTGCTGTATGAACTTTAATGTACTTAATGATTTTTTGTTTATTTGCTTTACTGTGCATTTTTACTCATTTTATATTTTTGTGCGTACGCGTGTGCGGGTAGGTATGTCTGGAGTGCGTGTACGAGAGCGTGTGTTTGTTTTTGTGCGTATGTGCGTGAGTGCGTGCGTGTGTGCGTGTGTGTGTGCGTGTGTGTGTGTGTGTGTGAGAGAGAGAGAGTGTTCGTGCGTGTGTGCATGCGTAATTGCGGTGTGCATGAGTGTGTGTGTGTGTGTGTGTGTGTGTGTGTGTGTGTGTGCGAGCGTGCATGCGCGAGTTGTGATGTGCATGCGTGCGTACCTGAGTGCGTGTGTGTGTGTGGGTATGTGTGTGTGTATGTATGTGCGTGCGTGGTGCGTGCGTGCGAGCGTGAGCGGATGCATGCATACAGCAGTGTGTGGTATGTGTATGTTTACATGCCTATGTCACTTATGTAGTAGATGTAGCAACGGCAAGTTTGAAAACTGGTCCTGTTACCAATAACTTCTACCGTTGGAAAATAAAGTTTCATAACTCATAACTCATAACTCGCATCTCTCTGTCTGGCTATTAACATATGATAGGAGGAAGAGTCAACATCTAAAAGCATTGGAAGCATTAGCCTCCCAAGTTTTGCTGTGTCACCTCTTTTAGCGAACTGAAACTCTCCTGGTTCCTGACAGCAATGTTTTGAGTGTACAGAGATCAGGTGTTTTTGATAGAGCCCTTTGCAATGGCTACATGCAAGATGGTCTTCCACCGTACTGCTTTTGATGCGATACTTAAGAATCAAACATCCTGATTTCTTTTCAAGAACTGCAATGTTATGCATGTAATCTCCCACATCTTCCGACCTGGATCACGCCAAACATGACTGAAGTCATTGGAGTATACAATTATACATAATAGACGTATGCTGTAATTAAAAGTATATAATGGCGTTACTGAGTGTGCTTGTTGTTTCAAACAACACTAAGTAACCTTTTATTTTAGAACGTTTTGGTGATTTTTACTAGGATAAAACTCGCATCTAAGATGCATCACGAAGAGGGCTACAAGATGCCCGCCATTTGTCGTTAAAAGGGTTTTTGTTTCACGGTCTCATGGTACGGTTTTCGCTAAAGTGACTGGTCGTGTGACGTAGGGATGAAAACAGCAAAGTTTAGCTGAGTTCGTAAACCTCGCCCTGCGCCTAGGTTAAACGCACCAGCGGCGCCAATGTTGCTATTTTCTATCCAGACCTGTCACTCGGACCGGTCATGTGCACCAAATCGGTTTAGAGCGTGTGCTTTCTGCACCTGTAATGAGCAATCTCGGAGAAAGAACCACGTGACAGTCGTTTGATTGCTGCAAAATAAGATGATTAAAAACCCTTTTCCATATATGCAATCCGGCAATAATGCATCCTTATGCTTGCGCCACGAAACATTACGCGATTTGGCAGATTTGATAAATAGCTTTTTTACTCAGTGGTTGGTGATTTTGTGACATCTGCGTCGTTTGTGCTGCAGAAAGCATCGTCGTAGTTGAAGTTCGAGAGATGAGCGCACTACATGTACAATGGACTTGACTCAGGGGCGTGGGGGCATGACACAAGCCTCCGCCATCTCTACACAAAAATGGCGTGTTAGGGAAAGTAAAAGGCGATTAAAGTAAAACCGGAAACGAACCGTTTTTCGACTGCGATCACAATCTTCCGCGTCAACGTACGAGACCACACTACAAGTGTAGAAGCCTACCTGCGTGCGCAGTTCAGGTGCACATGACCCGTCCGAGCGACTGGTCTGGTGCAAAAATAGCAACAATGGTGCCGCTGGTGCGTTTAACCTAGGTACAGGGCGAGGTATACCAATTCCGCTAAAGTTATGCTTCCAATGTATTTTGAAAGAGTTAGTTAGTTAGTTAGTTAGTTAGTTAGTTAGTTAGTTCACTGCGTTCATCGGGAGAGAAACTGCTGAAATTTCCAAAGTACCATCTCAAATCTGCTAGTGAACGCTCTTTCAATCATCTGCTCCCTTAATTTGGATTTTCTTACCGACTGAGCGGAGAAATGCCTTCCCCTATACGCAGTTCAAAGCAAAGTTAAAAACTTACCTTTTCTCGCAGACTTACATGTAATCTGTACGGTTTTCTGTACACCCCTCCCCCTCCTTGCAGACTGTGTGTGTGTGTGTGTGTGTGTGTGTGTGTGTGTGTGCGTGCGTGCGTGCGTTAGTGCGTGTGTGTGCCTATGTGTGTGTGCGTGTGTGTGTGTGTGTGTGTGTGTGTGTGTGTGTGTGCGTGTGTGTGTCGTTTTCGCATGCGCATTGAGTTATATTATAAACATGAGAAATGCATCATATAAATACCATGCATTAATATTATTATTATTTATTAGTTAATTGAGTTTAACGCCGAGCAGGCAACTAAGGCCATCTCACGGCGGACTTTTGAAAGAATGCATAGTATGCATGCGTACCTTATAGTAACAACCAACACAATAATGACACATTTGTAATATATCATTTATTGAAAATTGTTTTATTATCTTGTGTTTCGTACCGAGTCGCTGGAGTAGCAAAGCTAAGTGTTTATACAGTAAATCATGCCCATTTCGTTTCAGAGCAGGCCCAAGTGTTCCTGTTCAGCACAATCTTTAATTTAGATGTTCCCTGCTACGGCCGTCTGCTTCTATGATCATGTCTGTTTCGTTACAGATAATAGAACCCCACGGTTTTAACAAAAGCTTTCTTCTTCAATAAAAGGAATTCGTCCAATGACACCATTAAAAGGCCAATCTGTCATGCGATTTTGTTGCCGTTTTTAGACATGTGTGATTTTGATCGAAAATAACTTCACGGAGAACACCTGCACCTTGTGTGATGCGTAATAAAATATCTCAATTCATTTCTTTTGTAACTTTTTCAGTCTGTTGCGGATGTAATCCTTAATGTTTGTCCAGCATCTAACGAAGTGCAGGCTCTTCTGCGATTGCCTGCTCTATCTCGGTCTTTCGAGGAAGTTTGTTATGACAAGATGTGTATTGAAACAAGTTTGAACAGCTTTCTCGTCAGCTTTCCCTCATGGTTTCCTTGAAAATCTAGCTTTCTTTCGAACAGGAGCTGACGCAGTACTGTCATCATCAAAACTATCTAGATTTTCATCAGGCTCTGGACGTCTTTTCTCTGTCATGCTCATTGATTCATGTGTTGTTGACTTGGTACTTGCTTTATTCACAGGTGCTGTTTTCTATGAGACCTATCTGCAAGTTTATGATGTGTCTTCATTGAGAAAGCCAATCTCTTCATCGCCCAACGCTTCTTTAACGCAACTTTCAAAATCTGGCATCCCTTTGTTAAAAAGAAAACCATAAATTCCTGAACCATCAGTTCACGTATCCTTGCAACATACCTTCCACTTTAATATCACTGTGGTTGTGTAGGATTATGTACACATCTGTGCATATTATACGTGCCTGTCTCTCTAAATCTCTTTGTCTACATTGTCATGTCTGTGGACCGATCACTAACTCTTCAGTGTAATAGAAGTTCCTTATACATATGTTACCAGCAGGGCGAGGAAAGGAAGGCATCTCTGGCATAAATGTGAGACACACTTCCTCTGGGGATGAACACCGCACGTCCTTGGTATTGAATATGGTTTAAAAGAGTATCCTCGCCGCACCCCCTCTCCCCCTCATGCCATCCTCCCCCCCCCCCCACACTCCCGCACCCAACTGTGACCCCACCCCACCCTTCACCGCCCCTACAAACAATAACTGGTAATACAGTAAAAGGCGATACTGCACAATCCGAAAAAGCTGTTCGTGGAAGTCTGTTCTAGGAATCTAGAGACAGTTTTGCGTAAGATGATTGAAATAATACTGAAATCTGCTGCCTTTTTATTTTTCTTACGCATCATCGTAGTAGCAGTAGTAATAGTAGTAGTAGTAGTAGTAGTAGTAGTAGTAGTAGTAGTATGTGTGAGGCTTTGCAAATGTCCTTTCTTAATTTTTGGGTCTGATATGCATGCAAATTTTCCCTACAAATCATTCATCATAGCAACAGAAAATCTCTTTACATTTTGGTGCATGTGTTCTCCATGAAGTTACTTTCGATCACAATCAAACATGTAAGAAAAAGCAACAAAATTGCATGACAGATTGGCCTTTTAAATGGTGTTATTGGAACGAATTCCTTTCATTGAAGACGAAAGCTTTTGCCAAAATCGTGGGGTTCTATTATCTTTTAGGAAACAAAATGGTGAATAGAAGCAGACGACATTGTGGCAGACGTCTACAGTTTCTCCAAGCGGATTTTCGGCTTACCGTGCAAATGTATCGGTTTGGGGGCATCTAAGTTAAAGATAGAGCTGTATAAGTACACTTGGGCGTGCTCTTAAGTGAAATGGGCATGATATAAAAACTTACATTTGCAACTCCAGCGGCTCGAGAAGAAGGACAAAATTTCAGTGTGACTTGACAACCAACAGCCGATGGGGCAGGGGAAGCTACTCAGTTTTTGTTGTTGGAGGGGTCGCCCAAATGGCATGTCGCCCGATCAGGTATAAAGTTATTCAATATCGCTAAGCAGGGTGATGCCACACACACACACACACTGGCTTCCGTTAGGGACACACTCGCGGAGTGTCTTGTACACCCCAAAAAGAATGTATAAAAAAAAAAAAGGAAAATTCTCTTTTGATATAATTTTGAATTTTTAATGAAAGATAATGCAGAAACAACCCTTATAAAAACTGGGTGCCTGACTTGGTCTCCCAGAATTTTACACACACTCATTT
The DNA here is from genome assembly GCA_036245525.1 of Semisulcospira habei. Classification (NCBI taxonomy): domain Eukaryota; kingdom Metazoa; phylum Mollusca; class Gastropoda; family Semisulcospiridae; genus Semisulcospira; species Semisulcospira habei. The sequence continues at coordinate 10,090,711 of BTPG01000006.1, forward strand.
TCCATAAGGATGGTAAAGAAAGTCACCCATTTTAGGGGTTTCGCACATACACACACACACACACACACACACACACACACACACACACACACACACACACACACACACACACACACACACACACACAATTTGTTTAATGACGACCACGTTCGACTGGCCCGAAGTTCGAGGTGTGCAGCAATTGACAACGAGACATGATCAGAAGGTGCCGGTGTGTGTATGTCGCTGTGTGTTAAAAAAATCATGAATATTTGAGCTACACTTCTCCGAGTTCAGCTCGATTACAGGTGATTGTTTTTGGCGGTTGTTTTAGGATGTTTCTTTTTCTAAAAATATAACTGATACCGCGTTCGAGTTATCCGTTGTAAAATTAGTCATAAAAAGAACAGTTTTGGCAGGGGGGGGGGGGGGGGGCAAATCCGTTTTTGACTTAAGCATACGGGACTGTATTATAACAATAATGTCATCATCATCATTAACATCATCATCATAATCAGAATTTTCACACGTGCAGTTAAGAAATTTCCATGTTCAGTCTCCGAATCTGCCTTCCTATATATTTCCCTCCCTCCTTCAAGACATCTCCTCCCTCTCTCCCACCCCCACCCCCAACCCCACTCTCCCCCATTACTATTCATACAGAAACGCGCGCACACGCACGCGGGCGCCGCTAAATGCATACAAACAATCTCATTTTTTTAAAGTGCTTACGTCACATATATATGTTTAATTCTGTATGTGTGTGTGTGGCGATTGTTTTAGGAATCCAGACCAATTCTTTCTAAGCGTGTTTCTTTCTCCGTTGGGTACTTCTTTGATTGTTTTAGGGTTTTCTTTTTTCTTTTTTCTAAACCGATAGCGCGGTAAAGATAGGATGATAGATAAATGCAGAGATAAGAAAGAGCGGTTAGTTGTCGGAGGGTTAGGGGTGGGGGTTGATTGATTGATTGTACATTGCTTAACGTCCCGACAGCAACAAGACTTTCTCAGGACGTGCTCGCACTGCTTGTGAAAAAAACTAAACAGAACATTGAATGTATGTCTCCAGCCCCTCCAATACGTTAAATAAACCTAAGACACGGGGCCTAAATAAAGCTAAGACCATTTAGCAACACACATTCAATATCAAGAGCTACAGGCAGCGTAGACAGTAGGGAGGGTTTTGAAAAGGCAAATACAGGTGAATGGACCAAGGATAGACAGAAACACATAATAATAAATAATACATACTTCTTGTATAGCGCTGTTCTCCAGGAAAACACTGGACTCACTGCGCTTGCACAACGGCACACCCTTTCTCTCAGACACACACGCACAATTATACACTACTTTAAACCACCCCATCCCTTCCCAACACCTTACGTTCACTTCCTCTGGGATCAGAATAAGTGGCAGTCAGTCAACAGTTAGCTAAATATTAGCTAAGTCTGAATGCCCGACAAAAAAGTCTTTAAATGAGCTTTGAACTGTGACAATGTGGCGGGCAGATGCCCCATTTCAGTTGGCAGCGAGTTCCACACACTTGGGGCTAAAAAGGTGAAAGAACGCTCCCCGACAGTTTTCATGTTAAGCTTCGGGATTTTTAAAAGTTTTTCACTGGAGGAACGGAGGGTGCGTGATGGCTGATAAGCAGACAGCTTGTCAGAGAGGTACGCCGGGAGAGATCTGTCAAAATGCCGATAGGCGAAAATTGCAATTTTGTACTGGCAGCGGAATTTCAGTGACGGGCAGCCAGTGCAGCTGCTGCAGTAGAGGCGTAACGTGGTCTTTCTTTCGTTTCTTCAAGATGAGACGCGCCGCATTGTTTTGAATCATCTGCAAGCGTGAAATCTGATCTGCCGATAAACCTGCTAGTACAGAATTGCAATAATCGAGCCTGGACGTAATGAATGCATTTACAAGTCTTGACGCCGCACTTTCTGTGAGATACGGTCTGAGGGAAGAAATTCTGCGCAGCTCAAGAAACCCAGCTCGGCAGACGCTACTGATATGATCGTGCATGGAGAGCGTCGAGTCAATCTTCACACCCAGATAATTGACACATATCTGGAAGGGAACGCTGCAGCGACCAATGTTTGCGAACTCGCCGTCAATCAGACTAAGGCAAGACTGAGAGCAGGCAGGCATGACTTCGGTTTTGTCAGTGTTAATCTTAAGTTTGTTGCTAGTCATCCAGGACATGACGTCGCCTATACAACACTGTACGCTCATCTTAGCGGAGCTGAAATGGCTAGGCGCGCTACTTCTTGACAATTCAGTATCGTCAGGATACTTGTGAAAATCACACTCATGGGCGGCAATTACATCATATAGAGGTTGTGAATATAGAGTGAACAAAACAGGCCCTAATACGGAGCCCAGAGGACAAAAGACTAGAAGCATGCCCCAGAATAGAGAGGAAAACCCACCCTGTGGGACTGACCAGGCTGACCCTGGAACTAAAAAGTAGTCAACCCACTCAAGTCTCCCAGGGCAGACCCCGGGTGGGAGGTAGGGGTGGGAGAGGTGGGTAGTGGGGGGGGGGGGGCGGTTAGGGGATGGAGAGGACGACAGTACATATTATACATATCTATACAGTTTTAGCCAATCAGAACATGTGTGTAGATCAGGCCAGTCCCACGGCCAAACACTCCCACTCACAAACGGCATTAATCTTAATGAATCATTGCAACAACACTGACTCATTAGAATCTATGCTTTTTGGTGGGCATTGGTATTTGCAAATTGTGACTGGCTAATTTGTCTGAGTAATGAGTATGATAGTGTGGACATTTTTTTTTTATTGTTGTTGCTGCAACGACGTAATTCTAGAAGCTGTAAGCTGTCTAGTATGTTGGTATAAAATAGTTACTGCCAGGTACCGTCCACCGCAACTCTGTAGCCAGGTATCGCTCTTGACACCAGACATAGTACATTTGTGTGGTCTGTTCATGCAAAATGAAATGCCGTGTCTTTGTAGCGAGTTACCTGGTTCTCCAGAGATGTTTTCAGGTAAGTAGTTCAGTTGTTTGCCGTCTGTAATATTGTAAGTCATCAGTTAGCTGTTTGGTCCGCGCAAAATGATTTCTGTTGGTCACATGGAGACTTCGCTAGAAGACGCAGCGGTAATAGGCACAAGTTGTTTTCCAACCGAGGTAATAACATAACATTTCGTTGTGGATCTAAATAGAGAATTTGTATCGATTTACTTGCACAACTCGATAACTAAGAGCAGGGGTGTTAAGAAACTGCTAGAGGTACATGTAATCCATGCTTTTGTGCATCTTTTCACAGAGACGAACTACGATTTTCAACTACTGCCATTGTCGATTTTTGCAAGACAGCAGTGTTCCAGTTTAAAAAAAAAAGTTCCTTTGTCGTTAGTTTATTTTGTCATTGCGTCGCTGATCACATGTCCTGGACTTTCTGTTCGATTTACAGACGTGTAAGCAAACAAACAAAGGAACAATACCCCCCTCGCCCCCCAAATAAAGAAATAAAATAAATAAGTACAAATTAATATTAAATAAATAAATAAATAATAAACAAATAATAAATAAATTAAAAAAAAACAAAAACACACACATACAAACAAGCAAGCAAGCGCGCGAGTACACACGCACACACACACACACACACACACACACACACACACACACACACACACACACACACACACACACACACACACACACGAACATCTGACGAAATATTTTGCATATGATAAAATTCACTTTTGACATGTCGTTCCCAGTCATATTCAATCTGTATGTTGATGGGGCAAGTAAAAATAAATTCACAATTTTCAACAAAATGAAAACCAAGCTTTATTCCAAAAGCCGGAAACAGGTATCTGTATTCAGCCTTAGAGTAGACGACAGATTGTATGCGTTTAGACGTCGGACATACGCCACTGAAATTAGGTCAACCGACGTTTCAGTGGGTGCATGACTTTACTGGGCTGCAAAATTAGAACCATTTAACACAAAAACAAAAAATGGGAGCTTTTGTAAACATATAAATGCTGTTTCCAACAATGAAATCCGATTGAGGCAGTTCCACATCGAACAAGAGATACGCACTCAAACAATGCGTCACAACTTGAAAAGGAAACCTTGCAACGTTTGATTTAGGGGGGGGGGGGGGTGTCGCCTTTCGCGGGCTGCTGCATAAAGAAAACGTAATGGAAGAAATGAAATGCCAAAATAGAAATAGCAATTGAATGAGGCTTTTCGATGGTATAAGTCGAATTTTAAAATGTCGTGGCGTTTGCAAAACATCGACCGGAGAATAAGCGTATACTTAAAAAAAAAGTAGTGGAGGGGACAGCATGGCTCGACTAACAGTAACACTTACCAACAAGTCGCCTAATAGTCCTACTTGCATATTTGCGTCCGTGTAAAACATTGTGGGACACTTGCTTGCTTGTCTGTATCTGACAACGTGAGCGCTATTTGACTGGGCAAACATTCATTTTACTATTTACAGAGAGCACTAATTTTCTGCAAACATCCCTAGCTGACATAAACAAAGGAAACCTTCTCATAAATATCTACATTCCGTGTAATGTAAATGTTGCCGATATAAGGTAATGCTTTTTATATATTTTTTTTAAGTATTCAAAACGATAAAAGAAAAGGTTAGATGTACACTGACCTCACACTAAGGCCAGTTGTTGTGTGAGATAATGGTGCAAACTGAAAGCGGGTAATGAAGTTAGACCTATAATTGCCATCAGTGTGAAATTTACAACAAACAAACAAAACAAAACAAAAAGGTTGCATCATACTTGTCACTCAGCGACTGGCCTGATCTTCAAACAAATAACTAAAGTATTTACTTCCTTCAAGTACCTGAGTGACCAACTGTGCTCAGCTTGAATATTCATATAGTCCATTTCTTGCATGATTGTATTTTGCCATTCCTGGGTGTATAAGCCATGATCTACTGATTAGGCCGCAGACAACATGCTTGACTAAGTCGACTGAATTAGCAACTCGAAAGTTTTTTTTTTTTTTTTTTTTTTTACTTACAAAAGGAATGTTTTATTTCAACGCATACAAAGACAGTTTTGTTGTCATCAGCTATTGTCAGAACAGTGCAATAGCACGTCACAGTGATGTGCTCACTACGGTTTGAGTAAGAAAGGTTTAGAAAGCATATTTAACATGTTGAGTCAGATAGGACGGAGTGCTCCAGAGTTTAGCTTTGAACGATTCGAACGCTTATAAGTGACTTTTTTTAAATATGCCCGGATACACATATATCAAACATTGAGTTTTTGTTACAATTTTGTTACAATTTTCTTTTTTAAAATGTACTGTTACTTTGTATTTTTCCTCATCCGGGTCTGCCCTTGGGACTTGGGCGGGGTGTTAACTACTGTCTGTTATTAGGACCACCCTGGTCAGCCCCACAAGGTGTTTTGTTTTTTCGTCTATCTTATTCAAAATACGGGAGACTTTGAAATGTTGCTGGTCGAAGCGCGTTCCGTAGCATGCATGAGATGTGCTGGAAGGGCGGACCCCGAATTCTGGTAACAAAGTAAAAAGATAAAAATCACGTCACGTATAGCTACCCAAACCTTACAAGAGAAAGTACATTTGGCGCCAAACCTCCTTCGTCCTATGTGTGTGTGTGTGTGTGTGTGTGTGTGTGTGTGTGTGTGTGTGTGTGTGTGTGTGTGAGTGTGTGAGTGTGTGAGTGTGGTTGTGTGTGTGCGTGTGCGTGTGCGTGTGCGTGTGCGTGTGTGTGTGTGTGTGTGTGTGTGTGTGTGTGTGTGTGTGTGTGTGTGTGTGTGTGTGTGTGTGTGCACTCGCGCGCTTGCTTGCCTTATTTGTGGACAAACAATATTGAAGCTCCAGGATATTTTCCCTATGTGAATTCTCCCGAGATTTTTGTTAAAAATTAACTTAAACGTTGACAAGAAAATGTCCGTTTCACAAAAAAACGTTGATCTGCATTTGAATCCATACGTTTTCTCATTTGAGTCTCGCATTCACATCTGCCTGTTATCGGCACTAAAACAAACAAAATTAAAATGCGGCTCCATATAATATAATAATTTATTCTTAGAATCACCGATAAATCGTTAACGGTCTGTAGCCCTGTACAGCAGCTGCAGAGCTACCAATAATTCGCTTAAAACAAATGTTGGTACCACTACAATATGATGTTTAATGATGGACAACATTTAATTTCTCAAAATCATTTAATACTGACATAACAGTTTTTTTCAATACTATTATATCGATGTTGTTTCACCTCTGTTTGCCAGGTGTGCTAGCCGTTGATGGCGACCTGAAAGCTGCTTGCATTGCGGGCACCCCACCAACATGCAGTGCTACAACAGACACGTGTGACACTACAGCAAAGCGATGCCGTGAGAATGTGTTATTTACACTACTGATTTTAGGATACTTTTAAAGCGGGACTGATATGATGACGACATGGCACTGACAGGACCGACTACAGCTAGTTATTTGGGTTTAACGCCGAGCTGGCGACTAATGCCACCTCAGGACAGGTTACAGATGACTACAAACACAATCGACAAGAGAATGACGACTTTGTAGAGTGATGCGAAAGGAACTTGAATCACAGTTTTGCAAAAGAAGAGAGATGGTCATAGATTTCAGGAGAAACAAACATCATCCCGATCCTGTTGTCATCAAGGGAACAGAGGTTGAGCGTGTCGAGTCCTACAAGTATTTAGGTGTTTTTTTTTTTTTGACAAAGCGCTCAGCTGGAAAACAAACAAACAAAAAACAAAAACAACAAACAAACGCAAAAAAACCAAAAAAAAAAAAAAAAAAAAAAAAAAACCCAACAACAACTAAACACACAGAGGCAATTGTGAAAAAAGCGCATGCCAGTCTTTCCTGTTTGAGAAAATTCAGATCATTTATTGTAAGCACTCAGCTTCTGCAGATGTCTTACTGCTCAAGTGTTGTTAATGTTCTAACTTTTAGACTGACATGCTGGGCTAAAAATTTATGTAATCGAAATCAAGATCGTCTAAGCAAAGTCAGGAAAGCGGACGGGGTGGTTGGTAGATCACAAGATACTATAGACAGACTGTACAACAGACGGATTACAAACAAACTAACTGACAATCCCGATGACAAAACACATCCACTTAGATATGAATTTGGCAGTAGACGCATCGAAAAAGTGGCAAATGTAGCACATCACGTCATGCCAACTCCTTGTCCCTCAGGCTGCTATCCTTTTCAACGGTAATATCCGTAGACAGTTTCTGTCAAGGTACTTTTGTTCTTTAGTCCTAGCCCATTCACGATATTACTGGAACATTGCTTACCCCAGAAGCACCATAACTGTTTCTGATGCCAGGTTTGTTACAAATGTACCAATACGTCTATCACAGTTCATTTCATTAACTCTTTCAGCCATGCGGCACCTGTCAGCACCAAGCTGATCTGGCATTGCCCTTGAATTACCATGGTCGTTCCATCTCCTGCAACTAGTGCATGGTCATTAGATGACGCCTCCAAAAATTGGAAAATACGGTCGTCGGTTTGAAGGAGTTAACTGAGAGTTATAGTTTTTTTAACTCATCAGTTCTACCCCAACACCAAAATCCCCAAATTTTGGCGTTGTCATTTTAAGACTGCACTATATTGCATGGCACAGAACGACCATGATAGTTCAAGGGTGATGCCAGAATAGCTTGGCGCCCATAGGCGCCAAGCTATTCTGGCATCACCCTTGAACTATCATGGTCGATCTTTATCTTGCTGTGGTGTGTCTGGAGTAGAATGAGTTAAATAATTGAATGAATGAATGATGACGCCATGTGTTGTGTAGGCACACAGTGAATTTGCCCATGAGTGATTACTAAAGTTGTATTGTATTGCGTTATGTACCCACTCCATAAAGTTTATCCTTCTTTGACACAAGTATTGATATATTGCATAAAAAGCAAATTAATATTCATAAACATGTTCGATGTACTTTCATTAATAATAATAATAATTATTATATTTATAAAACGAAAACTCCATGCAGTGCAGGCTCTAAGCGCTGTACAATGCAAACCAAAGTTAAAAATTAACACAAATCAATAGACAACGGCAAAACAAAATAGACATATTACAAAGCAAATTCAAAAATTAACAACACATAAACACACCCAAAGCACAAACAACCATCGCAACAAGGACTGGCACAGGGTCGGTCTATCTATCTATCTATCTATCTATCTATCTATCTATCTATCTATCTATCTATCTATCTATCTATCTATCTATCTATCTATCTATCTATCTATCTATCTATCTATCTATCTATCTATCTATCTATCTATCTATCTATCTATCTTATCTATCTATCTATCTATCTATCTATCTATCTATCTATCTATCTATCTATCTATCTATCTATCTATCTATCTATCTATCTATCTATCTATCTATCTATCTATCTATCTATCTATCTATCTATCTATCTATCTATCTATCTATCTATCTTATCTATCTATCTATCTATCTATCTATCTATCTATCTATCTATCTATCTATCTTATCTATCTATCTTATCTTATCTTATCTATCTATCTTATCTATCTATCTATCTATCTATCTATCTATCTATCTATCTATCTATCTATCTATCTATCTATCTATCTATCTATCTTATCTATCTATCTATCTATCTATCTATCTATCTATCTATCTATCTATCTATCTATCTATCTATTATCTATCTATCTAATCTATATCTATCTATCTATCTATCTATCTATCTATCTATCTATCTATCTATCTATCTATCTATCTATCTATCTATCTATCTATCTATCTATCTATCTATCTATCTATCTATCTATCTATCTATCTATCTATCTATCTACCTATCTATCTATCTATCTATCTATCTATCTATCTATCTATCTATCTATCTATCTATCTATCTATCGATCTATCTATCTATCTATCTATCTATCTATCTATCTATCTATCTATCTATCTATCTATCTATCTGTCTATCTATCTATCTATATCCCGTAGTCTTGCCGACCGTTGGGGCACCACTGATGACTTGGCAACCAGCTCCCTCCATTCCTCTCTGTTCTCTGCCATTCTTAGCGTATCACCCCGTCTCATTCCTGTCCACTCTGAGATATTGTCCTCCCATCTTTTCCTCTGTCTTCCTCTCCTTCGTCCTCCTTGCAAGTTCCTTGCAGGATTGTTTTGGCAAGCCCTGATGAACGCGTGACATGTCCATACCACTTCAGTTTGCGTTTTTTTTCACAATGGCTAATAGGTCTTCATAGGGCTCGATGGCTTGCCTGATTATGCTTCCCACTTCCTCGTTTGTGATGTGATCTCTGTATGAAATACCAAGCAGCCTTCGAAAACATCTCATTTCAATGGCTTGTATCCTCCTTTCAAGATCTGCTGTGACGGTCCATGACTCGCAGGCATACAAAAACACTGAGATGACTAAGGAGCGCATCAGTCTGATCTTGGAGCAGAGCGTGATGTTTCTGTCTTTCCATATGGTCTTCAATCTAGTCAGTGATGTTGTTGTCTGCGCAATCCTGGACAGTATTTCTGGTTTTGATCCCTCATATGTCACAATGGCTCATAAGTATTTGAATTTATTAAGAATTTATTAACTGTTTCTAGTTTTTGGCTTCCAATCATGACGTCAGTGCCAATGCCACTGGTGTTATTTGTCATCGGTTTGGTCTTCTCTGCACTGATTTTCATCCCATACGCAATGGCTGAACTGTCCAGCTTCTCCACCAGCTGAGCTAGCTCCTTATCTTACCATGCTAATCTGCTGAATGATGTAAGGGATAAGGGATGTAGATGATCGTCTTGTTCTATACCTGCGTATTTCTCTGTGGGCTGGGGAATGGGTGCCTGATAGGCGGGGGCAGGGGATCTAACTGTTCGTCTGTCCAGCGCTGAGTAATTCCCTTTGGTTTGTTGTACAATTCTGCCAGCGCTAGCCTCACCTATCTGGTTTGTGAGTAATCTGCTGAAGATGTATATTGAGAGAGGTCGTCAAGACAAAACACAACTGGCAGCATCGGTGCGTCTTGCTGATGACGAAAGGCTAGACGACGAGAACCTGTTTGACCTTAATGAACTCCGACACAAGGAGGACGTGGAAGACATCCAGTTCGGTCAAACTCTGACCCAGACTCAACAAAAAGAATTGCGCGTCCTGACTCAAGAGTTCAAGAATCGGTTTACACCTGACCCAGGGACAACAGACACCATCCAGCACGAGATTAATCTGAAGTCAAACGAGCCAGTTTGCGGCAAACCTTATCGTCTTCCTCACAACACGAGAGAAGGACTGAGGGAGAATGTTGGGGAGACGCCGGACCTGGGAGTCGTCAGAGATTCCAGCTCGCCCGTGGTTATCGCGAAGGAAACAGAGAGATTCAGTTTGGTGTGTATGGACTTTCATACTTTCCCTCAGCCGACAGTGTTCCACCTAGGACCAGTAACCCTTGAAATGTGTGAACTGTGAACTGTGCCCCATACTTTGGTGATGTTCCTGAAACAAACTTTAACATTGATTTTTAGTTTAATCAAGGGTTCGCAGAACTTTGGAGCGGATTACCTGAGTAGAACAGTTTAAATGAACATTTCTGTGTCCAGAACAGTTTAAAGAAACACTGTGATGTCCATGAGAGTTTAAAGGAACATATCTTCGCTCAGGACAGTTTAAAGGAGCTGTGAGACGATTATTTTACAGGTAGTTGATTTGATTTCATTTTGATGTGAAATTTGTATTATTTATGGTTTTGTGTGGGTTTACACAAACCAAACCAGTCTATGCTACACAACCGAATTACCTCTTACTAACGCATACTATCTTTAACTCGGTAGTCATCAATAATACATATAAAAACATACCTCAATTCTAGGTTTCAGAGTCTTGGAATACGGCTAGTGTATCTGACATACAGTGGGCAGTGGGCAGATGTTCACATCTGCACGGGACATAGACGACCCCGCCCTCCACGAGTCGCCTGCTGCCTTGCAGGCCTGGCCGCTTGGCTGCGGAAAGGCTAAGGGAGGAAAACCTTGACATCAAAGCCCTCGTGTCTCCGGGGAAGGCTTTTGAGCCAGAGACTAGGACAAGGACAGTCTGATATAAAACCTACGACCCGAGGACCTCGATGCCATCGTCCCAGCTTGCTAGGCCATGGCAGATGAACCAAGGGTTTAAAGGGTGGGGCCAGTACTGCGCACACTGCACTCCACCAAAAAGCTCCACCGCGCAGGCTTTAGGAAACGTCCACGGACCATGACACTGACCATTCCAAGTCCTGTAGCGACGGGCGAGGGGCGAAACGGCAGGTGAAAGATGTCACTGGAAGCCGCAGTCTCAAACCTGCATGCAGGCGGTTCAGGATATTGGTCGCCTGATGTTGACCTGGGGATGACAACATCACTCGGCACACCCTGAACGACGAAGCAGCCTTCTCTAGGGACAGCACTGCTTGCTCCACACGGAGAGGGGCCTAGAAAAGGTGGCCTAACCAAAGCTCGTCCCCTCGCAACCCCAGTTGGCTAGCCGCGGTCAACGGGCATCTTCTCCTGCGGTCAAAAAACAAGAAAGAATAACGGATCCACTCTCATGACGACCACGACCGGACTCAACGTAGCATGCTGGAACGTCCGAACCATGCTCGACAAAGCAGACAGCGGACGCCCTGAACGTCGCTCCGCCCTCATTGCCCATGAATTGCGGAGGTTAAACATCGACATCGCCGCGCTCAGCGAAGTACGCCTTCCGGACGAAGGCAGCCTCCAAGAACTTGGTGTTGGGTACACCCTCTACTGGTCAGGCAGGCCTGCATCAGAAAGACGGCTCTCAGGCGTGGGTTTCATGGTCAAGACATCCATTGCGACTAAGCTGGAAAACCTACCAACGGGCCACTCAGACCGCATCATGTCCATGCGCCTCCCACTGAGACACCAGCAACACGTCACCCTTCTCAGTGTGTACTCCCCAACCCTCCTGGCAGAGCCTGCTGAAAAGGACAAGTTTTACACTGACTTGCGCAGCCTCCTACAGAGTACCCCTGCAGACGACAAAGTCATCATCCTTGGCGACTTCAACGCCAGAGTGGGCCAGGACTCTGAAGCCTGGAAAGGAGTCCTCGGCAAGCATGGCGTGGGGAACTGCAATGGCAATGGCCGCCTACTGTTGGAGTTCTGTGCGGAGCAGCAACTGGTCATCACCAAGACTATTTTTCAGCAAAAGGACAGTCGAAAGACCACCTGGATGCATCCTCGCTCCAAACACTGGCACCTTATCGACTATGTCCTAGTGCGTCAGAGGGACCGCAGTGACGTCCTCCTCACCAGAGTGATGCCCAGCGCAGAGTGCCACACTGACCACCGCCTTGTCCGCTGCAAACTCAGGCTCCACTTCAAGCCAAAACCCAAGAAATGGGGGCCCCCCAAGAAAAAGCTTGATGTTACCAGTCTTCAGTGTGACGATGTGAAAGCTGCCTTTCAGACAGATTTACAGCGCAGGCTCAAAGACAAAGCGGACCCAGTAGACTCCTCCCCTGAAACACTTTGGGAACAACTGAAAACTGCTATTGCAAAATCCTCTGCAGAAGTCTTGGGTTTCGCCAGAAAGAAGAACAAAGACTGGTTTGACGAAAACGATGTAGAGATCCAGGAACACCTAGCAAAAAAAAGTGCCACCCATGAGGCCCACCTAGCCCAGCCTTCCTGCCCTGTGAAAAAGTCTGCCTTCCGACTCGTCTGCAGCAGTCTCCAGCGCAAGCTCAGAGATCTCCAGAATGAGTGGTGGACCAGACTTGCACAGAGGACCCAGCTTTGCGCTGACAATGGTGACTACAGGGGCTTCTACGAAGCACTGAAAGCAGTGTATGGCCCCAGGCACCTGGTACAAAGTCCCCTGCGAAGCGCGAATGGCCAGGCACTCCTCACAGATAATACCTCCATCTTGAACCGCTGGTCGGAATACTTTCAGAGCCTCTTCAGCGCTGAGCGCACGGTTCAAGAAGCAGTCGTCCTACAAATCCCACACCTCCCAGTAAAGGTTGAATTGGACGAACCGCCCACCACTGAAGAGACCCTCACAGCCATCCACCAGCTCAAGAGTGGCAAAGCAGCAGGCATTGATGGAATACCGCCAGAGATCTGGAAACATGGAGGCACAGCACTGCACAACAAGCTCCATGACCTCTTTCTCTGCTGCTGGGAGGAAGGAACACTACCAAAAGATCTCCGTGATGCAGTCGTTATCACCCTGTACAAGAACAAAGGCGAGAAGTCTGACTGTTCCAACTATCGGGGAATTACCCTGCTGTCCATTGCTGGGAAAATCCTTGCAAGGCTGCTCCTGAATCGGCTGGTACCTGCCATCGCTGAAGACCAACTCCCAGAGGGCCAGTGTGGCTTCAGAGCAAACAGGAGCACCACCGATATGGTCTTTGTGCTGAGACAGCTACAGGAGAAGTGCCGCGAGCAGAACAAAGGGCTGTACATAACATTTGTCGACCTAACAAAAGCGTTCGACACTGTGAGCAGGCAAGGCATGTGGCAGATCCTGGAGCGACTTGGCTGTCCCCCAAAGTTCCTCAACATGATTGTCCAGCTACACGAGGACCAGCAAGGCCAGGTCAGACTCAACAATGACCTCTCAGAACCATTCCCTATTCTCAACGGCGTAAAGCAGGGCTGCGTGCTGGCACCGACCCTCTTCACCATGTTTTTTAGCATGATGTTGAAGCAGGCCACAGTGGACCTCGATGATGACGATGCAGTGTACATCAGGTATCGTCTCGATGGCAGCCTGTTCAACCTCAGACGACTGCAGGCCCACACAAAAACCCTAGACCAACTGATTCGTGAGCTGCTTTTTGCTGATGATGCTGCCCTCGTCGCACACACAGAGAGAGCCCTGCAGCGCATCACGTCTTGCTTCGCAGATGCTGCCCAGCCCTTTGGACTCGAGGTCAGTCTGAAAAAGACAGAGGTCCTCCATCAGCCGGCACCCAAGACAGTGTATCGCCCTCCTCACATCACCATTGGCGAGTCTGAACTAAAGTCAGTGCACCAGTTTACTTACCTTGGCTGCATTATCACGTCGGACGCCAAGCTGGACAAGGAGCTTGACAGCAGGCTGGCAAAAGCGAACAGCGCTTTCGGGCGACTTTTCAAGCGGGTGTGGCACAATCAACAGCTGAAAACAGGCACCAAGATCAGCGTGTACAGAGCTGTGGTCCTCACCACCCTGCTGTATGGTTCCGAGTCCTGGGCCCTCTACCGCAGCCAACTACGACTCCTCGAACGCTTCCACCAGCGCTGCCTGCGTACCATCCTGGGCATTCACTGGAGTGACTATGTCACCAACGTCGAGGTCCTTGAACAGGCTGAAACTGTGAGCATCGAGGCTTTGCTGCTGCGGACACAGCTCCGCTGGGCGGGGCATGTCTCCAGGATGGAGGATCATCGCCTACCAAAGATCACCCTGTTCGGCGAGCTTGCTACTGGACACCGTGACAGAGGGGCACCAAAGAAGAGATACAAAGACTGTCTCAAGAAGTCACTTAGTGCCTGCCAAATCGACCACCACCAGTGGTCTTCGCTTGCTGCGGACCGTGACACCTGGCGCTCCACCATTTACAAGGCAGCTGTCTCCTTTGAGGACTCTCACAGATCTAGCCTTAAAGACAAGCGGCTCAGGAGAAAAAACAGAGATGCCGCAGCTCAGAACCCTGGCCATACCTTCCCCTGCAGCCACTGCGGTCGAACCTGCCTGTCTCGGATTGGCCTCCGCAGCCACGAACAAGCCTGCAGACGTCGTGGGCAACTCCTATAAAATCTTCGTTCGCGAAGTCAAGCCAAGAGAGAGAGAGACACAGCCACAACCGTAGTTTGAGGTTTGAGAAGAAAGTTTTGTGAAAATTCATTCTAAAGAGGGGGATAATGTTACAATTGTGGTTGTGTTGTTCTGTGAGAGCGTGCATGTGTTAATCGTAGAAAACGATCCGGTATTTATTTGAGCTTTCATGGTTACGTATAACGTACCTTTTCAGTGAGATTCTTTATCGTTCATGCATGATAGCGGATTCGGTTTTGTTATGATACTCTAATTTTAGTCCGGACGCTTCTAGAAAAATCGCACGGTGATGAGCGGTCGATTGTTGTTTTGCTTAGGTTAGCTGAGAATGAACCAGAACGTTCGAGCATAATCGCGCTGACTAGTGACCTCGTACATGTGACGTTGAAGTATAAGCAACAGTTTGCTACACTGTAGTAATTTTAGACATAGTTGTTTACTGTGCGCATGAATTTAGCAGCCGTTCTTTGCGTGTCATGAAAGGTCGTGAACGGTCTACCATACTTTTGTGAGACGTCATTACACGCCTGCAGACGTCGTGGACAACCCCTATAGAATCTTTGATCACGAAGTCAAGCCAAGAGTGAAGGAGATTACACAATAGGATTTGGGCTGATTTGAGCAGTCGAATTTTGTAGATCAGTTTAGTTATTCTAGAAAGTTCTCTTTTTTTTAAAATTAATATTTATGAGTTTCAGTTACGTGTTCCGTTCTGATTGGTTGCGTTGAGTGAATTTTTTTGATTATTCTAGAAAGATGTCTTACTAAATAAAGTTGGTGCTAGGAGAGCACGTGTGTACATTGTCATGCATTGTCAATTGTAGAGACACACAGTTTATCGTAGGTACGTGGCCCGTATAGTGTGTACATTGTGAGAGACGCAGTGTAACGGTGGTGTACTTTATGTGAGGAACTTTGTGTTGCCAGTGTGGACATTTGCAGAAGAGACATTGTATCAGTGTTGATGCATTTGGGAAAGCATTGTGTGGAGATCGCATCGCTGAATTAAAATATTGTTGGAACTGTTACTCCAGTATTGTCTACATCCTTAAGCCACGTGTGACGGGTTGCAGTTGAATGAAGTTTATTTAAAAGAACATAACGCGTGTGCGTCTAGTGTGTTTATCATACTACGACTACGACTCTACCACGTAACATGGAGTTTGAGACAAACAGCAACAGAGCATTTTGAATATAAACCCTTATCATTCGGAACACACCACCTCTGTGAAACAAGTGTGACTAATATAGTTGAAGGGTAGTGCCAAAATAGCTTGGCGCCAAGAGGCGCCAAGCTATTATGGTACCCACATCTTTTGGCTTGACTTCGCGAACAAAGATTCCATAGGAGTTGCCCAAGACGTCTCCAGGTATGCTCGTGGCTGCGGAGGCCAATCCGGGACAGGCAGGTTCGACCGCAGCGGCTGCAGGGGGAGGTCAGTGCAGGGTTCTGAGTTGCTGCATCTCTGGTGTTTTTTTTCTGCTTGACCTTAAGGCAGCTCTGCCAGAGTCCTCAAAGGAGACGCCTGCCTTATAAATGGTGGAGCTCCAGGTGTCGCGGTCCATCGCAAGCGAAGACCTTTGACGGTGGTCGATTTGACAGGCACTAAGTGACTTCTTGAGACCGTCTTTGTATCTCTTCTTTGGTGCCCCTCTGTCTCGGTGTCCAGTGGCGAGCTCGCCGAACAGGGTGATCTTGGGTAGTCGATGATCCTCCATCCTGGAGACGTGCCCTGCTCAGGGTACCTGTGGCCACATAAGCAAAGCCTCGATGCTCACAGTGTCTGCCTGTTCAAGGACCTCGACATCGGTGACATAGTCACTCCAGTGAATGCCGAGGATGGTACGCAGGCAGCGCTGGTGGAAGCGTTCGAGGAGTCGTAGTTGGCTGCAGTAGAGGGCCCAGAACTCGGAACACATAGCAGGGTGGTGAGGATGACAGATCTGTACACGCTGATCGTGGTGTCTGTTTTCAGTTATTGATGTTGCCACACCCGTTTGAATTTCGCTGTTGCCAGCCTACTTTCCAGCTCCTTGTCCAGCTTAGCGTCTGACGTGATTATGCAGCCAAGGTAGCTAAACTGGTGCACTGACTTCAGTTCAGACTCGCAGATGGTGATGTGGGGAAAGCGATGCTCTTCCTTGGGTGCCGGCTGATGGAGGACCTCTGTCTTTTTCAGACTGACCTCGAGTCCAAAAGGCTGAGCAGCGTCTGCGAAGCAGACCGTGATGCGCGGAAGAGCTTTCTGTGTGTGCAACGAGGGCAGCCTCATCAGCAAAAAGCATCACACGAATCAGTCGTGTCTAGGGTTTTGGTCTGGGCCTGTGCTACAGGACTTGAAATGGTCTGTGTCATGGTCCGTGGACGTTTCCTTAAGCTTGCGAGGTGGAGCTCTTTGGAGGAGTGTAGAGTGCACATTACTGGTCCCACCCTTTAAACCCATAGTTCGTCTGCCATGGCCTGGCAAGCTGGAACGGTGGCATCGAGGTCGCCGGATCATAGGTTCCGGCTGTCCTTGCTCCTAACCCTTCCCCGAGACACGTGGGCTTTGAAGTCAGGGTTTTCCTCCTTAGCCTTTCCGCAGCCAAGCAGCTAGGCCTGCAAGGTAAGCAGGACAATTATTTATTTTCGAGGTTCTCTTCTCTAGATCCGCCGTGTTTAGCCTGCGCAGCATTCTGGCACCATCCTTGAACTAAAGCCATAGGTCTATGTCGTTATCCGTAAGTTCTGTAATGTAGCTTGCATATGGCAGTGTACAAATTTGAAGCTTTTAGTCTCAGTATGATACGGGTTAAAAACTGTGGGAAAATAAGAAAGATAGGAAAAGAATCAGAGGAAGAAACTAACACTTAAATGACAAAACAGAACAATGACATTAATTAATTAACTGACAACATAAGAAATCACTTAAAAATCAGCCTTTATTAATCACATCAAAAGTGCATGCATATGAAAACACGGTAATTGTTGGTAAACACCTAAAGTCATACAATCAAGAGCACTCAAACCATTTTCTCGCAACGTTGCGACGAAGAAAACTAGATCCAGCCTTCCGGATGTAAAGGGGTTGAGCGACTTCTGTGCCTCTATTCATAAAATGTAGAAATATACTGAGTTTTAACAGGGGCGACAATAACGTTTAGCTGAGTTGGTATACCTCACCCTGTGCCTAGTTTAAACGCACCAGCGGCGCAATTGTTGCTATTATCGCACCAGACCGGTCGCTCAGACCGGTTATGTGCACCAGATCGCTTTAGAGTGTGTGCTTTTCTGCACCTGAAATGAGCAATCTCGGAGAAACAATCACATGACGGTTGTTTGATTGCTGCAAAATAAGATGAAAAAAGAATAAACCTTTCCCATTTGCAATCCGGCAATACTGCATCCTTATGCTATCACCACGAAACATTACGTGATTTGGCAAATTTTAAAAATAGCTGTTTTCCTCAATGGTGTTGATTTTTAGACATCTGCGTCGTTTGAGGCAGAAAGCACCGTCGTAGCTGAAGTTCGAGAGATAAGCGCACTACAGGTAGAATGGACTTGATTCAGGGGCGTGGGGCATGACACAAACCTCCGCCATCTCTACCAAAAATTGGCGTGTAGGGGGAGGTAAGAGGCGCTAATAGTAAAGCCGGAAATGAACCGTTTTTCGACCGCGATCACAATCTTTCGCGTGAACGTACGAGACCGCACTACAAGTGCAGGAGCCTACCTGCGCGCGCAGTTCTCTTGCACTTGACCAGTCCGAGCGACCGATCTGGTGCGAAAATAACATCAATGGCGCCGCTGGTGCGTTTAACCTAGGTACAGAGCGAGGTATACCAACTCGGCTAAACTTTAAGTTTTCTGTGACGTTTGGAAGAATGCATAGTATGCAAATGTACTTTATAGTGACGAAAATGTTACAGACATTTCTAATACATACACATTCTGTGCACACAAAACCTCACAAATGGGTGACCACCGTTTTTTTGTGTTACTGAGTGAGTGCATTTAAAATGAGTTACCTACCGAAAACATTTCAGGGGCCATGCTTCTACACAAGCTTATTTGCATGGAAAATATTCATGGTAGTGAATTGTAAATGTCATCTACCCCTTTGAACATCTAATTTCTTATTCTAAAACAAATCATATTAACCAGTTTCAGTGCCATATACCTTCCTTGAACATGCCTTTAGCACGAACAGGGCACATCCCTGGCAGGGAAAGGGTTAATGTTCTCTCATAACCACAAGAGGCACTTTGCAGCATTAACGAACCAAACATACTCGGAATGATTTTCTCACATGTTTGAGGAAAACACAAAACAAAACACACACACACACACACACACACACACACACACACACACACACACATACACACACACGCACACACACACACACACACACACACACACACACACACACAGGCAAAGCCATTTTGGCTCACGAGGACGACCGATATACATATGTGTGACCTTTGTAACAGTAAGTAAAGGGCTGGCTTGCGTACCAGCAAAATCCATGTTTTCTCAAAATGTAAGTATTTTTCACCACCATCCCCCCCCCTCCCCGCCTTTGACCTTAGCAATGAGTCGACGTAAATTAGTATGCACAGGAAGGTCTTATCATCAGCTACCGTTGAGCCAAATCTGATTAAAAAATTTGCGAAAATGTTTATAATATCTTCCATTTTATCCAAAACTGGCATTTTACACACATTTGCCAGCCTGGGACCCTTGACCTTTCCAAAGAATTATCCAAATTAGTATACTTAGATAGGTCTTACCATCAGGTATCTCTGTACCAAGTTTGGGTTTGAAGTTATGACGGACGACAACTTGCACATAACATACTCACTTTTGCTTTGCATGTGCATAAAAAATACTAACATTAGGTCAAAGTTTCAGATACCCAAAAAGATCAAGGCGTATATTAGATAAAAACAACATATTCGCACTAAAATCAACCCAATAATAACACTCTTGTAATGAATCATCTGTTGAAATTTGTTTTATTATCTTATTATTGTCTTTTCTCCTGAGCCGTTGGAGTCGCAAAGGTATGTTTCCACAGTATATCATGCCCATTTCACTAAGAGCACGTCCAAGTAAACTTTATCAGCACAATTTTCAACATAGACGCTCCCTGCTACAGTCGTCTGCTTCTATTATCGTTTTGTTTCGTTACAGATAATAGAACCCCAAAACAAAAGCTTTCTTCTTCAACGAAAGGAATTCGTCCTATAACACCATTAAAAGGCCAATCAGTCATGCGATTTTGTTACCTTTTCTGACATGTGTGATTGTGATCAAAAGTAACTTCACAGAGAAGACATGCACTGTGTGTTATGTTTAAGAAAACGAAAATACCGCGGTGTGTTCTCTCAGAAAATCTCAATTCATTTAGTTTCTAAACTTTTCAGTCTGTTGCGGATGTAATCCGTAATGTTTGTCTTGTGGGATTGCCTGCTCTATCTCGGCCTTTCCAGGGAGTTTGTTCACGACAAGGTGTGTATTGAAACGAGTTTTAACGGCTTTCTCTTCAGCTGTCTCTCATGATTTTCTTGAAATTCTAGCTTTCTTTCGAACAGGAACTGACGCTGTACTGTCATCATCAAAACTATTTAGATTTTCATCAGGCTCTGGAGTCTTTTCTCTGTCACGCTCGTTGATTTCTGAGTTGTTGACTTGGTACGTGCTTCATTCAAAATGCTGTTTTCCATGAGACGTCTCTGCAAGTTTCTGATGTGTCTTCATTCGCAAAGGCAATCTCTGCATCGCCCAACTCATCGCTAATGCAACTCTCAATCTGATTTTGGCTGACTGTGCAATTGTTTCAGAATAGGAGCATCTAAGTTAAAGATTGTGCTGAATGAGTAAACTTGGGCGTGCTCTTAAATGAAATGGGCATAATATATACTCCATAAACTAACCTTTGGAACATCAACGGCTCGGGACGAAAGGCTATTTGACAAAGGCAACCAACGGATAATAACCAACGGTTGCAAACGGCCAGGGGAAGCTACTCACAGTTCTGTGATGACGCAGTGTAGCAATCAGGTATTAAGTTATTTATAACTAAGCAGGGTGATGTCACACGCACTCGCTTCCGTGACAAAACACTCACGGAGTGTGAGGTACACACAAAACAAAATGTAACCTGTTTTGATATTTTTTGATGACTTTTTAATAAAAGATAATGCAGAAAGAAGCCTCAGAAAAAACAAAAACAAAAAACTGACTTGGTCACGCACAATTTTTTCACACACCCATTTTTCAGAAGGATGGTAAAGAGTCACCCATTTTAGGAGTTTTGTGAGCGCCCACGCGCGCACACACACACACACACACACACACACACACACACACACACACACACACACACACACACACACACACACACACACACGCGCGCGCGCGCGCGCGCACACACACACACATACACAACAGACTTTATGAGATGTCTGAGGGAATGACTTTGTTTTTTTTTTTAATAAATAGTCAGATCATTTTGTTTGTAGTATTTGTGGTTTCGATGATGTAGTAAACGTTATACAAACCGAAAATGTGACGGACAAACGTGTGATGTTCTGATGCAAAATATGTGGATATTAATTTTCCTCTTGAAGTGTATTTAAAAATGGAGTAAAACAGACAACACAGTTTACTGTATTTTCAAACCTGATTTTTAAAGAAAATGCATTGTTCTCTTCTAAATGGTTATGATTTCAATGTTTCTTTATTTCATTGCTGGTGATATTGCTAGGCATTTTAATAATGTGTCTGTTACAGTAAGAAAGCTTGGACAAACGTGCACAGTTGGCAGCAAGGATGAGTGTGTCACCGGCGCCTTCTGTCCAAACGCTTTGTGCAGGTGCCCATCTGGAAAAACAGCGAGCACTAACAAGACAACATGCAGTAAGTTAGCAGAGTGGCAGCAGTGGTGTTGATGGAATTGGTTCTGCTCCACAGGTCTTAGTCACTCACTCACTCACGGTTTGGCAGGTTTTACCTGACTCAAATGCGAGGCAACTCACAAACCAAATACAAATGTGGACAATAATTCTAAACAGTCAACGACGCTTAAGTCGAACATACAGGGATTTTTTTTTATTATTTCAACTTATTCGTCGTTCGAAATGACGGATAAGTCAAACTCTTCACCGAGTTGTTCTACTTATGCGGGTGACATTTTAATTTTTCAATGAATATAACCTTTTAGATAATTACTAGAAATACAGGGGGGGGGGGGGGGAACCGTATTCACTTCGCAGTTCTACAACGTGATATTATTCTTTAGAATATATTTCTTTAATAAAAGTAATGATTAATCATACTATTATTATTATTATTATTATTATTATTATTATTATTATTATTATTATTATTATTATTATTATTATTATTATTATTATTATTATTATTATTATTCAGTATGGTGTTTTTAGTTAAAGGTTCTATTCCTGGAGGTCGCCTTGGATTAAATCTTCAGTTTTGTGAGAGAGTCCAACATTTTCAAGAAGATTTAAGTATTTGTATACCATGTCAATATTAAATGAGAAGATAAGGGGAGACTGCCAGTGTTCATATTTTAGGAAGTTTACAAAATAAAGAAGGTAAGAGCACTGTCAGGAGAGAGAAGTGTGCATGATCGACCAGTGATCATAGATATACAGTGGCCAAAGCACAAAAAAAAAAGATAGGAAAGAGGGGGTGTGCTAAGAAAGTGACTGAAGGCAATGCATATGGAAGCCCCCCCCCCCCCCCCCCCCCCGAAGGGGGCGTATCACATATCCCACCGTTACAGCCACTTAGTGCATGGAAATTTAAATCTAGGTCCCCCAAGGGGGGTCCAGATATTAAGCCGGTGTGGACAGCTGTTTCGGTCTTGGCGACCTCTTCAGCACACCAACGGCAATACTGGAGGAAGGCAGGAATTTCTGCCTACCTGCAATGACAGCCACATTTTACTGTGGTGTCTGCAGGGGCATACATCCCATGCCACCACCTTTTGGTAGGTTCTCTTTTAGGGTGCATGGAAATTTAGCTCTAGGTGGTGGCATGGGATGTATGCCCCTACAGACACTACAGTAAAATGTGGCTGTCATTGCAGGTAGGCATAATTTCCTGCCTCCTCCAGTATTGCCGTTGGTGTGCTGAAGAGATCGCCAAGACCGAAACAGCTGTCCACACCGGCTTAATATCTGGACCCCCCTTGTGGGACCTAGATTTAAATTTTCATGCACTAAGTGGCTGGAACGGTGGGATATGTGATACGCCCTCCTTCGGGGGGGGGGGGGGACTTCCATGTGCATTGCTTTCAGTCACTTTCTTAGCGCACCCCCTCTTTCCTATCTTTTTTTGTGCTTTGGCCACTGTAGATCTATGATCACTGGTCGATCATGCACACTTCTCTCCCTGACAGTGCTCTTACCTAATTTATTTTTTAAACTTCCTAAAATATGAACACTGGCAGTCTCCCCTTTTCTTTTCATTTATTACTACAATATCGACTGCAACCCATGCACTAAGTGGCTGGAACGGTGGGATATGTGATACGCCCCCCTTCGGGGGGGGGGGGGGGGCGGCTTTCCATATGCATTGCTTTAGTCACTTTCTTAGCGCACCCCCTCTTTCCTATCTTTTTTCTTGTGCTTTGGCCACTGTAGATCTATGATCACTGGTCGATCATGCACACTTCTCTCCCCTGACAGTGCTCTTACCTTCTTTATTTTGTAAACTTCCATGTCAATATTACTGTCTTGACCTTCGCAAGAGTCTGTAGACGTAGCCCTTGAAGACTTGCACGACATTGTAGCCTCAAATAGCTTGTTTTGTCACCTTTCTTTTAGTTTAGCTGGCCAGATTCTACCCTTCGCGCTGTGAGATGGCCTTAGTCACCTGCTCGGCGATAGAACCAATACCTAACTAAGCATAGTTTCTCTTAGAATTTACTCTTGGTATCACCGGTTAATTATAATGCTGAGCTTGGTGCTATATCTAGCGCAGTGCAACATCTGCAGATAATGTTTCTGAAAAGTGTTGTACCTTGCGTTGTTCGTTGTTTGCTTGTTTGGTTGTTGTTTTCCCCGTACCTCAATATGGATGATGAGATGCTTTTGTATTTTCAGAATCATTTAATAATAAATTAGAATGCTTTTTTCCCTTTGTAAATTTTCAGTCACTGTGGGCTCTCTGGACGGCGCTTGTCTGTCGGGTTCCAAATGCTCAAACACTACAACGGACACGTGTGACAATACAACATCGAAATGCCGTAAGGATGTGTTCTTTAATTCATTTAGCCCCAAACCGTCACACTAGACATGTATCGATCATGATAGGTCAAGTGTGGTGCCAGACTTGCTAGGCGCCCATACGCGCCAAGCTATTCTGGCACCACCTGTTACGATTGTGGTTGTGTTGTTCTGTGAGAGCATGCATGTATTAATCGTAGGAAACGATCTGATATTTATTCGAGCTATCATGATTACAAGTCAAGTACTACCTTTATAGTAAGATTCGCTATCGTTCGCGCAGAGAGCGGAATTGGCTTTGTTGTGATATGCTAGGATTAGACGGGAAGATTCTAGTAAAAGCGCACGGAGAATAGCGGTCGATTTTTGTGATGAGTAGATTCACTGGGAATAGACCAGAACATTCGAGCGAAGCCGTGCTCTATCGAGTAACCTCACATGTGACGTCTGTAGCAGAGGAGCCCTCTGCTAATATATGTTATTCACGCGCGGGCACTTCCGGTAGCGAGAACGAGGCGCACCACGCAAACATATGGCTGACGCAACTGTAGAACTGAGCGAGCGTCTCATAAATCGGTCGGCAAAGTGCATCAAGCAACAGGCACTGCTGTGTTCCTCAGTGTACGAATGACAGCAGATATGATCCTGACGGCCAACTCCCATTTCATTTTGTTCCTAGTGAAAAAGCTCCGGAAAACTATGGCAGTAGAAAATTCGAACGGACCGAGGCCCGTATTTCAAAGTAATGTCAGGCGTCCACCTTTGCCCAGAGTGATCTATCAAACAAAACAAAAAAGAGGAAAACTGATAAACAAAGAGTTTACATAAACTTTCAGTATAATTATATGGCCCTTTACTGTGCATATATTCATTTGGAGTCTGCCAAGCGCTGGCCTGCAATGCAGTGATCGGTTAACTGTTTTGGTTTTTTTGTTGTTGTAAGTTTACTGTTAATTCATGTGTGTTCTTTCTGTGGCCTTGGTATGTGCATTCTGCCATAAGTACAAGGGCTGCAATGCACGTGACAAACATTTTCAACATGAAAAGTACTGACACTATGCAGTATAACAGTGGCAGTGAATAGGTAAACATGTTCGCACGCATGATGCATGTTTCTATCAGTCCCAGGACATATACCTATTTAATTTTGAATGTGTTATTACATCTAACCTAATCAGGACCATGGCCTTAATCAAACTGTATCTCAGGCTGTCACAGGTCTTATTCTGTTTGCAAAAAAGCATGGCTGGTTGGAAACTGAAAGTATCTTTCTTTTGCAATGACACAATTTGAAAAGTGTGCATCCCATGAAGTACAGTTTAGATTTTTTCTGATCTTGCAAATAGCATTTAAGAATTTGCAGACTTCTGATCTGTGATAATAAGTACTACAACTCAACCATGTTATTATTACCACTCTGTATGTCTGTCTGTCGATCTGTCTGTCTGTTTGTATGTCTGTTTGTCTGTCAGTCTGTCTGTCTGTCTCTCTCTCTCTCTCTCTCTCTCTCTCTCTCTCTCTCTCTCTCTCTCTCTCTCTGTATCTATCAACTTTATTATTACTATCATATTTTATCTTATCAACACATGACATTTATTGATCGGTGATCATTAATTCGGATTCTGTATCATGCTACTTTAATCTGTTATCATATATTCAACTAGCATCGTATTTGCACGTTCGAATATTAATGTGTGCGTGCGTGATTGTCACAGTAACGCATCGCTCAAGTAACAGGCATCATGCGTTATCCTTCGCTCGAATTTTAATGTGTGCGTGCGTGTGTGTGTGCGTGATTGTCACAGTAACGCATCACTCGAGTAACAGGCATCATGCGTTATCCTTGTGTTGCCTTACGTATGACTGAATGTGTGTATGTATAGTGTGTGTGTGTGTGTGTGTGTGTGTGTGTGTGTGTGTGTGTGTGTGTGTGTGTGTGTGTGTGTGTGTGTGTGTGTGTGTGTGTGGTGCAACGCATCACTAATGACCGTCTTGCATTACTCTTGCGCTGCATCAACATCTGGCACACATTAATGCGTGCGTGCGTGATTGTAACGCATAACTCGAGAAACAGTCATCATGCGTTACCTGACTGAATGTGTGTGTGTGTGTGTGTGTGTGTGTGTGTGTGTGTGTGTGTGTGTGTGTGTGTGCGTGCGTGTTTGTAACGTATCGAGCAACGGGTGTCTTATCAGTATACGTTATGTTTGTGCTGCCTTACAACTAGCTCTATGTACTTGTGAGTGACAGTATGTATGTGTGTGTGTGTGTGTGTGTGTGTGTGTGTGTGTGTGTGTGTGTGTGTGTATGTGTGACTTAATATTCTTTCATATAATCTATGATCATTTTAAGTTTATTTAAATCTAATGTATGCGCACGCGTGAATATGTGTGCGTGTGTGTGTGCGCGTGCGTGAGTTGTGACGCATCACTTGAGTAACAGGCACCATGCCTTACATCTGACTGAATGCCGGCATGTGTGTGTGTGCGTGCGCGCGCCCATCTCTCTTCATCGCCTTGCGAAAAACGCGGAACCTCCAATAAACAGACACTTCACTTGGAAGAACTAGTGGCGGTCGCCATCTTCGATGGATCGGCTTGCGTGGCTAGCCTCGTTTGCGATTCAAAATGGCCGCCGCATGAATAAGGTCTATGCTGTCGCTAGTTACGACCAGCGAGTCAGGGTTCATTGGTTTAATGCACGCTTGGCGCACTGTGAGCGAGAATTTTGCTGACTTAGCTAGTTAGTGTGTAGCGGGCTACACGCGCGAAGCTCAGTGACGTAGTTTCCGGTCCCAGAGGCTGGGAGCCTATATAAAGCGGATGACCCCCCACCCCCCCCCCCCCCCCCCCTCGACCAAGAATCGACCTTCTTCAACCTACCACTTTCAGCAAATGAACGGTCAAATGCTCTCCGGCCCGCCTACCAAAAACTATGGGAAAAAGAATTCCACCAGAACAAAAAAGGAAGACGCAAAAATCTCACGAGGGTACTGAACAATACACCCACCCTCCTAATAGGTAAGAGGAGAGACCAGTCACGACTAACAAGGATCCGATTAGGGGGCGAGAGATACCTAGTCCACCCCAACCCAATAATGTGCACATGCGGCCACCTACTCACGACGGAACACATACTGCTAGACTGCCCGAGCATAGCCCAAACCAGAACCCTAGTAGCAGATAAACTCAACGCACCTCTCACCGTAGAAGGCCTCCTAAACCCCGACCCAGAGAGAGGAATACTGAGAGAATTAAAGCTTCATTAACACAGTGACTGAGTTAACCCTCTTAATTATATCTTTTTGACCATCCATATCCATGTCCCCAGCACAGAGTAAATACCATTGGAAGTTACCCCTAAATCATTATTATTTAAACAGCCACATTTTTATGAAAATCAAAAATAATACTTAAGGGGTTAACTCAGCCATTGTGTTAATAATACTTTAATTCTCTCAGTATTCCTCTCTCTCTTAATTAGCTCATATGACCCATGTCGCAATGTTACTATGTACGTAAACACAGCCCGTCGCCAGCAGTCTAGACCAGAATAAAATATTCATAGCACTTACAATGTATTCATAAAATAGATGGATATGCACCAACCCTATATCGTTATTCATAGCTGCTAGATCGTTATGCGCCATGCTTAAGTGTGTATTCACAACACCTATCTAATAGTTTTTCAATATACACTACCCCTATCTCGGTATTCATGAAGGGGGATCACAGCGAGTAAGTTATTCACATGTCCTTTGCAAGCCACCTGTGTTTGCTTTTACCACGCGTCGCTATTCAACTGTGAGAGGTGTCACTTCAGTTTATGAATAAGCCGGCTTTTGAAAGCTACATGACTGGTACCCGAAAATCAAAACGGTGTTCATACTCTTCACTATAAACAGTTGGATAAGAAACAAACATATGCACACACACACGCACACACACAAACAAACAAACAAACATATGCACACACACACACAAACAAACAAACAAACAAACAAACAAACAAACAAACAAACAAACAAACAAACAAAACAAACACACACACACACACACACACACACACACACACACACACACGCACTTACAGATACTCATGTCAGTACAATTTTATCATAAGCCGAGCATGATCTGCTGCCGGGTAGTGTCAGTGTTTGTTTGCTTTTCGTATTATCTTTCGCGCTCGCTTTTTCAATAGCAGTTGACACATTCCATTCTTATTCACTGTGCACACACACACACACACACACACACACACACACACACACACACACACACACACACACACACACACAAACTCTCTCTCTCTCACACACACACACACACACACACACACACAATACATGAAACACTGACGGAGTTGTGTGTCGCTTACACAGGCAAGTTTTGTACACACTACCCATTACCCCCTCCCCCAACCCCTGTCTGGGCGAACAGGTTTTGTTTACCGGCATAGAGTGTTATTTGCTCTCAGCTCCCAGCCAGGTATATTGACACTAGCCAACCGTTTCAATTCCAGTGTGTGTCAACTGTAACTTTGAAAACATGCTATTTAAGCCAAACAGGTTTTGTTAGAGGTAGGTAGGTAACACACACACACACACACACACACACACACACACACACACACACACACACACACACACACACACACACACACACGCACTGACACACAGACAAACACACGCACGCACACACGCACACGCATGCACACACACAAAACACGAAACATACACCCGACTCAAAACACACCACTCACCACTCAGTGCAATATTATTGTAAGATTTTACTTCCTGGTTTTACGTCTGACCCTGTTGGGGCTTGTTAGCGAAGTGTACTGTTCATTCATTCAGCCCTCTCTGCGCCGTTACTGTACAAGAATCACATGACTCTGACACATCTGACTTCCTCCATTTGAGGAGGTAAAAACCAGAGATTATTTTTACAAAAGACTTAGATTCTCATGAGTCTCTTTCTTTGTAGGTTTAATTTCTCGATATTTTATCTTGGTTAGATTCTCATGAGCACTGCTTTTTCAGGATTTCAGTCAACAGACAAACATAAATACATAAACATAAACATCCAAAGTTTTCTTTGGGACTGCTTGTGGCCGTGAGGATACTTCTGGTTTAGTGGGGCTAGTATTGATCAAACTAGCCCCACTGTGCTGGGGATCGTTTCCCGATTGCGTCCAGTTGACATTCTCAACACTACAGGGCTTTCACAGGAAAAGGTGAATGCACTACCCACCAGGTTAACCCCCTCCATAGGGGGTTAATAGCGCAGCTTAACCCGGGTTACATCGATTCCTGTGAAAGCAGGTGGAAGGTCACCAAAGCAGCCCTTTTATTAAATAATAATAAAAAAAATTTTTCTCATAGATTTATTTTTAGAAAAAGAAAGATATATTTTTTATTTATTTATTTATTTATTTTTTGTTTAATTTTTCTTTGGATTTATTATTACAACCACACACACACACACACACCAGTCAGAGGGTAAAAATGATTCTTAAAATCTGTGGGTGAGCATATAAGTCTATGGGAGACAACTTCCTGTTTAGTGGTTGACTGGATGACTTTTTAAAGTGATTATGTCCCATGTGCAGAAAATAGGTAATATGCTTACTGTGGTAGCAGTAATATTTTTTCATTTATTATTTTGACGGACAAATAAAAATGACGGACAATTCACAAAGCCCTGGCCCATCAAACCATGGCTCATCTAGTTTAAGAAACGTGTTTCACACAACAAACTTACCCATATCCAATACTAATAATGTTTATGAATCAATAGAAAACTCTTTTTCTGTCATACAACAAAATCTTATCACAGGCAGTGTTAAGATTCAGATTGTTGCGAAAATCGAATTCACTAGAATGAACGGTGAATTAATTGTATCGTATATATCAACAAGACAACACACTGTTAACACAACAAGAGAATTGGAGAACGTGTTTAGAGACAGACTATTACCAGACTTCCTACAGGCAATTGACAGTGCAAAAATGAAGGGGTCTGGTTGGCACGAAGGACATGTACATGAACTGCAACTAAAGCAGTCTAGGTATCATCCTATATTAGGTAAAGCATGGATACCACTGCCAACTGAGGTTGCAAACAAAAAAGCTGTTGTTAATATTCAGAACAAAGACAATTTCTGTTTCATGTGGTGTGTGCTTGCTAAACTACACTTTGTGAGGTCAAGACCTGATCGCGTATCTAACTACATCAAATTTGTAAATGAACTCAACTTTAGTGGCATTGAGTTCCCTGTTAAAATAGAGGACATAGACTTGTTTGAAAAATTAAATCCTGGTATATCTGTGAATGTGTTTGTGTGGGATAATGAATCTGAGAATAAGTTACAGCCAATTAGAGTGTCCCCAATTGCTCCAACCTACGGTCAGTCAGAAGATAAACATGTTGACATGTTGCTAATCGGCGATGACAATAACTTTCACTACACAATTATCAGGAATATGTCACGTCTAATTCATGCCCATACAACGAAACACAATGGGAAACAGGAAGTGTGCAAGAGATGTTTACAGAGATTCTCTTCTATTAAAATAGCACATAATCACATTTTACACTGCAGGTCAGCTGATGACATACAAACAGTACTTAAGTATCCAGATCCTGGTAGTCAAGTGTATTTTAAGAACTATGGGAATCAACAAAAGCTGCCGTTTGTAGTATATGCAGATTTCGAATCATTAGTAGTACAATATGAGGGTCCTGTTCCAGAGTCATTACCAAAGACTATAAAACTGAGTGACCAAGTGGTGTGTTCTTTTGGATACATTCTTGTTAGGTCAGACGGCCTTCATTCAGAACCTGTTATCTACAGGGGTGAAAATGCAGCATGTTTGTTTTTAACAGAAATGAGACATCTGTATAGTCAGGTAGTAAATATCTCACAACATGTCAGATGCCTTTGGTGATGACAGAAGAAGACAAACTAAAATTTGATACAGCTGTGACGTGTTGGATTTGTGAACAACCTTTAGGTGGTGATAAAGTTCATGACCACGATCACATAACTGGGCGTTACAGAGGAGCTGCACATAATAATTGTAACTTGTTATTAAAAATAGATCCTAAGACATACAAGTTACCAATCTTTTTTCACAATCTGAAGGGATATGATTCACACATCATCATGCAGGCTGTAGATGAGTCGTACAAAAACATAAGTTGTATTGCGCAGACAACTGAGAAGTACTTGACTTTTAGGTTAGACAAATTAGCATTTTATGACTCTATGCAACATTTGTCTTTAGGTCTTGCTAGTCTGGCAGAAGGACTGACTGAGTATCCAATAACGAGTAAATATTTTGAGCCAGACTTGGTTAAGAAAGGTGTCTATCCATATGAGTACATTAATCACTGGGTTGTGTTTGAAGAAACAAGACTGCCACCAAAAGATAAATTTTATTCTACACTAACTGGCAAAGGTATTTCTGACTCTGAATACCAGCACGCACTTGATGCGTGGGGGAAGTTAGGGTGTCAGACGATTGGTGACTACCATGACCAGTACTTGAAAGCTGACGTTTGTTTGCTAGCAGACGTATTTGAAAGTTACCATGAAAAGGGTTTGTTGCACTACAGACTTGACCCAGCCTGTTACATAACTAGTCCTGGCATGACATGGGATGCATTTTTGAAATCCAGTAAGATATCTATAGACCTGTTGTCTGATCGTACGATGGGTGAAATGGTGGAACGTGGATTGAGAGGTGGTATTAGTATTGCGGGGTGTAGGGGGCTCTGGATAGAGGTAGCACATTTGCTGTTCGGCAGCTGCGTCCTACATAGGACGGACGGGCATCACTGGTCCTCATCCATCTCCTTAATCTCTCACGTGCTGGCTCCAAGCGCCACACCCTGGCAAACCACCTCAGCTGGTGGGCTAAACCACGTGAGGGGGTGGTGTTCACATTGCACCACTAGGCGGATGAGCTGTTTCTGACAGCCAACGGCTAGAGGACGGAGGAGATCAGGTTGGATCCAACGGCCAAATGTGGGGGAGTAAACCTTTCAAATCAGGAGTGGAGCCCCGAAGGCAGACAGCTGCCTGTATTCACGCACTGTTCTGGCAGCTCCTGCAGCCAAACTGGTGCCAAACGTACTGCTTTGCATTCCTTTGGATACATCAGCGAGGCCGAGAGGGGGATCTTGACGACTGGGCACCCCAGG
>BTPG01000006.1:10131612-10146612 GCA_036245525.1 Semisulcospira habei
CTACAAAGTCAACTTTTGATCTAGCATATCTGAGTACATCTTGGTTGCGCTGTATGCTAGATGGGAGATCTACTGTTGAATTAATTGAATCTTCAAGATTTGCAAGAAACTGTTTTTGTGCTTCAGATTTACCACTTCCATTCAAAATGTTTGATTTTGTTAGTGATTGTGCTCCTAGTATACACCAGACATATGTTCTGATTGACTCATTTACGTGCTCGACTCCTGCTTGAGTAAACCCATCAGTTTTATCTAAAATAAATGTGGTCCAGGCGTTTGACTGTTTCTGCTCTATTGATCCTAACCAGACTTGTGATTTTGATGAGAATGAAGTGTACCCAGGGTAGTAATCTTGAGGGTATTGTCTGTGACTCATAGCATAATACAATGTACCAATGCCGTGGTGATCATCAAGTTTTTGTGTGAAGTCTTACCTAGGGCTTATGTTAAATTCATTACAGATGCGTTCAAATGCTTACATATCCATGGGGTTGTTAAACCTGTTGAAACTGGATTCAGTTGGTAATGGTGTATGCAGTTCTGACAGAATACGTCTAAGCTGGTAATAAGTGTGAAAACGATACACAGATCTAATCAGTTTGTTTGAGTGATTCAAGTGGTCTGTAAATGAAACACCACAGCCTGTAGTTGAACACAGTATGGCAAAGTTTAGTTGATTTTGAAACATCTGTAGTGGACTTGAGGACCACTTTCTTGCATTAGAGTCATCTGTTATTGGAGGGTTTAGGTAATGATCAAAGGGGTTGGGTACTTTGACTTGAAATAAATCTTGTTCAGACACAGCTATGTCAAGCTGACTTAGTTGAATTATTTTCTGTTCATAAGGAGGTGCAACATTATATTTGGCATCCACATTAAATTGAAATGCGTTTGTAGTGGTAATGGTTGGTGATTTAAATTCCATCCTTCTTTTTATATGAGATAATAAAAATGTTTATTACCTTAACAAATCTTGACACAAGCAAACCAGTGTGGTTAACTAATGGGATTGATAATCGTGATGGTAGTAAGGCTGTAGCTATCCATGAAATGTTCTACACAGTAAAATGGTTTAATGTAGAAGATGATATATATAATAAAGTAAATTTAGATGGTAAGACTGAAGCTTTACCACCCGGGTATTATGACTTTTGTACTATAGCTGAATGGTTTCAAAGTAATTTTAAAATTAAAGCAACTTTAAATCCAGCTAACCTACGTGTTACATTAGAATTTCCGACACAAAATTGGTTAAAGATCTCAGATTACTTACGCCTGTCACCCCTACCCGGGTATAGGCCGTCGATGAGAGACCTCCAGCAACTCCTGTCCTGTGCTTCTCCTTCGATTCTACTCCAGGTGGTTCCCAGTCTCTTGATGTCTGCTTGGAGGTCTCGACGCCAGGAGTTTCTCGGCCTACCTCTTTTCCTCTTTCCCTGGGGGTTCCATGACAATGCCTGCCTAGTGATACTGGAAGCTGGCTTTCTCAGACTGTGACCGATCCATCCCCATCTTCTTTGCCCAATTTCATTCTCTGCTGTTATCTGCTCTGTTCTCTCCCAGAGTCTGACGTTGCTGATCTTCTCTGGCCAGTGGATTTTCAAAATTCTTCTAAAAGATCTCAGATAGATTTGCATATTTACTTGGATTTTATATTGACGAAGATTGGTGGAGATCAGATGATTTAGGTGAAGCTATGACCGGTATTATAACAATGAAGACCAAAAAACTTAAAATAACTGGGAAACGCCCTGTCAATTTGTCAGTACACACAGTATTTAATGTTTATTTAAAAGAACTAAACACAACTGAGAATGTTCACAATGGAAAGCCTTCAACTTTGCTGAGATGCTTACCAGCTGGAACTGCACCCTATTGTGAAAGTGTGGTTGTTAGATTTCCTAATTTGCAGTTTAAGAAATTAGGTTCTAGTTTCTTTGAGTCACTGAGTATATCTGTAACTAATCAAGATGACAAACCAGTTGTTATGCATGATTTTAGTGTTGTGTTAGAAATTAAATAATTTTATTTTTGTTTATAAAAATGAGTGGTCTTGGTCCAAAGCGAACAATCATACCAGTTGCGTGTCCGGTTACAGAGTTGAAAGATTTGGCAGATGTCCAGGATTTTGAGAAGGAAGGGGATGTTGGAGAAATATATGGTTTTGAACTTGATTCAAATGGCATGTACAAGAGGAAAGTAATTGTTGACATGAAAGACGGTGAAAGACAGATTCCTAAACTTGGTCAGCTTCGTGATGTTACTGTACCTACTCCACCTGTAAATAATGTGCCCTACAACTTAATACATGTGGGTAGTAAGTGGGTGGTTTCACCTGTGCCTGTTCCACCACCCACAATTGACTGGGACATAAAGTTGGAATTTATTAGTCCTTATGTATACACTGATGATGAAGGCGCCTTAGTGTTTAGGCAGGTTGTTAATTCTGGGCCGCTGATTGTAAGTCTTGTTCCAAGTTTTGCTTCAGACGACAATAGCAGAGAAAAACTGAAAGTTGAAAATTATGAGAAACGGAGATATCTTCTTACGCATAGGAAGGGTAGGTCTGATGCGAAGGTCGTGTTTGCACCAATAAACTTTCCCATCGCAAGAGAAGCGACAATAGTATTTGAAATTATCATGAGATCAGTAACTACCGCTAAAGAGGCTCAAATTGCACAAGGAATTAAACTTACATGGAATGAAACAGTAACAGAATCATCATAGGTCTTTATTGCCATTACAAAAAAATAATGATGTTATTAATGTTTCAAGCAGTATTCCCGCTGTCAAGGTGGTGGTCGACAAAGCAACTTTTGTTCATCTAACTTACATAAACCTTGAACACATTGATCTTGATGCATTTTATTATGCTAACAAATTGTATACTTTCGAAGAGTTGCAAAATGTAATTGCTGATTAAATTAAAATAAAATATTTGTCAATAAAAAAAAAAATGGTAAACTTCTATCCGCAACTACCGACGCTTGAGCCGACTGAAACAAATGTGAAGACTAAAACAACACTTGCGCCTGATCCACAAGTGACAGCTGTGCCAATCGCTTCAGATAAAACATTACAGGCAGACGCATTCAGATTAATAAATATTACAGAAGCTTTAAAATATTTGGAAAGTGAAGAGGCTAAGTACTCACGGTGCAAAAGGAGGTATAAGACCGTTTTCAAATCTGTTCAAAACACTTCTATGACTATTGGTGCAGTTTTAGCTGGATGTTCTGTAGGAGGTATTGTTCTGTTTGCCACGGGAATTGGAAGTTTGGCTGGAATAGCAGTTGAGGGTGTTAGCGTTGCTACATGCCTGACTTGTTTTGGTTTGGAAGCCTTGAACAAGAGGTTTCACACGAAATTACAGAAACATGAAGCATTGAGTACGCTGGCTGGTGCAAAGCTGAGCAGTATGAAACTTATTATCAGTAAGGCATTGAACGATAATTTTATTGATGACGAAGAATTTAAGCGGGTCCAGGATGATTTAAATAATTACAAAAAACAGAAGTCTGAAATTCAGAATAAAATGCGTAGTCAATCTCCTGTGAATGTTGAAGAACTAAAGGCTAGTATTTAGAGATGGGAAAACAGATCGGTGTTCAGGAAACCACAGAAAAACTACACAATCTTTTAAACAAATAAAAATCAGATTTGGTAATCAATCAATATTTTTGTCATATGCTTCGCAGAGAGATGACACGTCATTTACACCACTTGTGCCTGATTGTTTAGCCCCATCAGCACCACCGCCAGAGTACTACTGAGAAAAAAAAGTTTTTTTATTGTCCTTGTATCTTGACAAATCTGACCGAGTAAGTTGTGACTTAAGTCAAGTTGTTGTAAGAACTTATAAGAACTTACAGTAAGTAATTAATAAGTTCTTATGATAAGTTCTTATGATAAGTTCTTATAAGTTCTTATGATAAGTAACTTAAAGGTTACCTCTGCAGGTTCTTAAAAGTTAGTTGTAACTAGAGAGAGGAATACTGAGAGAATTAAAGTATTATTAACACAATGACTGAGTTAACCCCTTAAGTATTATTTTTGATTTTCATAAAAATGTGGCTGTTTAAATAATAATGATTTAGGGGTATCTTCCAATGGTATTTACTCTGTGCTGGGGACATGGATATGGATGGTCAAAAAGATATAATTAAGAGGGTTAACTCAGTCATTGTGTTAATGAAGCTTTAATTCTCTCAGTATTCCTCTCTCTGACCCTAAAACATGGTCCACCACCACCAAATACACAATACACCTGCTTAATAAGCACCCACTAATCCGATACACCTAACCAAACTACAGACATGACGAGAGGTAGATCAAAAGCGATGCGTGGACATCAGCGACAACCAGTCAGAACATAACTCCCCCCCCCCCCCTCAACCCCCGGCCCACCCCTCCCTGGACGAAATCAGCGAGAGCTGGAAGTCTGTATCCTTTAAAAATAGCATAGCATAGCATTCGCGTCGGATTTGCTACTGTCCCTGCGCACTATTTGTAAAGGCTCTGATGGGCCGGACTGCTGGCCCACACACGCTGTGTCGTAATCTTTTATAAGGATTGTATATATTGGCTCCTATTGAATCTTCGTTCCTAAATAGCTTACGAAAAAAATATGACGGAAATCTGAATTGCTTTTAAACATTCTTTTATGTAGGTGATCCTGGAATCTTAATTTGGATTTTTAAATACTAAAAGTTCACGTCGACTTAAATAAATACTGATTTACCTTGTTGTGTTTCCAGGGACACCAAGTTAAACCTAACTAATTAATTTTATATTATTACTGGTCCAATATGGTCCAAACGACCTGGCTGTAGGCTGTAGAGATCAGCAGACACAGTGTGTGATTCACACAGCTGATCCACAAACAGTGAAGCAGCAGGTCTGACCAGGATACCGGCCAAAAGAAAGTTGGTTTTAACCTTCGTCAATTCTTAACCCTTTTACTTAAGTGATCTTAAATTTTAATCTAGATTTTAAATATGGAAAGTAAATTATACCTTTTTATATATAAAGACCGCTGTTGTAAGGAAGAGCACTATAAATCATTTTATAAAAACTAACAAATAAATGATAGAAGTAAATATTGTATGTTGTGTTTGTCAACTAAAGCTAAAAGTGTTAATCCCTGATCACCTCGGTGCAGAGGGACAGAAAAATGGAGAAAACAACAACAACAGTCTACTCTTAGAGACCGGACGAAATCAGCGCCAGCTGGAAGTCCTTGTCCCTTCAATAATAGCATAATCTACTCTTCCGTGATAGGCGCTGACCGGACCTCTGCTATTTCTTTACTGTACTTTCTAATCTTACTGCGCTTGTGAACCGCGCGCCGAACCCCGTGCCTAGGCGGTCGTCGCTCATGTTGACATTGCTCCCGCTTTGCTCGCTGTATTACTTCCCGATATTATTTAATGTACATATATATCTTTTTCATCTTTGTAAATTTGGAATTTTATAATCTCTACGTTTATCTGGTGGTTCTGAATTTTAACCTTGATTTTAATATTCATATAAGGTAATAATAGAAAAACAAAGATTTTAATAATAATTAATTGACCGATATTGTTTTTTTTTTTTTTTTTTTTGTTGTTGTTGTTGTTGTTGTTTTTTTCACCGTGAGATTAGGCTAATAGGGTTTTAATAGGGTTTTAACAAAACCAAAGCAAAAATGTTGGTCCCTGCCATAGGGACATGGAAATAGAATTGGAAGAAGAAGAGGATGAGTCTTTGCTTGCCCCTGTGGCTATTGTGTGTGTGTGGGACTGGCTGGTTTAAACGTAACGGAATCGGGCTTACTTCCCCTACTGACTATAAAAGTATGGTTTAAATGTGAATAATAAAACCCTTATACTGTCGCAGGTCCAAAATAGTCTGAGCGACCTGCCTGTAGGCTGTAAGGACCAGCAGACACAGTGTGTGACTCACACAGCTGATCCATAGACAGTGAGGCAGCAGGTCCAGACCAGACCAAGATCTCGGTTAAATGATTTTTTTTTTTAAAGAGGTTAAACCAGCTAGTCTCCCATAGACAGTGGTTTCGGGGGGGGGGGGGGGGGGGAGGGGAAATTAGATGTAGTCAGTCAGCGATGAAGGCGCGTCTACCCCTCTGCTACTCAGCTACTGCCCAATTCATAGATAAAGAAAGATAAACAAACATTTATTGACAACTCTTAAATTTGCTTTAACTTTTTTTGTAATTATAATTGATGTATGTATATAGACTTAAAATACGAATTCTTAAACCTTTTGTTTATATCCTGAATCTTAACCCAGATTTTAAATATGAAAATAAATTATTTTTTCTTCCCTATACAAGGACCGTGTTGGTATTAAATGTGAACAGACAGTGTGGCATATTTTAGAAAGTAATGAAAATTTCCTTTTTATTGTTGTCTTTGTCAACTAAGGTAAATAAGTTAGTCTCTGATCACTTCGGTGCTATAGGGACAAAAAAAGGGATAAGAAGAAGAAGAAGTCTCGGGATGAGTGTGAACAATGCTCACCACCTCTCCCTCCCCCCCCCTCCGCCCCCCCCCCCCCCCCCCCCCCCCCCCCCCCATGAGCGATTGCGAACAGTGATTTCTCGCACTCCCTCACCCTCTTCCCCCGTAGGCGATTGTGAACAATGATCTCCTACATTTCCCGGCACTACCCCACGAGGCGGTTGTAAACAATGATCTCCTCAACACCCCGACCCTAACCCATGAGGCGATTGTGAACAATGATCTCCTCAACACCCCGACCCTACCCCACGAGGCGATTGTGAACAATGATTCCCTCAACCACCCCGGCCCTACCTCCTAGGACAGTAACGTTTTAGTTCAGTTCTAATTCACCTAAAATAGGGCTTAGGCTGTGTTAGGACGGCGCTAGGTTTTATTGGTAAGTGCGTATAGGTGTTAGGCGTCATCCTCTCATCACTCCACTCCTGCTTCGTTGTATTGGGTGGTCACAGCCTTCTACTGCTTTCGCCGAACACAGCTCACCGGCTCCTTGCTCACCTTTAAGACTGCTGCTGGCCTGTATGACTGCTTCACTGGCCACTACACCTCAGCTATTCCTGACTTCCTATGCTGTCAGCTTCCATCATCTCTGCCACTGTTAGCTCCAACGACAGGGCTACTATCGCCATTCATCGCCACTACAACCAACGCCTTTGCTGTCCTCTGCGAGTCACGACATTCGGCCTCAAAATTTCAAAAAAGAGCGAAAATTTTGAGAAGGTGACATACCCGCTTGAGTCTGGCTTACGTATAGCTTAGAGTGTAGACTTAAATACTGTCTCCTTGTAGACACAACATTAGATATAGCATTAGAATCTTTGGCGCATCACTTGGTTGGCTGCGCCTTTAAAACTAAACTTTTTGCAGCGCCGAACTGGGTCAGCGTCGCTCACCCAGCCGGCGCTGCATTGTATAGCGTGCGCGACCTAGCTTACTAGACTGCAAGAGCATCTCTGAAACTTAAGACATTATTTGTTTGGTGGTGTGACCAACTGTTGGTCACACTGCCTCTGTATAGTATTCAGGCTTAGCCTATAACGACTTAACCATAGCGAGATGGAGGACCTTTTTGGTTCTCTATCGTCGTCCACTAGCAATGAAAGCTTGGCTGGTGGAAAATCTGCTGCTAAAAACAGGTCCCAAAGGAGAAAAAAGAACAAGCAAAATGAACTAACCAGAAGAAGAAACGAAGATTATCTTCGACATCTTCAACAAATTCACCCCGCCGACAGCGGCGTGGGGA
This sequence comes from Semisulcospira habei, assembly GCA_036245525.1. Lineage (NCBI taxonomy): Eukaryota > Metazoa > Mollusca > Gastropoda > Semisulcospiridae > Semisulcospira > Semisulcospira habei. Next base: position 10,139,377 of record BTPG01000006.1, read on the forward strand.
GCTTAGAATTACTTCTCCACCCCCCCCCCCCCACCCCCTCCCGGACTCTAAGTCTCAAATAAATGATGAAGCTGGAGGTGCAGACTCGCGGGCGGACTCTCTGCCCGGGAGCCATGCGCCACTCAGCGCTGATCAAACTAACCTGGATAACTCGGTCACTGAACATAGGGAGGATGTCCCTGAAGACTCCTCCACCGTGCTCTCCCCCCAAGGGGAGGAGGGCTTGGTGGGAGATTTCCTAACAGTAAACAGAAATAAAAAACGAAAACATTGGAACAGTAACCAAATCGGCGGACTCTCCGGTGGAGCGGCCCCTGAACCCGTCGCGGAGGAGTGGTGCAGGTTCCCTGTCCGTCTTAAGGACTTGGGGGACTGGCTCCACTCTCATCCGCGATCAGGGTGTTCAGCAGCAGCATCTTTGCAAGGCTGTTGGGGTGTCTCCATCGGAGATCTCGTTTAGACCCATTGGCTTTAACCTATGGATTGTTTCCTGCCCTAATCAGAGGGCACAGCAAAACTTAAAAAAGATGAAGGAGATAGGAGGTGCACATGTTGAATGCACCATTCCAATACCTAAAGTGGTGGGCGTTGTCCACGGTGTCCCCCGGACGGAGGATCCCGTGGAGATCGCCCACTCACTCAAAAACCAAGGACTAAATGCCACGGTCGTCCGCATCACAAATCGGGACGGTACGGCCTCCAGGGCAATAAAAGTAGAACTACACGATCTGACCAGTTTACCAACTAAACTTAAGATAGGTGCTGTCCTCTGCCCGCTGGAACCGTATGCGCCCACGGCGGCACATTGTGCCAACTGTTGCCGATTTGGACATACGGCGAAGGTGTGCAGAGTGAAACACGCCACATGCGTCCGCTGCGGCAGTAAAAATCACCGCCGTGCGGATTGCCCTGACACGGCGGTGCCTAAGTGCACCAACTGTGGTGGTCCCCACAGTTCAGCATATAAAAAATGCCCCAAAGTCACTCTCTTTAGGGAGGCAAATAAACTTCGAAATCAAAATTACATTCCCTATAGAGTGGCACGCTATAGGGCACAAATAAACATAAATCAGAAAGAATTAGTCAAGGCAAAAAATTCACATAGGCCTGATTCACCAGACCTAGATGAAACTGCCTGGGTTAAACCTGCTATTCCACCCAGGCAGTCCTCAAATCTTGTAACAACTGAAAAACAGTCATCTAACAACTTGACTCAAAAACCAGTAGCTATGTTGGTCCCTACCTCTCAACCAATGACTCAAACTAACGCAGCTACACTGGATGGCCGACAGACTGCTGACGTTGTCGCCGGCCATCGCGGTGTCTGCCCAACAACCTAAAACAGTGAGATATGTGGGCCAACAAACGGATAATCTCCCCCCCCCCCCCCCGGCTGGTGACCGATGCGGGTCTCATCCCCCGGTGGGACTTGTTTCCCCCGGTGAGGAGGGGGCCGGGTCTGGCATGGAGACCGAGGGAGGTGGTCCTCCTAAAGTCAAAATAACTTCACTGAGAACTCGCCTACTAAATACAGTTCAAAAGGCTATGGATTCCTTCGTGGAAGCTATGCACACGGAGGGATCGAAAAGTATGTTAGAGGCACTAAACAATCTTAGTCGCATATCCGACGAGATGGCACGAGCAGTCAGTAGCAATACTAGTCTTCCGGTACCGCGTGCACGCGGCGCTAGCCGACCAAATTCAATTAGCCACATAGTGATATAGTAGGCCTTGTGGCCACTAGTTTATCACGGAGACAATTTTTTTAACTAAAATCTTAAACTACATTTAATTAGATAATTTTTAAAATATGTAAATAATGTATATTTGAGTTTTAATTCATTTAAAAATAAAGTTATTTTAATATAGTCTATTGAAAAGGACCGTTGTTTGTAAATACAAGGGTGGCCTTTGTGCCCCCGAGACCTAATCCCCAGAACTAAAAAGAAACGAATCAGGAATAAGAGAATTCATTATTGGTCATGCGGTTTTTTCCGCTGACCCTTTTAGCTAATTTTAACCTCGGCCCATTTCCCCCCTTTTTTCCCCCAAATTAAGTCTACCAGCTAGTCCCTTATACTAGAAATAGTCCACAGGGACAGTAAGCCAGATTCAAGCGAGGTGTTAGGCCTAGGAGCTAGGTTCGCTAGGAATCGTATTCAACGTTGTAGGTGTCAAGCATAGGAGATAGGTTTGCTAGGTATCGTGTTCGAAGGTATAGGTGTTAGGCCTCAGGTGTTTAAAGGTCCGGGTTCAGCAATTAGTCAGTAGAGGACATCGAAAAAAAAATTTCAAAGTCCCTACCTGACACAGAAGTGCAACCCTGATAGGGCCCGTGTGATAGGATCCCGAGCACGCACGTTACTATAGCTGCTGTAGAGTGTCAGACGTCCTTGACGGCTGTCACAGTTCACGAAAACAGGTATACACCATCCAGCTGCCTTAGGTCACTTCCAGTTGCATCTGTCCGTGCGCGGTAACATCCAATTCCCGTGCAACTACGACTGAAAAATATCCAACTTTCATTTTGCCGCACTGGTGAAGCCTGCACCGAGCCGCGACGTCCAGAGCGTCCAAAAAAGGTCCAGCGAATGGTGGCGGTAAGTCCAACATGATATGGTGTGGTCTTTTCACTTTTTGTGGTACAAATATTACTTTTGTTGGTAAGTATATTTCCAACAACAACAAACACCTATGCGCGTGTAGCTGACGTCGTGTTTACAAAGGGAAGGTACTCGTAAATATGTATTATCAGGGGACACCACTCTAATGACCACTTCCTTGTCAACAACAAGAAGCCCTAGCGATCGTAATGTTATGTGTGTTCTGGTGTACAGGACACTAATTTCGGGGGAAATGATGACTGAGGAAATAACAGCAGACGACAGTGGTGAGAAGTAGGCAGAATACATCGATGAACAAGACGAAGAATAGATTGGAAATCTTAGCCTCACTGTTCGTCTCTTCTGTAGTTACTATATATACGTCACTATAGTAACAGCCTGAAACTTTGTTTTTAAATTTCTCTCCTTTATAAATAAGTGTAATAGTTTCTGGGCAATTTTCTATTACACATATTTGTGTTATATACATAATGAAATATGCGATATATTCTGAGCTCTGGTCTGATGTACATTTAGAAGTTTCCACTTTTAGTTGCGATTTGTTTTGGGGGTTCGTGGTGGTTGTCAAGTTTTTGTGTAAATATCTTCAGAACGCCACGCCATTTTCTAGTACAAGACCCGTGTGTGCATTACATAACTATACAAATACCAGTCATTTGATTCTTTTTCAGTGCCACACCAAATGAGCTCACAGAGCAGCAAGCAGCTAATGTGTTATTTCTGTGGATACATTTGTGAAGCTAGTACAAAGTGAAGGTGCATCAGTAATGGAACAACGCCCAATCTCATCACAATACATAACAGATAATCGCAGTGGCAAGGTAAGTTGTCAACCTAAAATGTGTGTGTGTGTGTGTGTGTGTGTGTGTGTGTGTGTGTGTGTGTGTGTGTGTGTGTGTGTGTGTGTGTGTGTGTGTGTGTGTATGCTTGGGACAAAATGTACAGCTGGCTTATATTTAAAACAAAATATACAGCTGTCTGAATAGAATTAAATATACAGCTGTCTGAATAAAAAACAAAATATACCTGCAGTTGTCTGAACACAGACAAAATGTTCAGCTGTCTGAATGAAAACAAATGTACAGCTGCTCGCTGTATGAAAACAACATCAGCAATTGTCTGGATGAGAATATAATCAACAGGTCTAGGTAAGGATAAAATAATTATACCACTATAATCAACCTAAAATATATTTGTTCACAAAATAACAGCACATTTCAGTGTGATGAAATAGAGCAATACATGTATGTGCATAATTCATTATGAAACTCACAATCAGGTATATAAGTGGTCTATTGTAAGTTGGCTTGCCACTGATACAATGTATTTCTCATATTTTCCTGAAACCACAAGCTTATGAACAGGAGAAATATGAGTGACAAAAACTTATAATATCATTCTTGTATACCAAAATATTTTATTGCTAGTTTTTCTGTGAATCATGTAAATACATGTATGTATATATTGCTCCATATCATAACACTCAAATGTGCTGCTATTTTGTGACTAAGCCATTTTTAGAAAGCCACACGTACATGCGTATGTGCACACATGCCTATTTTCTGTATTTATTTCTTTTTCAACAGGTTTTGTCCATCCATGACTGTGTTTATGGTTTGTTTCTAGACAGCAGGGCTGTCACAAGGTCAGGTGACTTGAAACTGGTGAATGCACAGCATGGCATCGAGTTTCTGAAGACAGCAAGACCTGTCCGATAAGTTGTCACCGACAGAGTTCTACTGTAATCTCCTGCTACTTTCAGGTAATTATCAGTTTGGTGGCATTTGATTTTGAAGTATGGTACACCCGTGCGCTTGCACAAAATCATTTTTGTTTGTAAAAGTGTTATCACATCACACATAAAGTAGCTTATAGTGTCCTGGAAATATTGCTGTCACAACACTAAGTTATGATTTACATATGACTGCTACCTCCACACTGTAAGTATATTTACAAGTTGACAGTAAACATTATTATCATGGTGCCATGGTGGTTTTTCTCCCAAGTCTTCATAACAGCTAGTGCTAGCTACCGGTCAGTTTGCCACTCTGTAATGCATGTATCTTTTTTTCCAGTATGAAATAGATTTGTATATTATTACTGACTTGATCGCAGCCACTGAAACATCTGGATCATTACTTTGATGTGTGGCACAAAGGCAAGCGAATTGCATAAAAGGTTTGAGTTGAGCTGTGTGTTTACATGGAGGATTATATCCTTGAGTGTATGCAGAACAAAAACACATGAAACTGTCCTGTCATCGAAATAACCTACTCAGTATAAACTGCTGCTGGTTGCACTGGTTTATTCTTTAAAAATAAAAATAAAATTAAGGTTATTAGGACTTGCACTGGTTTATCTAACTTTGATTATGTTGTTTGTTTCATCATTAATGCTTTTCTGGTATAAATAAATCTTGGAACCTTACTTCTATCTTATGATGCTCAGCTAGAGTGAGAGCAAGACTGAGACTGTGCGTGTGTACGTGCGAGAAGTTTGTGTGTACGTCCGTGCATGTATGACGGTGTGACTGATCGTGCGAGCGCACCTTAGCAGCTCAGTAGGAACGATAACAACAAACACCAAATCCAGTCAAAATAGGTTTTTTCTGGATACTGTGGTCAGTCCATTGCGCAGATAATTTGACTTTTGAACACAACGCGAGGCACTGAAATAAATACGGATTTTGTGCGCATGCGGGACTAGAGTAGACTTATAGTTTACTCTCCACAGCAATCTCCAGCCCTTCCCTAGATCACAAAAGGGATTCAGACTAAACTCTGTAGGCACTTGAGTACTGTATTAAGATGGGCAGGTTTTGTCTATCTGATATAAGTCGCCTACACCCAGTCAGTCCGGTTACACGTCAAAATGTCGGCAATATTTTGCAACACGGTATTAAAGCCGCTCAAATATTCATAGTTGCTTTCTGTACGCGTGAAGTTAGCAGCCAGTATATATTACGAAAAGTCGGGAAATGTTCAGAGAATGCGGGCAAGGTCGTGAACTGTCTGGCATACTTTTGTGAGACGTCATAACGCGCCGGGATTTCCCAACATAGAGGCTGGAAATAGCAGTCAGATTGTTGTAGACTATGCTGGTGTATCCTTTTTCATTAATATATATAGTATTCTATTTGATTGGTTGTGTTGTATGAAGTTGCTGGATCATTCTGGAAAGCATGATACTATATACGACGAGGCTAGGAAGCGCGACTGTACATTGTTCAGTTGTAGAATTGCGATGTATCGTAGGTACGTGGCCCGTATATTATGATGTACATTGTGAGAGAAGCAGTGTAACAGTCACAGTTTTGACATTTTGCAAGGAGACATTGTATCAGTGTTGGTGCATTTGGGAATGCATTGTGTGGAGATCGCATCGCTGCAATAAAATATTGTCGGAACTGTTACTCCAGTGTTGTCTACATCCTTAAGCCATGTGTGACGGGTTGCAGCTGAGTAAAGTTTCTTTACAAGAATCGTACGTGCATGCGTGTGGTGTGTTTATCATACTACGACCACGACACAAAACGTAACACCACCCTTAAACTAGCACGCTCGGTCTGTCAATAGAATTGTAATAAGTCCTTCAAAAGGGCAACTTCACAGTTTGCGGTCCTGGGTAGAATGTAGTAACGCTCGCACACTTTCAACCGGTCGCACGCACAGACTCACAAACGCAACAGGCACACACGGAAACCGCGCTAACTCTCAGTCAAACGCATTCATGCAATATAAACGCCAATTTTTTTCTTTGGCCTATAATAATCCTAATTTACAAAAGAACACGGTTTTAAACACTCTTCACAAAATACACAATTCTCAACACCAGCACATCACACTCACATCCACACACGATTATAATAAAAGCCAGGATAGGTAAACAGTCCTCCTTATCCAAAACCTATTCAACTGGTGTTATCGTTCTGTATCGTTCGCACGTTCCCCCACGTCTAGGGATGTTGTTTGTTTCGTCACGTGTTCTTGAAGCTGTCACACGCTCTCCGAGCTGTGGACGTCCTCTGGACACGCTTCTCTAGCGCAGCCTTTGACCTGGCTGATACAAATATTGTTACGATTGTGGTTGTATTGTCTTGTGGGAGCATACATATGTTAATCGTAGGAAACGATCCAATATTTATTTGAGCTATCATGGTTACGATTCACGTACCTTTTTGGTGGGATTTTCTTTTGTTCGCGCGTGGAGCGGAGTTCGCTTTGTTATAATACGCTAGATTTGTTCCGGAAGTTTCTAGCGATGTCGCACGGAGAAAAGCGGTCAATGTTTGTACTGTGTAGTTACGCTGAGAATAGACCAGAACATTAGAGCAAAATCTAGTGACCTCGCATATGTAACATCAAAGCGTCGGCAACCTTTTGAAATTCGGTATCAAAGTGTAAAGCCGTTCTTATAGTCACAGTTGATTACTGCGCGCGTGAAGTTGGCAGCCAATCGGTGTATTTTTCGAAAGATTGTGAAATTTCTGGAAAGGTCCCGGCTAGGTCGTGAACTGCCTTCCATACTTTTGTGTGACATCATTGTCTTGCATTGTCAGTTGTAGAGACACACAGTTTATCGTAGGTACGTGGCCCGTATAGGGTGTACATTT
>BTPG01000006.1:10151612-10161612 GCA_036245525.1 Semisulcospira habei
TATATTTGAAAGGATACCCACTTTAATTCATTTTACAACATGGCCCTTTAAATATACTCACTCGGCGACAGCCGACATAAACTAAATCCGACACCCACCACATTACAACCCAACCTAAAAAACATGGTTAAAGACTCAATTAAAACATCACTAAAAAACTAGACGAACATACCCTTCCGCCCCTATATACACATTCACACACCCGAGAGCACAGCAGCTAACTGAGGAAAATGGCATGAATTTACCTGTCACTGGTGAGTCCTCCGGCGGGACGAGACAAAACAAGACGAAGACGAACCGGAGGGGTCTTCTGATGAGCAGCAGCCGTGGTCACAAGTCTCTCGGGACACCCACACCCAGGAACGCTGGCCGTGGTCTTGCAGGGAGGGTAAAAGAACCCTCACACAGCTTGTCAAGGGCTCCAAACGAGGCCGCACCCTGACCCAGACTCTCACTTCGCTGGCTAACTCCGCTGACTGACTAATATCCTACTGCTACCTCGCAGGTTAACTTTGCTTCTGAACACTGTTCGGTTTAAAGCTACTTGACTAAAGCGTGCAACCGCTGTACTCGCTCACTGTTAAGCTTGCTGCACGGGCTTTACGATTACGCTCACACTACGTTTATTAACTTCCCTAAACTAAGGCTATGTACAGAATTCGGCGATCTACATTTATTAACAGAAAAACGACTTGGCGAAAAAAATAAAACAACATGTCACATCCGTTACGTGACATACCCCCCTCCCAGATCAAACACCCGGGTTTGATTACTATATGACTGTCCCAATACTGCTTCCACATTTACGGTTTCTACCACCCTGTTCTACTCAAAAAGTCAGCAGGTACATTTACTTTACCGGCTATGCTTTCTACTCTAATGGAAAATGGCTGCAACTGCAAAGCCCACCTCATCAGTCGACTGTTTGTGGATTTAGCTTGTTGCAAGTACTGCAATGGTCTATGGTCCGTCTGTACGACGAATGTCCTACCATACAGATACTGACGGAATTTTTGAATTCCCCACACGATTGCAAGACACTCCTTTTCGATGGTGGAGTAGTTACGCTCTGCTTTGGATAGTTTCTTGCTGGCGCATGCAACAGGCTGTAAACCGTTACCATGGTCCTGACATAATACGGCCCCTACCCCCCCTTCGGACGCATCTGTCTGCAACACGAAGAGACGATCGAAGTCTGGCAATGAGCACACAGGACCTGAACACAGTCGCGCCTTCAGCGTCTCAAATGCTGTCTCACATGCATCGTTCCAACCGATCTGTCCAGTCTTTCCTCCCTTGGTCAGGTCGGTTAGCGGGGCTGCTATGGCCGCGAAGTTAGGAACGAACCGGCGGTAATAATTTGCCAACCCAAGAAACGATCTGACTTGTTTCTTTGTTTGTGGTCGCGGCGCGTCTTTTATCCGCTGCATCTTGTCTCCCTCTGGTTTTATCTGACCGTCACCCACTGTATGCCCCAGATATTCCAACTGCTTGAACCCCAAGTAACACTTTGTAGGTCTGGCCGCCAACTGGACCTCTCTTAACCTACCAAAGAGCTGGGCAATACACTGTAAGTGACGTTCTTTAGTGGAGGAAGCAATCATGACATCGTCCATGAAATTGCTAACTTCTGTCAATCGCAAAGGTTCTAGTAACCTCCTCATCATTCGGGAAAAGATTGCCCCTGCCGTCTTTAACCCGAAAGGCATTACCTTCCACTGGAATTGTCCTGCCGGTGTGGTGAAAGCAGTTTTCGGTTTGTCGCTCTCTAACATGGGTACTTGCCAGTAGCCTTTAGCTAGGTCTAACTTACTCAAGTACTTAGCCTTGGACAGTAAGGAAAATAGGTACTCCACGTCAGGCATTGGCTCAGCATCGAACACGACCTTTTGATTCAGTTTCCTAAAATCTACACAAAACCTAACAGTGCCATCCTTCTTCACCAAGACGATCGGTGAGTTGTATGGGGAATTGGCTCTCTCGATTACTCCCATCTCTAGCATAGCATCCACTTCGGCTTTGACTACCTCTAGCTGAGAATGAGGTAGAGGATATTGCTTCGTTCCCACCGGCACTTCATCAGTCAAGTGGATTTCACACGAGTCTAGTGTCGTCCTCAACGGATAATCTGTCAAAATATCCTTAAACTGGACAGTCAGAGCTTGTATACTAGAATGGATTTCTGGACAGTTAGGATCAAGATGGACGTCGGAGGGTCCTTCAGACACTACCAAAGGAATGGTGGGTACTTCCTTTACCACCATGAATGCCTCTCCCCCCTCATCTTCGTCCTCCTCATCTATCACTACTGTAGCTACTGACACTCGTTCTTGGAACTTTTTCAACAGATTTGCATGGTACAGTTTATTTTTACTGCCCACCCGTACCCTGTAGTCACACTCTCCGACTCTCTCTAGAACTTCGAATGGTCCCTGCCAAGCCATCTCCAGCTTGTTGTGTTGAACTGGAAGTAACAGCAAAACCTTGTCTCCTGCACTAAAACTGCGTGGTTTGGCTCTGCGGTCAAAGTGCTGTTTCTGCTTTTTCGAAGCTAGCTTCAAATTCTGTTGCGCTAACCTGCACGTCTCTTCAATGCGATTCCGTAAATCTACCACGTACTGGCTTGCATCTCTCACCTCTTCTCCCATCTGCTCTTTCGTCCTGCAAAATTCTATCAGACTTTTCCCTGACGGAATTGCTCGGCCCTCTTCGGCCAACTTCCTAGCGCGAGCTAGAGTTTCGTCCTGGTTCTGCCACTCTATCAGTTGGGCAGGAGTCACATTGAGATCGGCCTGCTTAACGACTTTAAGCGCGCTCTCTCCTCCCTTTTCCCTCTGAATCTGAGCTCGAGTTTGGACTGCTGCTGCCATAGCACACTCACTGGCATCAATGGATACGGGACTCCGTTTCCCATCTGAAAAAGTCACCCAGTTCCCTAGGATTACGTCCGGTCCCATGCGCTCCATTACGATAAGCTCGATCGTCCCTCGCACGAATGGGGAATCGATTTCAACCCATGCAGTCGGATACTTATCGGACTTAGTATGGTCGACGGGATTGACGTCTATGAACCGACCTGTAAGATCCCTGGGTTCTATCCACTTGGCGGCGATCGCACTCATATCCGCGCCGGTATCACGCATGATACGAACTTCCTTTCCCTTGGCTAATCCCTTACTCCACGGGTCGTAGGGCCGGATCGTCCGCATCCCTACGGTCACGGGCTCTGTCATTACGGCTACTGTCTCAGGAGCAATGGTGACTTGGTTAACTGACGCCTTACTCTGACAGTTCCTTGCTAAGTGCCCTGGTTTATTACACTTGAAACACAGCCGTTCCCCAGTCCCCCTGCCTGAACTAGCTGGTTCTGCCCTATGTTCTGCTTTGGTCTCAGGGGGTTTATTCGACCCTTTGTCCTTCTTGAACGGCGGACGAATCGGCCCCCCACCCAATGGACGCGAGACTGCCCGTTTGGTGTCGATATGGAGCTGCGCTAGCTCCGCGGCCTCTTCACCATTCCTAGGACGTTTTTCCCTAACGAACATTTCCAGGTCTGCATTCATAATAGCATAAAGTTGCTCAGACAGAAACATGTCTAGCACTTGTTCTACGTCCTCTATGTTCTTATGGGCTAAAGTGAACCAACGCTTGACTGAGGTCTTCAACCTAACGAACAACTGTGGAAACGTTTCGAGACTCTCCTTTTTGGCTTCGCGAAACTGGCGCCTGTAATATTCAGGGTCACGCCTGAATCTTCTCAATAAGGTCTCCCTCACCACCTCAAAATCTTTCCCTTGCTCTACCGTCAGCCTAAGGTATGCATCACGGGCCTCCCCCTGCAATAGAGGTGCTAACCTGATCCCCCATACCTCTTTCGGCCACCCCTGGGTTTCGGCTACTCTCTCAAAGAGCTGAAGGTAAGATTCCACATCTTCCTTATCCTCTAACGGACGCATCTTGAGCGAGTAATGCTGACTAGACTCCGTAACTGACTTCTTTTCCGATGCTGCTAACTGTAACCTAAGCCGCGTTTCGGCCGCGACGAGCTCTTCTTTCCGTGCTTGTTCCGCGGCAGCTAGCTCTTCTTTCCGTGCTTGTTCCGCGGCAGCTAGCTTACGTTCGGTCAATGCTAAGTCATCCCGCCTAGCTTGCTCTGCTGCCTCACGGTCCATATGGAGCCGTCTCTCGGCTGCCTCGCGGTCCATCTGACGCTGCTTCTCTACTGCCTCGCGGTCCATCTGGAGCCGTCTCTCTAACGCCCTACGCTCTAGGTCACGTTCCCGTTTTTCTTCCTCTCTCCTAACTTCGGACAGGATGAACTGGGTTAGAGCTCCCCCACTAAGTCCTAGGCCCTCTCCTATCACTTTATACTGCTCATATGGGTTTACCATCACCCCTAACCCCTCTTTACTTTCCTGATCCCTACTGGGTGTCAGTCCTGCTGCAGTGAGAGTACGGGTAAGGGTACTCACCACCGTTTCCTTCCGAGAGGGAGTGGCCAAAGTGGCTCCTCTCTCTCCTGGACCCTCATCCCCTGCACCACCACCCTCGGACTCAGGGTCGTGCCCCGACGTGGCACGGGTGGCCCTGGTATCCCGTTTAGGGGGCATCCTGGTGTGGGTGTCACGGAGGCAGCGACGACAACTGCTCCCCAGCAGGACCCCTGACAAAGAAAAAACAAAACAAATAAATACACAGAATACAAACAACGAATAAGGACTAGACAGTGACAAGAGCCGAAGGGTCCTCACCACTCGGTACCTGAGTAATGAGAGGCAACCACTCATGCCACCCCTCGTTTATGCGCACTGCACTCTCTGGCCGTGGCCCCCTGGCGCAATACGCCTCCACTCCCGCCAACCGCCCGCTAAATCTTACTCGTACCACAACACGAACACACGGTCACTGGCGCACAAAAAATACCCTAATCTACCTAACCTGTTACCTCCCCCTAATCCTTATCCCACCGCTGCCACCAAATATGTCACGACACGCCTGACGGAGTCAGGGCGCCGTGGACAATATGAGTGCAGACACTCGAGAAAACCCACCCACTCTAAATGAATAACGCAACGCCAGTGATAAACAACAAACAAATCCTTTATTACCTACCCTTACTCTAACTCCCACCCCGACCCACTAACGCCCCACACACTCACACATACCCACACATGCACTCATAACGTATTAACACTTAAAAAAAAGATTAACGTATAAAAAATGACTAACAAGTGAAAATGACTAACAGGTGAATATGACTAACAGGTGAATATGACTAACAGATGAATATGACTAACAGATGAATATGACTAACAGGTGATAATGACTAATATGGCCAACGGCTATACAAGGCGGGTAACTTTGTCTCTGTACAGTGTCCTCTGTCCCACACTAGACAGGGTGGCTCATAACGTACGAGTACTACCCCTGCACCACAGAGCACCGTAGCCGCGCTTGCCCACGCACGCCTGTGACCGACGCTCAGAACGTAGAATCAGCCTGCTGTAGCCCAACGTGCTTGTCCAACAGGACCGGCTAGCGAAGGCGTTCCGACTCCCGATGATGCGTCACCGTTGGTCGTGAATGATGAGATCGAAGAACGAAATCTTCGAAGCCAATGATCGAAGCCAGTGATCGAAGCCAGTGATCGAAGCCAATGATCGAAGCCAGTGATCGAAGCCAATGATCGAAGCCAATGATCGAAGCCAATGATCGAAGCCAGTGCACTGGAAAAGGGCGCATTGTCAGTCAAAGTGCCAACACAGTTAATTCTGGCCTATTTGACACGCACCTACTCACAAACCACGTGAGTTGTGTCTCGTCTCACCCTAATACCTGCCTTGTCCATATTAAATATACACTCATGGATATGAAAGCTTCCTATGTACATTCAACATTCACCAGGTCTGCACTATTCTATTACACTAGCATTAAGCTAGCACAACCACTTTTGTATAATAACATTGCCACTGCTAAAACCAACATTATCAAAATATCCCGATGTACATACAAAGATATGAAATAATCACCAGCAACCACCCAACGTGACAATCTTATTACATTACATCTAGGACTTAATACCAATATATATTTGAAAGGATACCCACTTTAATTCATTTTACAACATGGCCCTTTAAATATACTCACTCGGCGACAGCCGACATAAACTAAATCCGACACCCACCACATTACAACCCAACCTAAAAAACATGGTTAAAGACTCAATTAAAACATCACTAAAAAACTAGACGAACATACCCTTCCGCCCCTATATACACATTCACACACCCGAGAGCACAGCAGCTAACTGAGGAAAATGGCATGAATTTACCTGTCACTGGTGAGTCCTCCGGCGGGACGAGACAAAACAAGACGAAGACGAACCGGAGGGGTCTTCTGATGAGCAGCAGCCGTGGTCACAAGTCTCTCGGGACACCCACACCCAGGAACACTGGCCGTGGTCTTGCAGGGAGGGTAAAAGAACCCTCACACAGCTTGTCAAGGGCTCCAAACGAGGCCGCACCCTGACCCAGACTCTCACTTCGCTGGCTAACTCCGCTGATTGACTAATATCCTACTGCTACCTCGCAGGTTAACTTTGCTTCTGAACACTGTTCGGTTTAAAGCTACTTGACTAAAGCGTGCAACCGCTGTACTCGCTCACTGTTAAGCTTGCTGCACGGGCTTTACGATTACGCTCACACTACGTTTATTAACTTCCCTAAACTAAGGCTATGTACAGAATTCGGCGATCTACATTTATTAACAGAAAAACGACTTGGCGAAAAAAATAAAACAACATGTCACATCCGTTACGTGACATAGAGTAGCAGGACAGTTTGGAAGATAGGCATTGCTATGCCTAAAACTTTTTATCCTGAATAAAAACGTTTCATCATCATCATCTCTCTTTCTCTGGCCTCATCTACACGCATTTTCTTTCGCTCGCTCCTGCACGTGCTCGCACATACTCTTGTCTCTCGTGTTCAGGTTCTTTCCGAGTCTCTCTCTTACGATTTTTCGTTGACGTCATATTTACTTTTTCCGCACTTTTGTTCTTCCTTTTCTTTTATTTTACGTCACCTCCTTCAGTTGCCACATTCCTTCTGCCAAAGAAGATAAGTAGCGGCTAATCTCTCTGTTTGTTTGTTTGTCTATTTTGACAAAGGGTATTTACCCGAAATATTAATAAATTGTGTTGTATCCGTCTTTTCTAAGCGTGTTTCTTTCTCCGTTGGGTACTTCTAAGGAAACTGTGTGCTGAGCAGCTAAGGTTGTGGCATAGATACATCAATGCCTTGCTCTTCTCACATCGTGAAGTTCCTCAGGATTCGACAGGGTTTTCCCCTTTTGAATTACTGTACGGTAGGACTGTAAGGGGGCCCATGCACATCCTGAAGGAGCTGTGAACCAAGGATATCGACGCACATGAGGTGAAGATCAGCTACCAGTACGTCTTCGACTGAGAGAGAAGCTGGAAGATACCCTCAGGATAGCTCGAGAAGAACTGGGGAAGGCGCAGAACAAAGGGGAGCATTACTATGATCGTAAGGCAAAACCTCGACGATTTCAGCCAGGTGACCAGGTGTTGATTCTTCTTCTTATCGACAACAATAAACTCCTGATGAATTGAAAGGGACCCTACGTTGTCGACACAGTGGTTGGTATCAACGACTACAGAGTCAAGATCAACAACAAAGTGAAGACTTACCATGCTAATCTGCTGAAGAAGTATATTGAGAGAGGTCGTCAAGACAGACCACAACTGGCCGTATCGGTGCGTCTTGCTGATGACGAAAGATTAGACGACGAAAACCTGTTCGACCCAGGACCAGTGACCCTTGAACTGTGTGAATTGTGAACTGTAAGTTGTGATTTAGTGTTGTTCCAGAAATGAACTTCGACTTTGATTTTCGTTATATCAAGGGTTCGCAGAACTTTGGAGCGGATTACCTGAGCAGAGCAGTTTGAATGAACATTTCTGTGTTCAGAACAGTTTAAAGAAATATTTAGATGTCCATGACAGTTTAAAGAGACATGTCTTCGCTCAGGACAGCTTAAATGAACTATGAGACGATTATTTTAAAATAGTTGGTTTGATTTTATTTTGATGTGAAATTTTTATGGTTTTGTGTAGGTTTATACAACCACAACCGTAATTGTTTAAGATTTGAGAAGAACGTTTTGTGAAATTTCGTTCTAAAGAGGGGGTAATGTTACGATTGTGGTTGTGTTGTCCTGTGAGAGCATACATGTGTTAATCGTAGGAAACGATCCGATATTATTTGAGCTATCATGGTTACGATTCACGTACCTTTTCGGTGGGATTTTCTTTTGTTCGCTTTGTTATGATACGCTAGATTTGTTTCGGAAGTTTCTAGCGAAGTCGCAAGGAGAAAAGCGGTCAATTTTTGGACTGTGTAGTTACGCTGAGAAAAGACCAGAATGTTAGAGAAAAATCGCGCTCTGTCTAGTGACCTAGCATATGTAACATCAAAGCGTCGGCAACCTTTTGAAACTCGGTATCAAAGTGTAAAGCCGTTCTTATTGTCACAGTTGTTTACTGTGCGCGTGAAGTTGGCAGCCAATCGGTGTATTTTTTGAAAGATTGTGAAATTTCTGGAAAGGTCCCGGCTAGGTCGTGAACTACCTTTTAAAACGGTTGTGTGACATCATTACACATTAAGATTTGGGGCTGAAATGATAATGAACAATTTTCGTAGCCTATTGTAGTTATTCTAGAAAAGTTTTTCTTTATTAATATTTATGAGTTTCAGTTACGTAGATTATTCTGATTGGTTGCGTTGTATGATTTTCTAGGATTGTTCTAGAAATTGGTGCACTATAAAAGATTGGTGCTGGGAAGCGCGGATATACATTGTCTTGCATTGTCAGTTGTAGAGACACACAGTTTATCGTAGGTACGTGGCCCGTATAGGGTGTACATTGTGAGAGACGCAGAGTTGACATTGTATCAGTGTTGGTGCATTTGTAAATGCATTGTGTGGAGATCGCATCGCTGAATTAAAATATTGTTGGAACTGTTACTGCAGTATTGTCTAGATCCTTAAGCCACGTGTGACGGGTTGCAGCTGAATGAAGTTTATTTAAAAGAAACTTACGTACGTGCGTCTAGTGTGTTTATCATACTACGACTATGACTCAACCACGTAACAAATATAATTATCTACATTTTCATTCACACACTCGTGCTTCATAAAACAGATTAGATTTGAAACACACCATAACAAAGTCATTACAGTGACAAAGACTATAACATGACGCACCGGGGAAAAGATTGTACTTTACACACCCACTTACTATCTTCGAAAATAAAAAACCTAAGCATAAACACATAACATACCTTAGTTATCCATCTTGGTAAATAACTATATCGAAAAATTCTCAACAGTTTCTAGACCACCACAACTGAACTAAATTCACGCTACACAACCGAACTCAATCTTATTAACGCATACTACCTTTAACGCACTAGCTGTCGATAATACATAAAAAACGTAGCTGAAATCTCGGTTTCACAGTCTGGGAATACTGCTCGTGTATCCGACATAATTACGTCTGCCCTCTCTGAGAGTATAGCAACTAATAATTACTCTTCAGCTCTGTTAGGCTGAGCTGCGCCATTCAAACTCCGTGCAAATAGTTGCCCTAGAGATCGCACGGAACCTAGTGCACACACGGAATATTTGGTACAAAAATACCGCTGACACGGCTTCACAACGCACAAACCTTGTATGAACTTTTTGCATGGGCATAGAGCGTCATCTCAAATGTGTTAATTAAATACTAGTTTAAGGGTACTATGAAGTTGTGGATGACATTTTAATTTGTGACTGAGTATGTAAAATCAATAGAATTTGGCAAACGCAGCTATTTCAACCGGCGCCCGATACCGATGAATTCGTTCGGCAGAAAATACGAACCCTTACACATCTTTTCCGCTGGTATCGTCGGTAGATGTAAAGTAATTGTACCTAAG
>BTPG01000006.1:10162897-10165397 GCA_036245525.1 Semisulcospira habei
CTGGTTTATCTAACTTTGATTATGTTGTTTGTTTCATCATTAATGCTTTTCTGGTATAAATAAATCTTGGAACCTTACTTCTATCTTATGATGCTCAGCTAGAGTGAGAGCAAGACTGAGACTGTGCGTGTGTACGTGCGAGAAGTTTGTGTGTACGTCCGTGCATGTATGACGGTGTGACTGATCGTGCGAGCGCACCTTAGCAGCTCAGTAGGAACGATAACAACAAACACCAAATCCAGTCAAAATAGGTTTTTTTCTGGATACTGTGGTCAGTCCATTGCGCAGATAATTTGACTTTTGAACACAACGCGAGGCACTGAAATAAATACGGATTTTGTGCGCATGCGGGACTAGAGTAGACTTATAGTTTACTCTCCACAGCAATCTCCAGCCCTTCCCTAGATCACAAAAGGGATTCAGACTAAACTCTGTAGGCACTTGAGTACTGTATTAAGATGGGCAGGTTTTGTCTATCTGATATAAGTCGCCTACACCCAGTCAGTCCGGTTACACGTCAAAATGTCGGCAATATTTTGCAACACGGTATTAAAGCCGCTCAAATATTCATAGTTGCTTTCTGTACGCGTGAAGTTTAGCAGCCAGTATATATTACGAAAAGTCGGGAAATGTTCAGAGAATGCGGGCAAGGTCGTGAACTGTCTGGCATACTTTTGTGAGAACGTCATAACGCGCCGGGATTTCCCAACATAGAGGCTGGAAATAGCAGTCAGATTGTTGTAGACTATGCTGGTGTATCCTTTTTCATTAATATATATAGTATTCTATTTGATTGGTTGTGTTGTATGAAGTTGCTGGATCATTCTGGAAAGCATGATACTATATACGACGAGGCTAGGAAGCGCGACTGTACATTGTTCAGTTGTAGAATTGCGATGTATCGTAGGTACGTGGCCCGTATATTATGATGTACATTGTGAGAGAAGCAGTGTAACAGTCACAGTTTTGACATTTTGCAAGGAGACATTGTATCAGTGTTGGTGCATTTGGGAATGCATTGTGTGGAGATCGCATCGCTGCAATAAAATATTGTCGGAACTGTTACTCCAGTGTTGTCTACATCCTTAAGCCATGTGTGACGGGTTGCAGCTGAGTAAAGTTTCTTTACAAGAATCGTACGTGCATGCGTGTGGTGTGTTTATCATACTACGACCACGACAACAAAACGTAACACCACCCTTAAACTAGCACGCTCGGTCTGTCAATAGAATTGTAATAAGTCCTTCAAAAGGGCAACTTCACAGTTTGCGGTCCTGGGTAGAATGTAGTAACGCTCGCACACTTTCAACCGGTCGCACGCACAGACTCACAAACGCAACAGGCACACACGGAAACCGCGCTAACTCTCAGTCAAACGCATTCATGCAATATAAACGCCAATTTTTTTCTTTGGCCTATAATAATCCTAATTTACAAAAGAACACGGTTTTTAAACACTCTTCACAAAATACACAATTCTCAACACCAGCACATCACACTCACATCCACACACGATTATAATAAAAGCCAGGATAGGTAAACAGTCCTCCTTATCCAAAACCTATTCAACTGGTGTTATCGTTCTGTATCGTTCGCACGTTCCCCCACGTCTAGGGATGTTGTTTGTTTCGTCACGTGTTCTTGAAGCTGTCACACGCTCTCCGAGCTGTGGACGTCCTCTGGACACGCTTCTCTAGCGCAGCCTTTGACCTGGCTGATACAAATATTGTTACGATTGTGGTTGTATTGTCTTGTGGGAGCATACATATGTTAATCGTAGGAAACGATCCAATATTTATTTGAGCTATCATGGTTACGATTCACGTACCTTTT
Source organism: Semisulcospira habei (assembly GCA_036245525.1). NCBI lineage: Eukaryota > Metazoa > Mollusca > Gastropoda > Semisulcospiridae > Semisulcospira > Semisulcospira habei. The sequence continues at coordinate 10,164,731 of BTPG01000006.1, forward strand.
TGGTGGGATTTTCTTTTGTTCGCGCGTGGAGCGGAGTTCGCTTTGTTATAATACGCTAGATTTGTTCCGGAAGTTTCTAGCGATGTCGCACGGAGAAAAGCGGTCAATGTTTGTACTGTGTAGTTACGCTGAGAATAGACCAGAACATTAGAGCAAAATCTAGTGACCTCGCATATGTAACATCAAAGCGTCGGCAACCTTTTGAAATTCGGTATCAAAGTGTAAAGCCGTTCTTATAGTCACAGTTGATTACTGCGCGCGCGTGAAGTTGGCAGCCAATCGGTGTATTTTTCGAAAGATTGTGAAATTTCTGGAAAGGTCCCGGCTAGGTCGTGAACTGCCTTCCATACTTTTGTGTGACATCATTGTCTTGCATTGTCAGTTGTAGAGACACACAGTTTATCGTAGGTACGTGGCCCGTATAGGGGTGTACATTTTGAGAGACGCAGTGTGACGGTGGTGTACGTTGTATGCGAAACTTTGTGGTCGCCAGTGTGGACATTTGCAGAGAGACATTGTATCAGTGTTGGTGCATTTGTAAATGCATTGTGTGGAGATCGCATCGCTGAATTAAAATATTGTTGGAACTGTTACTCCAGTATTGTCTACATCCTTAAGCCACGTGTGACGGGTTGCAGCTGAATGAAGTTTATTTAAAAGAAACTTG
>BTPG01000006.1:10170397-10377897 GCA_036245525.1 Semisulcospira habei
TTAAAACATCACTAAAAAACTAGACGAACATACCCTTCCGCCCCTATATACACATTCACACACCCGAGAGCACAGCAGCTAACTGAGGAAAATGGCATGAATTTACCTGTCACTGGTGAGTCCTCCGGCGGGACGAGACAAAACAAGACGAAGACGAACCGGAGGGGTCTTCTGATGAGCAGCAGCCGTGGTCACAAGTCTCTCGGGACACCCACACCCAGGAACACTGGCCGTGGTCTTGCAGGGAGGGTAAAAGAACCCTCACACAGCTTGTCAAGGGCTCCAAACGAGGCCGCACCCTGACCCAGACTCTCACTTCGCTGGCTAACTCCGCTGACTGACTAATATCCTACTGCTACCTTCGCAGGTTAACTTTGCTTCTGAACACTGTTCGGTTTAAAGCTACTTGACTAAAGCGTGCAACCGCTGTACTCGCTCACTGTTAAGCTTGCTGCACGGGCTTTACGATTACGCTCACACTACGTTTATTAACTTCCCTAAACTAAGGCTATGTACAGAATTCGGCGATCTACATTTATTAACAGAAAAACGACTTGGCGAAAAAAATAAAACAACATGTCACATCCGTTACGTGACATACCCCCCTCCCAGATCAAACACCCGGGTTTGATTACTATATGACTGTCCCAATACTGCTTCCACATTTACGGTTTCTACCACCCTGTTCTACTCAAAAAGTCAGCAGGTACATTTACTTTACCGGCTATGCTTTCTACTCTAATGGAAAATGGCTGCAACTGCAAAGCCCACCTCATCAGTCGACTGTTTGTGGATTTAGCTTGTTGCAAGTACTGCAATGGTCTATGGTCCGTCTGTACGACGAATGTCCTACCATACAGATACTGACGGAATTTTTGAATTCCCCACACGATTGCAAGACACTCCTTTTCGATGGTGGAGTAGTTACGCTCTGCTTTGGATAGTTTCTTGCTGGCGCATGCAACAGGCTGTAAACCGTTACCATGGTCCTGACATAATACGGCCCCTACCCCCCCTTCGGACGCATCTGTCTGCAACACGAAGAGACGATCGAAGTCTGGCAATGAGCACACAGGACCTGAACACAGTCGCGCCTTCAGCGTCTCAAATGCTGTCTCACATGCATCGTTCCAACCGATCTGTCCAGTCTTTCCTCCCTTGGTCAGGTCGGTTAGCGGGGCTGCTATGGCCGCGAAGTTAGGAACGAACCGGCGGTAATAATTTGCCAACCCAAGAAACGATCTGACTTGTTTCTTTGTTTGTGGTCGCGGCGCGTCTTTTATCCGCTGCATCTTGTCTCCCTCTGGTTTTATCTGACCGTCACCCACTGTATGCCCCAGATATTCCAACTGCTTGAACCCCAAGTAACACTTTGTAGGTCTGGCCGCCAACTGGACCTCTCTTAACCTACCAAAGAGCTGGGCAATACACTGTAAGTGACGTTCTTTAGTGGAGGAAGCAATCATGACATCGTCCATGAAATTGCTAACTTCTGTCAATCGCAAAGGTTCTAGTAACCTCCTCATCATTCGGGAAAAGATTGCCCCTGCCGTCTTTAACCCGAAAGGCATTACCTTCCACTGGAATTGTCCTGCCGGTGTGGTGAAAGCAGTTTTCGGTTTGTCGCTCTCTAACATGGGTACTTGCCAGTAGCCTTTAGCTAGGTCTAACTTACTCAAGTACTTAGCCTTGGACAGTAAGGAAAATAGGTACTCCACGTCAGGCATTGGCTCAGCATCGAACACGACCTTTTGATTCAGTTTCCTAAAATCTACACAAAACCTAACAGTGCCATCCTTCTTCACCAAGACGATCGGTGAGTTGTATGGGGAATTGGCTCTCTCGATTACTCCCATCTCTAGCATAGCATCCACTTCGGCTTTGACTACCTCTAGCTGAGAATGAGGTAGAGGATATTGCTTCGTTCCCACCGGCACTTCATCAGTCAAGTGGATTTCACACGAGTCTAGTGTCGTCCTCAACGGATAATCTGTCAAAATATCCTTAAACTGGACAGTCAGAGCTTGTATACTAGAATGGATTTCTGGACAGTTAGGATCAAGATGGACGTCGGAGGGTCCTTCAGACACTACCAAAGGAATGGTGGGTACTTCCTTTACCACCATGAATGCCTCTCCCCCCTCATCTTCGTCCTCCTCATCTATCACTACTGTAGCTACTGACACTCGTTCTTGGAACTTTTTCAACAGATTTGCATGGTACAGTTTATTTTTACTGCCCACCCGTACCCTGTAGTCACACTCTCCGACTCTCTCTAGAACTTCGAATGGTCCCTGCCAAGCCATCTCCAGCTTGTTGTGTTGAACTGGAAGTAACAGCAAAACCTTGTCTCCTGCACTAAAACTGCGTGGTTTGGCTCTGCGGTCAAAGTGCTGTTTCTGCTTTTTCGAAGCTAGCTTCAAATTCTGTTGCGCTAACCTGCACGTCTCTTCAATGCGATTCCGTAAATCTACCACGTACTGGCTTGCATCTCTCACCTCTTCTCCCATCTGCTCTTTCGTCCTGCAAAATTCTATCAGACTTTTCCCTGACGGAATTGCTCGGCCCTCTTCGGCCAACTTCCTAGCGCGAGCTAGAGTTTCGTCCTGGTTCTGCCACTATCAGTTGGGCAGGAGTCACATTGAGATCGGCCTGCTTAACGACTTTAAGCGCGCTCTCTCCTCCCTTTTCCCTCTGAATCTGAGCTCGAGTTTGGACTGCTGCTGCCATAGCACACTCACTGGCATCAATGGATACGGGACTCCGTTTCCCATCTGAAAAAGTCACCCAGTTCCCTAGGATTACGTCCGGTCCCATGCGCTCCATTACGATAAGCTCGATCGTCCCTCGCACGAATGGGGAATCGATTTCAACCCATGCAGTCGGATACTTATCGGACTTAGTATGGTCGACGGGATTGACGTCTATGAACCGACCTGTAAGATCCCTGGGTTCTATCCACTTGGCGGCGATCGCACTCATATCCGCGCCGGTATCACGCATGATACGAACTTCCTTTCCCTTGGCTAATCCCTTACTCCACGGGTCGTAGGGCCGGATCGTCCGCATCCCTACGGTCACGGGCTCTGTCATTACGGCTACTGTCTCAGGAGCAATGGTGACTTGGTTAACTGACGCCTTACTCTGACAGTTCCTTGCTAAGTGCCCTGGTTTATTACACTTGAAACACAGCCGTTCCCCAGTCCCCCTGCCTGAACTAGCTGGTTCTGCCCTATGTTCTGCTTTGGTCTCAGGGGGTTTATTCGACCCTTTGTCCTTCTTGAACGGCGGACGAATCGGCCCCCCACCCAATGGACGCGAGACTGCCCGTTTGGTGTCGATATGGAGCTGCGCTAGCTCCGCGGCCTCTTCACCATTCCTAGGACGTTTTTCCCTAACGAACATTTCCAGGTCTGCATTCATAATAGCATAAAGTTGCTCAGACAGAAACATGTCTAGCACTTGTTCTACGTCCTCTATGTTCTTATGGGCTAAAGTGAACCAACGCTTGACTGAGGTCTTCAACCTAACGAACAACTGTGGAAACGTTTCGAGACTCTCCTTTTTGGCTTCGCGAAACTGGCGCCTGTAATATTCAGCGTCACGCCTGAATCTTCTCAATAAGGTCTCCCTCACCACCTCAAAATCTTTCCCTTGCTCTACCGTCAGCCTAAGGTATGCATCACGGGCCTCCCCCTGCAATAGAGGTGCTAACCTGATCCCCCATACCTCTTTCGGCCACCCCTGGGTTTCGGCTACTCTCTCAAAGAGCTGAAGGTAAGATTCCACATCTTCCTTATCCTCTAACGGACGCATCTTGAGCGAGTAATGCTGACTAGACTCCGTAACTGACTTCTTTTCCGATGCTGCTAACTGTAACCTAAGCCGCGTTTCGGCCGCGACGAGCTCTTCTTTCCGTGCTTGTTCCGCGGCAGCTAGCTCTTCTTTCCGTGCTTGTTCCGCGGCAGCTAGCTTACGTTCGGTCAATGCTAAGTCATCCCGCCTAGCTTGCTCTGCTGCCTCACGGTCCATATGGAGCCGTCTCTCGGCTGCCTCGCGGTCCATCTGACGCTGCTTCTCTACTGCCTCGCGGTCCATCTGGAGCCGTCTCTCTAACGCCCTACGCTCTAGGTCACGTTCCCGTTTTTCTTCCTCTCTCCTAACTTCGGACAGGATGAACTGGGTTAGAGCTCCCCCCACTAAGTCCTAGGCCCTCTCCTATCACTTTATACTGCTCATATGGGTTTACCATCACCCCTAACCCCTCTTTACTTTCCTGATCCCTACTGGGTGTCAGTCCTGCTGCAGTGAGAGTACGGGTAAGGGTACTCACCACCGTTTCCTTCCGAGAGGGAGTGGCCAAAGTGGCTCCTCTCTCTCCTGGACCCTCATCCCCTGCACCACCACCCTCGGACTCAGGGTCGTGCCCCGACGTGGCACGGGTGGCCCTGGTATCCCGTTTAGGGGGCATCCTGGTGTGGGTGTCACGGAGGCAGCGACGACAACTGCTCCCCAGCAGGACCCCTGACAAAGAAAAAACAAAACAAATAAATACACAGAATACAAACAACGAATAAGGACTAGACAGTGACAAGAGCCGAAGGGTCCTCACCACTCGGTACCTGAGTAATGAGAGGCAACCACTCATGCCACCCCTCGTTTATGCGCACTGCACTCTCTGGCCGTGGCCCCCTGGCGCAATACGCCTCCACTCCCGCCAACCGCCCGCTAAATCTTACTCGTACCACAACACGAACACACGGTCACTGGCGCACAAAAAATACCCTAATCTACCTAACCTGTTACCTCCCCCTAATCCTTATCCCACCGCTGCCACCAAATATGTCACGACACGCCTGACGGAGTCAGGGCGCCGTGGACAATATGAGTGCAGACACTCGAGAAAACCCACCCACTCTAAATGAATAACGCAACGCCAGTGATAAACAACAAACAAATCCTTTATTACCTACCCTTACTCTAACTCCCACCCCGACCCACTAACGCCCCACACACTCACACATACCCACACATGCACTCATAACGTATTAACACTTAAAAAAAAGATTAACGTATAAAAAATGACTAACAAGTGAAAATGACTAACAGGTGAATATGACTAACAGGTGAATATGACTAACAGATGAATATGACTAACAGATGAATATGACTAACAGGTGATAATGACTAATATGGCCAACGGCTATACAAGGCGGGTAACTTTGTCTCTGTACAGTGTCCTCTGTCCCACACTAGACAGGGTGGCTCATAACGTACGAGTACTACCCCTGCACCACAGAGCACCGTAGCCGCGCTTGCCCACGCACGCCTGTGACCGACGCTCAGAACGTAGAATCAGCCTGCTGTAGCCCAACGTGCTTGTCCAACAGGACCGGCTAGCGAAGGCGTTCCGACTCCCGATGATGCGTCACCGTTGGTCGTGAATGATGAGATCGAAGAACGAAATCTTCGAAGCCAATGATCGAAGCCAGTGATCGAAGCCAGTGATCGAAGCCAATGATCGAAGCCAGTGATCGAAGCCAATGATCGAAGCTAATGATCGAAGCCAATGATCGAAGCCAGTGCACTGGAAAAGGGCGCATTGTCAGTCAAAGTGCCAACACAGTTAATTCTGGCCTATTTGACACGCACCTACTCACAAACCACGTGAGTTGTGTCTCGTCTCACCCTAATACCTGCCTTGTCTATATTAAATATACACTCATGGATATGAAAGCTTCCTATGTACATTCAACATTCACCAGGTCTGCACTATTCTATTACACTAGCATTAAGCTAGCACAACCACTTTTGTATAATAACATTGCCACTGCTAAAACCAACATTATCAAAATATCCCGATGTACATACAAAGATATGAAATAATCACCAGCAACCACCCAACGTGACAATCTTATTACATTACATCTAGGACTTAATACCAATATATATTTGAAAGGATACCCACTTTAATTCATTTTACAACATGGCCCTTTAAATATACTCACTCGGCGACAGCCGACATAAACTAAATCCGACACCCACCACATTACAACCCAACCTAAAAAACATGGTTAAAGACTCAATTAAAACATCACTAAAAAACTAGACGAACATACCCTTCCGCCCCTATATACACATTCACACACCCGAGAGCACAGCAGCTAACTGAGGAAAATGGCATGAATTTACCTGTCACTGGTGAGTCCTCCGGCGGGACGAGACAAAACAAGACGAAGACGAACCGGAGGGGTCTTCTGATGAGCAGCAGCCGTGGTCACAAGTCTCTCGGGACACCCACACCCAGGAACACTGGCCGTGGTCTTGCAGGGAGGGTAAAAGAACCCTCACACAGCTTGTCAAGGGCTCCAAACGAGGCCGCACCCTGACCCAGACTCTCACTTCGCTGGCTAACTCCGCTGACTGACTAATATCCTACTGCTACCTCGCAGGTTAATTTTGCTTCTGAACACTGTTCGGTTTAAAGCTACTTGACTAAAGCGTGCAACCGCTGTACTCGCTCACTGTTAAGCTTGCTGCACGGGCTTTACGATTACGCTCACACTACGTTTATTAACTTCCCTAAACTAAGGCTATGTACAGAATTCGGCGATCTACATTTATTAACAGAAAAACGACTTGGCGAAAAAATAAAACAACATGTCACATCCGTTACGTGACATAGAGTAGCAGGACAGTTTGGAAGATAGGCATTGCTATGCCTAAAACTTTTTATCCTGAATAAAAACGTTTCATCATCATCATCTCTCTTTCTCTGGCCTCATCTACACGCACTGATTTTCTTTCGCTCGCTCCTGCACGTGCTCGCACATACTCTTGTCTCTCGTGTTCAGGTTCTTTCCGAGTCTCTCTCTTACGATTTTTCGTTGACGTCATATTTACTTTTTCCGCACTTTTGTTCTTCCTTTTCTTTTATTTTACGTCACCTCCTTCAGTTGCCACATTCCTTCTGCCAAAGAAGATAAGTAGCGGCTAATCTCTCTGTTTGTTTGTTTGTCTATTTTGACAAAGGGTATTTACCCGAAATATTAATAAATTGTGTTGTATCCGTCTTTTCTAAGCGTGTTTCTTTCTCCGTTGGGTACTTCTAAGGAAACTGTGTGCTGAGCAGCTAAGGTTGTGGCATAGATACATCAATGCCTTGCTCTTCTCACATCGTGAAGTTCCTCAGGATTCGACAGGGTTTTCCCCTTTTGAATTACTGTACGGTAGGACTGTAAGGGGGCCCATGCACATCCTGAAGGAGCTGTGAACCAAGGATATCGACGCACACGAGGTGAAGATCAGCTACCAGTACGTCTTCGACTGAGAGAGAAGCTGGAAGATACCCTCAGGATAGCTCGAGAAGAACTGGGGAAGGCGCAGAACAAAGGGGAGCATTACTATGATCGTAAGGCAAAACCTCGACGATTTCAGCCAGGTGACCAGGTGTTGATTCTTCTTCTTATCGACAACAATAAACTCCTGATGAATTGAAAGGGACCCTACGTTGTCGACACAGTGGTTGGTATCAACGACTACAGAGTCAAGATCAACAACAAAGTGAAGACTTACCATGCTAATCTGCTGAAGAAGTATATTGAGAGAGGTCGTCAAGACAGACCACAACTGGCCGTATCGGTGCGTCTTGCTGATGACGAAAGATTAGACGACGAAAACCTGTTCGACCCAGGACCAGTGACCCTTGAACTGTGTGAATTGTGAACTGTAAGTTGTGATTTAGTGTTGTTCCAGAAATGAACTTCGACTTTGATTTTCGTTATATCAAGGGTTCGCAGAACTTTGGAGCGGATTACCTGAGCAGAGCAGTTTGAATGAACATTTATGTGTTCAGAACAGTTTAAAGAAATATTTAGGTGTCCATGACAGTTTAAGGGGACATGTCTTCGCTCAGGACAGCTTAAAGGAACTGTGAGACGATTATTTTAAAATAGTTGGTTTGATTTTATTTTGATGTGAAATTTTTATGGTTTTGTGTAGGTTGATACAACCACAACCGTACTTTTTTTTCAGATTTGAGAAGAACTTTTTGTGAAATTTCCTTCTAAAGAGGGGGTAATGTTACGATTGTGGTTGTGTTGTCCTGTGAGAGCATACATGTGTTAATCGTAGGAAACGATCCGATATTTATTTGAGCTATCATGGTTACGATTCACGTACCTTTTCGGTGGGATTTTCTTTTGTTCGCTTTGTTATGATACGCTAGATTTGTTCCGGAAGTTTCTAGCGAAGTCTCAAGGAGAAAAGCGGTCAATTTTTGTACTGTGTAGGTACGCTGAGAATAGACCACAATGTTAGAGCAAAATCGTGCTCTGTCTAGTGACCTCGCATATGTAACATCAAAGCGTCGGCAACCTTTTGAAACTCGGTATCAAAGTGTAAAGCCGTTCTTATAGTCACAGTTGTTTACTGTGCGCGTGAAGTTGGCAGCCAATCGGTGTATTTTTTGAAAGATTGTGAAATTTCTGGAAAGGTCCCGGCTAGGTCGTGAACTGCCTTCCAAACTTTTGTGTGACATCATTACACTTTAGGATTTGGGGCTGAAATGATAATGAACAATTTCCGTAGCCTATTGTAGTTATTCTAGAAAAGTTTTTATTTATTAATATTTATGAGTTTCATTTACGTAGATTATTCTGATTGGTTGCGTTGTATGATTTTCTAGGATTATTCTAGAAATTGGTGCACTATAAAAGATTGGTGCTAGGAAGCGCGGATATACATTGTTTTGCATTGTCAGTTGAAACTTTGTGTCGCCAGTGTGGACATTTGCAGAAGAGACATTATATCAGTGTTGGTGCATTTGGAAATGCATTGTGTGGAGATCGCATCGCTGAATTAAAATATTGTTGGAACTGTTACTGCAGTATTGTTTAGATCCTTAAGCCAAGTGTGACGGGTTGCAGCTGAATGAAGTTTATTTAAAAGAAATTTACGTGCGTGCGTCTAGTGTGTTTATCATACTACGACTATGACTCAACCACGTAATAAATATAATTATCTACATTTTCATTCACACACTCGTGCTTCATAAAACAGACTAGATTTGAAACACACCATAACAAAGTCATTACAGTGACAAAGACTATAACATGACGAACCGGGGAAAAGATTGTACTTTACACACCCACTTACTGTCTTCGAAAAAAAAAAACCTAAGCATAAACACATAACATACTTTAGTTATCCATCTTGGTAAATAACTATATCGAAAAATTCTCAACAGTTTATAGACCACCACAACTGCACTAAATTCACGCTACACAACCGAACTCAATCTTATTAACGCATACTACCTTTAACGCACTAGCTGTCGATAATACATTAAAAAAAACGTAGCTGAAATCTCGGTTTCACAGTCTTGAAATACTGCTCGTGTATCCGACATAATTACGTCTGCCCTCTCTGAGAGTATAGCAACTCTTCAGCTCTGTTAGGCTGAGCTGCGCCATTCAAACTCCGTGCAAATAGTTGGCCTCGAGATCGCATGGAACCTCGTGCACACACGGAATATTAGGTACAAAAATACCGCTGACACGGCTTCACAACGCACAAACCTTGTATGAACTTTTTTGCATGGGCAAATGTTTTAATTACATACTAGTTTAAGGGTACTATGAAGTTGTGGATAACATTTTATTTTGTGACTGAGTATGTAAAATCAACAGTATTTGGCAAACGCAGCTATTTCAACCGGCGCCCGATACCGATGAATTCGTTCGGCAGAAAATACGAACCCTTACACATCTTTTCCGCCGGTATCGTCGGTAGCTGTGAAGTAGTTGTACCTAAGATGAGTGTGCCGTGAGCAGAGTATGCACACGCAATTCTTCATTTGAATTAGTTTACAACTGTGGAGAAAACACACACACACACACACACACACACACACACACACACACACACACACACACACACACACACACACACACACACACACACACACACACACACGCACGCACACACACACACATACACAAGACACACACGCACACACACACACGCACACACATACATACACACACACAAGTACACAACATACTTTATGAGATTTCTTTCGTAACTGACATTTTTTACAAATCGTCTGATTAATTTGTTTGTAGTTTTTGTGGATTCGATGATGTAGTAACCTTGTATAAACCGAAAACAATGTGACTGACAAGCGTATGATGTTTTGATGCAAAAAAAATGTGTGCCTCAATATTTTCTAAATTGTATTTTTAAAAGGTAAAACACAAAAACAAAACAGTTTACGATATTTTTTCCGACCAATTATTTTTGTAACCTGCGTGGTCCTCTTCTGGAAGGTTATGATTTCTTTGTTTGTTATTTCTTTGTTGTTGATATTGCTTGACATTTTAATAATGTGTCTATTACAGGAAGAATGATTGAACAGGCGTGCACGACTGGCAGCACGAGTGAATGTGTCACCGGTGCCTCTTGTACCAGCGCCTTGTGCACGTGCCGTTTTGGACAAACAGTGAGCAATGACAAGAAAACATGCAGTAAGGATCTCATAAAGTTATTTGAGTAGTAGCAACTTAGTCACTCAGTCACTCACTCACGGGTTGGCAGAGTTTACAAACCAAAGCAAATACAAAGGTGAACAATAATACTATACAGTTCACCACGCTTCTTCAAGTCGAACCTGTCCGTCCTTATCCGTCGAACTCTTCACCGAGTTGTTCTGCTCAATCGTTTTCAGTCTCTAATGGCGCACTGAGCGGCGCTTGCCTTGTGATTAAGCATTCACAACCACTGCAACAGACACATGTGACGTCACAGCATCGAAATGCCGATAGAATGTGTTATTTAACTCATTCAGCCCGGACAGGCCACATCAAAACATTGATCGAGCATGATAGTTCAAAGGTAGTGCCAGAATAGTTTGGCGCCCATGGGCCCCAAGCGATTCTGGCAACACCCTTAATCAATCATGCTCGATCTGTCTCTAGAATTGTAGTATCTATCCATCCATCCCTCCATCCCTCCCTCCCTCCCTCCTTCCCTCCATCCATCCATCCATCCATCCCTCTCTCTCTCTCTCTCTCTCTCTCTCTCTCTCTCTCTCTCTCTCTCTATATATATATATATATATATATATATATATATATATATATATATATATATATATATATATATATATATATTATATATATATATATATATATATATATATATATATATATATATATATATATATATATATATATCTTTAAAGCACTTTTTATTCAATAAATGTGTATTTATGCGTAAGATCACACTTTCAAAATCACCTAGATATCTCGCTGCTCTCTTTAAGGCTCTCCACACTCCGTACCCGACACTGAGGAACGACCTGGTAGTGCCTAGGCCCCGCCTTGACATTTTTAAATCGGCCTTGTCATATTCAGCAGCCAAAGAATGGAATTTACTTCCAAAAGAAATAAAATCTAAAACGACCATAAATGCTTTCAAGACACGGCTTCATCAGCATTTGCTACAAATGCAAGCGTAAAATGCTTTTGTTTTAGAATGATGTGGTATTTTGAATTTGTCTATCTGATTGTTGTTGTTGTTTTTTTGTGGTTTTTTTTTGTAATCTTATGGTACACTTGTTAGATGGTAGCGCATGTGTATCTCATTATGTGTATTAAATGTGTTTATGATGTTTTTGTATATGATCGCCATATGTACACACTGGCTGTATCCCTGCTGTCACCTTCGAGCGGCATCTGATCGAGGGGGGCAGCCAGTATGACTCGCCTTGTTGGGCGCTTATGGTGTGTCAGTGCGTGCGGCCCCGTGAGTGGGTGTGTAAGTAGTTTAGCAAGGACAAGTTGGAAGAAAGGTCTTCAGACCTAAATCTTTTTATCCTTGGAAAATAAAGATTCATTGTCATTCTCTCTCTCTCTCTCTCTCTCTCTCTCTCTCTCTCTCTCTCTCTCTCTCTCTCTCTCTCTCGCTCTCACTCTCTCTCTCTCTCTCTCTCTCTCTCTCTCTTTCTATCTCTATCTATCTCTATCTCTCTCCATCTCTCTATCTGTATCTCTCTGTCTGTCTGTCTGTCTGTCTATATCCCGTAGTCTTGCCGACCTTTGGGGCACCACTGATGACTTGGCAACCAGCTCCTTCCATTCCACTCTGTTCTCTTCCATCCTTAGCGTATCCCCCAGCCTCAGTCCTGTCCACTCTGAGATATTGTCTTTTCCTCTGTCTTCCTCTCCTTCGTCCTCCTTGCCCTGCAGGATTGTTTTGGTAAGCTCTGTTGAACGCTTGACATGCCCATACTACTTCAGTTTGCGTTTTTTTTTTTCTCCAGAATGGCTAATAGGTCTTCATAGGGCCCGATGAATTGCCTGATTTTGCTTCCCACTTCCTCGTTCGTGATGTGATCTCTGTATAAAAATGCCAAGCAGTCTTCGAAAACATCTCATTTCAGTGGTTTGTATCCTCCTTTCAAGGTCTGCTGTGAGGGTCCATGACTCGCAGGCATACAAGAACACTGAGATGACTAAGGAGCGCATCAGTCTGATCTTGGAGCAGAGTGTAATGTTTCTGTCCTTCCATACGGTATTCAATCTTGTTGGTGCTGTTGTTGTCTGCGCATTCCTGGACAGTATTTCTGGCTTTGATTCCTCATCTGTCACAATGGCTCATAAGTATTTGAATGTATTAACTGTTTCCAGTTTTTGGCTTCCAATCATGACGTCAGTGCCAATGCCACTGGTGTTATTTGTCATCAGTTTGGTCTTCTCTGCACTGATTTTCATCACTTACGCAATGGCTGTACTGTCCAGCTTCTCCATCAGCTGAGCTAGCTCCTTCTCTTTTCCTGCAAGGCCATTAATGTCATCCAAAAAGCGCAAGTTCGTGATTGCTCTGCCTCCAATATTGACAGTTCCTTCATGATCTTTTAAAGCGTCTGTCATGATTTTTTTCCAGGAAGATGTTGAAAAGAGTAGGTGAGAGCAAGCAGCCTTGTCTGACTCCGACTGTAGTCATATACCAGTTTCCTACTTTGCCATTGAAGCAGACTGCGCTAGTGGCCTTGTTGTAGAGGTTTGCTATGACTTTGATCAGGTTGGCATTGATGTTGTATAGCTTCATGGTGGACCAAAGGGCTGCATGACACACCCTGTCAAACGCTTTCTTAAAATCCACAAAGACATGATAGAGGTCTTGCTGTTGCTGGAGGTACCTCTCACATATAACTCTCAGGTTGAAGATCTGCTCAGTTGTGCTGCGCCCTGGTCTGAAGCCTGCCTATTCCTCAGCTAAGATTTCATCTGCCTGTGGCTTTAGCCAGATCAGTCGGATCTGTAACATGACTTTGCATGGGTGGCATATAAGACTGATCGTTTGATAATTCTGGCATTGATGTAAGTTGCCTTTTTGGGGGAGAGTTATTATAAGTGATTGTGTCCATGGTGTGGGCCAATCCCCTGACTGCCAGATCTTATTGCAGATTGTTAGTAAGGCGCTTATCATGTCTTCTCCCTCTTGCTTGGACTAGCTCTGCAGAGATGTTGTCTGCTCCTGCTGCCTTCCCTTTTTTCAACGACTTTATTGCAGCCTCTACTTCTTCTCGGAGGATGGGATAGTTGCCATTGTCGGTCACGGGTGGGTTGACAAGTATGCCTGGGTCCCCTGTATCTCGGTGGTTGTACAAATCTGAGCAGTACTCTGTCCATCTCTTCAGTATGTCTTGGTCTTCCGTAAGACAGTTCCCTTCACTATCTTGAATGATCGAGGAGCGTCTTTGTTTTATACTGGTCAGGTCTTTCACCAGCTGGTATGCTTTTTGCTATTATTTTTGTTCAGATTTTCTTTTTTCTACGTGATCTTCAATCCACTTATTCTTTGCCTTTTTCGTGCTTTTCTTGATATCCTGGTTACTTTCCCTGTATTGTTTAGCTCCTTCTATCTCTGATATCTTTTTCTTTAATTCTTGACGCTTGTCACATGGAACAAAGATGTCGGCTGTAACCCAAGGTTTATTTGTTTTTCGGTGTTAGCCAAGGATCTCACTGGCTGTTTGGCAAATGGCAAATTGTAATATAGCCCTTTTGAAATCAACTTCGCAATTGGAAATTCTGAGAACGAATGTGTTAATTACGGACTTAGTATAAGGGTACTATTAAAATGTTGATGACATTTTAACTTTTCTTTGTATATAAACTTTCAGAAAATTACCAGAAATGCAGGGGACCGCATTCACTTCGCAGTTTTGCAACGTGATATAACTCTATAGAATATATATCTTTAATAAAAGTATTGAGAGATTAATAATAATAATAATAATAATAATTATTATTATTATTATTATTATTATTATTATTATTATTATTATTATTATTATTATTACTCAGTATGGTGTTTTATTATTTAAAGGTTCTATTGCTGAATGTCGCCTTGGACTGAATCTTCAGTTTTCTGAGAGCTTCCAACTTTTCAAAAAGATTGAAGTATTTGTAGCCCATGTGAATATTACTGTTTTGACCTTTGCAAGAGCCTGTTGCCGTAGCCCTTAAAGACTTGCACGACATTGTAGCCTCAAATAGCTTGTTTTGTCACCTTTTCTTTTAGTTTAGCTAGCAACTGGTTTTGCCCTTTGCGCTGTGAGATGGCCTTAGTCACCTGCTCGGCGATATACCTACCTAAGCAAAGTTCCTCTTAGATATTTCTCTTGGTATCACCGGTTAGTTGTAATGCTGACCATGGTGCTATATCTAGCACAGTGCAACATCTTCAGATGTTTGTTTGAAAAGTTTCGTTGTTTGTTTGTTTGTCTTTTCCCCGTACGTCCAGATTTCGTGCTGCATGATGCGAAGTGTTTGTATTTGTCAGAATCATTTAGTAATAAAATAGAAATGTTTTTCTTTCGTAAAGTTTCAGTTCAAGGCACTCTGAACGGCGCTTGCCTGGTGGGTTTGACATGCTCAGACAATGCAACGGACACGTGTGACGCTACAACATCGAAATGCCGTAAGGATGTGTTCTTTAATTCATTCAGCCTCAAACCGCCACATCTAGACATGTATCGATCATGATAGGTCAAGTGTGGTGCCAGAATAGATATTCGCCCATAAGCGCCAAGCTATTATGGCACCACCCTTGAACTATCGTGCTCGATCTGTCAATAGAATTGTAATACAGTCCTTCAAAAGGGCAACTTCACAGTTTGCGATCCTGGGATACAATGTTGTAACCCTTGCAATCTTTCAACCGGTCGCACGCACAGACTCTCAAACGCAACGAGCACACACGGAAACCAGTCTAACTCTCAGCCAAACGCATTCGCGCAGTATAAACGCAAAACATCATATCCTTCTTTATTTGGCCCTGTAACACACGCAGGTTCGCCCCAGTCGCTCATACAGACTCTCGCACAACAGACACATACACAGCCACTGACTCAGTCGGGCGCATTCACGCGGTAAAACGCAACACACTAGCTCTCTTTGTAAGTTAAACTTTATAAAAGATAAACAATAAAAGAACTCTAAAAAAATTATCAAAATTATTTACAACACCCCTTTTCACTATAAGCACATCACATACACAGACACAATGTAAATGCCAGGCTAGGTAATTGTCTCTCACAATCCAACCTGTTTTACTGGTGTTCTCATTTGGAAACGTTCTGTCCTTTCATGTCTAGGTGTGTAAGTCCTTCGTCGCACGCGTCAAAATTTGCTCAGACCCTTTTTCGTTGTCCCCGTCTTTGAAATCACCCTCGTGGTGGACAAAAGACGTTAAGCCCTAAACATTTAACATTTTTTTCCTCGCACGCTTCCTAGTCGTCCCATTTCTCGTACCGTGGACGTCTTCTTAATTCGCTCCATAGCGCAGTCCTTTCTGACCCGGGTGTCTCGGCACCGGTCGCTCAGTCCCTGAGTAAAGAGATGATCTCACAATAGGTCCCTCGACGGTAGCCTCTGGTGACTGACCTCTCGGCGTCCGTCGCTCCGCTCCCAACAAGCACTCTGAATAAATAATAAAATCCTCAATCATAAAACTTGCTAAACATTCACATATTGGATAATATGAGATACATTACGTAACCTGGCTGATACAAATAACACTCACACGTTCATACACACATACACCTGCTTCGTAACCCGCACAACGTTCGTAACACCCAATAACTCTGTCACTACCTTGAAAAAGACTATAACTTTACACTCTCGTCATACATTATCACATACACTGTAAAAGACTATACTTAACCACGTACTACCTTCCTAAACTAATTAGGCATGCACACCTCACATTCCTTAGTTATCCATCTCGATACATAACTACATAGGCAAAACACCGGTTGCCTCAACGAATTCCAAACTCAGATAAATGAGCCAAACCAACGCTACACAACCGAATTACCTCCTACTAACGCATATTATCTTTAACTCAGTAGCTGTTAAAAATACATATAAAAACATACCTGAATTATAGGTTTCAGAATCGTGGAATACGGCTAGTGTATCTGACATGCATCCGTTCTTACTAACAGTCTAGCCCGCACTGAATTTCTACAATTCTGTTCGCCTGAACTCACTAAAAGCCCCGTTCAAAACGTTTCACTGTGATTTAACGTGGGCCTCGTGCCCTACGAAATATGTCACACAACACACGGGTGACAAAACCGTACTGTACTAAACCCTCTGTGAGAAACCTATGCGTGAGCATAGAGTTTTATCACAGTCTTAATTAACAAAAGAACACGGTTTCAAAAACTCTTCACAGAATACACATTTCTCAGCACTAGCACCTCACACTCACATCAACACACAATAATATAAAAGCCAGGTTCAGTAAACTGTCCTCCTTATCCAAAATCTGCTTAAGGTTGTTGACTATACCAACATTTTTTAATTGAAAACTGCCGTTTATAGGGTTTTTTGAGAGCCTTGCTGAGTCTGGAGGCTATTCCCACCCTGACAGACCCACGGTCCCGGGCATATTTGTAAGATAAAGCCGTTTGCGTGAGGTGCCCCATGAGCAAAAACACGCAAAATAGCTGATTTCAGAACACAATAAAAATTGATCGAATAGTGTGTTAAAATGATAAGGAAACATTTAGGTCACTTCATATGGTATGTTAGTATTTTCTCGTAAAAAATGTTTGTTCTGATAAATGGAATTCTAAGTGCAATTTACAAAAATGTATTTTGTAAATTCGCAAATTGCCCAAGTGTTATCAATATGACATTTTGCCACCACTAGTAACTCGTGTTCTAGTCACTTAGCAAACACCACCACCTTTTTTCTCTAATTTAAGTGACCTTTTCGTTGCTGATGTCTGAAGAGATTTTGTTGTTTTCCTGGCTGCCACGTAGACCGCTTTTCGTTTGGTTGTCCCGTTCATTTTTTTCTTCAGAAATTACGTTTTGTTTCGCGCCATCTTACGCAGGTTATGCGTTACGCTCGATGACTTGTCGCAATATATGTAAAAGTATCTTATTTCTGAGGAAACTAAATAATTTATGCATAGAAACAGTCAGCTCACACACCTATTTCAGACAGTATATCTCTTTTGTCAACTATCGATAAATTGATCTTGTTTGCAATACGACCTGCTGTACGTGAACTCCAGTCTAAGGTCAGACGCAAGATAGCGGTATCTAAATGCTCAGAAAAGATGCGCGAAATAGATGTGTCATACAATCTTAACTGGTGTTATCGTTCTGTATCGTTTGCACGTTCCTTCACGTCTAGGAGTGTATTTTGTTTCGTCACGCGTTCCTGAAGTTGTCACACACGCTCCGAGCTGTGGACATTCTCTCGACACGATGCTGTAACGTAGCCTTTGATGACTGTGATGTCTTGGCACCAAGTCTCTCGCTCCCCCAGCAAATGTCTTCACGTAACGTTCTCCAAAGCGGCAGTCTCTGTTGACTTTGACGTCTCGGCATCAAGTCCCTTGCTCTCACAAAAACTCTATACAATAAAGTTCTAATGTCATAACACTTGTACGTGGACGATACACAACTTCGAAAATCTGCACCTCTCAGATGTTCAGAACTGTATCTCAGATGTTAAGTACTGGATGTTTGAAAATAAACTTCAGTTAAGCGAGGGCAAGACGGAAGCTCTTCTTGTCGGTGCCTCTCGACTGCTGCCCAATTCTCTTGTCTCTATGCGCATTTGTCACGCACCTATTCCATTTTCAGATTCAGTTTGCAGTCTTGGCGTTTTTCTTGATAAAGATCTTAAAATGAAGGAGCATGTAAATCATGTTTGCAAACTTGCGTTTCTGGAATTAAGACGCATTAGTTCTATCCGTGATTACCTCACTACTGAAGCTACCACCAAACTGGTCGTCTCGTTAGTCTTCTCCGGTATTGATTACTGCAATGCCCTCTTAGCTGGCATCCCTCAGTTTCTCATTTATAAATTGCAGCGAGTTCAGAATTGTGTTGACGTCTCATCGTCCGAGCTCCACAGCATCAGCCCATCACTCCTATTCTGAGACAACTTCATTGGCTGCCAGTCAAACAACGAGTCTCGTACAAAACCGCCTGTCTGTGCTATAAAGCTATTAACTACTCTACCCATGCCTGTCTCGCTGATCTTCTTCAACTATACACTCCCTCTCGCTCCCTCCGTTCAAGTAGTAACACGCGCCTTCTCAGAGTCCCGCTCTTCAAATACAAAACCAGAGGTGACCGTTGTTTTGCGCACGTCGGACTTCTTGTCTGGAACTCACTACCTATAGACATTAGACATTTTCCCTCATTCACTGCCTTTAAATCTGCCCTAAAGACCCACCCGTTTTACAACCCAATGTACATCAGTTCTTTGTCATTATGTACCTGTGTGTGTGTATGTGTGTGTGTGTGTGTGTGTGTGTGTGTGTGTGTGTGCGTGCGTGCGTGCGTGCGTGCGTGCGCGCGTACGCGCGCGCTCCCGCGTGTGTATTACAGAATCCGTTGTTTCTCTTGTTTTATGGCCCCCGCCACACCCACTTTTATTTGTAAAGCACTTAGAGCTTATTTAAGGATAAGCCCTATATAAGTAGCCACTATTATTATTATTCCGGGGTGGCTAGATGTGTGGGAGGGAGACTTCTGGAGGCGCACCAGGCCTGAAGGACCCTCCACTTGCTCTCATATACCCGCCGCGTAGACCGTCTGCGGGCTGTTGCAAAAGCCGCCACCGCCGCATCCGAGAAACCTCTAGCGGCGAGGGCTTGCCGGACAACCTTCAGGCGTGAAGGAGGAGGCGTTCCGGGCACGGATGGAAAAGCTGCTGGCGGGGCTGCTTGAGCATCGTAGGAGTTGTAGGAAGCTCCAGTGGCGGGTCCGTCGCTAGCTCGAGTAGGTCCGTGGTCCAGCTCTTGGTCCAGTTGAAGGGGGCCACCAGAAGGAGGACTGCGGAGCAACCCAGAAGCTTCCGCAGAACCTTCGGAACGAGGACTGACGGGGAGCTGGCGGAATTCTTCCTGTGGCTTTTTGACGAACAAGGCTTAGCACCCGTTACCATCAAAGGTTATCGCTCCATGATCGCGGACACTTACCGCCACGTGGGCCGGCCAGACCCAGGCGCTTGCAAGGATCTGACGGACTTGCTGGCACATTTTGAGCTTCGACGACCAGTTTCTCGGTCCCTAGTGCCTCGGTGGCATCTCGCCTGGGTACTAACGTGGACGGGGAAGTGGCGCAGTGGTTAAGGCGTCTGCCTCCAATGCCAAGGTGCGAGGTTTGATACCGGGTTCCGGCGTTGGATTTTTCTCCGCTGGTAAGTGTCACCGTCTGGGCAGTGGGCAGATGTTCACATCTGCACGGGACATAGACGACCCCGGCCCCCACGAGTCCCCTGCTGCCTTGCAGGCCTGGCCGCTTGGCTGCGGAAAGGCTAAGGGAGGAAACCCCTGACATCAAAGCGCCCGTGTCTCCGGGGAAGGCTTTTGAGCCAGACACTAAGACAAGGACAGTCTGATATAAAACCTACGACCCGAGGACCTCGATGCCACCTTCCCAGCTTGCTAGGCCATGGCAAACGAACCAAGGGTTTAAAGGGTGGGGTCAGTACTGCGCACACTGCACTCCACCAAAAAGCTCCACCGCGCAGGCTTTAAGAAACGCCCACAGACTATGACACTGAACTTTCCAAGTCCTGTAGCGATGGGCAAGGGGCAAAACGGCAGGTGAAAGATGTCACTGGAAGCCGCAGTCTCAAACCTGCATGCAGGCGGGTCAGGATATTGGTCGCCTGATGTTGACCTGGGGATGACAACGTCCTTCGGCACACCCTGAACGACCAAGCAGCCTTCTCTATGGACAGCACAGCTTGCTCCACACGGAGAGGGGCCTAGAAAAGGTGGCCTAACCAAAGCTCATCCCCTCGTAATCCCAGTTGGCTAGCCGCGGTCAACGGGCATCTTCTCATGCGGTCAGAAAACAAGAAAAAACAACAACAATGGATCCACTCTCATGACGACCACGACCGGACTCAACGTAGCATTCTGGAACATCCAAACCATGCTCGACACAGCAGACAGCGGACGCCCTGAACGTCGCTTCGCCCTCATTGCTCATGAATTGCGGAAGTTAAACATCGACATCGCCGCGCTCAGCGAAGTACACCTCCCGAAGGAAGGCAGCCTCCAAGAACTTGGCGCTGGCCCTCTACTGGTCAGGCAGGCCTGCATCAGAAAGACGACTCTCAGGCGTGGGCTTCATGGTGAAGACCCCCATTGCGACTAAGTTGGAAAACCTACCAACGGGTCACTCCGACCGCATCATGTCCATGCGCCTCCCACTGAGACACCAGCAATACTTCACCCTTCTCAGTGTGTACTCCCCAACCCTCCTGGCAGAGCCTGCAGAAAAAGACAAGTTCTATTCTGACCTGTTCAGCCTCCTGCAGAGCACCCCTGCAGACGACAAAGTCATCATCCTTGGCGACTTCACCGCCAGAGTGGGCCAAGACTCTGAAGCCTGAAAAGGAGTCCTCGGCAAGCATGGCGCTGGGAACTGCAATGACAATGGTCGCCTACTGTTGGAGTTCTGTGCAGAGCAGCAACTTGTCATCACCAACACTACTATGCAGCAAAAAAAAAAAAAAACAGTCGAAAGACCACCTGGATGCATCCTCGCTCCAAGCACTGGCACCTTATCGACTATGTCCTAGTGCGTCAGAGGGACCGCAGTGACGTCCTCCTCACCAGACTGATGCCCAGCGCAGAGTGCCACACTGACCACCGCCTTGTTTGCTACAAACTCAGACTCCGCCTCAAGCTGAAACCCAAGAAAGGCCCCCCTCCCCCCCCCCCCCCTAAGAAAAAGCTTGATGTTGCCAGCCTTCAGCGTGACGACAAGAAAGCTGCCCTTGAGGCCGATTTACTGCGCATGCTCAAAGACACAGTTGATCCAGCAGACTCCTCCCCTGAACTACTCTGGGAACAACTAAAAACTGCTATTGTAAAATCTTCTGTGGAAGTCTTGGGCTTTGCTAGAAAGAGGAACAAAGACTGGTTTGACGAAAACGACGTAGAGATCCAGGAACTTCTAGCAACAAAAAAAAAGCCGCCCACCAGGCCCTCCTAGCCCAGCCTTCCTGCCCTGTGAAGAAGTCTGCCTTCCGCCTCATCTGCAGCAGTCTCCAGCTCAAGCTTAGAGAGCTCCAGAACGAGTGGTGGTCCAGACTCGCACAGAGGACCCAGCTCTGCGCTGACAACGGTGACTACAGGGGCTTCTACGAAGCACTAAAAGCAGTGTATGGCTCTAGGCACCTGGTACAAAGTCCCCTGCGAAGCGCTGATGGACAGGCACTCCTCACAGATAATATCTCCATCTTGAACCGCTGGTCGGAATACTTTCAGGACCTCTTCGGCGCTGAGCGCACTGTTCAAGAAACAGTCATCCTCCAAATCCCACACCTTCTACTAAAGGTTGAATTGGACTAACGCCCACCGCCGAAGAGACCCTCAGCCATCCACCAGCTCAAGAGTGGCAAAGCAGCAGACATTGACGGAATCCCGCCAGAGATCTGGAAACATGGAGGCCCAGCACTGCACAACACTGATCAGCGTGTACAGAGCTGTCGTCCTCACTACCCTGCTGTACGGTTCCGAGTCCTGTGCCCTATACCGCAGCCAACTACGACTCCTCGAACGCTTTCACCAACGTGGCCTGCGTACCATCCTCAGCATTCACTGGAGTGACTATGTCACCAACGTCGAGGTCCTTGAACAGGCGGAAACTGTGAGCATCGAGGCTTTGCTGCTGCGGACACAGCTTCGCTGGGCGGTGCACGTCTCCAGGATGGAGGATCATCGCCTACCCAAGATCACTCTGTTCGGCGAGCTCGCCACTGGACACCGAGACAGAGGGTCACCAAAGAAGAGATACAAAGACTGTCTCAAGAAGTCACTTAGTGCCTGCCAAATCGACCACCGCCAGTGGTCTTCGCTTGCTGCGGACCGTGACACCTGGCGCTCTACCATTCACAAGGCAGCCGTCTCCTTTGAGGACTCTCGCAGAGCTAACCTTAAGGACAAGCGGCTCAGAAGAAAAAAACAGAGTTGTCGTAACTCAGTATCCTGACCAGACCTTCCCCTGCAGCCACTGCGGTCGAACCTGCCTGTCCCGGATTGGCCTCCGCAGCCACGAAAATGCCTGCAGACGACGTGGACAAGCCCTATAGAATCTTCGTTCGCGAAGTCAAGCCAAGCCAAGCATTATTATTATTATTATTATTATTATTATTATTATTATTATTATTATTATTATTATTATTATTATTATTATTATTAGTAGTAGTAGTAGTAGTAGTATAACACTTGCTTAACACACACATATTGGATGATATGAGGTTCATTACGTAACCTGGCTGATACAAACAAATCTACATGTTCATTCACACGCTCGTGCTTCATAAAACATACTAGATTTGAAACATACCATAACTATGTCATTACACTGAAAAAGACTATAACTTGACGGACGTGTCATACACCGATTCGTACCTACGAAAAGATTATACTTCACACACTCACGTGCTACCTTCGAGAACAACCTAGGCATATACACATAATATTCTCGGTAAACTATGTGGAAAAATCCCCGTTTATCTCAACAGTTTCTAAACCGGTATAACTGAACCAAATCAACGCTACACAACCTAACTCAATCTTACTAACGCATACTACCTTTCACTTACTAGCTGTCGATAGTTCAAATAAAACGTAGGTTGGTTGGTATATTGCTTAAAGTTCCGACAGCAACAAGACTTTTTCATGACGTGCCTGCACTGCTTGTGAACATAAAAACAAAAAACAACTAAACAGAACTTTGAATCCATGTCGCCAGCCGGTCTAATACGCTAAAGAAACCTAAGACCATTTAGCAACACACATCCAATAATTATCAAGAGCTACAGACAGCGCATACATTATGGAGAGTTTAAAAAAGGAAAATACAGGTGAATGGACCAAGGGTAGACAGAAACACATGCCCCGGAACATAGGGGAAATCTCACCCTGTAGGGCTGACCAGGGTGACTCTGGGAACTAAAATGTAGTTAACCCCACCCAAGTCCCCCAAGTTCCCCAAGGCAGACCTTGGTGGGGGGCATATAGAACGTAGCTGAAATCTCGGTTTCAGAGTCTTGGAATACTGCTAGTGTATCCGACATAATTACGTCTGTCCTCTCTAAGGGTACAGTACATAATAACCACTCTTCATCTCTGTTAGGATGAGCTGCGCCATTCAAACTCCGTGCAAATAGTTGGCCTCGAGACCGCACGGAACCTCGTGCACACACGGAATATTTGGTACAAAAATACCGCTGACACGACATCTCAACGCACACACCCTGTGTGAACTTTATGCGTAGGCATAGAGCATCATCTCAAATGTGTTAATTTAACCTCAAACTGGCGGAACAGTTGGTCAAATGAAGAGAGGTCACGCATACGCATTTGGTCACTTATGGAACGTCCCACGGTTCACACCAGATGCTAGTCATGATCTTCATGTTTTTGTGGGTTTCCTTTGATCGACGATTCGATTTGTGTCAGAATTTCTAGTGAGACACTGAGGTAGGATACAACCTTTTCTTTGTGGATATTGCTCTTAACTCCGGAGACAGGTTTTATGAACAGGTTTCCATTGACTCTTCTCGATCTAGATCTTTCGCATAATCGGACCCAGTGACAGGAACTAGCTGCGCTGATCAAACAAAATTGGCTCTAGTAATGAGACCATAACACTGACTGACATTATGGCTTGCATGAAAGATATCAAAAGCAGGTTTTGAAGGTTAAAACAGGACAGTTTTGGCACTTCACAGAGTGAAGTAGATTTTGGAAGTGACAGCGAGCGTGGTGACGCTACGCCGAGGGCGGGGATCAGGGATCCCAAATAAGATCGAGCTGGAGGCCAGCTCTGTGAGTGATGATCTGAATTTTACTGTCACACTGCCAGAGGCAGTTGAATAATCCCAGGGGGAAGATTCTATGCTTCACATTCTCATGGGGCACTTAGAACAAGAAGAAGCAGTTGGGCCACCTGTGGTTGCACAGATCGAGCAGATTGTCAGAAATCGTTTCAGTATGCAGATGCAGGCTGCATCGTTGTCAGAACTTCTCAAGAAGTATCCTATTCCTGAGAATTGTAAAATACTGGCACCACCCACACTCAATGAAGCTGTCAGAGACAAATTAAATGCGCCAGGAAAAAGGCTGGTCTAATGTTATCTAAAGTACAATGGCAACTAGCCAAAGCTGCGGCTACAGCAGTGAAAGTGTCCGTGAATTTACATGAATTCGCTACGCAGACAGCTAAGCAGTCCTGGAATATGAATAATACGAGTGTGGTTTAAGCAACCAATGAAAACCTCGCATTTGTTGGTGACATCATCACGATTCTTGGAAACATGCACAGGAATTTTCCATCCGAAGAAGGTACCAAATGTGCAATTCGCTTCAGGGAATTTGTACCACAAAGGTTGAAATATCCAATTTTTGGAAAAAAAAACACAACAACTATGAGGTCAGTGAGAGAACAGCAACGGAATGCGAGCAAGAATGCTCAACGTGCCCTAGAGACGCGGAATGCCGGGTCCTTCCGGTGCTTTTTTAGGACGAGGAAATTGGGGCTTCCGTCAGCCGTTCCCTTCCCAGAAGGGGGGAGGGGGGGGGGGCGGACGGGGGTACCGAAAGTAAATGAAGCCTCCAGTGTGTCGGATGCTCCGATGTCAGGAGAGGTAACGGTCAGAAATTTTCTCTCAGACATTGAATCTACCAAAGCATTTTTGCACGAAGCGGCAAATAAATTTCAAGCTGGCCAAATAAGGTTTCGTTTAGATCAGTGGAAAGAACTCACAACAGATCAAGACATCCTTAGATTAGTTCAAGGAGCAGTGATAGAGTTTTCAGAAATCCCAAGGCAAGATAACCCATTCATTTCACAGTACAGCAAACACAGGCTATAGACATAGAACTACAAGAGTTGTTAGGGAAAGGAGTTATTGTACTTCTATCCCCTCGGAAGCAGAGTATGTATCCGCAATGTTTGTACGCCAAAAGAAAAACAACAAGCTGCGAATGATTCTCAACCTCAAAAAGCTAAATCAGAATGTTGAGTATCAGTATTTCAAAATGGAGACATTTCAAAAAGCCATTACTTTGGTTGAAAAAAAGCTGGTTTGCTTTTCGTGATTTAAAAGACGCATACTATTCTGTACATGTTGATGAGGAATCTCAAAACTTCTTAAAGTTCATCCGGAAATGTCAGCTGTATAGGTTTACAGCTTTCCCCAATGGTTTGGCTTGTTGTCTAACTGTTTACAAAACTGTTAAAGCGTGTGTTTGCACACTTGCATAGACTTGGGTTTTTATCAACACTTTTCATTGATGACTCACTTTTGTTGGGAGATTCCCCAGTAGAGTGTGCGCATAGTGTTGATCACATCATGACTTGTTTACAAACATTGGGTTTTGTTATACACCCTGAAAAATCAGGGTTTTTTTTTTTGCCAACACAGTCTATTACTTATCTGGGATTTGAGATAAACTAAAAAAAAACATGACTGTGTCTTTGACTCAAGACAGGAAAGAAAAAATCTCAGATATGGCATCAAACATTCTTGGCCAGTACAAACCAACTGTAAGAGAATTAGCTAGGCTGATAGGTTTGGCAGTGGCTAGTTTCCCATGGGTTAAATATGGACCTTTGTACTAGAGGAATATGGAGGATGATAAAATTAAAGCGTTGCAGGCCACGGCTGGTACCTTTGATGCTTTGGTTGTTACCTCAGAAGATGCCCGGAAGGAAATACTCTGGTGAGAAACTAATATCAGCAGTGCTTATAATGAAATAGAGGTAAAAGAACCTGATTTCATTATCATCTCAGATGCCTCATTGACTGTTTGGGATGTTTCTGTCCAAAACTGTAAAACATGACCTCAGAAGAATCAAGTCAGAGCATCAATGTGCTTGAACTGAAGGCTGCAATGTTTGGTTTACAGATATATGCAGCTGAGATGCATGATGTGCATATCAGGCTTATGCTAGACAATACAACAGCAGTTGCCTGTATAAATAAAGTGGACACAAACCATTCACAAGCCTGCAATTCAGTAACCAAGCAGTTTTGGTTGTTTTGCACAAAAAGAAATATTTGGGTTAGTGCAGCTTACGTTCATGATAAAGCTAATGTCGAAGTAGATAAGCAATCAAGACAGTTAAACTTAGATACAGAATGGCAGTTAAACCCAGACTTGTTAAAGGAGGCTCTGAGAGTGTTGAGGTTTGAGCCTGACATTGACCTCTTTGCTTCACGGGTCAACACACAGTTTAAGGATTATGTGTCTTACAGACCACAACCAGAGGCGGTTGCTGTTAATGCGTTTGACATTACATGGGATGATAAAGCCTTTTATGCTTTTCTCCCTTTTATCCTCATTCCACGTGTTTTGAGGAAAGTTGTGAAAGACGAAGTGCAATGAGTCATAGTAGTTCCAGAATGGCCAAGTCAAATCTGGTATCCACAACTGGCACGTCTACTCACCGAGCAGCCTGTACTGCTATCGTCAAGGCGAAACTTCCAAAAATGCCTCAAAACCCAAATCTACTACATCGCCTGCAAAATAAATAAATAAATAAATAAATAAATAAATAAATAAATAAATATGTTTTTAAAAAACATTTAATTTAGTTTTTTTAAATCTCAAATTCCTCATTTGCAAGGTTTCTGGCCTAGAGACAGAAAACAGGGCTTTTCGTGCCAAAGTGCAAACATCACGTGCTCTTCTTGGAGAAGTAATACCTCAAAGGCGTAAGCAACCTACATTCCCAAATGGAAAAGGTATGCGAGTAGGTTTAGTGTTGATCCGCATTCACCATCTGTAAAGGATGGAATAAATGTTTTGGCATTCCTCTACAAGGCTGGGGAAGGGTTCAATGCAATTTACATTGCCAGATCAGCTCTTTCACGATTAATTGAGTTTAGTGACTGCGAGTCATTTGGGGAAAATAAAATGGTAAAAATGTTCATCAAGGGAGTTTATGAACTTAGAACCACATTTCCAAAATATGCAACTACTTGGGATATTGATGTTGTGTTTGACTACGTCAGATTACTAATGGCACATGATAAACTGTCAATCAAAGAAATAACACATAAACTGGTCATATTACTTGCGTTGCTGTCAGGACAACGTTGCCAGACTATTGCTAGTCTGGCTATAGAATCTCTGAAACTATCAAAGAAAAGGATGGTCACCACATTGACTTTAGTGTGAAACGGACTCATAAGGGCAGACATTTAGCTCTTATCCAGCTGTTGACGAACCCAAGTGACAAAAGTGTGTGTGTGTGTGTGTGTGTGTGTGTGTGTGTGTGTATGTGTGTGTGTGTGTGTGTGTGTGTGTGTGTGTGTGTGTGTGTGTGTGTGTGTGTGTGTGTTTTGTCACAGTGTTAAATCACTATTTACAGGGGACAGAGACCATACTCCAGAATACCCGTCAACTTTTCTTTGGTGTGCAGAACCCTCATAGTACAGTGGGTCTAGAAACTGTAGGCCGATGGATATGGGATGTTCTCACACGAGCTGGCATAGACACCCAACATTTGAATTTGCAAGCGAAACAGTGGCTGGGGATGAAAGACAATAATAAGATATGAAACCATTGACAACGTAAATATTTATTACAAGAGTGCTTTTATGGGGTTGGTCTGCCTGGTTCATTTTGTATACTGTATAACATTTAAAACTTTGCAAAAGGAACAGCGGTTGGGAACGAAAGATAATAATAAGATAAGAAAACCATTGACAATGGCAAATTCAAATGTTATACAGTATACAAAATGATCCAGGCATCCATCAGATAAAAACAAGCTATACACGCTGAAACCAACCCAATAATAACACTCTTGTAATAAATCTGTATGAAAACGAAAATGCCACGAGTGGGTTTTCTCGGAGAATCTCAATTCATTTCTTTTGTAACTTTTTCAGTCTGTTGCGGATGTAATCCGTTATGTTTGTCCAGTGCCTATGTCTAAGTGCGGGCTCTTCTGCAATTGCCTGCTGTATCTTGGCCTTTCCAGGAAGTTTGTTTATGATTGAACAGCTTTCTCTTCAGGATTCCCCTATGGTTTCATTGAAATTCTAGCTTTCTTTCGAACAGGAGCTGATGCAGTACTGTCATCATCAAAACTATCTAGATTGTCATCAGGCTCCGGATGTATTTTCTCTGTCATGCTCATTGATTCCTGTGTTGTTGAATTGCTACTTGCTTCATTCACAGGTGCTGTTTCCCCCGAGACCTCTCTGCAAGTTTCTGATGTGACTTCATTGTCAAAGTCAATCTCTTCATCGCCCAGCTCAGCTCTAATGCAACTCTCAAAATCTGTCATCTCATCATTAACTGACAGAAGAATCGTTGCCACTTTTTCCTTTTAAAAGACGTCTTTAGGTTGGCGGTAGATATGGCAATGTATCCGTATATCATCACCAAGGAAGTCCGCCAGCTGATCCTGGTCTAACTCTGAGATGGCCATTGACAGAGCCAAAAGTTGCAACCTCCTTCCGTAACTGAGTAAATGTGAACATGGCTGGGTTTGACGCTTGCTACCAGCGCATGTTCCTTCAGAGCATCATGGCCTCTGTAATGCTTCTGATCAGAAGGTGTGGCAAAGATGTAATGGGAACCAGCAAAACTTGGCACTGATTGTCTCATTTGAAGGATTCTGTCCACAGTTGTCATCATCTTCTTCGACACCAAAATGGGAACACTCCTATTAAACTTGCCTCTGATTTCCACTCGCTGAAATGACTCACCACTTTCTTCTCAACCTCTGTGAGACCTTTCAGGATATCTTGATTGGTGATCGATCCAACCTTAGCATTCTGGAAGTCTGATACCTTTATTCTCTGAACTTCTCCTCCTCGTTTTCGGTTGAAAAGTGATACAGCGCAAAGAGTTGCTTTAACCACTGTCAGATAATCTTCCGAAACCATCCTTGTTTCTGTAACGAAGGTGTTTTTAGTGTTGTACTGAATTAAATTGTTACATATATAACGTTTATTCTAATGGAATGAGTGTGTGCGTGGGCTTTCTGCCAATCTGTATAAAGGTGGGTGTTCTATCTCTGTTTACTAGACTCTTTCATCCACCACACACGCGCTTACAAACAAGGACAAAGGCCACACAGTTATCTCTCTTTGCCCTCTGTTTAAATATTTCTCATACACTCATAACATACATTAAACCACACAATTCACATAATATAAAACAATCTACACAAATAACTAACAAGTAGCATATAGGTTATTCACAACTTCGGAGCTCACACATTCACTCGCTACCGTAGTCTTTCTTGAGGACGTCACTCGACTCCTCTTTATAATAATAATAATAATAATAATAATTACGGTATTTATAATGCGCTTATCTTATAATAATTATAACTCTAAGTGCACACTCACAACTCGCGCACGCATGCGCACGCTTTAGACAATGACTCACGTACCACAAACAGTGAAATACATTACGACGGTCAGCTTGGGGTGGGGAGTGTGGTGATATAGTGCTAAAACTGTTGAAAGAGGTGAGTTTTGAGGGCGGTCTGGAAGGAGGAGAGAGAGTGTTTCTGACGGAGAGAGAGTGGGAGAGTGTTCCAGGTGGATGGACCGTGGACGGAGAAGGAGCGGGGGCCGAAAGTGTTAAGTTTGATGCGAGGGATGTGGAGGCGGAGAGGGTCGGAGGCAGAGCGGAGGAAGCGGGAAGGTGTGTAGGGGTGAAGTAAGTTGGAGAGATAGGCAGGAGCGCAGTTGTTCAGGGATTTGTAGCAGAGAGACAGAACTTTGTATTGGATGCGTTGGGGGATGGGGAGCCAGTGAAGGAGTTTGAGCAGAGGTGTGATGTGGTCGGATTTTTTCTTTCTGAGGACGAGGCCGGCAGCATTGTTCTGGACGCGTTGGAGAGTGAAGATGGTGGAGTGAGGGAGACCGGAAAGGAGAGAGTTGCAATAGTCGATGCGAGATAAGATGAGAGAGACAGCAAGTTTGGTGGCAGCTTCGGTAGTGAGGTATTTTCTGATCTGACTGATGCGGCGGAGGTGGAAATAGCATGCCTGGGTCGTGGCGGAGACGAAGCTGGTCATGGACAGAGAGGAATCGAGGATGACGCCGAGGTTCTTGGCCGAGTCAGAGAGAGAGAGATGGGGGTGCTATCGAGTTGAAGGTGGAGAGAGGGAGGGAGCTGGGAGAGTTTTTGGCGAGTGCCTACCAGCATGGCTTCCGTTTTGTCGTCATTCAGTTTCAGCTTGTTTGCTGTCATCCAGTTTTTCACGTCTTCGTAGCAGTCAGCCGTGCGAGTCAGTAGTGACTGAGTGTTGTCGAGTTTGTCTTTGTCTTGCAGTTGTGAGTCGTCAGCGTAGAGGTGGTGGTGTATGCGGTGAGACTGGATGATGTTGGACAGAGGAGAGGTGTAGAGTGTGAAAAGGACCGGGCCCAGGACGGATCCCTGTGGAACTCCGCAGGAGAGCTTTACCAGGTTGGAAGAGACGCCGTTGATGGTGACGGACTGCTGTCTGTCAGAGAGGTAGGAGAGAAACCAGGAGTGAGCAGAGTCAGTGATGCCGAAGGAGTGGTGGAGTCGGTGGAGGAGGATAGAGTGGTCTATAGTGTCAAAGGCGGCAGAGAGATCGAGTAGTGTAAGAAGGGAGATGTTGCCAGAGTCGGTGGAGAGAAGCAGCTCGTTTAAGATATGTAGAAGGGCTGTTTCAGTGCTGTGATGTTTGCGATAGGCAGACTGGAATGGACTGAGGAGGTTGTTGTCGGTGAGATGGAGGTTGAGCTGGTTGAGAACAACCTTCTCAAGAAGCTTGGACAGGAAAGAGAGATTGGAGACTGGGCGATAGTTCTTGAGTTCGTTTGGGTCGAGGTTGTGTTTTTTCAGGTGAGGACGGACGATGGCGGACTTGAAGATATCGGGGACGGAGCCGTTTTCTAGAGATGCGTTGATGATGTCGGTAATGAAGGGTGGAAGTTTTGGAAGGCCGTCGCGGTAGAGAGAAGCTGGGAGGGGGTCAAGTTCGCAGGTTTTGAAGGGCATGGACTTTATGGTCTTGAGGACTTCATCCTGAGAGACGGTGCGGAAGGACGAGAGGGGAGTGCCGGAAAAGGTGGGGTCGGGAGGGCAAGGCGGAGGAGGCAGTGTGTCGAGTGTGTTGCGCAGATTTTGGATTTTGTCCGAAAAATAGGTAGAGAAAGCAGACGGGAGTTCTTCTTTGCTGTGTGTGTTGGGGAGAGGAGAGTCTTTAGAAGTGCCTAGGAGTGTGTTCATGGTGGCGTAGAGGGTTTTGGAAGAGGTGGATTCCAGGATTTGGTTTTGAATGTGTTTGCGTTTAGATTCGGAGATCATTTTGCAGACTTTGGATCTGGTTGTTTGGAAGATCTGTCTGTGCACGGTGAGGTCAGATGAGCGCCAGAGGCGTTCCGCTTGTCGGCGCTCGCGCTTGGCCTCAGCTATGTCGTCAGTGAGCCAGGGGGAGGGGAGTCGGTTGGGTATGGAGCAGGTGGTGACAGGGGCATGGGTGTCTAGAAGTTTTCGAAGGGAGGAATCGAAATGGGATGCGAGATCGGGAGAGGGGGCGGATCCGAGAGAAGGTCGACAGCTTCGTCGAAGAAGCTCTCGCGTTTGACAGATTTTAGTTTGCGGCGAGAGACAACGAGCTTGGTTTTTTTCGGGGGAGGTAGATTGAGGGAGACGAGAATAGCGAAGTGGTCAGAGGGAAGCACAGAGGAGGTGTCAGAGTCGAGAAAGAGTTGATCGGAGGTGCGGGTGATGATCCAGTCGAGGGTGTGGCCAAGTCGGTGGGTGGGTTTAGTGATGTGTTGTGTAAGATTGTGGTTTGAAAGTGACGTGCAGAGGCGTTTTGTGTCAGGGTGGTCGGGTTTGTCAAAGTGGAAGTTAAAGTCGCCTAGAAGGATGTGTTTTCCGGGTCGTGTGCTGTAGTGTTCGAGGAGGAGGTCGAACTCGGTGAGGAACATGGAGTTTGTGAGTTTGTTTTGAGAGCTTGGAGGGGGGCGATAAATACATGAGAAGATGAGGGACTGGCCAGGGAGTGTTGCTACGGCTCCGACAGATTCAAAGGAGGGATGAGCAAAAGGTAGAGACTGAGAGAAGGAGAGGTGAGCGGAAAGACAGGCCCTGTAGATGATGGCAATGCCACCCCCTCTGAAAGCGCGCGGGAAGGAGGCCAGGCGGTAGCCACTCGGAGTGACGCTGGCGATGATGGGTTCGTCGCCAGCCGAGCGGAGCCACGTTTCGGTGATCACGACAATATCTAGGTCATTGTCTAGAATGAAGTCGGAAATCACGTCAGCTTTGCCATCTTTGCAGACAGACTGGGCATTAAATAGACACAGTTTTAGGTTGGAAGAGACAGCAGAGGGAGAAGAAACGGACGAAGAAGAGGACAGAGGAGGGGGATGATAGGGAGGGGGGAGAGAGGATGGAGGAGGGAAAAAGGAGTGAGGGGTGGAGTGGGGAGGAGGAACAGTCGGGGAAGGATAACCGGTTAAGAAAGAGGATGCGAGAGGGGGGTGGGGAGGGGGAGAGGGGAGAGGGGGAGGAAGGGGAGTAGAAAAAGATGAGGAAGAGGGATGGGGAGGGTGACGGGGAGGAACAAGGGGGAGGAGGGGAGGACTGGGAGGAGGAGAAAGCAGGCGAAGGAGGAGGGGGTGAGGAGAGGAAGGGGGATGAGGGTGGGGGAGTGGGCAGCCGAGGAGGGCATGGAGCAGTGAATGAGGAAGGGAGGAGAAGAAATGGGAGAAGAAGGAAGGAAGGGGGAGGAGGCGGGGAGGCGGGGGGAGGCGGAAGGGGTGGAAGGGCATTGGAAGAGATGAAGAAGTGTGTGGTAGTGTGTGTGTGTTTGTGCGTCCTGCATTCTGCTAATTCCGCCCCTGCGGCCTCTCTTACGTAATCGGATGCCGCGTAAGGCGACTGCAACACTGTCGGCGGCA
This sequence comes from Semisulcospira habei, assembly GCA_036245525.1. Taxonomy (NCBI): domain Eukaryota; kingdom Metazoa; phylum Mollusca; class Gastropoda; family Semisulcospiridae; genus Semisulcospira; species Semisulcospira habei. Next base: position 10,203,884 of record BTPG01000006.1, read on the forward strand.
CCAGATGCGGAGTGGGTGGCATTGCGACGTAGAGATAGCAGTTGTTGGCGTGTGTATCTGATGAGCATGATTTTTGTGAGAACAAGAAAGAGAAAGACAGGAAGAGGGTGCAGCAGGGTGTATGAGTAAGTGTGTGTGTGCCGATGTGTGTGAGCAGTGCGGTAGGGAAGAGACGCAAGGGAGAAAACTGATGTACAGTAGGTGTGTGTGTGTGTGTGTGCGCCGGTCGGTGTGTGTGTGTGTGTGAGTGTGGTAGGGGAGCGACGCTGATAATACGCGAAACCTACACTGAAAGGGCTAAATGGATACGGGGGAGAAATATAACAAGCGGCACACAATCCGCCCGGTCGGTCAGCGGCGAGCTCGGACAAAAGCTCCGAAAAACAAAAGTGGGAAGGGCGAGATGTCGACCGGGGATCACAAATTTGGGGCTGCACACGTAAAACCTATAGGACGGTAGGGACACGGACAACAATCAAGCAACAGATGTGGCCGCGTAAGGCAGACAGCCTCGCACAGTAAACACTTTACCCACTAGCGCGCAGCACTGACATAGAACTGACAAGGCAGCGAGAAGGCCCGCGGATCAATGCGGACCCACGATGCGGAAGAGGCAGAGATGGCGGCGTAAACAAATTCAAACGAAAGACTATTCAATACGATACCACTCGAACAGCATCCGCATCCGACGAAAAAACAAGCATACAATCCTCATCAGCACACTCTTATACAATACTCAGCAGCTTTCAGCAGACAAAAACACAGTACATCCAAAGAAAAGGCACTAAATACTGAGAGCACAAAACGTGGCGGTCGACCAAACAAAATGGCGCCCAAAATACTAGTGTCGACACAGTCAATGATGTCACATCGACGACTTGGCGGAGATTCCCAAACTGAATATTACTAGTCAATGACTACTCACAGATTTAGAACATTCCTAGGCGTGAAATTATCAACGGCGCTAGGCGACAATAGCTACACTAACGGAACACCGCATGTGGTCCTGTAGCACGAATCTGTGGCTTACTTCGCTACCGTTGCTGCTCGTAGCACCAGTGATGGTAGGACGAAGGAGAGATGAAGGCTTGATGATGTCCGCATCCGGTCACGTACGTGATGCTCTCAGGATAGCTTCATCGGCCCTACACCAGGGGTTTCCGCTCCGTACCGGCCCCGCTGTATTCAATATACAGCTATCGAATTCTCTAGCCAGAATTCTTCCTCAGAGCCCTAACGAAAACGACCGCTCGGCTCGACTGGTATAGCATCTCTAACTGGCAATTATTCCCGATACCACACTGTCACTCCCACACGTGACACGTGAACATCGCTCACCGCTACATTACCGCACGTGAACATTGCTTATCTGTACATTACCGCTCGTGAACATTCGGTCCAACTGCTAATGACGTCACACCATCGTCCGACCGAAACATACCCCAAAGGCGCTCGTTACAGTTTCAAGAAGCTGTTGGACCTTCCTCACATCTTCACATGATGGGATGAGTTTGGGTTTGTTCATCGTCATTTTCCTGACCGACTGGGCTGCTGTAGCTGACACACAATCATACCAGTCCGCGGTGAAAACAGAGTCAAACCGCTGCGCCTCAGAGAGCTCCTGTCATCTGAACCATGCCCCAGCTGTTTCGATGCTAGTGAACATTTTTTTCAAGGCATGGCATATGCGTCTTGTGAGATTGCCTTTTTTGAACTGATGTGAGTCCTTATCAAATTCTGCTAGTTCTTTTACAGCCAGTACAACATGATCAAAAAGAGCTGAATTGATCACAGCATTTAAACTCGCAATTTTCATTTCTGACCTCACTATGCGAATATTTAATAGTCTCCCTAACTCCCGCATCCTGGAGCTGATTTGTCCAGCCGTGTGTTCTTCAAATGTCCATGCTGTCAAATAATCTCTTTCCATACTCAAGACGCAAGGGGTCAGTTCTGATGAGACGGCTTATCTCACCATCTCACTGTCTGGCTAATACTTTATGATAGAAGGAAAAGTCTAAGGGTATCCAAAGCATTAGCCTTCCACGTAGTGCCGCATCACCTCTTTTAACGAACTGAAACCCTCCTGGTTTCTGACAGCAATGTTTTGACTGTACAGAGATCAGGTGTTTATTATTTTTTTTTATTATTTTTTTTAGAGCCCTTTGCAATGGTTACAGGGGAGAAGGTCGTCTACCTTACTAGTTTTGCTGAGATACTTAGGAATCAAACATCCTGATTTCTTTTCAAGAACGGCAACATGATGCATGTAATCACCCTAAACTTGTAGTCTGATCCATGCTTGACGTCTTTGTTTGTCCCTTTTTTATCGACTAGATTTTATCAACGTCTGCATCATCTGCATGGTCATTTTCAAAACAGGCTTGCTACACAATTTGCATGCATGGTTCTTGTCCCATATGTACTTTTCTTTCCCTCTCTGTGACACGTGCACACCTTTTTCTTCTGTAAGCTCTTCCTACGTTGTCAGATCTTACCACTGCGGCAGCCTCCGTGAGGAGACTGTCCTTGCTCGGCTCCACATCGGGCACACGTATGTTACACACTCTTACTTACTTAAACAGGATGAGCGTCCATGGTGTTTTGCCTGTGATGAGCACATTTCAGTTCGACACTTTTGCTGTATTGTGCCGATCTAATTGACACGAGATATAAACATTTCACAGCAGACTCCTTGAAGGTGTTGTTTCGGGATGTTGCCCGGGACAAAATCTTCAATTTCTTTGAGAGAATGCAATATTTTTAACCAGATCTGAGCATTCATAGACTGTGTGAATTTTTTTTTATTTTGCCCTTTGTGAGAGTCTGTAGACGTTTCTTTTAAAGACTTGTGCGACATTTTAGCCTGATATATTTTAAGATATATTTACATCTTGTCTTTAAGACCTTGCTTTTTGTCTGGCTGACCAGATTTTTAACCATCCCGCCGTGAGATGGCCTTAGTTGACTGCTCGGTGTTACATCCTAAGTAATTCTTTTGTAAGCGCTCTTTCCCCACCACCAACATCATGCTCCTTCTGCCTATCCACATTTTCATTCCGACCCCTTAATTCATCCCCTAACGCACACTGCACCTTGCTGGTGCTTGCTTCACTGACATCTGCCCACCCTGAACCTGCCACTTTGAAATCTAACATAGTCAATACAATACTGTGTCAGAGTACCCAGAAATTGAGGGCGACACACTGTCTGAATCCTGTGAGCTCGAGCAAGGAACAATCTCCTCGTCATCACTGTCCTTGTATTGCAATGAGCTTGCACACTCAGGTCCATCCCATGCTCTATTTGCCAACTGGAAAAAGAAAAGAAAAGCTGCATTAGGACAGAAGCAGCCCGATTTTGGTTTAAGGGGCCTTGCACAAGAATAAAAAGAGTAATCCCGTGTATGGCCGATTTATATATGTGTGACCTCGGTGACGAGGGCTGGCTTCTGCAGCAGAAAAATCCATGTTTTCTGAAAATGTATGCAGTTTTCACACATCTGTCAACCCCGCGTGACCCTTTGAGAGAGGTCACTCAAATTAGTATGTTTACAAAGGTCTTGCTACAAAGTATCCTTGGGCCAAGCTTGAAGAATGTGGCTTGAATAGTCTCCAAGAAAATGACACCGTTAAAGTTTACCATGGACAACGGATGGCCGACCAGTGGCCCAGAACATAAACTCACTTTTGCTTCGCACGCGAGCCAATAAAATGAAGATGATCATATAATCACTTAACAGTTTGTAATTGGGGGCATTCCGCTGCCGTCTATGCACCCTCCTACCAAACGCACACTCTCCGGCAGAGGCTGGGCTATCCTGCTGCAGCTGACTAATTTTGCCATTGGCCTTGGTCATGTGCAAGGAAGGGGCGTGCTTGTCCACTTCCATAGATCCCTATGGGTTTGGATATGCTGCTGCCATCAGGCGCTGGGTGTGTGCAGAAAGTCCTGAGTGTGGACAAAACAGTGCTGCAAACATGTCAAATGCAACAATGTAAACTTGACATTTTGGATCAGATATATACATAATTACTGCAGTGCCCCAACCCCCTACGAACAATAACTGGTAATACAGTAAAAAGCGACACTTCAGTTGCACATTCCGAAAAAAACAAGTTCGTGGAAGTCTGTTCTTCAAATCGCCAGGCAGTTTTGCATACGAGGATTAAAATACACAATGAAATCTGGCGCCATTTTCGCTTTGTCATAGTGCATGTGTGAAGTTACTTTTTGATCAAAATCACACATGTCAGAAACAAAGCAACAAAATCGTGTGACAGATTGACTTGTAGTGGTGTTTTTGGACGAAATCCTATCATTGAAGAAGAAAGCTTTTGTTAAAATCATGGGGTTCTATTATCTTTTACTACAAGACTGAGCAGCAGACGAGGCCGAAATAGCTCAGGCGGTTAAATGTCGGAGCAGGAGAGCGATGGGAATCGCCGGGTCGTGGGTTCGAATCCCGTCCGGCCCCGGTAGCTGTACTCACAATCCAGGGAAAAAAACGGATTTGTTCAATAGCATGTCCGTTGAAAGGTCCTGGTAATCAAAGTGGCACAGTTGGAGTGTGCCTGAGTTGATCAGTGTTCAGGTCGTACTCCATAGGCAATAGATTTCCCTGTCCCCCATAACCCGCCCGTCAGGGCCGTCCATGATCACCTCGGTGCTGTGGACGTTAAATCCGAAATAACCAACCAGACGACCGGAGCAAACGTCTCAGTTTTGTCGGCAAAGCGGGTCAGTATCGGCTGACTGTACAATTGTATCGGATTGGGAGCATCTCAGTTAAATAACTGCGCTGAATAAGAACACTTAGGTGTGCTCTTAAATAAAGGAATATTGCATAAAATTTATCTTTGCAAACGGAACAGTGGCGGGCGGGACGAAAGACAATGGGAAAGGGAAACAACTCAGTTCCTGTCAATGCGCAGCTGATCAATCACGTATCAAGTTGATCTATAGAGACCCTCGCTTCCGTGGCAACACACAGGCCGAGTGCGAAAATGGGGACATCCTATTTTGATATTTTTTTTTCTGACTTTTGAATAAAAGATAATGCAGAAACAACCCTCAGAAAAAATAAGTGCGTGGCTTGGTCACCCAGTATTTTACACACCGATTTTCCATAAGGATGGTGAAAAAAGTCACCCATGTTATGGTTTTGTGCACACACACACACACACACACACACACACACACACACACACACACACACTCGTGCGCGCGCACACACACACACACACACACACACACACACACACACACACACACACACACACACACACACACAAATACAGAAATTACTTTATGAAATTCCTCCCATAACTGACTTTATTTTATGTAAATCGTCAGATCATTTTGTTTGTAGTATTTGTGGTTTTGATGATGTAGTAAACGTTATGCAGACTGGGCAAAAATGTGACTGACAAGCGTGTGATGTTCTGATGTAAAATATTAACCTCAGTATTTTTTAAAATAATATTTAAAAATATAGAACATACTTTATGAAATTTCTTCGCAACTGACTTTTTTTTAATAAATCGTCAGATCATTTTGTTTGTAGTATTTGTGGTTTCAATGATGTATTAAACGTTATGCAAACTGATCAAAAATGTGACTGACAAGCGTGTGATGTTGTGATGCAAAATATCTGCCTCAGTATTGTTTTAATAGTATTTAGAAAAGGGGTAAAACAAGGACAAGTCTGTATTTTCCAAACCGATTTGTTTTTACAAATTGCGTTGTCCTCTTCTGAAAGGTTATGATTTCCTTGTTTGTTATTTTTTTTGTTGTTGATATTGCTATACATTTTGTTGTTGTTGATATTGCTATACATTTTAATAATGTGTCTATTACAGGACGAATGCTTGGTAATGCGTGTACAGCTGACAGCTTGACTGAGTGTGTCACCGGCGCCTCCTGTCCCAGCGCCGTGTGCACGTGCCCTACTGGACAAACAGTGAGCTCTGACCAGAAAACATGCAGTAAGGATCCCATAAAGTTAGTAGAGTGATAGCAGTGGTCTTGATGGAGTTGGTGCTGCTCTACAGGTCTTAGTCAATCACTCACTCACGAGTTGGCAGGATTTACCTGACTCTAACGAGAAAAAACACACAAACCAAATACAAAGGTGAACAATAATTCTATACAGTTCACGAGGCTACTTCAAGTCGAACCTGCAGACGAATCTTTTTCCGTTTGACTTATCCGTCGTTTGATTTTTCCAAATGACGGATAAGTGGAACTCTTCACCGAGTTGTTCTGCTCAATCGTTTTCAGTCTCTAATGGCGCTCTGGGCGACGCTTGCCTTGCGATTAAGCATGCACAACCGCTGCAACAGACACATGTGACGCTACAGCATTGAAATGCCGATAGAATGTGTTATTTAACTCATTCAGCCCTGACAGTCCACACCAAAACATCGATCAGGCATGATAGTTCAAGGGTAGTGCCAGAATAGCTTGGCGCCTATCGGCCTCCAGCTATTCTGGCAACACTCGTGAACTATTATGCTCGATCTATCTCTAGAATTGTAATATAGTCCTTTCAAACGCAACTTCGCAAGTTGAAATTCGGTCCTGGGGACGAATGTGTTAATTAAGGAACTAGTATAACTAGTAGTAGGAACTAGTATGGGGGTACTATTAAAATGTGGATGACATTTTCTGTGAATATAAACGTTCAGATAATGACTAGAACTACAGGGGACTGTATTCACTTCGCAGTTCTGCAACGTGATATAATTCTATATAATATATTTCTTTAATGAAAGTAATGATAGATTATATTATTATTATTATTATTATTATTATTATTATTATTATTATTATTATTATTATATTCAGCAAGGTGTATTAAAGGTTCTATTCATGGATATCGACTTGGACTAAATCTTCAGTAGTCTAAGAAGATTTAAGTATATGTAGCCCATGTCAATATTACTGTTTTGACCTATTCAAGAGTCTGTAGACGTAGCCCTTAAAGACTTGTACGACATTATAGCTTCAAATAGATTGTTTTGTCACCTTTCTTTAAGTTTAGCTGGCAACAGATTCTACCATTCGCTCTGTGAGATGGCCTTAGTCACCTGCTCGGCGATAGACCCAAACACCTAACTAAGCATAGTTTCACTTAGAATTTACTCTTGGTATCAACGGTTTATTGAGATGCGGAGCACGGTGCTATATCTAGCGCAGTGCAACATCTGCAGATGATTTGTTTGAAAAGTGTTGTACCTTTCGTTGTTCGTTTGTTTGTTGTTGTTTTTCCCGTACCTCAACATTTCGTGTTGGATGACGCGAAGTGTTTTTATTTGTCAGAATCATTTAACAATAAAATAGAAATGTTTTTTTTCCCCTCCGTAAAGTTTCAGCCGAGGGCGCTGTGAACGGCGCTTGCCTGACGGTTGGTGCTTCATGCTCAAACACTGCAACGGACACGTGTGACGCTACAACATCGAAATGCCGTAAGGATGTGTTCTTTAATTCATTCAGCCCCAAACCGCCACACCAGGACATGTATCGATCATGATAGGTCACGTGTGGTGCCAGAATAGCTAGGTAGGCGCCAAGCTCTTTTGGCACCACCGTTGAACTATCATAATCGATCTGTCATCAGAATTGTATTACAGTCCTTCAAAGGGCAACTTCACAGTTTGCCATACTGGGTAGAATGTTGTAACGCTCGCAAACTTTCAACCGCTCGCACGCACAGACTCACAAATGCAACATGGAAACAAAGCTAACTCTCAGTCAAACAAAAGAACACTGTTTCAAAAGACACTTTACAGAATACACGTTACTCAACACTAGCACGTCGCACTCACATCAACACACAATAACATAAAAGCCAGGTTAGGTAAACTGTCCTCGTTATCCAAAATCTGCTCGACTGGTGTTATCGTTCTGTATCGTTTGCACGTTCCTTCACGTGTAGGCGTGTAGTTTGTTTCGTCACGCCTTCCTGAATTAGCCACACGCTCTCCGAGCTGTAGACGTCCTCTCGACACGCTGCTGTAAAGTACCCTTTGATGACTGTGATGGCTTGGCACCAAGTCTCTCGCTCCCCGAGCGATGAATGTCTTCACGACTCGTTCCCCAAGCGGCAGGTTCTGTTGACGTTGACGTCTCGGCATCAAGTACCTTGCTCCGCACAACAACTCTGTACAATAAAGTTCTAATGTCATAACACTTGCTTAACACACACATATTAGATGATATGAGGTGCATTACGTAACCTGGCTGATACAAATAAATCCACATGTTCATTCACACATTCGTGCTTCCTAAAACAGACTAGATTTGAAACACACCATAACTAAGTCATTACAATGAAAAAGACTATAACATGACGATTGCGTCATACACTGGTTCGTACCTCGGAAAAGATTATACTTCACACACCCACGTACTATCTTAGAAAACAAACTAGGCATACACACATAACATTCCTTAGTTATCCTTCTCGGTAAATAACTATATCGAAATATCCCCGGTTGTCTCAACAGTTTCTAAACCGCCATAACTGAACCAACTCAACACTACACAACCGAACTCAATCTTACTAACGCATACTACCTTTAAAGCTGAGGTGCAATGAGAAAAACCCGCCCAGCGCGTGTTTTAAAAAGACTCCACAGGACCCAGCTTGGGCCCTGCCCCTAAGTGGGTCAAATCGGTTCGTAACACAGTTGACGGAGTTGGCAACTGCGTATCCCGAGCTTGCAAAACTCTCGGAAAACGACAGACCACTTCCTGTTGCACGGAAAACATCGCGATTAGCAGATCGGACAACAGCAGACGATTCTGTGACACTTTGAAACTGACCAACAGCCACGGATTTTACGCGTTGGGGACTATGATGGCAGAATGTACGGCTGTACATGCTGTAAGTATGACTCCTGACACTTTGTAGTTGTGAACGAATTTTTTCAACACGTACCTCCAGTCCAATATAGGCTAATATAAATAAATAAAGAAGCATTGTGATGTACAACCAACACAGTAAATTGGATAAGAGAGAGAGAGAGAGAGAGAGAGAGAGAGAGAGAGAGAGAGAGAGAGAGAGAGAGAGAGAGAGAGAGAGAGAGAGAGAGAGAGAGAGAGAGAGAGAGAGAGAGAGAGAGAGAGAGAGAATCGACTGTTTACATAGATGCCAAAAGATACAAGGCCATGGGTCGAGCTGAATTTTAGTAGCTGCCCTTCGTATGGAGAATTTTTTTCGCTGTAGGCCACTCCAGATGAAAAGATATAATAACAAACACAAAACGACAAATAACCCCTCCTTCCTCACCCTTCCGATATCGAATAAAGCTTCAGGCTGTGCTGTGTAACTTACGGATAGCTCGGCCTGGTCCATATCCAGTGTGCGTCCAGGCAAGACACAAATGGCCTGCTCTGTCCGTCGGGTGGTCGAGTGTCGTCTGCTACTGTTGCTGTCAGTAGAAATATCGCTGGTTTAGATCAGTGATCGCGGTTTCCACTCCGCGCTGCATACAGGAAGTGGCCTGTCTTTTTCACGGGAGTTTTGCCAGCACGACAAACGCAGTTGAAAACTGAGTCAACTGAGTTCCAAACCGGTTTGCCGAAGTTAGCCGAACGTTCACGACAGGGCCCTCGCTGGGTCCTGCAAAGTTTTTTTAAAACACGTGCGGGGCGGAGTTTTTTGACTGTTTCTCAGCTTTAACTCACTAGCTGTCGATAATACATATAAAACGTAGCTGAAATCTCGGTTTCACAGTCTTGGAATACGGTTAGTGTATCCTACATAATTATGTATGAGAGTATAGCAACTAATAACGACTCTCTTCAGCTCTGTTAGGCTGAGCTGCTCGGCGTTAAACCCAAATAAATGACTAACTGTTAGGCTCAGCTGCGCCATTCAAACTCCGTGCAAATAGTTGGCCTCGAGATCACACGGAACTTCGTGCACACACGGAATATTTGGTACAAAAATACCGCTGACACGATATCTCAACGCACACACCCTGTGTGAACTTTATGCCTGGGCATAGAGCGTCATCTCAAATATGTTAATTAAATACTAGTTTAAGGGTACAATTAAGTTGTGGATTACATTTTAATTTGTCATTAAGTATGTAAAATCATTGGTGTTTGGCAAACGCAGCTATTTCAACCCGCACCTGATACCGATGAAATCGTTCGGCAGAAAATACGAACGGTTAAACATCTTTTCCGCCGGCATCGTCGGTAGCTGTGAAGGCGTTGTACGTAAGATGAGCGTGCCGGGAGCAGAGTATGCACACGCAATTCTTCACTTGAGTTGGTTTACAACTGCCCTGGAGAACACACACACACACACACACACACACGCACGCACGCACGCACGCACGCACGCACGCACACACACACACACACAACACACACACACACACACACACACACACACACACACACACACACACACACACACACACACGAACACACACAAAACAAAAATTACAGAACATACTTTATGAGATTTCTTTCGTAACTGACTTTGTTTTTTATAAATCGTCAGATCATTTTGTTTGTAATATTTGAGGTTTCGATGATGTAATAACGGTATGCAAACCGAGCCAAAAATGTGACTGACAAGCGTGTGATGTTCTGATGCAAAATATCTGCCTCAGTATTGTTTTAAATAGTATTTAGAAAAGCGGTAAAACAAGGACAGAACTGTATACTATATTTTCAAAACCGATTTTTTAAATAAAACTGCGTTGTCCTCTTCTGAAAGATTATGATTTATTTGTTTGTTATTTCCTTGTTGTTGATATTGCTAGACATTTTAATAATGTGTCTATTACAGGAAGATTGATTGACCAGGCGTGTACGGATGGCAGCATGACTGAGTGTGTAACCGGCGCCTCTTGTATCAGCTCTGTGTGCACGTGCCCTACTGGACAAACAGCGAGCACTGACGCGAAAACATGCAGTAAGGATCTCATAAAATTAGTAGAGTGATATCAGTGGTGTTGATGGAGTTAGTGCTGCTCTACCGGTCGTGGTCACTCACGGTCGGCAGGATTTACCTGACTCATACGAGATGAAACACACAAAACAAATACAAAGGTGAACAATAATTCTATACATTTCATGAGGCTTCTTGAAGTCGAACCTGCATTCGAAATTTTTTTCGTTTTACCTATCCGTCGTTTGACTTATCCAAATGACGGATAAGAGAACTCTTCACCGAGTTGTTCTGCTCAATCGTTTTCAGTCTCTTATGCCGCCCTGGGCGACGCTTGCCTTTCGATTAAGAATGCACAACCACTGCAACAGACACATGTGACGCTACAGCATCGAACTGCCGATAGAATGTGCTATTTATCTCATTCAGCCCCGGCACGCCACAGCAAAACATCGATCGAGCATGATAGTTCAAGGGCAGAGCCTGAACAGCTTGGCGCCCATAGGCCTCCAGCTATTCTGGCAACATCCATTATGTATAATGCTCGGTCTGTCTCTAGAATTGTAATATAGTCCTTTCCAACGCAACTTCGCAATTTGAAATTCGGTCCTTGGGACGAATGTGTTAATTGAGGAACTAGTATAAATGTACTATTTAAATTTGGATAATATTTTAATTATTCAGTGACTATAACCGTTCAGATAATTACTAGAAATACAGGGGACCATATTCATTTCGCAGTTCTACAACGTGATATAATTCTTTAGAATATTTTTTTTAATGATGTGAGGCTGTGGATGTCAGAAAACAAGCTCAAACTGAATGAAGGAAAAACGTAAGCAGTGCTCATTGTATCATCCAGAATGTCTTCTTCTACCGTTTTGCTTCAGCATATCATGATTGAGAACACCACCATCAGCTTCTCTCAGTCACTGAAGAACCTGGGTGTCGCTATTGAGCATGACTTGTCCATGGATAAATAGTTGATTCACATTTGCAGGGCAGCCTATTTGGAGATGCGTCGTATTAGCTCTATTAGACAGTTCCTTACTTCAGAGGCTACAAAACTCTGGTTTGTTCATTTGCTCTTTCTCGCATTGACTATGCCAAATCACTCTTATCTGGATGCCCGCAGTATTTATTTGATCGGCTCCATAGAGTCCAAAATTCAACCGCACGTCTGGTCTATCTATATCCCGTAGTCTTGCCGACCGTTGGGGCACCACTGATGACTTGGCAACCATCTCCCTCCATTCCTATCTGTTCTCTGCCATTCTCAGCGTATCGCCCAGCTTCAGTCCTGTCCATTCTGAAATATTGTCCTCCCATCTTTTCCTCTGTCTTCCTCTCCATCGTCCTCCTTGCACAGTGCCGTGCAGGATTGTTTTGGCAAACCCTGCTGAACGCGTGACATGCCCATACCACTTCAGTTTGCGTTTTCTCACAATGGCTAATAAGTCTTCATAGGGCCCGATGGCTTGCCTGATTCTGCTTCCCACTTCCTCGTTTGTGATGTGATCTCTGTATGAGATGCCAAGCAGCCTTCGAAAACATCTCATTTCAGTGGCTTGTATCCTCGTTTCGAGGTCTGCTGTGAGGGTCCATGACTCGCAGGCATACAAGAACACTGAGATGACTAAGGAGCGCATCAGTCTGATCTTGGAGCAGAGTGTGATGTTTCTGTCCTTCCATATGGTCTTCAATCTTGTCAGTGCTGTTGTTGTCTGCGCAATCCTGGACAGTATTTTTGGTTTTGATCCCTCATTTGTCACAATGGCTCCTAAGTATTTGAATATCTTAACTGTTTCCAGCTTTTGGCCTCCAACCATGATTTCAGTGTCAATGCCACTGGCGTTATTGGTCACCAGTTTGGTCTTCTCTGCACGGATTTCCATCCCATACTCAATCGCTGTACTATCCAGCTTTCCCACCAGCTGAGCTAGCTATAGCTCCTTCTCTGTTCCTGCAAGGCCATCAATGTCGTCCGCAAAGCGCAAGTTCGTGATTGTTCTGCCTCCAATACTGACAGTTCCTTCTTGATCTTTCAGAGCGTCCGTCATGATTCTTTCCAGGAAGATGTTGAAAAGAGTAGATGAGAGCAAGCAGCCTTGTCTGACTCCAACTGTAGTCCTAAACCAGTTTCCTAGTTTGCCGTTGAAGCAGACTGCGCTAGTGGCCTTGTAAAGATTTGCTATGACTTTGATCAGGTTGGCCTTGATGTTGTATAGCTTCATGGTGGACCAAAGGGCTACATGCCACACCCTGTCAAACGCTTTCTTAAAATCCACAAAGACATGATAGAGGTCCTGCTGGTGCAAGGTATCTCTCACATAGAACTCTCAGGTTGAAGATCTGCTCAGTTGTGCTGCGCCCTGCTCTGAAGCCTGCCTGTTCCTCAGCTATGATTTCCTCTGCCTGTGGCTTCAGCCTGTTCAGTAGGATCTTTAACATGACTTTGCTTGGATGGGATATAAGACTGATCTGCGATAGTTCTGGCATTGATGTAAGTTGATAGTATAAGTGATTGGGTCCATGGTGTGGGCCAATCTCCTGACTGCCAGATCTTATTGCAGATTGTTAGTAAGGCGCTTATTGTGTCTTCTCCCCCTTTTTGGACTAGCTCTGCAGGGATGTTGTCTGCTCCTGCTGCCTTCCCTTTTTTTCAGCGACTTAACTGCAGCCTCTACTTCTTCTCGGAGTATGGGATAGTTGCCATTGTTGGTCACGGGTGGGTTGACAAGTATGCCTGGGTCCCCTGCTGCTTGGTGGTTGTACAAATCTGAGCAGTACTCTGTTCATCTCTCCAGTATGTCTTGGTCTTCCGTAAGACAGTTCCCTTCACTATCTTGAATGATCGAGGAGCGTCCTTGTTTTACACTGGTCAGGTCTTTCACCAGTTGGTATGCTTTTTTTGCTATTATTTTTGTTCAGATTTTCTTCTACGTGTTTACACTGATCTTCAATCCTCTTATTCTTTGCCTTTTTCATGCTTTTCTTGATATCCTTGTTATTTTCCCTGTATTGTTTAGCTCCTTCTACCTCTGATTTCTTTTTCTTTAATTCTCGACGCTTTTCACATAAAACAAAGATCTCAGCTTTCCCATCTTGATTATCAGTGTTCATTATATAGTCATTTTCTGTTCTTTTGCGTAAATGTACATGTGGCTTTGGTTTTGTCACCTTTTGGGTAATATTTTACTTGTACGTATGTTCGGCGCGTAGTGCATCTTACCATGCATAGGCGCCTTATAAATCTTCCTCATTATTATTATTATTATTATTATTATTATTATTATTATTATTATTATTATTATTATTATTATTATTATTATTATTAATAATAATAATAATAATAATAATAATTGACTATGGTGTATTTATTTAAAGGTTCTATTCCTGATGTCGCCTTGGACTAAATCTTAAGTTTTCTGAGAGAGTCCGACATTTTCAAGAAGATTTAAGTATTTGTATTCCATGTGAATATTACTGTCTTGACCTTTGCATGAGTCTGTTGACGTAGCCCTTAAAGACTTGCACGACATTGTAGTCTCAAATAGCTTGTTTTGTCATCTTTCTTTTAGTTTAGCTGGCAACAGATTCTACCCTTGGCGCTGTGAGATGGCCTTAGTCACCTGCTCGGCGATAGAACCAAAAATACCTAACTAATCATAATTCCTCTCAGAATTTACTCTTGGTATCACTGGTTAATTATGATGCTGAGCATGAGGCTATATCTAACGCAGTGCAACATCTACAGATAATCTGTTTGAAAAGTGTTGTACCTTTCGTTGTTAAGTTTGTTTTGTTTTTTTCCCGTACCTAAACATTTCGTGTCGGATGATGCGAAATGTTTGTATTCCTCAGAATCATTTAATAAAAAAATAGAATTGTTTTTCCCTCTTTAAAATTTCAGTCGCTGATGGCTCTCTGAACGGTGCTTGTCTGCCGGGTTCCACATGCTCAAACACTGCAACAGACACGTGTGACGCTACAACATCGAAATGCCGTAAGAATGTGCTCTTTAATTCATTCGGCAGTCTCAAACCGCCACATCAAGCCATGTATCGATCATGATAGGTCAAGTGTGGTGCCTGAATAGCTAGGCGCCCGTAGGCGCCAAGCTATTCTGGCACCACATTTGAACTGTCATGCTCGATCTGTCTATAACATTGTAATACAGTCCTTCAAAGGGCAACTTCACAGTTTGCGGTCCTGGGTTGAATGTAGTAACGCTCGCACACTTTTAACCGGTCGCACGCACAGACTCACAAACGCAACGAGCACACACGGAAACCACTCCAACTCTCAGTCAAACACATACGCGCAGTATAAACGCAAAACATCAGTTCTTTCTTTATTTCGCCATTATAATCCTCATTAACAAAAGAACACGGTTTCAAAAGCTCTTCACAGAATACACAATTCTCAACACTAGCACGTCACACTCACATCAACACACAATAATATAAATGCCAGGTTAAGTAAACTGTCCTCCTTATCCAGAATCTGCACAACTGGTGTTATCCTTCTGTATCGTTCGCACGTTCCTACGTCTAGGAGTGTAGTTTGTTTCGTCACGCGCTCCTGAAGTTGTCACACGCTCCCTGAGCTGTAGAGGCCCTCTCGACATGCTGCTCTAACGTAGCCTTTGATGACTGTGGTGTCTTGGCACCACGTCCCTCTCTCCCCGAACGGTAAATGTCTTAAAGACACGTTCCCCAAGCGGCAGTCTCTGCTGACTTTGACGTCTCGTCATCAAGTCCCTTGCTCCGCACAAACACTCTGTACAATAAAGTTCTAATATCATACCACTTGCTTAACGCACACATATTGGATGATGTGAGGTACATTACGTAATCTGGCTAATACAAATAAATCTACATGTTCATTCACACACTCGTGCTTCATAAAAAAGACTGGATTTGAAACACACCATAACTAAGTCATTACACTGAAAAAGACTATAACATGACGATTGCGTCATACACTGGTTCGTACCTCGGAAATGATTATACCTCACACACCCACGTTTTGCCTTCGAAAACAACCTAGGCATACACACATAACATTCCTTAGTTATCCATCTCGGTAAATAAATATCTCGAAAAATCCGCGATTATCTCAACAGATTCCAAACCGCATAACTGAACCAAATCAACGCTACAAAACCGAACTCAATCTTACTAACGCATACTACCTTTAACTCTCTAGCTGTCGATAATACATATAAAACGTAGCTGAAATCTCGGTTTCACAGTCTTGGAATACGGCTAATGTATCCGACATAATTATGTCTGTCCTCTATGAGAGTATAGCGACTAATAACTACTCTTCAGCTCTGTCAGGCTGAGCTGCGCCATTCAAACTCAGTGCCAATAGTTGGCCGCCTAGAGATCACACGGAACTTCGTGCACACACGGAATATTTGGTACCAAAATACCGCTGACACGGCATCACAACGCACACACCCTGTGTGAACTTTATGCATGGGCAAAGAGCATCATCTCAAATGTGTTAATTAAATACTAGTTTAAGGGTACTATAAAGTTGTGGATAACATTTTAATTTGTCACCGAGTATGTAAAATCAATAGTATTTTGCAAACGCAGCTATTTCAACACGCGCTTGATACCGATGACATCGTTCGGCAGAAAATACGAACACTTACACATCTTTTCCGCCTGCATCGTCGGTAGCTGTGAAGGAGTTGTACGTAAGATGATAGTGCCGGGAGCAGAGTATGCACACGCAATTCTCCATATGAATTAGTTTACAACTGCCCTGGAGAACACACACACACACACACACACACACACACACACACACACACACACACACACACACACACACACACAAGTACAGAAATTACTTTATGAGATTTCTTCCGTAACTGACTTTGTTTTATATAAATCGTCAGATCATTTTGTTTGTAGTATTTGTGGTTTCGATGATGTAGAAAACGGTATGCAAACCGAGCAAAAATGTGACTGACAAGCGTGTGATGTTTTGATGCAAAATATCTGCCTCAGTATTTTTTTGTAACTAATAGTATTTAGAAAAGGGGTAAAACAAGGACAAAACTGTATTTTCCAAACCGATTTTTTTTAAATTGCGTTGTCCTCTTCTCAAAGGTTATGATTTCCTTGTTTGTTATTTCCTTGTTGTTTGATGTTGCTAGTCATTTTAATAACGTGTCTATTGCAGGAATAATGGTTGGTAAGGCGTGTACGGCTGGCAGCACGACTGAGTGTGTCACCGGTGCCTCCTGTACCAGCTCCGTGTGCACGTGCTCTACTGGACAAACAGCGAGCACTGACCAGAAAACATGCAGTAAGGATCTCATAAAGTTAGTGTAGAGTGATAGCAGTGGTGTTGATGGAGGCTGCTCTACAGGTCTTAGTCAATCACTCACTCACGAGTTTGCAGGATTGACCTGACTCATAGGCGAGGAAACACACAAAGCATATACAAAGGTGAACAATAATTCTATACAGTTCACGACGCTTCTTCAAGTCGAACTTGCAGTCGAATCTTTTTTCGGTTTGACTTATCCCCGTCGTTCGAATTATCCGTCGAACTCACCACCGAGTTGTTCTGCCGCTCAATCGTTTTCAGTCTCTAATGGCGCTCTGGGCGGCGCTTGCCTTGCGATTAAGCATGCACAACCACTGCAGCAGACACATGTGACGCTACAGCATCGAAATGCAGATAGAGTGTGTTATTTAACTCATTCAGCCCCGACAGGCCACATTAAAAGATGAATCGAGCATGATAGTTCAAGGGTAGTGTCAGAATAGCTTGGCGCCCATAGGCCCCAAGATAATCTGGCAACACCCTTGGTCTATCATGATCGTTCTGTCTCTGGCATTGTGATATAGTCCAATCAAACGCAACTTCGCATTTGGAAATTTGGCCCTTGGGAAGAATGTGTTAATAAGGAACTAGTATAAGGGGGCTATTATAAAAATATGGATGACATTTTAATTTTTCAGTGAATATAACCGTTCAGATAATTACTAGAAATACAGAGAGCCGTATTCGCTTCGCAGTTATGCAACGTGATATAATTCTATAGAATATATTTCTTTAATAAAAGTAATGAGAGATTATTATTATTATTATTATTATTATTATTATTATTATTATTATTATTATTATTCAGTATGGTGTATTTATTTTAAGGTTCTATTCCTGGATGTTGCCTTGGACTAAATCTTCAGTATTCTGAGTCTAACATTTTCAAGAAGTTTTAAGTATTTGTAAATCATGTGAATATTACTGTTTTGACCTATTCAAGAGTCTGTAGACGTATTCCTTAAAGACTTGCACGACATTATAGCCTCAAATAGCTTGTTTTGTCACCTTTCTTTAAGTTTAGCTGGCAACAGATTCTGCCCTTCGCGCTGTGAGATGGCCTTAGTCACCTGCTCGGCGATAGACCCTATATCTAAGCATAGTTTCTCTTAGAATTTACTCTTGGTATCACCGGTTAATTATGATGCCGAGCATGGTGCTATGTCTAGCTCAGTGCAACACTCTACAGATAATTTGTTTGAAAAGTGTTGTACCTTGCGTTGTGTGTTGTTTGCTTGTTTGGTTGTTGTTTTACTCTTACCTCAATAGGGATGATGAGATGTTTTTGTATTTTCAGAATCATTTAATAAGAAAATATAAATGTTTTTCCCTCTGTAACGTTTCAGTCGTTGATGGCGCTCTGAACGGCGCTTGCGTGTCGGGTTCCACATGCTCAAACACTGCAACGGACACGTGTGACGCTACAACATCGAAATGCCGTAAGGATGTGCTCTTTAATTCCTTCAGCCCCCAAACCGCCACACCAGGACATGTATCGATCATGATAGGTCAAGTGTGGTGCCAGAATAGATAGGCGCCCATAGGCGCCAAGCTATTCTAGCACCACCCTTAAACAACCATGCTCGATTTGTCTATAGAATTGTAATACAGTCGGCCTTCAAAGGGCAACTTCACAGTTTGCGGTCCTGGGTAGAATGTTGTAACGCTTGCGCACTTTCAACCGGTCGCACGCACAGACTGAAAAACGCAACGAGCATACACGGAAACCACGCTTACTCTCAGTCAAGCGCATTCGTGCAGTATAAATGCCCCCAAAATCATTTTTTTCTTTCTTTGGCCCATATAATCCTAATTTACAAAAGAACACGGTTTCAAATACTCTTCACAAAATACACAATTCTCAACACTAGCACATCGCACTCTCTCTCTCACACACACAATATAATAAAAGCCAGATTAAGTAAACTGTCCTCGTTATCCAAAACCTGTTCAACTGGTGTTATCGTTCTGTATCGTTCGCACCTTCCCCCACGTCTAGGGATGTAGTTTGTTTCGTCACGCATTCCTGAAGCTGTCACACGCTCTCCGAGCTGTGGACGTCCTCTCGGCACGCTGCTCTAGCGCAGCCTTTGACTTGGCTGATACAAATATATCTACATGTTCTCTCTCTCTCACGAGTGCGAGTAAGTCGCATAGTGACCTCGCTCCGTCTCCAGTGACAATTGTGTTGGCAGTGTTTGGTTGTGATGTGTAAATTTAGGCTCAGTGACTTGTGATAGTGACTTCTATTGGAATGTGATTTTTCCATTTGTGTAACATTCATTTTTCCAGAGTTATGAACGTTTCTTTTTTTTTTTCTTCATCACTGTTATGTTGAATACTTCGAGCGGTGGAACATGGACTCTTTCGTTTCTGGGTCGCTTGGCGCCAGCCCGGCGTGCCTAGTACAGTCGTATTAAGCAATCCCGAGTCTGCCATGAACCTAGACATAGATCCTTATGGTTCCCGCAAATGCGAAAGCTCATGAGAATCCTGGCTGCGCGAGTAGCTTCCAGTAATTGCTTCCATCGGGTACTGATTAGACGTGGTGACAGCAGGTATAAACAGACCGCTCTGCTAGTGCGAGCTCACATTTCAGCGTATCATTCCAGATGTGTGGTAAAGTAAACCGACGCTAGCCGGGCCCCAGTGCTTGACAGTCGCTGCCGCCGTCACTCTTGAGCGCAGCAGTGAGCTATCATGGCAATCGGCATGACCGCGAGGCTGGCATCAGCTATGTAATCCGCCAACCACACCCACCCTCCTCCATGGGCCCCTCCACCCGCGCCAACCACGTCAAATAATTGACTATCCTACCATCCTCCCCCCACCACCACACCCTCCCCTCAGTCCACCTTCCTTTTACCATGGGCTGCTAGCTGTATGCTGACACTTCATGTGTAGCATACCACCACCCCTTCCCTCCACCACCACACCCTCCCCTCAGTCCATCTTCCTTTCACCATGGGCTGCTAGCTCTATGCTGGCACTTCATATGTAGCATACCACCACCCCTTCCCTCCACCATCACTGCCCCCCTCCTCTACCCCTCCACCACCCCCATGGGCCCTATCACCCGATCTGCGGCAAATGCCAAGCACGCCATGGACACTTCCATTGAGAAAATTCGCCATGCAATGGATCCTATTCAAAAGACTTTCACTAGCGATAAACTCCCGCTATGGAGATGCATACTCCACACACGGTACGTCGCAGGGTGTCTAGCCGCCATTACCGCCGACTGGTTCGACTACGAGCAAACCAGCAATCAGCCCAGCATCATCACCCTCCCCACTCCACTGTGCAACACTTCCCCTCCTAATCTCTACAAGACATTTCTCCAACTCTACCTCGAATCGAGCAAGCTCATCACTATCACCCTCTACCATACTACTGGCACTGTGCTTGTGCAGGGGACCGCATGCCGACAGTGGGTGGATGAGGAGTTTGACAAGATGAAAACAATAGTGAGCACAATGTCTGACGAGACAACTACGCCTGCCATTGAACCCCCGACATCTAAATCCTCATCCGAACACCCACTGAGTACCCCGTCAATACCTGCCATTGAACCCCCCTCATCTGACTCCTCAATTTTACCCTCCCAGTCTCCACTCGCATCTCAGCCCGGCTATCCAGTCTTAAACGCTGTAATCGCCACTAGCACTCCCCCCTTCTTCACCCCTCCCCTTTCTGCTGATTCTTCTGGTCCCCAGCACATATCGAAATCGGAACCCCTCATTGACACGATGACGTCATGTGTCAATCATCATTTCTTGGCCATCAAGTCAACAGATGAGTGGAGCGTGACGATGTGCAGTGAAGCACACCCCAGCCCCCCGGGCACTGCTACCTCCTGTGCCCCGCGCTGCAACCACACCACAGCTGCCTTTGGGCCTAATCCCCCAACGCCCTACCCTCCGTCTCAAACACCCGTGACTGTGACTAACATATCTGCAACCAGCATCGAACCAGCCAACCATGAAGGCGTCAGCGCCCTGATTTCTCTCCCCTGCCAAGCTAGCGAACTCGCCCAGGGCGTGCCCTCAGCTGAGGTTAACACAGTTGTAGTGGACACACCCAACACAGAATACTACTTCACCATCGTCAACTTCACTCGTTCCTGTATCTGACAGCACGGCCATGAGACTGATCATCGCTCTGCAGCACCAACTAGCTGAGTCTTCAGCCACCATCACCACTCTCCACTCAGAGCTTCGCCAGTGCCGTGCTGAGCTGCAGGGAGTCAAGAATGAGTTTGCTGACCTCAAACAGGGTCACGACACCTTGACCTCACTTGTCCTGGACAGCGAGGTGAAGGCCAAGAATGAGATCAAGGCTGTTGAAACGAGTGTGAGGGAAAACATCGATAAAACTGCAGAGGCGCTGAGAAAGAGTCAAACAACGCTCAGTGAGAAAATCAGCAATCTTTTTTCCTCTAGAGACTCTCACACTGGGAAATTAGAGGAAATCTGCAAGCCACTAGATACGTGGACCCCATCACAAAAAAAGAGTGTGAGAGTCAGTACGACAGAACATTCACCCACCAATCTTTCCTCGCAAAATAAACCCCCTTCTCCGCCAGCATCCGGTACTACGCCTCAACCACATGGGTTCCACTCTAACAAGAGCAGGGTAGGGACAACTATTCCTGTTACTAACAGGTACAAAGCGTTAAACCCGGAGCAAGAACTTGACTCTCCTGGTTGTTCACCCATCCCCAAGAACAATGACGGAAGACCTGCCAGTCGACGCGACAATGAAAACCTGACACCGCTGGAGAGACTCCGCGCCATGAAAATCTGCCCTGACGTCAACACTCTTCTCGTCGGGGACTCAGTCACTAAATACATCGATGAGAAGAGAATGTCTACTCATGAGTCGATCATGCAAACTTGTCGGTGTCTGATCTCAGGGTGGATCATCTGACGCAGTGGCTGAACACACAGCCCCACAACCCCAACATCCGTACCGTCACCGTTCACATCGGCATCAACAGCTGCTGGCCTGGGCCTATCAGCCAGCAGACCTGGCTGAAGCGGTGCCGCATGCTGGTAGTGTGTTTCCCCAAAGCCAGACTGCAGATGTCCACCCTCCTCCCAACTCTCCACAAACCTGCCTACGAGTCAAACAAAGCCCTGCAGGCAGTCTGCAAACAGGAAAAGTTCACGCTGATCGACCACACGTCATCTTTCCTGTCCACATGAGGCGCTCCAAAGCAGGCTATGTACTTTGACAAACTGCACCCTAGCGAGCATGGCGTGCATGCGCTGGAGTGGAATATGAACCGTTTCGTCAGATCGCATTTGTCCTCAGGTGAGGATTCTCAGGATACGAGGCTTTACGATCACCGGGCCGTAAATCGTCGTCGTCGCTCCGAGTCACCGTCAGCAGGAGGAGGCGAAGAGGATCACCCTCGCCACTCAGCCACGCGCGGTCACGCCATCAGGCCACCACCTAACACCCGTAACGACTCGCAATTTCCTCCACTGCAGTCGATCAGCTTTCCGACCATGTTGGCACCAAGAAACAGAGGTTGGGAGAAAAGCGGTTTAGCCGCCCCGGCCTCTCCTTTTGACAACATTCAAGCTCTGAGTGTCAGCATCGCACAAGCGATTGCGCAATTTTACTGTTAACAGTAACCGGTTTTGTCGAGCTCACGAAGGAGAAGTAGCCTCCGTCAGCCAGCCTGTTCAGTTAGCAGGAGGAATACATTATCATGAGTCCCTGCGGATGAAGGAGCCCGTGACAATGTATGCCTCTTGTTGGAAATGGATTATGCGATCCCGGTCATAATTAGTTCGCTTACCGTCTTCAATCATTTCAACTTTTGTCACCGTCACCCGTCATTATGTGACCCTTTATCGCATTTTCGTCCAGCTTTATTTTACCTATTTTGGACGGACCCATTGACTCCTGATAGTGCGGGGGCGGCGCCCAGTAGCGTGGTGCCTAAAGTGCCAGGCTATTCTTAAGCTGTCACGGTTTATATGTTTCCTTTAATGTAATATGGTCCGTAGATCGTAACTACTGTTCTTGGGTATTTTAGCCTCAGGGCTCAATGAGTCAATCAACGTGGTGAAATACTATTCCTGATTTTGTGGTGAGATAATATTCTTGATGTGGTAGTTGCTACACATGTAGCCAGTTTAAGCTTGTGCATTTACGTTATTTTGTTTGCAGACAACGGACTGTACTCTTCCTTATTATGAAGTTTTGTGGATTTCTGCATCATCTCAGTGACAATCCAACGCCGGATAACTGTGCCTGAGTGTGTTGCGCAATGTTTTCTCTGACCAGCACTCTAGTGAAACCTGGACAGTTGTACTTTCACATTGATGCTTCATGCTTCATAATTAAGCCGCACGCTGTGTGGACCGCGATCGTGTGGACTGTGGGAGTGACTTGTACTAAGCTACAAAAGTACTATGCGGACAGCCTTAGCAACCACACGCAATGTTCTCTTTCTGCTCATAAAAGGTGTTTACTCACATTTGGAAAACGTTTTCGCCGACTAATACTGGTTCTACTTCTTCTGCTACTGCAACATCATAATTTTTGTTCTTTTTAAAATTATAGTTCTTCTTCAGTACTTCTTCTTTGTTTGCTTTGATTCAATATCATTGTCGCTTTCATTGTTTGGGTTTATTATTATTTGTGTTTATGTACTGATTACTATACTTCAATAGCTGTATTACGTTAAGTGTACTTATTGTTACTCTCATTTTTGCCACCTTCGTTTCTTTCTCATCTGTCACGATGAATCAAGCAGACGTGAAAGTAAAAGATCTCCGCATTGGGCATTTAAATGTGTACCATCTATATGCCAAACTTGCTGATATTTCCGTTTACCTGGATGACTCAAACCCATTTCATATTTTTGGATTTTCTGAGACACGTCTTGGTTCTAATGTATCTGATGAATCAATTCAGGTTCCTGGCTTTTCTGTCCTGAGACGTGCTCCAACGGCCCACGGACAGACAGGATTAGCTGCTTATATTCACACGTCTGTTCAAGCTCTTACACGTAGACAACATGACTTAGAAAACTGAGCAAGTTGAGTGTATGTGCCTTGAGCTGAAAGCCCCCCAATCACCATCATTTCTTATCGGTTTTCTGTACCGCAACGCTGCTGCAAACTTTGAGTGGTACGATAATTTTCTTAGTATGTTTGATAAAGCCTGTAAACCTAATTCTAATGTCATACTTATGGGAGATTTTAACATAGACATGTTAAAGTCTCATCATGCATGGGACTCTACGATGGCGTTGCTGGGTCTTAAACAGTTAGTCACTTCGCCGACACGAATAACACCAACAACATATACACTCATAGACCACATCTATGCCACAAAGCCGGAGTCTGTTCATAATGTGTCTGTCGGTAACATTGGCATCAGCGATCACTTTCCCATCAGCTATACGTGGTCCACTAAGTTCCCAAAAGCAAAGAAAGGATGTCATACGTATATCACCTATCGTTCTTTTAAAAAATTTAGTGAGAGCGACTTTTTATCTGACCATAATAACGCACATTTTGAGGACGTGCTTAGTGAAACTGACCCTGACAGCGCTCTGTCTGTCTGGTATAGCATTTTTCTTACTATTTTAAATAAACACGCGCCTGCGCGGCGGATGCGAGTCAAACACGCTTCACTCCCGCCGTGGCTGACTCAAGACATCATTCAGGCCATGAGGGTGAGAGATGATCTGAGAAAACAGAAGCGTTTTGCTGAATTTAAACGTGAGCGCAATCGTGTCAAATGTTTAGTGTGGCAGGCTAAAAAAGACAAAGATATGTCCATGCTCCGGCGCGCTATGGCCGCAGTGACTGGAGGCAAGAGTAGGAAATCCCCTGTAATCCCGACTACCCTGACTGCCGATAATGTTAACGATCATTTCCTTTCAATTGCCGAGTCCCTGGTCCCTTCTAAAACAAACTCTCAGCCTTATACCTGTCCTGACACCCTGATTGATTTCTGTAGAACGCGAACTGCGAGATTTCATCCTTTTGCTATTCCACCTCTGGCAGTTCACGAGGTTGGTAAGACAATAAGTTCCATGAAGAATAAAAAATCTTTCGGGCCAGATGAAATAAGCCCCAAAATCCTGAAACTATCACTTCCCTATGTTGTAGAAACAATAACTTATGTCTACAATTTATGCATACAGAAAAATGTTTTCCCAAACGAACTAAAAAAGAGCTAAAGTTATTCCCCTACCTAAAACAAAAGATTTGTCCGATGTTAACAATTATCGCCCCATTTCACTTTTGTCTGTCTTAAGTAAACCCCTTGAACGACACATTCATAAGCATCTGTTAGAATACCTGGGAAAACGCAAATTAATCCACCCCCTCCAGTCAGGTTTTCGCCCGAAGCATAGTTGTCATACAGCCTTATAGCGACTTACTGACACATGGCTAAGTTCAATGAACAAAGGCGAATTTACAGGTGCTGTTTTCATAGACCTTCTGAAAGCTTTCGACATGGTAGATCATGAAATTCTCCTTTCCAAGCTCAGTATATATCTGGATGGTTCATTTTTATGTAACTGTTTTCATACATCAGACGGCAGTTCTCCGGCATCTATTCATTCCTTTAAAACAACCTCGTTTTTCACTTCCTATCTTACAGACAGACAGCAGCGCGTGATAGCCAATGGATCTTACTCTTCAAGTGGTTTAGTAACAAGAGGAGTGCCCCAGGGCTCTGTCCTGGGACCTCTTCTCTTTTGCATATTTATCAATGACCTGCCACTACATTTCACGAATGACAGAATTGCATGTGACTTGTTTGCCGATGACGCAACAATCCACACCCCCAGATAAGTGTCTTGATTCTTTAAATGATCGTTTGCAACAGGGACTGAGTGAAATTTCCAAATGGTGTGAAAATAATGCAATGATCCTTAATCCCACCAAAACCGAATGAATGACGATAGCAACCCGTCAGAAGCATCAGCTCAAGCCACTTCCGCTTAGAAAAAACTACCAAGTGAGTAGGAAAAGCACTGTCAAGGGAGAGAAGTGTGCATGATAGACCAATGATCATAGATCTACTTTGGTCCAAGCACACAAAAAAAAAAGATAGGAAAGAGGGGGCCGCTAAGTAAGAGACTGAAAGCAATGCATATGGAAGCCCCCCCGAAAGGGGGCGTATCACATATCCACTGTTCCAGCCCCTAGGTGCATGGCAATTTAAATCTAGGTCCCCCAAGTGGGGGTCCAGATATTGAGCCGGTGTGGACAGCTGTTTCGGTCTTGGCGACCTCGTCAGCACACCATCGGCAATACTGGAGGAAGAGAAGGAATTTCTGCTTACCTGCAAAGAAGACCACATTTTACTGTGGTTTCTGCAGGGGCATACATTCCATGCCTCCACCTAGAGCCAAATTTCCATGCACCCTAAGAGAGAACCTACTAAAAAGGGGGAAGGGGTTGCAGTCGAAATTGTAGTAAAAAACTAGACAATGTCCATGTCAAATCCCACATCGATTATGCTTCCACGACATGGGAAGGCAGTGGTGACATACACATGTAGAGGCTTAATTCCTTGCATCGCAGGGCAGTGAAGCAGATCCTGCCTGATCCAGCTCTTTCTGACCAAAAATTTGAAAAACTAAAAATGCTTCCTCTTGACAAGCACCATCTCTTTAACAAAGGGGTAGCTATGTATAAAATCTGGAATGATATCCACCCAGAATACTTGTGTAATCTCTTCACCAAGGTAGCTTCAGGCTATTCAACATCAAGGCGAAACTTCATCACACCACGCCCGAGGATAGATTTACTTAAAACCACCCTCGCTTTCTCGGGCGCCTCGTTTTGGAATAAACTGCCAGCGCACATAACACACACTGGTTCACTACCCTCTTTCAAGGTAAGCCTCTTCAAGTACCAGCTATCTAACAGCTCATTCACTGGTTCGGATATCTCCATCGCCTAAAGCCTTGATATTAACCTCCGCGCGCACGTGCGTGTATGTGGGTGTGTGCGCGCGCACGTGCGTGTGTGTGTGTGTGTGTGTGTGTGTGTGTGTGTGTGTGTGTGTGTGTGTGTGTGTGTGAGCATGCTGCGCGAGCGTGCGCGCGTGTTTGATTTCAGTGAAAGAAGGAATTTTAAAGACTATTCCCCCCCCCCTCCCCCGTTCACATTGTTAGTAATCATAATTGGTGCCCTCCATTTTGCCTTATCCATCTCTTTTTGAACGACTTGTTATATTATGTGCACTTTTATGTTAGTAACTTTGTACTTTTGTATGTTAGTAGCTTTGTCCCTTTAGCAGAGTTGTACCCTTTGTAGATTAGCAACGGCAAGCGTGAAAGATGGCACATGTGCTAACTGCTTCTTCCGTTCAGAAATAAAGTTTCATTTCATTTCATTTCATACACTCGAGCTTAATAAAACAGAATTGATTTGAAATACACCATAACTAAGTCATTACACTGAATAAACAACAACACTATAACATGTCGCACGCGTGAAAAAATTATACTTCACACACCCACGTACTACCTTCGAAAACAAACTAGGCATATACACATAACATGCCTTAGTTATCTATATCGGTAGATAACTATATCGAAAAATCCCCGGTTATCTTAACAGTTTCTAAAATGCCATAACTGCCGAACCAAATCAACGCTACACAACCGAACTCAATCTTACTAACGCATATTACCTTTAACTCACTAGCTGTCGATAATACATATACAACGTGGGTTGGTTGATTGTACATTGCTTAACGTCCCGACAGCAACTAGTCTTTCTCAGGACGTGCCTGCACTGCTTGTGAAAAATAAAATAAAATAAAATAAAATAAATAAACAGAACATTGAATGTATGTGGCCAGCCGGTCTAATACGCTAAATAAACCTAAGACCATTTAGCAACACACATCCAATATCAAGAGATACAGGCAGCGCAAACAGTAGGAATGATTTAAAAAAAGGAAAATACAGGTAAATGGACCAAGAGTAGACAGAAAAACATGCCCCGGAATAGAGCTAACTCCCACCCTCTGGGGCTGACCAAGGTGACCATGGGAACTAAAAAGTAGCCAACCCCACCCAAGTCCCCCAGGTCAGAGCCGGGTGGGGGCATATAAAACGTAGCTGAAATCTCTGTTTCACAGTCTTGGAATACGGTTAGTGTATCCGACATAATTACGTCTGTCCTCTCTGAGAGTATAGCAACTAATAACTACTCTTCAGCTCTGTCAGGCTGAGCTGCGCCATTCAAACTCGTGGGGCAAATATTTGGCCTCGAGATCGCACGGAACCTCATGCACACACGGAATATTTGGTACAAAAATACTGCTGACTCGACATCACAACGCACAAACCCTGTCTGAATTTTATGCGTGGGCATAGATCTTCATCTCAAATGTGTTAATTAAATACTAGTTTAAGGGTACTATTACGTTGTGGATGACATTTTAATTTTTCACTGCGTATATGTAAAATAAATGGTATTTGGCAAACGCAGCTATTTCAACCCGCGCCTGATACCGATGACACCGTTTGGCAGAAAATACGAAAACTTACACATCTTTTCCGCTGGCATTGTCGGTAGCTGTGAATGCGTTGTATGTAAGATGAGGGTGCCGGGAGCAGAGTATGTACATGCAATTGTTCATTTGAATTAGTTTACAACTGCCCTGGAGAACACACACAAACACACACACACACAGATGGAGACAAAGCCTCAGAGTGGGTTACCTACCATTTTATGTGAAAATGGGTTCCCATATTTCTGTTTATTCTAGGACTCTGGAGTTGATGTGAATGTTTAGAACTCGCCTTATAACTAAGCTCTATAACTTAAAAATAAAATAGACATTTTCTAGAAACAGAGCCACTAGATGGAGAAAAAAATGGGTTTCTACAAATAAATTGTGCCAATCACACAAATACTGACATTTCAGTGAAAATGGGTGTCTTCACAACATTTAGGCGTTTATAATAAGGTCAAGCTCATGGAATACTTCTTTTTCACATTCATATATGTGTGTTTTTGTTTTAACATTGTATGGTGCAAAATGGAATGAACACTGGTCCCTAACCTTTAGATTATGATTTTTACAGAGGAAGTCTTTTAAACATTGCTACGTTTTGTCCTTTTGAAGCAAACAGTTCATCATGGCATTTATGTGAGACTCAAAATAATGTATTCTGGAAATTAAGGAACATTTTTTATGTACTCTGGAGTTTGAGACAAACAGCAACAGAGCATTTTGATTATTAACCCTAATCATTCGGAATACACCAGTGTGTGCAAAAAGTATGATTAAAATAGTCCGGGGTAGTGCCAGAATAGCTTGGCGCCTCTAGGCGCCAAGCTATTGTGGCACCATCCTTGAACTAAAGCCATTGGTCTATGTCCTCATCTGTAAGAACTGTAATGTATCTTGCATATATAGCAGTGTATAAATTTGAAGCGTTTAGCCTCAGTATGATGCGAGTTAAAAAGTGTGGAAAAATATGAAAGATAGAAAAAGAACCAGACGAAGAAACTAACATTTAACTCATTCTAACCCAGACACACCACAGCACGATAAAGATCGACCATGATAGTTCAAGGGTGATGCCAGAATAACTTGGCGCTTATGGGCGCCAAGCTATTCTGGCATCACCCTTGAACTATCATGGTCGATCTGTGTCCTGCACTGCAACGCAGTATTCAGATGACGACTTCAAAATTTGGGGATTTTGGTCTTAGGGTAGAATGAGTTAAAATGACAAAACAGAACACTGACATTAATTAATTGACAACACGAGAAATCACTTGAAACTTCAGCCTTTATTAATCACATCAACGGTGCATGCATATAAAAACACAGTGATGTAAATACTTCAAATCAAACAATCAAGAGCAGTCAAATCTTTTTCTGGCAACTTGTGAAGAGGAAAACTTGTTCTTGGCTTCCGCACGTAAAGTGTTTCAGCGACGTATGTGCCTCTATTCTCAAAAATAATTGAGAGAGCAATATACTGAGTTCTAGCAAGTGGGACAATAAAATTTACCTGAATTGTTATTCCTCGTCCTGTGCCGAGGTTAAACACAGCAGCGGTGCCAATGTTGCTATTTTGGAACCAGACCGGTCGCTTGGACCAGTCATGTACACCCGATTGGTTTAGAGCGTGTGTTTTCTGCACCTGTAATGGGAAACCTCAGAGAGAGAATCACGTGACAGTCGTTTGATTGCTGCAAAATAACATGAATAAAGATTAAACACAATTTGGCAGATTTGAAGAAAAATAGTTTTTTTTTTCCTCAAAGGATGTGATTTTGCGCCATCTGCGTCCTTTGCAGCAGAAAACACCGTCATAGTTGAAGTTCCAGAGATGAGTGCACTACAAGTACAATGGACTTGACTCAGTGGCATGGGGCATGACACAAGCCTCCACCATCTCTACACAAAACCGGAGTGTTAAGGGAGGTAAAAGGCATTGCTTAAAGTAAAACTGCAAACAATTCTTTTTTCAACTGTGATCACAATCTTCCGCGTGAACGTACCAGACCACACTACAAGTGCAGACGCACACCACAAGTGCAGCAGCCAAACTGTTGCACATGACCCGACCGAGCGACCGGTCTGGTGCGAAAATAACAACAACGGCGCAGCTGGTGCTTTTAACCTAGGTAGAGGGCGATGTATACCAACTCAGCTAAGGTTTATGCTTCCTGTGACTTTTGAAACAATGCACAGTATGCAAAGCGTACTTTATAGTAACAAAAACGTTACAAACATTTCCCAAATGATACATCAGATAAAGACAAGCTATAAACACTGAAATAATAACACTCTTGTAATAAATCTTTATGTTGACAATGGTTTTCTTATCTTATCTTGTCTTTCGTCCCCAACCTCTGTTCCGTTTGCAAAGTTTTAAATGTTATAAAGTATACAAAATGGTCCAGGCGGACCAAACCCATAATAACACTCTTGTAATAAATCTTTACGTTGTCAATGGTTTTCTTATCTTATTATTGTCTTTCATCCCAGTCGCTGTTTCGTTTGCAAATTCAAATGTTATACAGTATACAAAATGATCCAGGCATCCATCAAATAAAAACAAGCTATACACAATGAAACCAACCCAATACTAACACTTTTGTTATAAATCTGTATGAAAACAAAAATGCCACGAGTGTTTTCTCTCGGAGAATCTCAATTCATTTCTTTTGTAACTTTTACAGTTTGTTGCAGATGTAATCTTTAATGTTTTTCTATTGCCTATGTCTAAGTGCGGGCTCTTCTGCAATTGCCTGCTGTGTCATGGCCTTTCCAGGAAGTTTGTCCACGACGAGGTGTGTTTTGAAACGAGTTTGAACAGCTTTCCCCCATAGTTTCCTTGAGAATCTAGCTTTCTTTCGAACAGGAGCTGATGCAGTACTGTCATCATCAAAACTATCCACATTGTCATCAGGCTCTGGATGTCTTTTCTCTCTCATGCTCATTGATTCCTGTGTTGTTGACTTGCTACTTGCATCATTCACATGTGCTGTTTTGCCCGAGACCTCTCTGCAAGTTTCTGATGTGTCTTCATTGTCAAAGTCAATCTCTTCATCATCGCCCAGCTCAGCTCTAATGCAACTCTCAAAATCTGTCATCCCATTGTTAACTGACAGAGAATATTTGCCACTTTTGCCTTTTGAAGAACGTCTTGAGGTTGGCTGTAGATATGGCGATGTATCCGAATATCATCATTAGGAAGTCTGCCAGCTGATGCTGGTCTAACTCTGAGATGGCCATTGACTGAGCCAAAGTTGCAACGTGCTTCCGTAACTGAGTAAATGTTAACATGGCTTGGTTTGACACTTGTGCTTCCAGCGCATATTCTTTCAGAACATCATGGCCTACGGCCTCTGACCAGAAGGTGTGGCAAAGATGTACTGGGAACCAGCGAGAGCTGGCAGTGTTTGCGTGATTTGAAGGATTCTGTCCACAGTTGTCATCATCTTATTCGTCAGCAAAATGGGAACACTCCAATTAAACTTGCCTCTGATTTCCGCCCACTGAAAATGATTCACTATTTTCTTCTCAAACTCTGTGAGACCTTTCAAGATGATTGGTGATCGATTCAATCTTAGCATTCAGGAAGTCTGATACCTTCATTCTCTGAACTTCTCCCCCTTGTTTTCGGTTGAAAAGTGATACAGCGCAAAGAATTGCTTTAACCACTGTCGGATAATCTTCCGAAACGAATTATTGTCTCAAGAAGGTGTTGAACGTTCCTCACATCTTCACATGATGGGATCAGCTTGGGCTTGTTCATGGTCACTTTCCCGACTGACTGGCTGCTGTAGCTGACACACAATCATACCAGTCCCTGGTGAAGACAGAATCAAACCTCCGTGCCTCAGAGAGCTCCTGTCATCATCTGTCATCTGAACCAAGCCCAAGCTGTTTGGATGCCTGTGACTGTTTGATCTGTGAACATTTTTTTCAAAGCTTGGCCTATGCGCATTGCGAGATTGCCTTTTTTGAACTGCTGTGTGTCCTCATCAAATTCTGCTAGCTCTTTTACAACATGATCAAAACTAGCTGAATTTATCACAGCATTTAAACTTGAGATTTTCGTTTCTGACCTCACTCTGAGAATCTGTAATAGTCTCCCTAACTCCCGCATTCTGGAGCTGATTTGTCCAACCGTGTGTTCTTCAATGTCCCTGTGGTCAAATAATCTCTTTCCATACTCAAAAAGCAAGGGGTCAGTTCTGATGAGATGGCTTATCGCATCATCTCTCTGTCTGGCTAATACCTTATGATAGAAGGAAAAGTCAACTTCTAAGGGTATTGGAAGTATTAGCCTCCCACGTAGTGCTGACTCACCTCTTTTAGCGAACTGAAATCCTCCTGGTTTCTGACAGCAATGTTTTGAGTGTACAGAGATCAGCCTTTTTTGATAGAGCCCCTTTCAATAGCTACAGGGGAGAAGGTCGTCTATCTTACTAGTTTTGGTGCGATACTTATGAATCAAACATCCTGATTTATTTTCAAGAACAACAACGTTATGCACCCTAAACTTGTAGTTTGATCCATGCTTGACGTCTTGGTTTGTCCCTTTTTTCGATCACAATCACACATGTCAAAAACAAAGCAACAAAATCGCGTGACAGATTGACCTTGAAATGGTGTTATTGGACGAATTCCTTTCATTGAAGAAGAAAGCTTCTGTTAAAATCGTGGGGTTCTATTATCTTTTACTACAAGACTGAGCAGCAGGTGACCGGCCGCAGCAGACATCTCAGTTTTCTCGGCGAAGCTGGTCAGTATCGGCTGACTGTACAATTGTATTGGATTATTCGCATCTCAGTTAAATAACTGCGATGAATAAGTACACCTGGGCGTGCTCTTAAATAAAGAAATATTGCATAAAATTTACCTTTGCAAACGGAACAGGGGGGGGGGGGGGGAACGAAAGACATTGGGAAGGGGAAACAACTCAGTTCATGTCAATGCGCAGCCGACCAATCAGGAATCAAGTTGATCTATGGAGACCCTCGCTTCTGTGGCAACACACAGACTGAGTGCTTTGCAAACACACAACATCTTGTAAACTCCTGAAAATGGGGACATCCTCTTTTGATATTTTTTCCTAACTTTTGAATGAAATATAATGCAGAAACAACCCTCTGAAAAATAAGGGGTGCCCGACTTGGTCACCCAGAATTTTACACACACCCATTGTCCATAAGGATGGTAAATAAAGTCAACAATTTTAGGGGTTTTGTGTGCACACACACACACACACACACACACACACACACACACACACACACACACACACACACACACACACACACACACACACACACACACACACACCTACAAAACACACTTTATGAAATATTTTTCCTAACTGAATTTGTCTTTTTTTTATAAATCGTCAGATCGGTTTGTAGTATCTGGGGTTTTGATGATATAGTAAACGGTATGCAAACCGATCAAAAATGGAACTGACAAGCGTGTGATGTTCTGATGCAAAATAACTGCCTCAGTATTTTTTAGAATAGTATTTAGAAAAGAGGTAAAACAAGGACAAAACTGTTTACTGTATTTTCCAAACCGATTTTCTTAAAAATAGCGTTGTTCTCTTGTAAAAAGTTATGATTTCCTTGTTTGTTATTTCTTTGTTGTTGATATTGCTAGACATTTTAATAATGTGTCTATTACAGGACGAATGGTTGGTAAGGCGTGTACGGCTGGCAGTACGACTGAGTGTGTCACCGGCGCCTCCTGTACCAGCTCCGTGTGTACGTGCCCTAGTGGACAAACAGCGAGCACTGACAAGAAAACATGCAGTAAGAATCTCATAAAGTTAGTAGAGTGATAGCAGTGGTGATAATGTAGTTGGTGCTGCTCTACAGGTCTTAGTCTCTCACTCACTCACGGGTTGACAGGATTTACCTGACTCATATGCGAGGAAACACACAAACCAAATACAAAGGTGAACAATAATTCTATACAGTTCACGAAGCTTCTTCAAGTCGAACGTGCAGGCGAATATCTTTTCGTTTGACTTATCCGTCATTTGACTTATCCAAATGACGGATATGTGGAACTCACCACCGAGTTGTTCTGCTCAATCGTTTTCAGTCTCTAATGGCGCTCTGGGCGACGCTTGCCTTGTGATTAAGCATGCACAACCACCGCAACAGACACATGTGACGCTACAGCATCGAAATGCAGATAGAGTGTTATTTAACTAATTCAGCCCTGATATGCCACAGCAAAACATCGATCGAGCATGATAGTACAAGGGTAGTGCCGGAATAGTTTGGCGCCCATAGGCCTCAAGCTATGCTGGCAACACCCATTATCTATACTGCTCGGTCTGTCTCTAGAATTGTAATATAGCCATTTCGAACGCAACTTCGCAATTTGAAATTCGGTCCTTGGGACGAATGTGTTAACTGAGGAACTAGTATAGGGGGACTATTAAAATGTTGGTGACATTTTTAGTGTTCATTGTATTTAACCGTTCAGATAATTACTAGAATTAGAGGGGACTGTATTCACTTCGCAGTTCTACAACGTGAAATAATTCTATAGAATATATTTATTTAATAAAAGTAATGATAGATTCTTCTTCTTCTTCTTCTTCTTCTTCTTCTTCTTCTTATTATTATTATTATTATTATTATTATTATTATTATTATTATTAAATTGGAAGAACCGTCCACCGCCGAAGAGACCCTCACAGTCATCCACCAGTTCAAGAGTGGCAAAGCAGCAGGCATTGACGGAATCACACCAGAGATCTGGAAACATGGAGGCCTAGCACTGCACAACAAGCTCCACGACCTCTTTCTATGCTGCTGGGAAAAAGGAACACTACCAAAGGATCTCCGTGATGCAGTCATCATCACCCTGTACAAGAACAAAGGAGAAAGTCTGCCTGCTCTAATTATCGTGGAATTACCCTGCTGTCCATTGCCGGGAAAATTCTCGCAAGGTTGCTCCTGAATCGGCTGGTACCTGCCATCGCTGAAGACCACCTCCCAGAGGGCCAGTGTGACTTCAGAGCCAACAGGAGTACCACCGCCATGGTCTTTGTGCTGAGACAGCTTCAGGAGATGTGCCGCGAGCAGAACAAAGGGCTGTACGTAACGTTTGTCGACCTAACAAAAGCGTTTGACACTGTGAGCAGGCAAGGTATGTTGCAGATCCTGCAGCGACTAGGCTGTCCCCCAAAGTTCCTCAACATGATCGTCCAGCGCCACGAGGACCAGCAAGGCCAGGTCAGACTAAACAGTGACCTCTCAGAACCATTCCCCATTCGCAACAGCGTGAAGCAAGGCTGCGTGCTAGCACCAACCCTCTTCACCATCTTCTTCAGCATGATGTTCAAGCAAGCCACAGTGGACCTCGACGATGACGACGCAGTGTACATCAGGTATCGTCTCGATGGCAGCCTGTTCAACCTCCGACGACTGCAGGCCCACAGCAAAACCCTAGACTGACTGATTCGTGAGCTGCTCTTTGCTGATGACGCCGCCCTCGTTGCACACACTGAGAGAGCCTTGCAGCGCATTACGTCCTGCTTCGCAGATGCCGCCCAGCTCTTTGGATTTGAGGTCAGTCTGAAAAAGACAGAGGTCCTTCATCAGCCGGCACCCAAGGAAGAGCATCACCCTCCCCACATCACCATTGGCGAGTCCGAACTGAAGTCTGTACACCAGTTTACCTACCTTGGCTGCATCATCACGTCCGACGCCAAGCTGGACAAGGAGCTGGACAACAGGCTGGCAAAAGCGAACAGTGCTTTCGGGCGACTATTCAAGCGGGTGTGGCACAATCAACAGCTGAAAAAAGGCACCAAGATCAGCGTGTACAGAGCTGTCGTCCTCACCACCCTGCTGTACGGTTCCGAGTCCTGGGCCCTCTACCACAGCCAACTACGACTCCTCAAACGCTTTCACCAGCGCTGCCTGCGTACCATCCTCAGCATTCACTATGTCACCAACGTCGAGGTCCTTGAACAGGCGGAAAATGTGAGCATCGAGGCTTTGTTGCTGCGGACACAGCTCCGCTGGGCGGGGCACGTCTCCAGGATGGAGGATCATCGCCTACCCAAGATCACTCTGTTCGGCGAGCTCGCCACTGGACACCGAGACAGAGGGGCACCAAAGAAGAGATACAAAGACTGTCTCAAGAAGTCACTTAGTGCCTGCCAAATCGACCACCGCCAGTGGTCTTCGCTTGCTGCGGACCGTGACACCTGGCGCTCCACCATTCACAAGGCAGCCGTCTCCTTTGAGGACTGTCGCAGAGCTAACCTTAAAGACAAGCGGCTCAGGAGAAAAAACAGAGTTGTCGTAACTCAGAACCCTGACCAGACCTTCCCCTGCAGCCACTGTGGTCGAACCTGCCTGTCCCGGATTGGCCTCCGCAGCCACGAAAATGCCTGCAGACGACGTGGGCAAGCCCTATATAATCTTCGTTCGCGAAGTCAAGCCAAGATTATTACTATTATTATTATTATTATTGTTATTATTATTATTATTATTATTATTATTATTATATTCAGTATGGTGTATTTATATAAAGGTTGTCTTCCTGGATGTCGCCTTGGACTAAATCTTTAGTTTTCTGAGAGAGTCCAACATTTTCAAGAAGATTTATGTATTTGTATATGTTACAATTGTGGTTGTGTTATCCTGTGAGAGCTACATGTGTTGATCGTAGGTAACGACCCGATGTTTATTTGAGCTATCACGGTTATGATTCACGTGTTTTTTTTAGTAAGATTTTCTTTTGTTCGTGAGTAGAGCCGATTTCGTTTTGTTAAGTTTAGTCCGGAACGTTGTAGACAGGTCGCACTGTCTGGTGGCCTCGTAAGTGTCACGTCGGTTAGTTGACATCGCTACATTTTCGCTACTTTTTGTTTTCATGTGCGCGTGTATCGAGCAGCCTTTATTTTGTTTGGTGAATGGTCTCGTACCTTTTTGAGCTATCATAGATAGGGATACCATACTTTTATGTGTCTTTATTATATGCTAGAATTTAGAGCTGAAGTGAGCAGCCGTGTTTTTGTAGCCTGATATATTGTTTCTGGAAAATTCATGTTAATGAGCTTC
This sequence comes from Semisulcospira habei, assembly GCA_036245525.1. Taxonomy (NCBI): domain Eukaryota; kingdom Metazoa; phylum Mollusca; class Gastropoda; family Semisulcospiridae; genus Semisulcospira; species Semisulcospira habei. The sequence goes on from BTPG01000006.1 coordinate 10,241,744, forward strand.
GGCTGCGTGTTTCGTTCTGGTTGTTTGAGTTCATGATTTCCGTAGAAGATTCTAGATTTTGATAGTGTATATAAGGAGGGCGCTGGGAAAGCCCGTGAGTACATTGTCTTGCTTTGTCAGTTGTAGAGATACGCAGTGTATTGCGAGAGATGCTGTGTATGAGAAACTTTGAGTCGTAGTGTGGACATAGCAGAAGGGACTTTGTATTCAGTAGTTTGTGCATTTGAAAGTGCATTATTGTGTGGATATCGCATCGCTGAATTAAATATTGTTGGAACTGTTACTCCAGTATTGTCTACATCCTTAAGCCACGTGTGACGGATTGCAGCTGAACGAGGTTTACTTTAAAGAACTCTACGTGTGTGTGCGTCTGGTGTGTTTATCATACTTCGACTACAACTCCACCACGTAACATTTTGGCGACCCCGATGAGATCTCTTCAGTTGGTTCAGTGGAGAGGGTAGCAGGAGAAAACAGCCAGCAGTGAAAAGCAGAGATGGCGACATCGGAATTGGAAATATTCCTGAAAATTGGATAGGAATGTGGACTCGAAGGAGCTCAACTTATCGAGTTTGTAAAGGAGAGAGAAGAAAAAGAAGAAAAGAAACAAGAGAAAGAAGAAAATGAGAGATTGGAGAGAGAAGAGAAAGAAGAAAAGAGACGAGAGAGAGAAGAAAAGGAGAGATTGGAGAGAGAAGAAAAAGAAGAAAAGAAACGAGAGAAAGAAGAAAAGGAGAGACCGGAAAGAGAAGAAAGAGCCAAAGAACGTGAAATCACTTGACTCGAAATCCAAGCAGAAGAAGCAGAGAAACAGCGAAGAGAAGCAGAGAAACAGCGAAAAGAGGAACGAGAAGAGGCGGAGAGGCAGCGTCAACACGAAATTCATCTAAAGCAGATGGAGATTGAGGCACAGAGCCAGAGAACTAATGAAGCAACAGCATTAGCGAGCAGAGAACAAACAGCCCGTGCGCCAAAACTTCCACCTTTCATTGAAAATTCAGATAAGATGGACGCTTATCTGGAACGATTCGAGCGCTTCGCAAATAGCAACCATTGGAAACAAGAGACTTGGGCTATTAAACTGAGCGCACTTCTAACTGGCAAAGCGCTTGAATTTTACACCCGCTTACCAAGAGAAGATGCCGAAGATTATACACAGTTGAAAGCCGCCCTGTTGAGACAGTACGACTTCACTGAAGAAGGTTACAGGCGACGATTTCGGAACTGCAAGCCTGAAGAAGGAGAAACACCCGGCCTATTTATTGAGAGAATTAGAAGCTACCTGGAGAAATGGATAGAGCTTGCTGGTCTAAACAGAGAGTATCAATACCTGTGCGACCTCATCATCAAAGAACAAGTTTTCAGCGCATGTTCTAAGTACCTGGCCGCCCACCTCAGAGAGCAAAAAGACCAGTCACTAAAGGCCCTGGCCGACTTCGCTCAAAGATACCTCGACGCTCACAACATGAAGTTCGAGTCCAGTAAGCCACAGCGTGTGTCTGCACCAGCAGAGGAAATCCACAATGTCAGAGACACCCCGAGATACAAGCCGGTGGAGAACCTGACATGTTTTCTCTGTGGAAAGAAAGGTGACAAAGCGATACGGTGTCCTTCTAAAGATGTTCCCCGAGGCGACAACATCAGAAGATCCAACCAAGATCGTGGGATAGTAGGCAGAAGCAGTACCACGTCTCAACACAGAGCCGCCGCTGTACTAGCAAATGATGTGACGTCATCCAGTGACTTCGAGTCTAGAGAAAAACAGGCGACACCGGAGCTGATTGAATCTTTCAGAAAGAATGGATGCATCCCAGTAGGAGATGGTGCTACATTTTTACCAGTCTCAAACATCGCGCTGCCTGAGAATGAAGTGCCGAACATGCCGGTGGTGTCAGGATTCGTCGGCAACACACCAGTGAGAGTGTTGAGAGACACTGGTTGTAGCTGCATCATCGTGAGAGAGGACCTAGTAGCTGAAGACCAGAAGCTACAGGAGTGGACCACTCTCATTTTGGCTGACGGAACTGTAAGAATTATCCCCCTTGCCAAAGTCAGTGTCGACACCCCATACTTGACAGGAGAGGTGAAGGCGTTGTGCGCGAAGACACCAGTCTACGACCTCATCATCGGAAACTTTAATGGTGCCAGAAACGCAGACGATCCAGATCCGGAGTGGAGACCTGAAATATGTTCTGTTACCACGAGAAGTCAAGCAAAGAAGAGTCACCAGACCATCCCTCTAAAAGTGGCGGACAACATGGAAGCAGCAGTGGTAAATAAAGACAGGCTGGTGGAGCTACAGAGAGGTCAAGACAAACCAAAATTGGCGGAATCGGTGCGTCTTGCTGATGACGAAAGACTAGACGACGAGAACCTATTTGACCTAAAAGAACTCCGACATAAAGAGGATGTAGAAGATATCCATTTCGGTCAGAATCGGACCCAGACTCAACGTGAGGAACTGCGCGTCCTGACTCAAGAGTTCGAGCATCGGTTTACACCTGACCCAGGGACAACAGACACCAACCAGCCCGAGGTTAATCTAACATCCGACAATCCCGTTCGCGACGAGTCGTGTCGTCTGTTTCGCAACACGAGTAAATGACCGAGAAAGAATGTTCGAGAGACGCCGGACCTGAGAGTCGACATGGATGCCAGATCGCCAGTTGTTATCACGAAAGAACACGAGAGATCCAATTTCATGTGTATGGACTGTAACATTTTTCCTAAGCCGACAGTGTTTGACCCAGGACCAATAACTATGTGAACTGTGTACTGTACTCCATGATTCGATGATATCCAGAAGTGAACTTTGACATTGATTTTAGTTTAATCGAGGATTCACAGAACTTTGGAGCGAACTACCTGAGCCGAGCAGTTTAAATGAACATTTATGTGTCCAGAACTTTTGTATGAAACATTTCGATGCTCAGGACTGTTTACAGGAACTGTGAGACGTTTTTTCAATTAGAGTTTTGATGTGTAGTTATTTTGTTTATGGTTTTGTGTAGGTGTACACAGCCAAAACCGTATTTTTGAAATTTGAGAAGAAATTTTGTGAAATTTCATTCTTAAAAGGGGGGTAATGTTACGATTGTGGTTGTGTTATCCTGTGAGAGCGTACATGTGTTGATCGTAGGTAACGACCCGATGTTTATTTGAGCTATCACGGTTATGATTCACGTGTTTTTTTTTAGTAAGATTTTCTTTTGTTCGTGGGTAGAGCCGATTTCGTTTTCCTAAGTTTAGTCCGGAACGTTGTAGACAGGTCGCACTGTCTGTACATTTTCGCTACTTTTTGTTTTCATGTGCGCGTGTATCGAGCAGCCTTTATTTTGTTTGGTGAATGTTCTCGTACCTTTTTGAGCTATCATAGATAGGGATACAATACTTTTATGTGTCTTTATTATATGCTAGAATTTAGAGCTGAAGTGAGCAGCCGTGTTTTTGTAGCCTGATATATTGTTTCTGGAAAATTCATGTTAATGAGCTTCGGCTGCGTGTTTCGTTCTGGTTGTTTGAGTTCATGATTTCCGTAGAAGATTCTAGATTTTGATAGTGTATATAAGGAGAGCGCTGGGAAAGCCCGTGAGTACATTGTCTTGCTTTGTCAGTTGTAGAGATACGCAGTTTATTGCGAGAGACGCTGTGTATGAGAAACTTTGAGTCGTAGTGTGGACATAGCAGAAGAGACTTTGTATTCAGTAGTTTGTGCATTTGAAAGTGCATTATTGTGTGGATATCGCATCGCTGAATTAAATATTGTTGGAACTGTTACTCCAGTATTGTCTACATCCTTAAGCCACGTGTGACGGATTGCAGCTGAACGAGGTTTACTTTAAAGAACTCTACGTGTGTGTGCGTCTGGTGTGTTTATCATACTTCGACTACAACTCCACCACGTAACAGTATATCATGTGAATATTACTCTTTTGACCTTTGCAAAAGTCTGTTGACGTATTCCTTAAAGACTTGCACGACATTGTAGTCTCAAATATCTTGTTTTGTCACCATTCTTTTAGATTAACTGGCTAGGTTCTACTCTTCGCGCTGTGAGATGGCCTTAGTCACCTGCTCGGCCATAGATCCAAAAACCTAACTGAGCATAGTTCCTCATAGAATTTACTCTTGGTATCACCGGTTAATTATGATACGGAGCAAGGTGCTATATCTAGCGCAGTGCAACATCTGCTGATGATTTGTTTGAAAAGTGTTGTACCGTTCGTTGTTCGTTTGTTTGTTCTTGTTTTTTTCCCCCGTACCTCAACATTTCGTGTTGGATGATGCGAAGTGTTTGTATTTGTCAGAATCATTTAATAATAAAATATAAATGTTTTTTTTTCCCTCTGTAAAGTTTCAGTCGTTGATGGCGCTCTGGACGGCGCTTGTCTGTCGGGTCCCACATGCTCAAACACTGCAACGGACACGTGTGACACTACAACATCGAAATGCCGTAAGGATGTGTTCTTTAATTCATTCAGCCTCAAAGCGCCACATCAATACATGTATCGATCATGATAGGTCAAGTGTGGTGCCAGAATAGATAGGCGCCCATAGGCGCCAAACTATTCTGGCACAACACTTGAACTATCATGCTCGATCTGTCTATAGAATTTTAATTCAGTCCTTCAAAGGGCAACTTCACAGTTTGCGGTCCTGCGTAGAATGTTGTAACGCTCGCACACTTTCAACCGGTCGCACGCATAGACTCACAAACACAACGAGCACACACGGAAACCACTCTAACTCTCAGTCAAACGCATCCATGCAGTATAAACGAAAAACATCATTCTTTCTCTATTTGGCCCATATAATCCTATTTAACAAAAGAACACGGTAAAAAAAAAAAAACTCTTCACAGAATACACAATACCCAACACTAGCAAGTCAGACTCACATCAACACACAATAATATAGAGCCAGGTTAGGTAAACTGTCCTCGTTATCCCTCTGGTGTTATCGTTCTGTATCGTTCACACGTTTCTTCACGTCTAGGAGTGTAGTTTGTTTCTTCACGTGTTCCTGAAGTTGCCACACGCTTTCCGAGCTGTGGACGCCCTCTCGAAACGCTGCTCTAAAGTAGCATTTGATGACTGTGATGGCTTGGCACCAAGTCTCTCGCCCCCCCCCCCCCACCCTCCCCCCCGAGCTGTGAATGTCTTCACGACTCATTTCCCAAGCGGCAGTTTCTGTTGACTTTGACGTCTCGGCATCAAGTTCCTTGCTCCGCACAAAAAACTATGTACAATGAAGTTCTAATGTCATATCACTTGCTTACCACACATTGGATGATATGACGTGCATTACGTAACATGGCTGATACAAATAAATCTACACGTTTATTCACACACTCGTGCTTCATAAAACAGAATTGATTAGGAACACACCATAACTACGTCATTACACTGAAAAAGACTATGACATGACGCTTGCGTCATACACTGGCTAGTACCTCGGAAAATATCATGCTTTACACACCCACGTACTATCTTCGAAATTTTGATGATTGGCTTGACTTCGCGAACGAAGATACTATAGGAAAAGTCTATGAGGGTTGCCCACGACGTCTTCAGGCATGCTCGTGACTACGGAGGCCAATCCGGGAGAGGCAGGTTCGACCGCAGTGGCTGCAGAGGGAGGTCTGGCCAGGGTTCTGAGTTGCGGCATCTCTGTTTTTTCTCCTGAGCCGCTTGTCTTTAAGGCTAGCTCTGCGAGAGTCCTCAAAGGAGACAGCTGCCTTGTAAATAGTGGAGCGCCAGGTATCACGGTCCGCAGCGAGTGAAGACCACTGACGGTGGTCGATTTGGCAGGCACTAAGTGACTTCTTGAGACAGTCTTTGTATCTCTTCTTTGGTGCCCCTCTGTCTCTGTGTCCAGTGGCGAGCTCGCCGAACAGGGTGATCTTGGGTAGGCGATGATCCTCCATCCTGGAGACGTGCCCCGCCCAGCGGAGCTGTGTCCGCAGCAGCAAAGCCTCGATGCTCACAGTTTCTGCCTGTTCAAGGACCTCGACGTTGGTGACATAGTCACTTTAGTGAATGCCCAGGATTGTACGCAGGCAGCGCTGGTGGAAGCGCTCGAGGAGTCGTAGTTAGCTGCGGTAGAGGGCCCAGGACTCGGAACCATACAGAAGGGTTGTGATGACGACAGCTCTGTACACGCTGATCTTGGTGCCTGTTTTCAGATGTTGATTGTGCCACACCCGCTTATATAGACGCCCGAAAGCACTGTTCGCTTTTGCCAGCCTCTTGTCCAGCTCCTCGTCCAGCTTGGCGTCTGATGTGATAATGCAGCCAAGGTAGGTAAACTGGTGCACTGACTTCAGTTTAGAATCGCCGATGGTGATGTGAGGAGGGCGATGCTCTACCTTGGGTGCCGGCTGATGGAGGACCTCTGTCCTTTTCAGACTGACCTTGAGTCCAAAGAGCTGGGCAGCATCTGCGAAGCAGGATGTGACACGCTGCAGGGCTCTCTCTGTGTGTGCAACAAGGACAGCGTCGTCAGCAAGGAGCAGCTCACGAATCAGTTGGTATAGGGTTTTGGTGTGGGCCTGCAGTCGTCTGAGGTTGAACAGACTGCCATCGAGACGATACCTGATGTACAATGCATCGTCATCGTCGAGGTCCACTGTGGCCTGCTTTAACATCATGCTAAAAAAGATGGTGAAGAGGGTCGGTGCCAGCACACAGCCCTGCTTCACACCGTTGAGAATGGGGAATGGTTCTGAGAGGTCATTGTTGAGTCTGACCTGGCCTTGCTGGTCCTTGTGCAGCTGGTCGATTTTGCTGAGGAACTTTGGGGGACAGCCAAGTCGCTCCAGGATCTGCCACATGCCTTGCCTGCTCACAGTGTCGAACGCTTTTGTTAGTCAACAAACGTTACATACAACCCTTTGTTCTGCTCGCGGCACTTCTCCTGAAGCTGTCTCAGCACAAAGACCATATCGGTGGTGCTCCTGTTGGCTCTGAAGCCACACTGGCCCTCTGGTAGGTGGTCTTCTGCAATGGCAGGTACCAGCCGATTTAGGAGCAGCCTTGCAAGAATTTTCCCAGCAATGGACAGGAGGGTAATTCCACGATAGTTGGAGCAGGCGGACTTCTCTCCTTTGTTCTTGTACAGGGTGATGATGACTGCATCGCGGAGATCCTTTGGTAGTGTTCCTTCCTCCCAGCAGCAGAGAAAGAGGTCATGGAGCTTGTTGTGCAGTGCTGGGCCTGCATGTTTCCAGATATCTGGTGGGATTCCGTCAATGCCTGCTGCTTTGCCACTCTTGAGCTGGTGGATGGCTGTGAGGGTCTCTTTAGCAGTGGGTGGTTCATCCAATTCAACCTTTACTGAGAGGTGTGGTATTTGGAGGATGACTGCTTCTTGAACAGTGCGCTCAGCACTGAAGAGGTCCTGAATTTATTCCGACCAGCGGTTCAAGATGGAGTTATTATCTGTGAGGAGTGCCTGTCCATCAGCGCTTCGCAGGGGACTTTGTATCAGGTGCCTAGGGCCATACACTGCTTTCAGTGCTTCGTATAAGCCCCTGTAGTCACCGTTGTCAGCACAAAGTTGGATCCTTTGTGCGAGTCTGGTCCACCACTCGTTCTGGAGATCTCTTTGCTTGCGCTGGAGACTGCTGCAGACGAGGCGGAAGGCAGACTTCTTCACATGGCAGGAAGGCTGGGCTAGGAGGGCCTGATGGGCGGCTCTTTTTTTTTTTGCTAGGAGTTCCTGGATCTCTGCGTCGTTTTCGTCAAACCAGACTTTGTTCCTCTTGAAAGCGAAACCCAAGACTTTTGCAGAGGATTTTGCGATAGCCGTTTTCAGTTGTTCTCAGAGTGTTTCAGGGGAGGAGTCTGCTGGGTCAGCTGTGTCTGTGAGCCTGCGGGGCGGTCCGTGGCGCAGCGGTTAAAGCGCCTGCCACCAATGCAAGAGGTGCGGGGTTCGATACCCGGTTCCAGCGTCGGACTTTTCTCCTCTAGTAAGTGTCACCATTAATTCGGGCGGACCGTCGGGGCTTCTTTCTCCGGGTACTCCGGCTCTTTCCTCCCCCACGAATTCGGCATTAATTTCAGTCCACCTAATCAAATTTCAAAAATATAAAAACGATTTAAATTTCCAAACATTTCAGTAGCTCGCTTGAGCTTGCCCTTAGCACCACGCGAATGTTCTGTGTTTATGTACAGTGTGTGAGGGAATGCGCGTTATTCACGTGAGCGTGCTTGTTGGGTTCAGTTTGCGGCTATGTCCTGCGCATTGAGTTATATTATAAATATGAGAAGTGCGCCATATAAATACTATGTATTAAATCTGTCTGAAAGGCAGCTTTTACGTCGTCACGATGAAGGCTGGCAACATCAAGCTTTTTCTTTGGGGGCCCCTCTTTCTTGGGTTTTTGGCGTGAAGTAGAGCCTGAGTTTGCAGCGGACAAGGCGGTGGTCAGTGTGGCACTCTGCGCTGGGCATCACTCTGGTGAGGGACGACGTCACTGCGGTCCCTCTGACGCACTAGGACATAGTCGATAAGGTGCCAGTGTTTGGAGCGAGGATGCATCCAGGTGATCTTTCGACTGTCCTTTTTGCTGGAAAGTAGTGTTGGTGATGACAAGCTGCTGCTCTGCACAGAACTCCAACAGTAGGCGGCCATTGTCATTGCAGTTTCCCATGCTTGCCGAGGACTCCTTTCCAGGCTTCAGAGTTCTGGCCCACTCTGGTGTTGAAGTCGCCAAGGATGATGACTTTGTCGTCTGCAGGGGTGCTCTGTAGGAGGCTGCGCAGGTCAGTGTAGAACTTGTCCTTTTCTGCAGGCTCTGCCAGGAGGGTTGGGGAGTACACACTGAGAAGGGTGACGTGTTGCTGATGTCTCAGTGGGAGGCGCATGGACATTATGCGGTCTGAGTGACCGGTTGGTAGGTTTTCCAGCTTAGTCGCAATGGAGGTCTTGACCATGAAGCCCCCGCCTGAGAGCCGTCTTTCTGATGCAGACTTGCCTGACCAGTAGAGGGTGTAGCCAGCGCCAAGTTCTCGGAGATTGCCTTCGTCCGGGAGGCGTACTTCGCTGAGCGCGGCGATGTCTGTGTTTAACCTCAGCAATTCATGGGCAATGATGGCGGAGCGACGTTCAGGGCGTCCGCTGTCTGCTGTGTCAAGCATGGTTCGGATGTTCCAGCATGCTACGTTGAGTCCGGTCGTGGTCGTCATTAGAGTGGGTCCCTTTTTTTACTTGTTTTCTGACCGCAGGAGAAGATGCCCGTTGACCGCGGCTAGCCAACTGGGGTTGTGAGGGGATGAGCTTTGTTTAGGCCACCTTTTCTAGGCCGATCTCCATGTGGAGCAAGCAGTGCTGTCCCTAGAGGAGGCTGCTTGGTCGTTCAGGGTGTGCCGAGTGACGTTGTCATCCCCAGGTCAACATCAGGCGACCAATATCCTGAACCGCCTGCATGCAGGTTTGAGACTGCGGCTTCCAGTGACATCTTTCACCTGCCGTTTCGCCCCTCGCCCGTCGCTACAGGACTTGGAATGGTCTGTGTCATGGTCCATAGACGTTTCCTAAAGCCTGCGCGGTGGAGCTTTTTGGTGGAGTGCAGTGTGCGCAGTACTGGCCCCACCCTTTAAACCCTTGGTTCGTCTGCCATGGACTAGCAAGCTGGGACGATAGCATCGAGGTCCTCGGGTCGTAGGTTTTCTATCAGACTGTCCTTGTCCTAGTTTCTGGCTCAAAAACCTTCCCCGGAGACACGGGGGCTTTGAAGTCACGGTTTCCTGCCTTAGCCTTTGCGCAGCCAAGCGGGCCTGCAAGGCAGCAGGACAATGGTGATTAATTTTCGAGGTTCTCTCGTCTAGATCCGCCTTTGTTTAGTTGCCTTGGTTATTTATCTCGGTAAATAACTATATGGAAAAATCCCCGGTTATATCACCTTTTTCTAAACCGCCGTAACTGAACCAAATCAACTCTACACAACTGAACTCTATCTTACCAACGCATACTACCTTTAACTCACTAGCCGTCGATAATATATATAAAAGGTAGCTGAAATCTCGGTTTCACAGTCTTGGAATACGGCTAGTGTATCGACATAATTATGTCTGTCCTCTATGAGAGTATCGCAACTAATAACTACTATTCAGCTCTGTTAGGCTGAGCTGCGCCATTTAATCTCCGTGCAAATAGTTGGCCTCTCGATTGGACGGACCTTCGTGCACACACGTACTATTTGGTACAAAAATACTGCTGCCCCAACTCACAACGCACAAACCATGTGTGAACTTTATGTGTGGGCATAGAACGTCATTTTTAATGTGTTAATTAATACTAGTTTAAGGGTACTATAAAGTAGTGGATGACATTTTAATTTGTCACTAAGTATGTAAAATCAATAGTATTTGGCAAACGCAGCTATTTCAACCCGCACCTGATACCGATGACATCGTTCGGCTGAAAATACGAACGGTTACACATCTTTTCCGCCGGCATCGTCGGTAGATGTGGAGGAGTTGAACGTAAGATGAGAGTGCCGGGAGCAGAGTATGCACATGCAATTGCTCATTTAAATCAGTTTGGAACTGCCCTGAAACACGCACACACACACACACACACACACACACACACACACACACACACACACACACACACACACAAACACACACTTACACACACTCTCTCTCTCTCTCTCTCTCTCTCTCTCACACACACACACACACACACACACACACACACACACACACACACACACACACACACACACACACACAATTACAGAAAATACTTATATGCGATTTCTTTCGTAACTGACTTTGTTTTTTATAAATCGTCAGATCATTTTGTTTGTAGTATTTGTGGTTTCGATGATGTAGAAAACGTTATGCAAACCGACCCAAAAATGTGACTGACAAGCGTGTGATGTTGTGATGCAAAATATCTGCCTCAGTATTGTTTTAATAGTATTTAGAAAAGGGGTAAAACAAGGACAAATCTGTATTTTCCAAACCGATTTAAAAAAATGCCTTGTCCTCTTCTGAAATATTATGATTTCCTTGTTTGTTATTTCCTTGTTGTTGATATTGCTAGACATTTTAATAATGTGTCTATTACAGGACGAATGGTTGGTAAGGCGTGTACGGCTGGGAGCACGACTGAGTGTGTCACCGGTGCCTCCTGTCCCAGTGCCGTGTGCACGTGCCCTATTGGACAAACAGCGAGCACTGACCAGAAAACATGCAGTAAGGATCCCATAAAGTTAGTAGAGTGATAGCAGTGGCGTTGATGGAGTTGTTGCTGCTCTACAGGTCTTAGTCAATCACTCACTCACAAGTTGGCAGGATTTACCTGACTCTAATGAGAGGAAACACACAAACCAAATACAAAGGTGAACAATAATTCTATACAGTTCACGAGGCTACTTCAAGTCGAACCTGCAGACGAATCTTTTTTTTCGTTTGACTTATCCGTCGTTTGACTTATCCAAATGACAGATAAGTGGAACTCTTCACCGAGTTGTTTTGCTCAATCGTTTTCAGTCTCTAATGGCGCTCTGGGCGACACTTGCCTTGCGATTAAGCTGCCCTCGTTGCACACACACAGAGAGTACCGTGCACCACCCCCCCCCCTCTTACCCCTCCCCCGTCTCCCCCCCCCCCTCTCCCCCAGTACTCAGTAAGATGGGTTTCAAAGTGTACCTTAGTATGTCCTGAGATGTTAAGCAATGTTCCACTAAAATCCTTAGTAACACACCAGATATATAGCCGATGACGCAAGGATACCCCCATTCACGCTCTTCGCTGATGCTAAAATGAGCTTGAGAAACATTTTCCTCTAAATAAATTTGCATTCATTCCAGAAGTCCAAATCAGGCATTATTATGTTAAAGCACACCTTCTGCGTCCTCTGCAAAAAAAAAAAAACAACAACCCAAAAACAAAAAAAACAACAACAAACAGAATAGAAAATAAATTGAATCTGTGGCTCACAGATATGGTATTTGTGCACCCAGTAAATGGCCATTTCCTCAAAATTGCAAAAGAAAAATGACAAAAATAATGTGTCACATGCCTTCAGACATTTTCTATAGCACTCGCAGTCCATTTTCAGGCATAGATCATTAAAACAGCATGTCACAATTATTATAAACTAGAATAGATGATGTTGTGATCACTATGAGTGCCACATTGATTGAATTTGTATCCCTACCCCCAAGTTGTAAAAATACACAAAATTATTATAAAACAATACTAAAGTTATTCCATTTCATTTTGACCTCTCTTTACCAATCAAGTTTCAATAATTTGAGCATAAAGTGCAAGAAAATGAGGAATGTCGGCATCCTTAATGATACGTTTGTGGTGGTGAATGATATCTTTCGTCAATTAAAATTGCCAAATTATGAAACGTACACTGTATCCATGTCCTCAGAAATTTTGTATACAACTGAGAGGTCTTTTTTTTTAGGTTTTAATGGTTAGGATAGAGTACCGCAGTTACTCCCAATCTGCTTTTATGATGCTGTGATTCATTTAGGGGCCTTAGTTGCTGAATCTGCTGCCCTACCCCCATTTTAGCTGTTCCGGTCTATCTCCGAGATGGCCATTGACTGAGCCAAAGTTGCAACCTGCTTCCGTAACTGAGTAAATGTGAAAATGGCTGGATTTGACACTTGTGCTTGTAGCGCATGTTCCTTCAGAACATCATGACCTCTGTAAGGCCTCTGACCAGAAGGTGTGGCAAAGATGTACTGGGAACCAGCGAGAGGTAAGCTGGCACTGATTGCCTCATTTGAAGGATTCTTTCCACAGTTGTCATCATCTTCTTCGACGGCAAAATGGGAACACTCCTGTTTTCATGTTTTCAGTGCTTCAGTCGCCTCATTTTTTTTCAGCCAAGTGGCCTACCCCAGTGTCGTTTCCCCCATTCCACCCAAAGCATCTTCCCCTGCCGCGGCTGTCCCTACATTTACCACCGCCCATGCCGCAGGCCTCACCATCGCCATCACAGCAGCAAAGTCATCACATGCCTGCAGCGCCCGTGGGTCCTCCGCCAACACAATGCCTGCTGCCTGCATTATCAGTACCCCAGTGGGGCCATCCTACACCCGGTGTCCCATCGGTACCACCTTTGGTACTTCAGCCCCCACCATCACAATCATTCGTGTGGCAGCCCCCACTTCCACTTCATTGGGCCCCATTCCAACCATCACCACCCCCTCAAACCTCTCCGTCATCATCACCATCACAACTTCTTGAACGACCACACCTGTCCCAAGAAACATTACAACCCGTCTCAGTCTACATCAGCTCCAAGAGAATCACAAGCCATACTCACCAGACTGGTAATGTATCTAACCTTATTCAAGTTCATCTTCAAGACACTACCAAAGTACCAGGTCAGCTGTGCTTGGCACTGTTTAACGTGCGCTCAGTTGGTTGTGCCAAGAAGCGCTCTGAAGTGTGCGAGTTTGTTACCGACCATCATGTTGACATTCTGTTCTTAACAGAGACCTGGCTTCGTGCCTCAGGTGATGAGGCCAAATGTGCTGATCTTGCCCCATCTGGATACTCTGTGAAATCCTTCCCCCGCGTTTCTCGTGGGGGTGGTATTGCAGTCGTCCTCCATGAAGCACTGCAGCCTTTTGCATCATTCGCAACGTCTTTTAGTTTTCCCATGAGTCTTTTGAGCTTGTACAGTTTACTCTAGCTTTAACTCAGAAAACTGTTCATTTTCTGTGCCTCTACAGACCCCCGCCAAACCGCAAGAACAAATTAACTGATTCAATGTTTGTTGATCAATTTCATGATCTTCTCGATCACTGTAATTCTCTTGCTGGCAGTCTGATAGTCCTTGGTGACTTTAACATCCACTTTGACAATCAGAAGCACCACACCACCTCTGCACTCATGGACATTTTTACACATGTTCAGTCTTTCACAAGTTGTCGACAAACCAACTCATAGACAAGGGTATATTATTGACTGGATCCTTCATAGATGTGACGATGATATCTTGTCCTCAGCACAGGTTTCTGATGCAATATGTTCAGACCATTACTGTGTAATCAGTCATTTGAGGGCCACAGTCCCACCTCCAGTGTCTATGCTTACCATAGTGCGCAATGTTCGTGCTATTGACAGACTAGCCTTCAAGGCTGACCTCGTTCAGTCACTGTCTCACCATCCTAGTCCTAGTGTCGAGGAGTTTGATTCATGTTTACGCACTGTCTTAGACAATCATGCACCATCTTTAAAGCGTAAAAAGTCAGCTCATAGAATCAGCCCGTGGTATAGGTTTGTGAGTAAAGAGCTGCGTTCGGCTAAGCAGATGCGGCGCCAAGCTGAGAGAATGTGGTGCTCAACTAGATTGACTGTTCACAAGCAGATATACATATGTTCTAAGAAGCATGCAAATGAGATTGTTCATGGAGCAACATCTTCGTTTCACAACAGGAAGATCAGCGAGTGCACAACAAGCAAAGAGTTGTATAAGCTTATGGTGAAGAAGACTCCATCACCTCTTCCCACTACATTTCCCCCGTGCCAGCTGCCTCAGCTTTTTGCAGATTACTTCGTTGATAAGGTCCGCGAAATTCGTGATTCTCTTGATCTCATGCCCACTTCAGTTTTGTTCACCGAAAAACGCTTTAGTGGATAACCTCTCAGCCTTCGAACCTGTGCTAGAGGATGAGGTCAGAAAAGTGATCACAAACACTGCCCCCAAAACTTGTGAGTTAGACCCCATACCCACTCCCTTGTTGTACGAGTGCCTGGATGAAGTGTTGCCTGCCATTACAGAAGTCATCAACAACTCTCTCTCCACTGGTATTTTTCCTGAAAGCTTCAAGACTGCACTTGTGAAACCCCTATTGAATAAACCATCTTTAGACCCAAATGTACTGAAAAACTATCGCCCAGTTTTCAATCTTACATTTCTATCAAAGATTCTTGAGAAAATTGTCCTTGTTCAAACTTTAAAGCATGTCAACTCTAACAGTCTGTTCAGTGTATTCCAGTCTGCATACCGTCCCCATCGTAGCACTGAAACAGCTTTGCTGAAGATATTCAATGACCTGCTTTGTGCTTTGGACGAGCGTAAGATCACAGTCCTTGCTTTGCTGGACCTGTCCAGTGCGTTCGACACTATTGACCATGAAATTTTGCTGTGCCGTCTTCAATCTGTATTTGGCATTGGAGGCACAGTCTTGGCATGGTTTAGTTCATACTTGACTGAACGATCCCAGATTGTTTCTGTCGACGGCTGTCGTTCTGAGCCATCACCTCTTCGGTTTGGTGTACCCCAGGGCTCGGTCCTAGGACCTGTATTGTTCTTACTGTATGTTCAGCCCCTGTCCGACCTGATTTGTAGTCGCTCCATTTCCCATCATGCATTTGCAGATGATACGCAGATGTACAAAAGTGATACTGTCGAGCGAGCTGTGAATGCCGTCCAAAGTATAAGCCAGTGCATTGACCATATCAAATCATGGATGACCACCAACAAACTGATGTTAAATGATGGCAAAACTGAAGCAATGTTGGTAGCTAATCCAAGATTATCTTCGTCCCTGCCTTTACCGTCAGCATTGTCTGTGGATGGAGCACTCATTGGTTTCTCTGCGAGTGTGAGAAACCTGGGTGTTACACTTGACAGCGAGTTATCTATGTCACAGCATGTCAGTGCAGTGTGTAGATCCGCTTATCTGGAACTTCGTCGTATTAGTTCAGTTCGTCACCTGCTGACCGTGGAAGCCACTAAAACACTAGTCAGTGCATTTGTGCTGTCCAAGCTAGATTATTGTAACTCTTTGCTTTGTGGCTGCCCTCAGTATCTCATTGATCGCCTCCAAAAAATTCAGAACAATGCAGCCCGGCTTGTTGTGAGAGTCCGTAAGACTGAGCATGTCACACCCATCCTGAAGTCCCTTCACTGGCTACCTGTGTCCTCACGTATTCAATACAAAGTGATGTCAATCTGTTTTAACTGCCTTTCAGGCACCAGCCCAGAATACTTGTCCTCTTTGCTGCATGTGTATACACTCTCTCGTGAGCTCCGCTCCTCTTCTGATAAACGGAAGTTGTGTGTACCTTCTGTCCAAACTAAAACATTTGGTCAGCGCACTTTTGTTTATCAAGCCCCAGTGTTATGGAATACACTTCCTCTTGAGGTCAGAAACAGTGAGTCTGTCTCTGACTTCAAGAGGTCGTTGAAAACTCACCTCTTCAAGCTTTACTTTGAATAACTGCCAGTGTTTGATGCCTTAGTTGTAGTTCTGCAATCCTCCTTGTTTAGACTGAATGTTAATTAGAATATAAATTATTATGTATGTATTGTTGTTTAGTTTATTGTAAAAGTGGTGTGTTCGGGCATTGTGCTTTGTTTGTTAGGTGCATATGTCATTGTATTTTTATTTTTGTGTACAGATTGTAAAGCGCTTAGAGCTTTCGAGTAAGATTAAGCGCTATATAATTACTCATTATTATTATTATTATATTATTAAACTTGCCTCTGATTTCCACTCACTGAAAATGATTCCCCATTTTTTCTTAACCTCTGTGAGACCTTCCAAGATATCTTGATTGGTGATCGATCCAATCTTAGCATTCTGGAAGTCTGATACCCTCATTCTCTTAACTCCCCCCCCCCCCCCCTTGTTTTCGGTTGAAAAGTGATACAGCGCAAAGAGTTGCTTTAACCACTGTCGGATAATCTTCCGAAACCATACTTGTCTCAAGAAGCTGTTGGACCTTCCTCACATCTTCACATGATGGGATCAGCTTGGGTTGTTCATAGTCATATTCCCGACCGACTGGGCTGCTGTAGCTGACACACAATCATACCAGTCCCCGGTGAAGACAGAGTCAAACGGCTGCGCCTCAGAGAGCTCCTGTCACCACCTGTTATCTGAACCATGCCCAAGCTGTTTGGATGCCTGTGACTGTTTGATCTGTGAGCACTTTTTCAAAGCATGGCCTATGCGCATTGCGAAATTGCCTTTTCTTGAACTGATGTGCGTCCTTATCAAATTCTGCTAGGTCATTTACAGCCAGTACAACTTGATCAAAACTGGCTGAATTGATCACAGCATTTAAAATTGCGATTTTCATTTCTGACCTCACTCTAAGTATCTTTAATAGTCTCCCTAACTCCCGCATCCTGGAGCTGATTTGTCCAGCCGTGTCTTCTTCGATGTCCCTGTGGTCAAATAATCTCTTTCCATACTCAAGAAGCAAGGGGTCAATTCTGATGAGACGGCGTATCTCATCATCTCTCTGTCTGGCTAATACCTTATGATAGAAGAACAATTCAACGTCTAATGTTATTGGAAGCATTAGCCTCCGACGTCGTGCCGCCTCACCTTTCTTAGCGAACTGAAACCCTCCTGGTTTCTGACAGCAACGTTTTGAGTGTACAGAGATCAGCGTTTTTTGATAGAGCCCTTTGCAATGGCTACAGGCGAGAATGTCATCTACCTTACTAGTTTTGGTGCAATACTTAGGAATCAAACATCCTGATTTATTTTCAAGGACGGCAACGTTATGCTTGTAATCATCTTCATCTTGTAGTCTGATCCATGCTTGACGTCTTTGCTTTGTCCTTTTTTTCGTCAACAAAATTTTAGCAACGTCTGCCATGTTTCTTGTCCCATTTGTACTTTCCTTTTCCTCTCTGCGACACGTGCACACCTGTTTCTTCTGTAATCGCTCTTTCCCCACCCCCAACGTCATGTTCCTTCTGCCTATCCACATTCTCATTGCCACCCCCTAATTCACCCCCTAAAGTACACTGCACTTTGCTGGTACTTGCTACACTGACACCTGCCCACCCTGAACATGCCACTTTGATGAAATCTAACATAGTCAATACAATACTGTCTGTGTCAGAGATCCCAGAGATTGATGGCGACACACCATCTGAATCCTGTGAGCTCGAGCCAGGAACAAACTCCTCGTCATCACTGTCCTTGTATTGCGATGCGCTTGCGCTCTCAATCTCAGGTCCATCCCAGGCTCCATTTGCCAACTGGAAAATAACGAAAACAAATCTGCATTAGGACAGAAACAGCCCAATTTTAGTTTAAAGGGCCTTGCACAAGAATAAAAAGAGCAATCCCGTGTATGACCGATTTACATATGTGTGACCTTGGTGACGAGGGCTGGCTTCTGCAGGAGCAAAATCCATGTTTTCTGAATATGTAAGCAGTTTTCACACATCTGTCAACCCCGCGTGACCCTTTGAGAGAGGTCACTCAAATTGGTATGTTTACAAAGGTTTTTCCACAAAGTATTCTTGGGCCAAGCTTGAAGAATACCAATCTTGCTTGCTGGCTCCCCATTGGAGGAGGTGGAGTCCTTCATCTATCTCGGGAGCATCATCGACAAAAAAGGTGGCACTGATGCAGATGTCAGAGCACGAATCGGTAAAGCCAGAGTAGCCTTTCTCCAGCTGAAAAAGTGTGGTTTTCCAGAGAGCTGTCACAGCACACCAAAGTCCGGATTTTCAACTCAAACGTAAAAGCAGTTCTCCTATATGGAGCAGAGACTTGGGGGTTGACGAAATCCACAGTCAACAGAGTACAGATCTTCATAAACAGTTGCCTTAGAAGAATCTTGAAAATCCACTGGCCAGAGAAGATCAGCAACGTCAGACTCTGGGAGAGAACAGAGCAGATAACAGCAGAGAATGAAATTGGACGAAGAAGATGGGGATGGATTGGTCATAGTCTGAGAAAGCCAGTTTCCAATATCACTAGGCAGGCATCATCATGGAACCCCCATGGAAAGAGGAAAAGAGGCAGGCCGAGAAACTCCTGTCGTCGAGACCCCCAAGCAGACATCAAGAGACTGGGAACGACCTGGAGTAAAATCGAAGGAGAAGCACAGGACATGAGTCGCTGGAGGTCTCTCGTCGACGGCCTATACCCTGGGAGGGGTGACAGGCATAAGTAAGTAAGCTTGAAGAATGTGGCTTGTATAGTCTCTGAGAAAATGCCACCGTTAAATTTTACCATGGACGACGGACTGACGACCAGTGGCCCAGAATAGAAACTCACTTTTGCTTCGCACGCGAGCCATTAAAATGAAGATGATCATAGAATCACTTACCAGCTTGTAATTGGGGGGCATTCCGCTGCCGGAACCATTATAACCATTAATATTCACCCCTTAGACAATAGTTTGGACAGTATCCGTTTCTCTTTAATCATATTCTCTTCATTAATCAACTAGGCCCATAAGGTACTTCGAGACAAGCTTAATCCACGGCCCATGCATACCAACACTGTATATCAACTCTCTGTACTTTACGTATTAGTGTCCCCCGTATAATAACAAACAAACACTTCCCTATTTTCACTTATTTCATTACATAATCTGAACAACAGCCTCAATATCACCTAACGTCGGCACATCACCTGTCCTTACTAAAAATAAAATAACTTCAAATCATATCATCACTAAACCAGACAGTATAAATATATAATTCCTGAAAACCATCATAATACAAAACATAAATAAAATAATCGCATTTAAAAACATCTTCATGATTTGCTATATACAGTTTGCCATGTTCTCATTGCGTACTGTTTAATAACGTAGAGTTTCAGTGGTTATTGAGCAAGCGGTTCCTTGCAATTTATTCTCATAAATACTTCAAAAAAATAAAAATTTCTTGTACAATAACATTAAACAGTTTTTTTTTTAACCTAATATTCTACCATTTTCTTTCATTTTTAAATTCAAAACCGCATCTCCACCAATATCACCCGACCGTTTGTTGGGGTCATTTTATCCTAACTATCTATGCATGGGCCTCATAAGCCGATATAAGGGGAGTTTGACTCGCTTGGCTGCAAAGAGGTACACCGGTCGAGGACACAAACAATCACAACAACCACTGAGCAAGTACACACGAGGAACATGACATCAATCATACCACTCTCGCATGCAAGCGGCATAACAGACATATAAAAGGCTCTTTTGTATTTACTACGTATATATAATGTTACATTGATCAATAGTAAAGGGTTTGCTCACCTCTGACGTGTATTCAGGATACGACGACCCATGGTGGTCACACGGCCCATCCCAGCACCAAAGCTGGTGCCGGGAGGGAGAACAGTGCTAACATCACAAATCTTGTACTCTTCTATTTCTCTCTTTTTCCTCTCCTCTTAGCATCAACCTCATGGGTTAAATACTATCTTAATAGCCACGGCCATGGCCGTGATAACCAATCACCGTCTGGATTTCTTACGTAGTTTAAAAGTTTTAGAGAGTGACCACCATGGCGACCAACATACGAGTGTTCTACGTCATTCCTACAACGTGACCATCCATACACGTGCCTGGGCACCTGAACATATATTAATGTCTATTTGACATATTTCTCACACCAGATACTCCTGACATCTCCCGGCCTTTTGGACACCTGGACATATATCAATGTCTATTTAATAATAATAATAATGAGTACTTGTATAGCGCCTAACCTCAGATTAGAGCTCTAGGCGCTTAACAAAAACTAATGTACAAAAAATAACTAATTACAAAAATGGAATTTACAAAAAGTACAAAACACTATAAAGTCACCATTCAAAAGTGCTACGCTCATGGACTCATACTGGCATTCACACACACACCCCCACACACACTACTTCTATAAATAGATAGAGATGACTTTAACATGACAGGTGTGTGACAAAGTCATTTGTAGCTGACAGAAAACATATGGGTCTTTAGGACACGCTTGAATGCCTCTCTCGAATCCACGTATCTCAGTTCGCGTGGGAGATCATTCCAAACAACTGGGCTCTGGTATCTGAATGACCTCTCACCAAACGACTTTGTTTTGACAAGAGGGATACGTAAAACTCGAGAGTCGGCAGCAGAGCGCAAATTCTGTCTCAAGGGCGTATACAGCTGGAGAAGAGAGGCAAGGTAGTGTGGGCAGGAACAGGTAATACAACTGTGAGTCATGCATGAAATTTTGTACTGAATCCTAGCTGTAACAGGTAACCAGTGTAGGGCAGACAGATGGGGTGTGATATGATCTGATCTAGGGACTCTAAGAATCAACCTGGCAGCTGAGTTTTGAATTTTATGGAGTTTGCCAATCAGACACTGGGAACAGCCAGCCAAAAGAGCATTGCAATAGTCTAATTTAGACAAAACAAAAGCGCAGACAAGTACTTTAGTTGCTTCAGGTGTCAGATAGTGGCGGACTGAAGCAATACGTCGCAGTTCAGTATAGGCGGATCTGCAAACGTTGTTCACATGAAGGCGCATGGACAGGCTACTATCAAGTGTGACACCCAGATTTTTTACATGGGGGGAGAAGGGGACAGTGGCACCACAGATTTGTAATGACTGGGGGAGTGTCAGCGTCTTCGTCAACCTCGGGGAAGCAATTATCATGGCCTCAGTTTTTCCGTCATTCACTGTAATTTGTTTGAAGTCATCCACATCTTAGTATCCAAGACGCACTCCTGAAGGATCTCGATTGTGTCCATAATCTGATCAGGTGAACATGAGTCATGGAGTTGAGTATCATCTGCAAATGCATGATGTGATATAGAGAAACGGTTAAAGACACTGGCCAGTGGCTGAACATACAGGGTAAAGAGGACTGGTCCAAGAACTGAACCTTGTGGGACGCCGAAGCGCACGGTGGATGGGCTGGATAGTTTATCATTAGCAACTATGCACTGAGTTCTGTCCGTCAGATATGATCTAAACCACGATAAAGCAGTTGACATATTTCTCACACCAGATACTCCTGACATCTCCCGGCCTTTTGGGCACCTGAACATATATTAATGTCTATTTGACATATTTCTCACACCAGATACTCCTGACATCTCCCGGCCTTTTGGACACCTGGACATATATCAATGTCTATTTAACCTGTCTCTCACATTATTCTACCGACGTATTCCAGGATTCCTTTTAGCGTGCCCATTTATCACGCGTGTTTGGACACCCTGTTTACGACCACAACTCCGTCTTGTCCCACAACCACCCCACCCGGGTCTGCCCTGGGGGACTTGGGTGGGGTTAGGTATTTTTTAGTTCCCAGGGTCACCCTGGTCAGCCCCACAGGGTGGGTTTTTCTCTCTATTCTGGGGCATGTGTTTCTGTCTACCCGAGGTCCGTTCACCTGTATTTGCCTTTTTAAAACTCTCCCTACTGTCTGCACTGCCTGTAGCTCTTGATATTGGATGTGTGTTGCTAAATGGTCTTAGCTTTATTTAGGCCCCATGTGTTAGGTTTATTTAATGTATTTGACCGGCTGGCGACATACATTCAATGTTCTAAATTTTTTTTTTTTTTTTTTTTTTTTTTTTTTTTTTTTACAAGCAGTGCAGGCACGTCCTGAGAAAGCCTTGTTGCTGTCGGGACGTTAAGCAATGTACAATCAATCAATCAATTGTCCCACAACCCGCACCTGGACTTTGACCTAACATATTAACTCTTATCAACCGTATTAACCCTAGCTATTCATAATTGTCACTCTGTGACACGTAACTGACTTTTTTTTTTATTATAAATCGTCAGATCATTTTGTTTGTAGTATTTGTGGTTTCGATGATGTAGTAACGTTATGCAAACCAAACAAAAATGTGACCGACAAGCGTGTAATGTTGTGATGCAAAATATCTGCCTCAGTATTTTTCTTTTAAATAGTATTTAGAAAAGCGGTAAAACAAGGACAAAACTGTTTACTGTATTTTCCAAACCGATTAAAAAAAAAAAAAAAAAAAAAAAAAAAAAAAAAAAAAAAAAAAAAAAAGGTGTCCTCTTCTGAAAGGTTATGATTTCTTTGTTTGTTATTTCTTTGTCGTTGATATTGGTAGACATTTTAATAATGTGTCTATTACAGGACGAATGGTTGGTAAGGCGTGTACGGCTGGGAGCACGACTGAGTGTGTCACCGGTGCCTCCTGTACCAACGCCCTGTGCACGTGCCCTACTGGACAAACAGCGAGCACTGACCAGAAAACATGCAGTAAGGATCCCATAAAGTTAGTAGAGTGATAGCAGTGGTCTTGATGGAGGTGCTGCTGCTCTACAGGTCTTAGTAAGTCACTCACTCACGAGTTGGCAGGATTTACCTGACTCACATGAGAGGAAACACACAAACCAAATACAAAGGTGAACAATAATTCTATACAGTTCACGACGCTTCTTCAAGTCGAACCTGCAGGGGGGGGGGGGGGGCATCTTTTTTTCGTTTGACTTATCCGTCGTTCGACTTATTCAAATGACGGAAAAGTCGAACTCTTCACCGAGTTGTTCTGCTTAATCGTTTTCAGTCTCTAATGGCGCTCTGGGCGGCGCTTGCCTTGCGATTAAGCATGCGCAACCACTGCAACAGACACATGTGACGCTACAGCATCTAAATGCCGATAGAGTGTGTTAGTTATCTCATTCAGCCCCGTCAAGCCACAGCAAAACATCGATCGAGCATGATTGTTGAAGGGTAATTCCAGAATAGATTTGCGCGCATAGGCCCTAAGCTATTCTGGCACCACCCTTGTACTATCATGCTTGATCTGTCTTTAGAATTGTATTATACACCAGGCGGAGTATTGCGCTTCGGCACTGACGACAGAATATTGACTATCCCAAGAGTGTCTTAAAGGTCCGCAATGACAACAAAAAGCATCCCAAAGAGTAAAAAAAGAAAAAGAAAAAAATCAGAGTCCTACTGTGCAGTAACACAGTAGACTCTGTTCAAGTTACACAGTTGCAAAGTTGGTAGAAACACAGCAAAGCCGTGCCGATTGTGTGCCCCACTTCCTATCGCCGTCCGTGCGTGCTACTGTCAACTTCTCCGTGCAGTGCAGGCCTTTACCGTTAGGCTTAGCCACTGCTTAGAAGCTGGTCACACGCTACCACAAACACCTATTGCCGGGCGTATTTTTGTGGCGGCAATGTTGCTGCCTCAATTAGGGGCGCCTACAATATTGCCGCCACAAATTGCGACCCGATACAAACCGAGTCTATTTTTTTGTGGTAGCCGGCAAGGCTCGAGCAATGTTGCCGCCTCTCACCTAGTCAGCGGTGTTCTTGCGCCACTTCCCGTTTCTTCATCTTCCGGCGAGCCGGATAAAATGGCTGAGAAGCTGAGCGACGGCCGACGGCTTTGAGACTGTTTACTCATTGGAGACGCGCGCATGTGGAAACGCTGCGAATAGCTGTGTACCCGTATGCGGCACGTCTCCAGTGAGTAAATTAATCAACCTTGTCCGAGAGTTCCCATGCATATGGGGCTCCCGCAGCTCCGAATATTTCAACCGGCGAACGTGACAGCTGTTCCATGTATGGTAATGGCAGGTCAGTCAGTACAACACATTGCGCGCACATTGAAACGTGTGCCACTAAGCCGATGTGGTAGGTGGCAAATTGTTGCTTACCACACATTGCTAGTGGCGAATTCTGGTAGCGTGGGCCCAGCCTCTTAGACTCGTAGAATACCACGAGCGATATTTTCGCTGGTAATTGCACAAATATTACTCTGCCAGCTTGTACAATTCACGAGACTTCATTTTTGTGCCAGAAAATGCACCAGAGGAAGTTTTTGACCGAAACTAAAGACTGGCCTATTTGAGAGAGAGAGAGAGGAAAAAAAAAAAAACAAAAAAAAAAAAACAAAAAAAAAAAAAAAAACACAACCCACGCCCTGCGTTCGCAGCCGCTGTGGCCCGTCGCACATGGCTAAACGAAAAAATTAGAAAGGCCAAAAAAAGTAAACAGTAAATTTCATTCACATGATACTGGCAGTTGTACCGTCAACGCCCAATTAGCCCCGCCTGCACAACAAGCCTTTGCTGCATCCTGTTTACTACCAAATCGTTATGTCTGCCTTGAAATGTAAACACACCACTCCGCCATTACTGTGACCGGAAACAAGGGTCAAAGGGCCGGAGGCTAGTCTTCACAACTGTGGTTGCTATGCTAGGTGGCGTTGCTCTTTTGTATTGATTACACCGCAACATCCCCAGAGATAAAGAAGAGACATGTACTTATTTTCTCTCCAAACTAGAATACTGTTGGGAGAAACACGATCGCGGCGGCAAATCATAAACTGAATAATATGTAGGTTGCTCATTTAGACAGATTTATTTGATATCCCCCCCCCCCCCCCCTGTTTTGATACTGTGGAGGTCTCCTTAGAGCAATGGTCCCACGCACACAAATTTTGTGACAGTACCAAAAAAGGTCAGTTTCAGATCTCTGTATTTCGTGACCTTATGACTATAATACCCCCCCCCCCCCCCTTCCCCAACCCCACCAATTAGCTCCAATAACAGCAACGCAATTCAAATAATCGACAGAGTGCAAAATTGAAATGACTGAAAACGGTCCAATGACAATCCACGGCCAACAAGAGACATAAATTCTCATGAGCCCCATGCAGATGCAGGGGCTCATGAGAATTCGTTCCTCTTGCGGATGGAAGGTGGTTAGGGGTGTTTATTCAGCTCTCTGATTTTGAAAAACCTGAACCAGTCTTCATGACTGATAATTGTCACCAAGATAAGAAGAAAGTGCAAGTAAAGTTGATGAGGTATCAGTGTGACGGTGGGCATGCCCCTTTGGTTTCCTCTCCATTTTATAAGTACCATTCACTAAAGTGGGTGTCATAGACGATACCGATTTGCAATTTTGGTAAGATATCCTATTAATCTGTCTAAATGTGCAAGCAACATATTGGCTCTGAGGGGGGGGGGGGAGGAAGGAGACAGAACAACCTGCAAAAAAGAAATCCAGCAACAGAGAGCAGAGAGGAAGTGGCTGGAGAGGGTGGTGGGGTGGTGGTGGGGTGGTGGTGGGGCAACCTTCAAGCCTTGAAAAGAAATCAGAAACAAATCCAACTTTTTTTTTATTCTCTCAAGAAATATCCGAAATACCGAGACATATCTTTTCTTCTTTTTTTTTTCATAATGGAGGGGGGGGGGGGCATGTACCCCCCTCCCCCATCAAAAAAAAAAGAAAGAAAAAAGTCCTTTCCATGTCGGGTTCACAGAGCGTACAGGCTCTATAGTCTGGTTCTGACAACATTGATAATGAACGTTTATACATGTGATACTACTGATAAGTTCAGCAAAGTCATTATCATAAACAACCACCCAAAAACAATGCTGTGGGCCTAAATGGAACACATGGTGGTTTTGCAACAAAAATGTGATGAAGCAAGATGCACACATTAAATAAATGCAGGTATCCTATATCAAGAAAGGCAAAGCCCGTATGGCTTATGTGTATAACCGATTTACATGTGTGACCTTCGTGACACTAAGTGAAAGGCTGGCTTCTGCACCAGCTACATTCATATTTTCGCAAAAAAACAACAACATTTTTCACACATCTGTCAACCACCATGACCCTTGACCTTTGTGATGTGTTGACTAAATGAGTATGCATAGGGAGGGCTTATCATCAGCTACCTTTGTGCCAAAACTGATTGAAATGTTTGCCAAAATGTTGATAATAACTCTAATTCTATGAAACCTGGCATTTTACACAAACCTGTAGACCTCTTGTGACCCCTGACCTTTCTGAGGGATCATCCAAATTAGTATGCATACCATCAGTTATCTCTGTACCAAGTTTGGGTTGGACGTTGTGAACAGTATTGAGAAAATGGATATTTTGTGAAAATATGGCTTTTTTGGACCTATTTTCCGATCTTTGGTGACCCTTGACCTTTCCGAAGGGCCAACCAAATTAGTATGCAATCAAATTAGTAAAGCTGTTACCATCAGGTATCTTTGTACCAAGTTTGGTTTGAAGTTGTGAATAGTATTTGAGAAAAAATAAATGTTGTCCAAAAATAGTATTTTTTACCTATTTCCTTCACCAGAGGTCACACAAACTGGATGTTTAGAAATGTCTTGCCACAAAGTATCCGTGCGCCACGTTTGAAGACTGTGGCTGGAACAGTTTCCGAGAAAATGCAAACATTACAGTTTACGATGGATGACGGCAGACAGATGGACGAGCACTGGCCCAGAAGATAAGACAAGATAAGATAGTTTATTGCTATATGTTTCCATGTAAAAAAAAAAAAAAAAAAAAAAAAAAACCCAATAAAAACATTGGAATTTGTCTTGGTGTCAGTTACTAAGACTAAAATAACAGACACACACAGTAAACTATAAAATATGATTTTCATGCTAAATACTAAGCAAACACTAGTAGTAAACACGGCGAACGGGCACGTCTCACTGATTCAGTTATAAGCTGACTATACACATTCCAGGCAAGTTCTCACTTGCCGCTCGCACTCTCTCCAATCAGTCCAGTTGATCAGAGAGTGTTCGAACAGCCAGAGGGAAAAAACTGTTGCAGAATCTGCTGGTCCTGGTACTGATGGACTTGTACCTACGCCCTGATGGTAAAAGTTAAATTGGAAAAGCTCATTGCCAGGGTGGGTGGAATCACTGGAGATAAGACTTGCTGTACGTAAGAGACGCTGCTGGTACAGTGAGTTCAGGCTAGGAAGATATCTGCCTACGATTTTGAAAGGGATCTTGACCACCCTGCTCAGTCTGATTTTCTCTTTGACCGTGATGGAACCATACCAAACCGTAATCGAAAAGGTGAGCATGCTCTCAATCACAGCTCGGTAAAATTGCATCAACATGTGGGCACTGAGACCGAAATTTTTCAGACGTCACAGGAAGAACAAGCGCTGCTTTTGCTTCGCATGTGAGCCAAAAATTGTTTTCCATGAAATATTTGCCTTCACAGACACACAAGCAATAATTATATAGAAGTTCAAATTTATCGGACTTAGTTTTAGCGTTATTTTATCTTTAAAAACTGCAAACTGACAAAAGCCTCAACAACTGTTTGAAATGATGGAGCTTGGTGATGTAATTATATGCATCTCCTCACCATAGGTGTAAGGGCAGGCCTTCAAAGTGACTTTTATCTACTATATTGGCATAACCATTATTATGTACTCACTACATAAAATGTTTCCATCTTTGACATGTATTGATATATTGTATAACAAGCAATTTAATATTCATGAATTTGTTTGATATACTTCCCTTGCCAAAATCCCATGCGCGCCAAGATTCGATCTAGATGATACGCACATTTTTCAAAACAGAAACACAAAATATTTCCTAGGGCAACATGAACAAGCTTCTTATACGTAGTAGTAATAAAATGCTTCTTAGTGTGTACGGACCCTCGGAATTTACATCCTATACACAATCACGAACGAAGAACAGACGCCAGGAAACGTGCAAGTCGCTGGGTCTGACTAGTGAAATTGAAGAGATGTCAGCTGGTGTTATCGACAATCTGAGAAAAGAACTAAATAAACAAACCGCTGGCATTTTCCGCAATTATGCGTGGTCTAGTTACCAGTAGAAAGTTACTCAGTAACACGCTCGGTTATACAAAGCACTAGATGTGTTCATAGTCAGACGAAATCTATGCGCTTAGTCGACGGCGATATACAGTCATCTGCCATTCATGTGTTTTGTCTGAACACAGCACTCAATTATTTACCCGACCACATATAGTAGTTCACCTTCATGTTTGTGTATGTATGTTTCTCCTGCCCACTTCCTAAGTTCCGGAGAAAGACATGGGTTATATAAGAGACCTGATCCATTCGTTTGAGGATGGAAATGATCGTCTTATTCTATACCTGCGTATTTCTCTGTGGGCTGGCGATTGGGTGCCTGATAGGAGGGGGCAGGGGATCTAACTGTTGTCTGTCCAGCGCTGTGATTCCCCTTGGTTTGCATACAATTCTGCCAGCGCTAGCCTCACCTATCTGGTTTGTGAGTATCTATAAACTCGAGGCAATTTGTATCGTTACATTGTTGTGTAATGTTATGTGCATCTACTGTGGGAAATCAGGGTATTTACCCGACCACATATAGTAGTTCACCTTCATGTTTGTGTATGTATGTTTCTCCTGCCCACTTCCTAAGTTCCGGAGAAAGACATGGGTTATATAAGAGACCTGATCCATTCGTTTGAGGATGAAAATGATCGTCTTATTCTATACCTGCGTATTTCTCTGTGGGCTGGCGATTGGGTGCCTGATAGGAGGGGGCAGGGGATCTAACTGTTGTCTGTCCAGCGCTGTGATTCCCCTTGGTTTGCATACAGCAATCAATGAATGTTTTGGACTGGGTACATAAATTTTATGTTGAGCAACATTTCGCTTGATACTGTGCTGATAACCGACAGATGTGATTACTTGAACCGAATAAATTGTCCTGGTCTTACAACTCGGATATTTTCAATCGGGTGTCGTAATCACATCTGCCTGTTTAACAGCACTATATCAAGCAAAATGTTGCTCAATATAATATAATCTTTTAGAAGTGACATGTGGCACATGCCTCAGAGATCAGAAGCTGAGTTCATTGTAGATAAGAAACTATTAGGTGTGCATAGGGCATACATGCCTTGGACATTTACTACATATGACTTGCATAGATGTAAACAAGAAACCAACAAAATTGGTAAAGGCTTCCTGAGTCTGCATGTGTCAGATCCCCACATATTGTTATCACATGACTCACATGTAACAAGTCCCAAGTTTTCAAACAAATACCTCAACATGACAATCAAGTCATGTTCATTGAGTCACACACACACACACACACACACACACACACACACACACACACACACACACACACACACACACACACACACACACACGCACACACACACTATAAAGTGGTATATATAACTTATATAAAAATACAATTATAAAAGTAAACATGTTCTTGAAATTACAAAGTAAGAAATACCTAGTTCTGAATGAATGTAGTCAAACAGAGCTCAGTTTGTTGGGTACATTGTGACACTACCTCAACAGTAGTAAGTGTCCAACATTTTTAATCTATTTAGCCCTAACGCACCACAGCATGCCATGGACTGGTCATGAACATTCAACAGTAGTGTCCATAAGCTTGAAGCTAATCTAGCACTACCCTTGAATTATCAAGGTTAATCCATCTTCTGCAACTGACACATAGTCATTATCGATTTCCCAAATTTGGCAAATGTTATACTGGGGTTAAACATAATGGAACAGCTCTAGAAACTAACATTTTAAAAAAGCTACAGAGTTGAATTTGACAAAATCCCTGATATTTGCCAGTAAACCCTCATCACAATATCACTTCATGCTTCACGTGCCATCGTAGACAACACACGACCACCAGATAGTTCACAAATAATGAAATGGCACATTATTACCATTATTCAAATAAAAGAACCATTAAAAAATATAATTACATACATGTACTGAAATCAGTAGTAATGTGGCTTGAAATATTGAGCTGAACTGATGTGATCAAGTTGGTCGCCAGTGATGCGATCTCCACACAATGCATTCCCAAATGCACCAACACTGATACAATATCTCTTCTGCAAATGTCAACACTTGCGACACAATGTTTCTCATACAACGTACACCACCGCTACGCTGCGTCTCTCACAAAGTACACCGTATACCGGCCACGTACCTACGA
Source organism: Semisulcospira habei (assembly GCA_036245525.1). Classification (NCBI taxonomy): domain Eukaryota; kingdom Metazoa; phylum Mollusca; class Gastropoda; family Semisulcospiridae; genus Semisulcospira; species Semisulcospira habei. The sequence goes on from BTPG01000006.1 coordinate 10,272,234, forward strand.
TAAACTGTGTGTCCCTACAACTGACAATGCATGACAATGTACACACGTGCTTCCTAGCAACATCTTTTTTAGTAAAACAATTTTCCAAAATAATCCAAGGAATTCACACAACGCAACCAATCAGAACGGAACACGTAACTGAAACTCATACATAATAATAATAAAAGAACTTTCTAGAAAAACTACAATAGTCTACAAAAAGTAGTTTGACTGCTAATTTCAGCCCCAAATCCTAGTGTGTAATGACGTCACACAAAAGTATGGCCGACCGTTTACGACCTTTAATAATACACTGACTGGCTGCTAAATTCACACGCAAAAAAAAAAATAAAAATAAATATGACTAAGAATAGAGCGTCTCTATTAAAATGTTGCTTACATTTTGACGTCACATGTACGAGGTCACTAGACAGCGCGACCTTGCTCTAACGTTATGGTATATTCTCAGCGAATCTACGCATAACAAAAATCGACCGCTCTTCTCCGAGCGACTTTGCTAGAAGCTTCCGGACAAAACTTAGCGTATCATGACAAAGTCAATTCCGCTATCTGCTCGAACAATAAAAAATCTTACTGAAAAGGTACGTGATTCGCAACCATGATAGCTCAAATAAATATCGGATCGTTTCCTACGATCACCCAGTGAGCTACGCCAGCAAAAGGTTGACCAGAGCTGAGAGAAACTACTCGACCATCGAGAAGGAGTGCCTGGCCATCATCTGGGGAGTAAGGCGGTTCGAACTGACCCTTCTGGGTGTGCCATTTGTTCTCCAAACGGACCATCAGCCCTTGAACTATCTAAACTCAGCAAAGTTTACAAATTCTCTATTATGAGATGGGCGATATTTTTGCAGAATTTTGACGTTAAACTACAGTCTATCAAGGGTTCGCAGAACTTTGGAGCGGATTACCTGAGCAGAACAGTTTAAATGAACATTTCTGTGTCCATAACAGTTTGAAGAAACAGTTCGGTGTCCATGAGAGTTTAAAGTGATATGTCTTCGCTAAGGACAGTTTAAAGGAACTGTGAGACGATTATTTAAAGTTTTTGATTTGATTTTATTTGATGTGAAATTCTTATTATTTGTGGTTTTGTGTAGGTTTTCTTTTGCTATGTAAAGACCATTGTGAACGATCTTATCATCGGAAACATTGATGGTGCCAGAAACGCAGACAATCCAGATCCAGAGGAGAGACCTGAAACATGTACTGTTACCACAAGAAGTCAAGCAAAGAAGAGTCACCAGACCATCCCTCTAAACATGGCGGACAACACGGAAGCAGCTGTGGTGAATAGGGAAAGGCTGGTGGAGCTACAGAAAGCCAACCCCACGCTTGACAAGTTCCGAGGTCAGACCGAGCCCGTAACGCGAAAGGGGAATGAGATAACCTCTGAGACCAGGAAAAATATCCTGTACCAGATATTCAACAGCAATGGAGATGAACCTGTGCTTGAGGTAGTAGTTCCTGAGCCTTTGAGGATGCAGGTGATGAAATTGGCCAATGATTTCATATTGGGAGGACACTTGGGAATCAACAAGACCCTCGATAGAATCCGAGCCGTCTTCTACTGGCCTGATATGGGAGGCGACGTCACCCGATTCTGCAGATCGTGCGACATATGCCAGAAGACTATCTCCAAGGGAAAGGTGCCCAAGGTTCCTCTAGAGAAAATGCCCTTGATTGATATGACTTTCAAGCGGGTAGGTGTGGACCTGGTGGGGCCAATATTCCGTCTAAGTGAAGATGGTCATCACTACATTTTGACCCTGGTGGACTACGCTACACGTTATCCTGAGAACATACCATTGAAGAAGATCGACACTCCAACAGTGGCAGAGGCGCTCCTCGACACGTTCAGCCGTTTGGGGATTCCTGAGGAGATCCTGAGTGGCCTGGGAACTCAGTTCGTCTCCGACTGCATAAAGGAAGTCAACCGGCTATTGAGCATCCGTCACCTTACTACCACCCCTTAACACCCCATGTGTAATGGGCTGGTTGAACGGTTTAATAGAACATTGAAGGCTATGCCATAGAAACTGTGTGCTGAGTAGCCAAGGTTGTGGCATAGATACATAAATGCCTTGCTCTTCGCATACCGTGAAGTTCCTCAAGATTCGACAGGGTTTTCCCCTTTTGAATTACTGTACAGTATGACTGTAAGGGGGCCCATGCACATCGTGATGGAGCTGTGGACCAAGGATATCGACGCGCCTGAGGTGAAGATATGCTACCAGTACATCTTCGACCTGAGAGAGAAGCTGGAAGATACCCTCAGGATGGCTCGAGAAGAACTGGGGAAGGCGCAAAACAAGGGGAAGCATTACCTCGACGATTCCAGCCAGGTGACCAGGTGTTGGTTCTTCTTCTTACCGACAACAACAAACTCCTGATGCAGTGGAAGGGAAACTACGTTGTCGATACGGTGGTTGGCATCAACGACAACAGAGTCAAGGTCAACAACAAGGTGAAGACTTACCATGCTAATCTGCTGAAGAAGTATTTTGAGAGAGGTCGTCAAGACAAAACACATCTGGCGGCATCGGTGCATCTTGCTGATGACGAAAGACTAGACGACGAGAACCTGTTTGACCTTAACGAACTCCGCCACAAGGAGGATGTAGAAGATATCTAGTTCGGTCAGAATCTGACGCAGACTCAACGAGAAGAACTGCGCATCCTGATTCAAGAGTTCAAGCATCGGATTACACCTGACCCAGGGACAACAGAACCGTCCAGCACGAGGTTAATCTGACGTCAAATGAGCCAGTTCGCAGAAAACCTTATCGCCTTCCTTATAACAAGAGGGAAGAACTGAAAAATAATATAAAGAAAAGCTGAGTCTGGAAGTCATCAGAGAGTCCAAGTCACCATATTCGTCCCCAGTTGTCATCGTGAAGAAACCAGATGGATCCAACTGGGTGTGTGTTGACTACCGTAGACTCAAAAAACTAACAGTCTTCGATCCAGAGCATATGCCGACAGCAGAAGAACTGTTCCAAAAGGTCAGTGGAGACCGATTTTTATCCAAAATTGACCTAAGCAAAGGGTATTGGCAAATCAAGGTTGCAGAAAAAGATATCCCCAAAACAGCATTCGTTACACCCAACGGTCATTGGGAGTTCCTGAAGATGCCTTTTGGTATGGTGAACAGTAGTGCCACATTGAAGAGAAGACTGAAAAAGATCCTAGAAGATATGAAGAATGTGGTCTTTTACTGGGATGACATTTTAATCCATACCAAACGTTGGGGGGATCACCTCAAAGCCCTCCGAGAACTGTTCCAAAGACTGTCAGATGCAAACTTCACCATCCGTTCAAGCTAGTGTATTCTTGGGGCCGACAACATAGACTTCATCGGACACAAATTGAGCGAAGGTTTAAAGGGGCTACACAACGACAACGTGCGGAAGATCAGGGATCCCCAGCGACCTACGACCAAGACGTAAGTCCGCTCATTTATGGGCTTGACGAACTACTACCAGGAGTTCATACCAAACTTTGCGGCAGTCACAGGTCCTCTGACTGACTTGCTGAGGAAAGGACAACCTAACGTAGTGAAGTGGGAGGAGGCCCAAGAGCGAGCATTCCAGGCTGTTCGAGACATCCTAACCGAGAAGCCTGTTCTATATCTCCCTGACTGTTTGAAAACTTTCTTCCTGAGAACAGACGCCTCCACGAACGAGTAGGTGCAGTCTTAATGCAAGAAGATAATGGAAAACTCCACCCAGTGAGCTACGCCAGCAAAAAGTTGACCAGAGCTGAGAGAAACTACTCGACCATCGAGAAAGTGTGCCTGGCCATCATCTGGGGAGTAAGGCGATTCGAACTGACCCTTCTGGGTGTGCCATTTGTTCTCCAAACGGACCATCAGCCCTTGAACTATCTAAACTCAGCAAAGTTTACAAATTCCCTATTATGAGATGGACGATGTTTTTGCAGAATTTTGACGTTAAACTACAGTCTATCAAGGTTTTGCAGAACTTTGGAGCGGATTACCTGAGCAGAACATTTTAAATGAACATTTCTGTGTCCATAACAGTTTGAAGAAACATTTCGGTGTCCATGAGAGTTTAAAGGGACATGTCTTCGTTTAGGACAGTTTAAAGGAACTGTGAGACGATTATTTTAAAGTATTTGATTTGATTTTATTTTGATGTGAAATTCTTATTATTTGTGGTTTTGTGTAGGTTAATACAGCCACAATCGTATTTTTGAGATTTGAGAAGAAATGTTTGTGAAATTTTCATTCTAAAAAGGGGGGTTCTGGTTGTGTTGTTCTGTGAGAGCATGCATGTGTTAATCATAGGAAACGATCCGATATTTATTTGAGCTGTCATGGTTGCGAATCACGTACCGTTTCAGTAAGATTCTTTAATGTTCCCACAGATAGCGGAATTGGCTTTGCTATGATACGCTAAGTTTAGTCCGGAAACTTCTAGCAAAGTCGCACGGAGGAGAGCGTTCGATTTTTGTTATGCATAGATTCGCTAAGAATATACCAGAACGTTCGAGCATGGTCGCGCTGTCTAGTGAGCTCGTACATGTGACGTCAAAATGTAAGCAACAATTTAATAGAGACGCTCTATTCTTAGTCATTTTTTGTGTGCCTGTGAATTTAGCAGCCAGTCAGTGTCGTGAACGGTCTGCCATACTTTTGTGTGACGTCATTACACACTAGGATTTGGGGCTGAAATTAGCAGTCAAACTACTTTTTGTAGACTATTGTAGTTATTCTAGAAAGTTCTTTTTTATTATTATTTATGAGTTTCAGTTACGTGTTCCGTTCTGATTGGTTGCGTTGTGTGAATTCTTTGGATTATTCTGGAAAGTTGTTTTACTATAAAAGATGGAGCAAGGAAGCACGTGTGTACATTGTCATGCAATGTCAGTTGTAGGGACACAGTTTATCACGTAGGTACGTGGCCGGTATAGGGTGTACATTGTGAGAGACGCAGCGTAACGGTGGTGTACGTTGTATGAGAAACATTGTGTCGCCAGTGTTGACATTTGCAGAAGAGACATTGTATCAGTGTTGGTGCATTTGGGAATGCATTGTGTGGAGATCGCATTGCTGAAATAAAGTATTGTTGGAACTGTTAACCCAGTATTGTCTACAACCTTAAGCCACGTGTGACGGGTTGCAGCTGAATGAAGTTTATTTAAAAAGAACCTTACGTGTGTGCGTCTTGTGTGATATCATACTGCGACTACAACTCAACACGTAACATACATTCGGTCAAAACTTTCTTCTGTTACATTTTCTTGCTCAGAAATGTGACTTCATGAATTTGTAATAGCTGGCAGAGGCATTATGTTGAAATTACCGCTGAAAATATCGCGCGTGGTATCCTGTCTGCTAGTGATTCTGCTGCAATTCAGAGCAGTGGCTAAATCTAACGGTAAAGGTCTCCGCTGCATGGAGAAGTTGACAGTAGCACGCACGGACGACGACAGGAAGTGGGCACACAATCGGCACGGTTTTGCTGTTTCTACCAACTTTGCAACTGCGTAACATGAACAGAGTCTACTATGTTACTGCACAGTAGGACTCTGAATTTTTTTTTACTCTTTGGGATGCTTTTTGTTATCATTGCAGAACTTTAAAAACCTTTGGACAACGGTCCTTTTCTTTCCTAGCTCAAAAAGTGTGGAATGGTCTTCCACATAATATTCGCCATGCACCATCTTTGGCCATTTTCAGGGCTAGAATAATCAACCCTCCGTTTTCCCATCAACATATATATATATATCTGATCTGGCTCTTGACATGTTATGTTTATTATTATAGTATTATGTCAGTGTGCATGAATGATTGTGCTTTTGTGTGTTGTCGATACTTTAGTTGGTTAATTTCAATTAGTTAGATTATCTAGATGTAAAGCGCTCTGAGCCTTTCTTTGTGGGGATATTGCGCTATAGAAGAGTTATATTATTATTATTATTATTATTATTATTATTATTTTTATTATTATTATTATTATTATTATTATTATTATTATTATTATTATTATTATTATTATTATTATTATTATTATTATTATTATTATTATTATTATTATATTCTTTTCGAACGCATTTTCGCAATGTGCAATTTCGTTCCTGGAGAAGAATGTGCTAATTAAGGTACTAGTATAAGGGTTCTATTAAGTTGAGGATGGCATTTAATTTTTCAGTAAGTATAACCGTTCAGATAATTACTAGAATTGCCCGGGGACGTATTCAGTTCGCTGTGTTACAACGTCATATAATTCTATCGAATATATTTCTTTAATAATAGTAATCATAGCTACTTCTTCTTCTTCTACTTATTATTATTATTATCTTATTTTATTATTATTATTATTATTATTATTATTATTATTATTACTATTCAGTTGATGGTTTATTTATTTAAAGTGTTGTTTTTTTTTTTTTTTAAATGTCGCCCAGGACTAAATCTGCAGGCTTCTGAGAGAGTCCAAAATTTTCAAGAAGATTTAAGTAGTTTTAGCCCATGTGAATGTTACTGCTCGGAGATAGACCCAAACACCTAACTAAGCATAGTTTCTCTTAGAATTTACTTTTGGTATCACAGGTTTATTATGATGTTGAACATGGTGCTATATCTAGCGCAGAGCAACATATACAGATGATTTGTTTGAAAAGTGTTGTACCTTTCGCTGTTTGTTCGTTTGTTGTTGTTTTTTTTCCCGTACCTCAACATTTCGTGTTGCATGATGCGAAGTGTTTGTATTTGTCAGAATCATTTAATAATAACATAGAAATGTTTTCCCTCTGTAACGTTTCAGTCGCTGATGGCGCTCTGGACGGCGCTTGTGTGTCGGGTTCCACATGCTCAAACACTGCAACGGACACGTGTGACGCTACAACATCGAAATGCCGTAAGAATGTGTCTTTAATCCATTCACCGTCAAACCGCTACATCAATAGATGTATCGATCATGATAGGTCAAGTGTGGTGCCAGAAAAGATGGGCGCCCGTAGGCACCAATCTATTCTGGCACCACCCTTGAACTACCATGCTCGATCTGTCTATAGAATTGTAATTCAGTCCTTCAAAGGGTAAATTCACAGTTTGCGGTCCAGGGTAGAATGTTATAACGCTCGCACACTTTCAACCGGTCGCACGCACAGACTCACAAACGCAACGTGCACACACGGAAACCACTCTAACTCTCAAGCAAACGCATTCGTGCAGTATAAACGCAAAACATTTCTTTATTTTCCCCCACCCGGGTCTGCCCTGGGGAACTTGGGTGGGGTTAACTACTTTTTACTTCCCAGGGTCACCCTGGTCAGCCCCACAAGGTGGGTTTTTCCCTCTATTCTGGGGCATGTGTTTCTGTCTACCCTTGATCCATTCACCTGTATTTTCCTTTTTAAAAACTCTCCCTACTGTCTGCGCTGCCTGTAGCTCTTGATATTGGATGTGTGTTGCTGAATGGTCTTAGCTTTATTTACGCCCCATGTGGTAAGTTTATTTAACGTATTGGACCGGCTGGCGACATACATTCAATATTCTGTTTAGTTGGGTCCTTTGGTTTTTTTTTTTTTTTTTTTTTTTTTTTTTTTTTTACAAGCAGTGCAGTCACGTAATGAGAAAGTCTTGTTGCTGTCGGGACGTTAAGCAATGTACAAATCGATCTTTCTTTATTTGGCCCATATAATCCTAATTAACAAAATAACACGGTTACAAAAACTCTTCACATAATACACGTTTCTCAACACTAGCACGTCACACTCACATCAATACACAATAATATAAAAGCCAGGTTCAGTAAACTGTCCTCGTTATCCAGAATCTGTTCAACTGGTGTTATCATTCTGTATCGTTCGCATGTTCCTACATGTCTAGGAGTGTAGTTTTTTTCGTCACGCGTTCCTGAAGTTGTCACACGCTCTCCGAGCTGTGGACATTCTCTCGACACGCTGCTCTAACGTAGCCTTTGATGACTGATGACCACAAGTCTCTCGCTCCCCGAGCCTGAATGTCTTCACGACTCGTTCCCCAAGCATTATTTTCTGTTGACTTTGACGTCTCGGCATCAAGTCCCTTGCTCAGCACAAAATCTCTGTACAATAATGTAAAGAAGTACCCAACGGAGAAAGAAACAGTAGCCACATTCCTTCTGCGAATGAAGATAAGTAGCGGCTAATCTCTGTTTGTTTGTCTATTTTGACAAAGGGTATTTACCCGAAATATTAATATATTGTGTTGTACCCGTCTTTTCTAAGCGTGTTTCGTTCTCCGTTGGGTACTTTACACGCTTGGCAGTCACCTTTTCGGTCTGGATTTCTGTACAATAATGGTCTAATATCATACCACTTGCTTAACACACACATATTGGATGATATGAGGTGCATTACGTAACCTGGCTGATACAAATAAATCCACATGTTCATTCAAACATTTGTGCCTCATAAAACAGACTAGATTTGAAATACACCATAGCTAAGTCATTACACCGAAAAAGACTATGATGACGCACTGGTTCGTACATAGGAAAATATTATACTTTACACACCCACGTACTATCTTCGAAAACTCCCTAGGCATACACACATAACATTCAGTAGTTAACCATCTCGGTAAATAACTATTTCGAAAAGTCTCCGATTATCTTAACAGTTTCTAAACCGTCATAAATGAACCAAATCAACGCTACACAACCGAACTCAATCTTACTAACGCATACTACCTTTAACTCGCTAGCTGTCGACGATGCATATAAAACAAAGCTAAAATCTCGGTTTTAGAGTCTTGGAATACGGCTAGTGAATCTGACATAATTACGATTGTTCTCTATGAGAGTATAGCAACTAATAACTACTCTTCAGCTCTGTTAGGCTGAGATGCGCCATTCAAACTCCGTGCAAATAGTTGGCCTCGAGATCGAAAGAGATAGATCATGTGGCTCCAGAACACACACGGAATATTTGGTACAAAAATACCGCTGACACGACATCACAACGCACACACCCTGTGTGAACATTATGCGTGATCATAGAGTGTAATCTCAAATATGTTAATTAAATACAAGTTTAAGGGTACAATTAAGTTGTGGATGACATTTTTTTATTTTCCACTTTGTATGGAAAACAATGGTATTCAGCGAACGCAGCTACTTCAACCCGCGCCTGATACCGATGACATCGTTCGGCAGAAAATACGCATACTTGCACGTCTTTTACCCCGGCATCGTCGGTAGCTGTGGAGGAGTTGTACGTAAGATGAGAGGGACGGGAGCAGAGTATGCGCAAGTGCAAGTGCAACTTTTAACGGGACTCGGGCTTCCAACTTTCGTTGATTTCGCCAGGGGTGGGGGGGGGGGGGGGGTCGGTCTGGCTGTCTGTCGCACAGCGGCTGGTGATGTTGCCGGGGCCGGGCGGGTGTTGTGGCCGGTTAACCGTTGCTGCGGTGCCAGGCTGGGGGGAGTTGAAATGCCAGCCACTCTAGCATCTCTTGTAGAGTTGGTGGTGGGGGTGTTTGTGGCCGGCAGAACCGTGGCTGGCCCCTGTAGTAGTGTCTGGGGAGGTTGGGTGGCGGTGGTGGTGGCCAGTGAATTCTGGGCTGAGGAGTCGGGTGCTGGGCTGGGTGGGTTGGGCGCTGGTGTGGAGGTAGACGAAGGTAGGGAGGCGGTGTAGCGAGTAGTGCCAGGCGTTGCTTGGTCCTGAAGCGTTTAGGTGGTCTTCTTCGCTGCTGCGTGGCGGCGTTGGCTGGTGTGTTGGTGGGCGGTGGGAGATCAGGGCTTGTGCCTGGGTCGGTCAAGGTCTGGGATGTTGCGGTGTTGGCGTCTTGGGTTTGTGTTGGTTGGGTGGCACACCCTGTGCCCTTTGTTGTGGTAGCGGGGGTGCCTGCTCCTTGGGTCTTTGTGGCAGGGGAGGCTTGACTCCCGGATCACTTGGTCATTGGTGGTGGGTTGGTTTGGGTTTCCGCTTCGTTGGTCATGGGGGCTCCTTGGCATCCCATGCTGGTGGCTTTTGGCGGCTGGAAATCCTTTAGGGCTCCAGTTTAGAAAAGCCCTTTGATGGTTGTCACCCTGGATTGAGAGGATGGCTGGTGTTGCGGTTGTTAGCAGTCGAACGAGGCCGTCGAGATTCATGGCGCCTAGACGTACTTTTCTGTTCCTTTTGGACCACTTCCTCTTCTGTGTCAGGTGTTCTGGGATGTGGATCTCCGGGAAGGGTGGTAGGAAGTCCGTTTCGCAGCCTGATTCTGACGAAGGCTCGATTTCCGTCTCCGGTGTGTGGTAGGTTTCAGCGTAGCTCTCTGGGTGGGTCTCATAGTGGACCGATAGTTCTTGGGCAAAGCACCCGGTCTGTTGGACTGGTGGGTGAAGGTAACCGTTGTAATAGTTGGACAGTTCATTGGCGTAGTCGAGAGGGTCTTCCTCTATATTTGGTGTTCGGAAGTCTGGTATATCTTGGGAGTGTTATCCGGGCGGGTGGCGGGGCTGTGCCTTGTTGGTCGTTGCCGCTCTGTGCCGTCGCCCTAATAAGGGCGGATTGGCGTCTACTTCTGCGGGCCGACATGTCTGCGGTGGTGCGTATTCGTTGTGGCTGTGCAGTGGGTTGATAGCGGAGCGCGGGGGTCCGTACGCCGGGCTCTGTCTTGTTCTGTTCTGTGCCTTGGTCCTTGTCCTTGCTTGATGGCTGTTGGAGAGCGTAGCGCAGCGCGGAGATCCGTTCCATGTGCTGTCCGTGGTCGTTATCGCAGAGCTCAATTCTTCACTTGAATTAGTTTACAACGGCCCTGGAGAACACACACACACACACACACACACATACACACACACACACACACACACTCACACACACACACACACACACACACACACACACACACACATACACACACACACTGTAACGCACGCAGACTTTCCCCCAGTCGCACATACAGACTCTCGCACAACAGATGCATACACCGCCACTGACTCAGACGGGCGCATTCACGCGGTAAACTCAACACACGGGCTTTCTTTATAACGACAACGTTTAAAACAAATAATAAAAGAAACGCTCAAAAGACTATCACACCACCCCTTCCCCACTAAAAGCACCTCAACACCACATATACCCACACAATGTAAATGCCAGGCTAAGTACTTAGTTGTCTCTCACAATCCAACTTGTTTTGGTGTTCTCGCCTGGTTACGTTCAGTCCTTTCACGTCTACCCGTGCAAGTCCTTTGTCGTACGCTCCAGATCGTGCCGTCTCTCGTACCGTGGACGTCCTCGTAACTCGCTCTGCAGCGCAGTCCTTGATGTGACCCGGGTGTCTCCGCACCGGTCGCTCACTCCCTGAGTGAAGATATGAAGAGATGACCTCACAATATGTCCCTGGTGACTGACGTCTCGGCGTCCGTCGCTCCACTCTCCGACAAGCACTCTAAACAATTAAAATGTCCTATATCATAACATTTTCTAAACACACAACATATTGGTTGATATGAGATACATTACGAAACCTGGCTGATACAAATAATTCACTCGTTTATTAACACACACGTGCTTCATAATCCGACTACCTTTGTAACACCCCATATCTCTGTCACTACCTTGAAACAGACTATAACTAACACTCTCGGTATACATTTTTTTGATACATTGGAAAAGACTATCCTTAAACACGTACTACCTTCATAACGACTTTGGCCTACACACCTCACATTCCTTAGTTATAGATTTCGGTAAATAACTATATAGAAAAACACCGGTTGCCTCAATGAATTCCAAACCAACATGACGGAACGAAACCGGTCGAAACTACACAACCAAATTAACTCCTACTAATGCATACTATCTTTAACACAGTAACTATCAATAATACATATAGAAACATACCTGAATTTTAGATTTCAGAGTCTTGAAATACTGGCTAAGGTATCTCACATGTCTGTCCTCACTGACAGTAAAGTCCTACAGCCCTGTTCGCCTGAACTCACTAAAACTCCCTGTGCTAAACATTCCTTTAAGATTGCACGTGGGTCTCGTGCCACACAGAATAGTTGTCACAAGACAAATAGCTAACAAAACTGTACCGTATTAAACCTACTGTGTGAACCCTATGCTTGAGCATAGAGTTTCATCACACACACACACACACACACACACACACACACACACACACACACACACACACACACACACACATACACACACACACACATACACAACAGAGTTTATGAGATTTCAGACGTAACTGATGTTGCACTACTGACGCGTGCCTCCATATCCGGCATCTGGATGTAGTTTCCGGTCACGTAACATATGGTCAGCGTCTGTATGTAACTACCGGACTCGCCGGGCAGCCCTAATCAAGATAACGGGCCGGCCCTCCGGAAACTGTTACTATATGGGAAATGGATGGCATCTAATTAACGGGACGTCCGCACGCGGGGACGCCATAATCACGTAACGGGACCGGCCCTAAACGAGGGGCGGGTCCTAAGTGGGAAGATGATTGATAAGGGCAAGGGTATATACATACTGGGGGACACACAACGAGGGACAGAACGAGAGAGAGAACTAGAGACACAACGAGAGAGGGAACACAACGAGAGGAGAGTGAGAGGAGAGTGAGAGAGATGGACGAAAGTAGAAGAGAGAGCAAATAGTGAGAGAACGACCGAATTGTAGTCTGTGGTTGGTCTTGCCCAACCCCAGACAATGCTCTTTAGACTGAAATAAACACGAGAGAAAACCATCACTGGACTTCAGTTGTTTTACGTGTCCATAGTGCAACACGTAACAACCAATTTTGGTGCCGCGTAACCAGGATGTCAGAACGGGTTTAGCAGAACCATCGCTGGATGTCAGAACGAGATCAAAGACAGAACAATCGCAGATTCCAGAACGAGATGGAAGACAGAACTATCGCAGAGGATGGCAGAACGACGCTACGTCAAAAGTACGACGACGCCGAGAACTGAAGACGCCGAACGAGAGGCAGACAGAAGATCGTGAAACGAGATTGAGAAGGAGCCGGCCGCAGACGAAACGACCTCGGGCCACAACCACCGTCACCAACGCTGGACAAACAGGTGAGTGACCTTTTTGTGTCATCGCTACAGTTTTGAGTAAGGGCCAGCAATATTTTGTATTTGTAGTGACAATGGCAGAAGAAGATGTAGGAAGACCACACCCACTTAACCCGGTGTTGGCCGCATTAGGTAGTCAGATAGAGAGGTTGTCATTAAGTGCAACTCATTTCACAGCTGATCCCCACCTTCAATGGAGATCAGCAACAGTCTGCAAAAGAAGTGGATCACTCTAGAGATAGGGCGTGTTTTCAATGCGGTTCACCATGCCACAAGGCACGCGATCGCAAGGCTAGGCGGATAAACGCAGTCGGTCAGCAAAAGTCGTCTTTGTCAAAGCAAAGGTATCAACACGTACGGTGTTGGCGATGCGGGGGTTACGGCCACCGACAAAGAGAATGTAAGGCTAGGATAGGACATGAGCGACAGGAAAACTAGAACGTTCTGCACCACGAGAAGCCGGTGAGCAGAACGGGGGAAACAGTAGATCCTTTAGCATCAACTTAGCGGGGAGTCCAAAATGCATAGTCTTTAAGGTAGGAAGTCAAAAGTTTAGAAGTCTCATAGATACGGGGGCGGAAGTATCGTTGATTAGCAAGAAGTCGTATGAAAAATTGCAGAACAAGCCAAGGCTAGAGAAAAGAAGTGTATCGCTACAGTCAGTCAGTGGGGAAGCGCTAGGAGTTGTGGGCAGTATAGAACTGGACTTCAAAATTGAAAAGCAGTCGTGCAAACATCGTTTTTATGTAGTGAAAGAGATGAATAGAAATTTCATTTTGGGAAACGATTGGCTTGATAAGAACGGAGCACGCATCTATTTTGATTTGAGAAAGGTTAGGATCGGGAATGCGTATGTACCTTACGAACAAGATATGCACATATCTTCGTTAGTCAGAGTACACAAGACAAAAGTATTGAAACCACATACAGCGGAGATTTGTCAGGTTAGAATAAAGAGTACACAGTACTTCAGTAAGGAAGAATGTTTAGAAGTCTCAGCAACAGATAGGGGGTATGTTGCAGAAGAGCCAGGACTATCTGTGATGAGCGGGGTAGTGAGAAAAAAAGGTAGGACATTTCCTTTGTTAGTTGTGAATCACACCAACAAAACGTTCAGGCTAAAAAGGGGATGTGTGGTAGGCAGGGCAAACAGCGTAAGTCAGGTAGAGTCAGTGTCTAACAAAATGGAAGAACGAGAAGTCGCTTCCATTGATCTGACAGAAATCGATGCGCCTGATGCAATCAGGTCCACAGTCACTAAACTGGTGTCGGAGCATTCCGATTTGTTCGCGAGTAGCGATCTGGACTTAGGGCGCACCAATACTGTCAAAATGAAGATAGACACTGGGGACCACGCTCCAAAAAGGATGAAGCCTCACCGCGTTCCTTTGCAGGATAGAGAGATAGTAGACAAAGCAGTAGATGAGATGTTAGAGGCAGGGATCATCAGAAGATCAATGTCGCCATGGTCTTTCAGCTTAGTTGTAGTAACCAAAAAAAGATGGTTCAAAGAGGTTGTGCGTTGACTTTCGAAAGCTAAACGAGATTACTAAGAAGTCGTCTTATCCACTACCGCTCATAGACGATATTTTGTCCTTGCTGGGGAAGGCAAAATATTTCACAAGGATAGATATGAAATCGGGATACTGGCAGGTAGAGATGGCGGATCAAGAGAGTAGTGAGAAAACGGCTTTCGCTTGTCACAAGGGACTTTTTGAGTTTGCAGTCATGCCGTTTGGACTTTGCCAGGCACCCAGTGTGTTCATGCTGTTGATGAACACAGTGTTGATGGGGTTAGAAGCATTTTGTTCGGCATATATGGATGATATTCTCATCTTTTCCGAAACCAAGGAACAGCATTATCAGCACACAGAGGATGTGTTCGGTAGACCCAGACAACATAAACTCAAGTTGAAACTGAAGAAATGTGAGTTCTTCGCCGAGGAAACACAGTACTTAGGGTTTGTGATAGGGAAGGAAGGAGTCAAACCAGACCCAGAAAAGGAGTCAGCAATTCGGACATTGCCGAATCCAACATGTATAAGGGAGTGTCGCAGTGTCATTGGAATGATGTCATACTATCGCAGGTTCATACCCAACTTTTCTGAGATAGCCGAACCCATCATCAATTTGACAGATTTGCCAGATTCAAATGGTCTGATCAGTGCCAACAGGCGTTTGATTTTCTCAAACAAAGTTTGTCAGTAGTTCCTTTCCTTTGTTGGTATATCCGGACACGAGACGTCCATATGTATTGTACACGAATGCTAGTGACGCATGTATCGGGGCGTGTCTGACGCAAGAAAGTGAGGAGAGCACAGGACTCAAAACAGAAAAGCCTATTTACTTTCTGTCCCATAGGTTGAGCCAGAGCCAGAAGAAGTGGTCTACCATAGAAAAGGAAGCATTTGCAATCCATTATGCATTACAGAAGTTAGACCACTATTTGCACAATGCGCAATTCGTTGTTCGCACAGATCACAAACCGTTAAAGTATCTCTTAGAGTCACCTATGCAGAATAAGAAGATTCAGATGTGGGCGCTAGGGATCGAGGGTACAACTGCACTATAGAGTACATTCCAGGGCCACAGAATGTGTTGGCTGATTTGTTGTCTAGAGTGCCGCAAATAGACGGAAAGGAGTTAGTATCAGAAGAGACGGAAGAAATAGTTACGGAAGTGAGCGACAATGCGTTCCAGATAGGGGTGATTAATTCTAGTCAGTTTAGACCAAAGCAGTTTGCAAGTTGTCAGACGGATGATCCGAGAGAAACTTTAGAAAAGGTAGAGGTGACAGGGTTCGATATGATTACGGAGCAAGATAAAGATCCAGACATTGTTAAGTTGAAAGATCAGCTACTGAACGAGGAAGCACCGGCCAGTGTAAAAAGGAGGTATTTGTTCATAGAAGATGTCTTGTATTTCTTGTCGAATATTGACCGACGATCCAGTAGCCAGATTAGTGGTGCCATCCCATTTGGTGGAGCATGTCGTAAACCAGTATCATGACGGAAATGGCCACATGGGTCTTGACAAGACTTACGACACCATAAAACAGAAGTATTTTTGGCCAAACATGTACAGGGGGTTGAACGAGTACATAGGCGGTTGCATTACCTGTCAGCAAAGGGTTTGGTTTTGCAGAAACAAAAAGTCCCAGTGCAGGAAATGGACGTTCCTCCATATCCGTTTGCGAAGGTTAGTGTAGACATACAGGGTCCATTCCCTACTAGTCTGTCCGGGAACAAGTACATTTTAGGGTTTGTTTGCCATTACAGTGGATATCCAGAGTGCTTTCCAGCACCAGATAAGTCGGCAGAAACTGTTGCTCAAATCTTGATGGATGAGATAATTCCTCGACACGGGTGTCCTTTGCAGGTGGTTACCGATAATGGCACAGAAAATGTCAATCGGATCATGAAGGAGGTTCTCAGTGAACTAAACATAGATCATGTCTTGACGAGCTATTATCATCCACAGTCTAACGCCAAGGTAGAAAGATTTCATCGTACCATGAATGCTATCATGTCCAAGAAAATACAGGAAGATATCCAAACGTGGGATTTGCACATAAACCATGCGTTGTCGGCATACAGGGTTAGCGTTTCAGAAACGACTCAGTGCTCTCCATTCTTTCTACTGTATAAAAAAGATCCAGTGTTATCATTAGATAACATACTGAGGCCTAGACGGAAATATGTCGGAGAGGACCTTCATAAGGTAGCCTTAGAACAACAGCACAAATTGTTCACCCAGGTGCACCAACGGATAAAGAAATCACAGAAGAGGGGTGCACAATATGCAAACAGACAGGTCAAAAGTGACGAAATCAAAGTCGGGGACCCAGTGTACTATAAAAATAATCAAAGGAAAAACAAGCTAGACAGCAAATGGAAACCTTACTATAGAGTGGTCGAGCAAACAACCCCAGTAACGTACAGGATCAGGAACCAATCGACTGGTGAAGTAGTTAAAGTGCATGCAGAGCACATAAGACTCGCTAAGTTAGATGAGTGGTCTAAACCCTCAGCGGAAACAATTAGGCCCCTCAGAAAGACTAATTATGCGATCGCACCGGAAGACAGCTCTTCCAGTGACAGCGAAGATGTAGGCGACTTACCTTCAAGAGAAAGTTGGATCAAAAGACAGCGTAGGGAACGTGAGAACTCGTCTTCAGAAGACGACATACCTCTCATGGAGTTAGCAAAAAGGGTTAGACGCCAGAAGAGGAGACAAACAGTCGAAGCAGACTCGGCTGATGTTAGCTCGGGCGAAGGCACATCAGATAACTCTGATGATGATAGGATAAAGCATGTGGACGCAATCCTGCCTAAGTCTAGGAGTAAAGGGGTGAGGCGGTTATTAAAGGCTATAGGAGATCTACTTTAGGCTTCATTTAAAATGCAACTCTCAAGTGGTATTGAGAGAGGATCAATCAGGAAATCGTGCAGATAATGCAGTTTTGGGAGTATGAATATACGACTACGGGTGTAAATTACATTTTGCAGACGTGCAAGATGAGGTTCGTCCTCTGTCTCATGATATTGGGTTTAGTAGATAGCGTTTATAATTTATTATTAATGGCAGTAATCATGTCATTTGTAGGCGAAATAGTGGGAGTAGCCCGATATTTTGTGTGTTAAAAGCTGGCCCTTTATCGAGACTTAGGCGATGGCATAGTGAGGTCACTCGACCTACACTGGACCCGGGATCGGTGGCTACAACTGTGGCGGACGACAACGACGTCTACGGAGCAAGTGCCTCCGCACTGATGATGGAAGACAGGGTGGAACTGAAGACGACATCGCCAGTCGTGAAATTCTACCCAGCCTTGAAATGAGGCGACCAATGAGGTGGATGAATTTTTTTGGGACTGTGAGCGCAACGGTGCCAATGAGAGACGAACAATTTCAGTGTTGACAATGAACTTTTTCTCTTTTATTTTATGTTATATGTATTTGGATGGAATAGTTGTTGTTATAATTGGACAAGATATCACGCACCGATTTGAAATGTATTTTGATTGTGTAATGTTGTTGAATTATATTGTTATTATGTCCCGAAGTGTAAACCCTCCTGAACAAGATAGAAAAATAATCCTGAACGGGATGTATTTTTCTCGGGTTAGGGAGGAATGTTGCACTACTGACGCGTGCCTCCATATCCGGCATCTGGATGTAGTTTCCGGTCACGTAACATATGGTCAGCGTCTGTATGTAACTACCGGACTCGCCGGGCAGCCCTAATCAAGATAACGGGCCGGCCCTCCGGAAACTGTTACTATATGGGAAATGGATGGCATCTAATTAACGGGACGTCCGCACGCGGGGACGCCATAATCACGTAACGGGACCGGCCCTAAACGAGGGGCGGGTCCTAAGTGGGAAGATGATTGATAAGGGCAAGGGTATATATACCTACTGGGGGACACACAACGAGGGATAGAACGAGAGAGAGAACTAGAGACACAACGAGAGAGGGAACACAACGAGAGGAGAGTGAGAGGAGAGTGAGAGAGATGGACGAAAGTAGAAGAGAGAGCAAATAGTGAGAGAACGACCGAATTGTAGTCTGTGGTTGGTCTTGCCCAACCCCAGACAATGCTCTTTAGACTGAAATAAACACGAGAGAAAACCATCACTAGACTTCAGTTGTTTTACGTGTCCATAGTGCAACACTGACTTTGTTGATTATATATTCTCATATCATTTTGTTTGCAATATTTGTGGTTTCGATTATGTAGTAAACGTTATGCAAAGCGAATATGTGAGTGAGAAGAGTGTGATGTTCTGATGCAAAATATGTGCCTCAGTATTTGTATTCACAAAAGGTGTAAAAACAAAGGCAAAACAGTTGCGTTGTATTCTTCTAAAAAGTAATGATTTCTTTGTTTGTTATTTGTTAATGTGTCTATTACAGGAAGAATGATTGGTAATGCGTGTACGGCTGGCAGCACGACTGAGTGTGTCACCGGCGCCTCTTGTACCAGCTCTGTGTGCACGTGCCCTACTGGACAAACAGCGAGCACTGACAAGAAAACATGCAGTAAGGATCTCAGCAAGCTAGTAGAGTGATAGCAGTGGTGTTGGTGGAGTTGCTGCTGCTCTACTGGTCTTAGTCAGACATTCACTCACGGGTTGGCAGGTTTTACGTGTCTCAAATGCGAGGAAACACACAAACCAAATGGAAAGGTGGACAATAATTATATACAGTCGACGACGCTTAAGTCATACCTTCAGGGGAATTTCTTTTCGTTCGACTTATCCAAATGACGGCTAAGTGGAACTCTTCACTGAGTTGTTCTACTTAATCGTTTTCAGTCTCTAATGGCGCTCTGGGCGATGCTTGCTTTTGCGATTAAGCATGCACAACCACTGCAACAGACACATGTGACGCTACAGCATCGAAATGCCTCTAGAGTGTGTTATTTAACTCATTCAGCCCCGACAGGCCACATCAAAACATGAATCGAGCACGATAGTTCAAGAGTGGTGCCAGAATAGCTATGCGCCCATACGCGCCAATCTATTCTGGCACCGCTTGAACTATCATGGTCCATCCGTCTCTAGAAATGTAATACAGTCCTTCAGCAGGCAACTTCGCAATTAGGGATTTCGGTCATGGAAACAAAATGTGTTAATTAATGTACTAGTATAAGGGTACTATTAAGATGTGGATGACATTTTTAATTTTTCAGTGAGTATGGCCGTTCAGATAATTACTAGAAATAAAACATAATAGCATTCGGCCAGCGTGCCTGATATTGATGACACCGTGCGGCGGAAAATACGATCACTTACGCATCTTTTCCTCCGGCATTGTCGGTAGCAGTCAAGGTTATGAGGAAGATGAGCATGCCGGGACACGTACGGACACACACAGACACACACACACACGTATGGACACACACACACGCACTCACACACACACAAGCACACACGCATATGCGAGCGCGCGCACACACACACACACACACACGTATGGACACACACACACGAACTCACACACACACAAGCACACACGCATACGCGAGCGCGCGCGCGCACACACACACACACACACACACAAAGTGCACAACAACAGACTTTATGAGTTTTTTTCGTCGTAAATGACTCAATAGAATCAGATCATTTTGTTTGTAGTATTTGTGGTTTTGATAATGTAGTAAACGTAATGCAAACCAAACATGTGATTGACATATATATAGATATATATTTAAGAGATAAAAGAAAGACAAAACAGTTTACTAAAATTTCCAAACCGTTTATTTTTTTAAACTGCGTTGTCCTCTTCTAAAGGGTTATGATTTATTTAGTTGTTATTTCCTTGTTGTTGATATTACTAGACATTTTCATAATGTGTCTTTTACAGAAAAATTGATTGGCGAGGCGTGTTCGGCTGGCAGCACGACTGAGTGTGTCACCGGCGCCTCCTGTACCAGCACCATGTGCGCGTGCCCTCCTGCACATACAGCGAGCACTGACAAGAAAACATGCAGTAAGGATCTCCTTAAGTTAGTAGAGTGATAGCAGTGGTGTTGATGGAGTTGGTATTGCTCTACTGGTCTTAGTCATTCACTCACTCACGGGTTGGTACGCGAGGAAACACACAAACCGAATACAAAGTTGGACAATACTTCAATACAGACGACCACGCTTAAGTGAAACCTGCAGGAAAATTTGTTTTCATTCGACTTATCTAAATGACGATTAAGTCGAACTCTTCATCGAATATTTCTACTTAATTGTTTTCAGTCGCTAAGACAATACAATACAATACAGTACAATACAATACAATACAATACAATACAATACAATACAATACAATACTATACAATACTATACAATACAATACAATACAATAATGCTTTATTAATCACTAATGGGGAAATTCGCTGTCTGCCCGTACAACACATGACATCATCATTCACTCATTTAAATAATTAAATAACCCATAACTCAGTTAAAAAGATAAACTATAACAGACGTACTGTTACCATTGTAACACTCATGGCATCAGAACACTTATGGTGGATTTCCCCTGTGCTTCTGGTGTCAGCAATGTTGCAGTAAACTACTGAAAGGGCTAGTACTAAAGAACTAAAGAATGTTGACAGACACTATCTACTGATATTACTGTTGAAAAAGGTAACAGCCTGAGGGACAAACGAGTTGGCATAAAGTGACGTTCTACTTTAGGGTACTCGAATTCTGCCACTTCGTTTGATACGTCTGCTGTCAAATGCATATCTAAATGGATGTGTGTGTTTTGTCATAAAAAATGTCAGGCAGTTTGTTCGTAATTCGTCTGTTGTACAGTGCATCCAAAGTATCTTGTGCTCTACCAATCACACCGCCCGCTTTCCTGATTACTTTGTTAAGTAGATCTTGATATCTTTTACATAAATTTCTAGACAAGCATGTCAGTCCAAAAGTTAGAACGCTAACAATGTTGGAGCAGTAAAACCTCTGTAAAAGCTGAGTGCTTACATTAAATGCACCATTAAATGATCTGAGTTTTCTTTAATTTTTTTTTAATATTTAGGGCTTAACGTCATTTGTTCACCACGATGGTGATTTCAAAGACGGGGCACCGAAAAAGGGTGGGAACAAATTTTGACCCAAGTTGAATTCGAGCCCGGGACCTTTCGGTCGAGAGGCAAACACTTTTACCACCGAGCCACCCAGCTCCCCTGAGTTTTCTTAAACAGTAAGACGGGTATGCGCTTTTTTCCACAATAGCCTCTGTGTTTTGTTTCCAGTTGACCGCTTTGTCAAAAAGAACACCTAAATATTTGTAGGACTCTACACGCTTAACTTCTGTTCCCTTGACCACAGCACGATCGGGATGATGTTTGTTTTTCCTGAAATCTCTGACCATCTCTTTTGTTTTGCCAACATATAATTCAAGATAGTTTCTATCGCACCACTCTACAAAGTAGTCTATCTTTTGTGGATAGTGTCTGTCGTCCTCATCTGTAATCTGACCTGTCGTTGCCGTGACGTCAGCGCCTTTCTCCATGACACAGTCGTCATGAATGGCTCTACAATCTGCTGTATAGAAAGAAAACAAAAACCGGCGAAAGGACAGTCCACTGAGGTGCATCGACGTCGGTTAAAAAGTACATCTGAGATTATATCCAAACTAATTCTAACGTACTGTGGGCGGTTAGTGAGATAGTCCAAAACCCAAAGAATGGTAGAGGCATTTATAATCATGTGAACTAGTTTGTAAGCGTGGATGTGTGGCTGAATGGTGTTAAAAGCAGACGAAAAATCATAGAACATATTAAGTTGAATGGAGTCTCCCGGTTTTTTTTTAAATGAGAGTAGATGATGTTTACAACATGCAAAATGGCATCATCCACACCTCGTTGCCTTCTGTGAGGTTTTAATTGTTTGGATAGAGTACCACAGTTACTCCCAACCTGATTTTTATGATGCTGTGATGCATTACAGGGCGCTTTGGATGTATCTGCTGCCCTACCCCCATTTTCCCAGTGCGAAAAAGAACACAAAACGATCATAAAAATTGATTACGTCATACTCCTCTGTTTAAATATTTTTGTTGCCAGTTTTCTTAACAAAGTATGATTCTGACACTGTAGCCCCTAAATGCCTCACAGCATCATAACATCATGTTGGGAGTAACTGTGGTACTCTTTCCTAACCAATAAAACCTTAAAAAAGACCTATCAGTTATACACTATTTTTCTGAGGGCATCAGAAACAAAGTACATTTCCCAATTTGGCAGTTTTAAATGGGAAAAGCTGTCATTCACCACGAACGTATCGTAAAGGATACCGAATTTCTTCAGTTTCTTGCACTTTAAGCTCACATTAATTGAAATTTAACACGTAAAGAGATGTCAAAATGAAACGGAATAACTTTAGATTTTTTTTCTAATTAATTTTGTGTATTTTTATAACTTGGAGGTATGGATTCAAAATCAATCACTGTGGCACTCACATTGATCACAGCATCACCTAGTCGAGTTTATAATAATTGTCACATCCTGTTTTAATAACGTTCGCCTGAAAATGGACTGCCAGTGCTATAGAAAATGTCTAAAGACATCTGACATTATTTTTGTAATTTTTTTTTGCGATTTTGCGAAATGGTCGTTTACTGGGTGCACAAATACCTTCTTTGTGAGTCACAGATTCAATAATATTTCTTTTTTCATTTTTTTAGGTCTGCCTTAACGTAATATTGCCTGATTTGGGCTTCTGGAATGAATTCTGATTTATTTCGAGGCCGAAAATTCTACTTAAGCTCATTTTAGGATCCGCGAAGAGCGTGAATGGGGGTACCCTTGCGCAATCGGCTATATCTCTGGTGTGTTCCTAAGGATTTTAGGGGAACATGGCTTTACATCTCAGGACATACTAAGATACACTTTGAAACCCATCTTATTGAGTATGGAATAGTGAAAGGGGAGGGGAGGGAGGGGGGTGCACGGCAGCCAGAACTTTCTTATTGCGTATTTCCCCCAGCCCGAAAAAGTCTACTTTAAATGGCGCCTGGTTTAAACACTGCTCAGTTGTCAATATCTTTTCGAGTAATTGTCTTCGACTTTCGAGTAAACAGGGCAGAAAACAATGTTGGTACTGCAGTGCATAGTGGCCTCTTTCACGACACTCTACTAAAGAGTTTAAAGTTGGACTCTGGATGTTGAGAAAGAGGTCCGTGCATACTAGGATACTTCTGGCCACATCTAAAATTTCGCGGGTGTCTTCGTTTCTTCCCTTGTATTCTGTCTTGAGCTTAGCGATGGCGCTCACGCGGTGGCGCAGTGGATTTGCATTAGTCAAAGCTATAATAATAACGTATAGCATTTATATGGCGCATTTCTCATATTTATAAATAACTCAATGCGCAGAATGTAGCCGCGAACTAAACCCAACAAGCACGCTCACGTGAATCACACGCATTCACTCACACACTGTACGTAAACACAGAACATTCACGTGGTGCTAAGGGCAAGCTCAAGCGAGCTACACGGTATTTGGAAATCGTTTTTGTATTTGAAATTTTATTAAGTTGGCTGAAACTGATACCAAAGTGGAGGGGGAGGAAGAGCCGGAGTACCCGGAGAAAGAACCCCCGACGGTCCGCCCGAATTAACGGTGACACTTACTAGAGGAGAAAAATCCGACGCCGGAACCCGGAATCGAACCTCGCACCTTTAGCATTGGTGGCAGGCGCCTTAACCACTGCGCCACGGACCGCCCCTATCATCGGGCCCGTATGTTCAGCCTGCACAACCGCTGCAACAGACACATGTGACGCTACAACTTCGCAATGCCGAAAGAATGAGTTCTTTAACTCATTCAGCCGCGACACGCCACAGCAAAACATGAATCGAGCACGATAGATCA
This sequence comes from Semisulcospira habei, assembly GCA_036245525.1. Classification (NCBI taxonomy): domain Eukaryota; kingdom Metazoa; phylum Mollusca; class Gastropoda; family Semisulcospiridae; genus Semisulcospira; species Semisulcospira habei. Next base: position 10,296,658 of record BTPG01000006.1, read on the forward strand.
TGTGTAGTGCCAGAATAGTTTGGCGCCGATATTATTATTATTATTATTATTATTATTATTATTATTATTATTATTATTATTATTATTATTATTATTATTATTGTTGTTGTTGTTGCTGTTGTTGCTGTTGGTGTGGTGTTGGTGTTGTTATTATTGTTGTTGTTGTTCTTGTTGTTATATCAGTTGATGTATTTATTTAAAGGTTTTGTGCAGGGATGTCACCCCGGACAAAATCTACAGTTTGCTAAGAGAGTCCAACATTTTAAGCAAGATTTACGTTTTTGTAGACCATGTGAATATTACTGTTTTGACCTTTGCAAGAGTCTGCAGACATATCCCTTAAAGACTTGCACGATGTTTTAACCTGAAATAGCTTGTCTTATCACCTTTCTTTTAGTTTAGCTGGCCAGCTTTTACCCTTTCCGTTGTGAGATGGCCCTAGTCGCCTGCTCGGCGATAAACCNCCAAATACCTAACTAAGTATAGTTTCTCTTCGAATTTACTCTTGGCATCAGTTAATAATGATACTGAACACGGTGTTATATCTAGCGCAGTGCAACAGCTGCAGAACTACTAATGATTTGTTTGAAAAGTTTTTTACCTGATTGCTTTTTATTTTTCTTTCTCCCGTACCTTGAAATTAAGTGTTGGATAATAAGCAGCTTTTGCATTTGCCAGAATCAGTTAATACTAATATCTTTCCTTCTGTAACTTTGTAGTCATTGATGGTGCTCTGGACGGCGCTTGCCTGTCGGGTTCATCATGCACATCCAATGCAACAGACGCGTGTGACACTACATCATCGAAATGCCGTAAGAATGTGTTATTTAGCTCATCTACCCCAAGATCGATATCCCCAAATGTTGACGTTGTCCTCTGAAGATTGCTTTGCAGTGCAGGCCACAGATCGACCATGATAGTTCAAGGGTGATGCCAGAATAGCTTGGCGCCCATAGGCGCCAAGCTATTCTGACATCACCCTTGAACTATCATGGTCGATCCATATCTTGCTGTGGTGTGTCCGGGGTTGGATGAATTAACACATTCAGCCCCGAAGCGCCATAGCAAGACATGGATCAAGCATAATAGTTATCGTCTGGTGCCAGCGTTGCTTGAGGCCATTAGACGCCAAACTATTCTGGCACCACACTTTAACAATCATGCTCGATCTGTCCCTAGAATTGTAATACAGTCCTTCAGACGGCAAAACTTCACAGTTTATCGTCCTGGCGTAGTATGTGTTAATTAAAGGTACAAGTTTAAGGGTTCTATTAAGTTGTGACTGACATTTGAATTTTTCAGTGAGTATGGCCGTTCATATAATTACTAGAAATAAAACATAACAGTGGCATTTGGCCAGCGCAGCTATTTCAACCAGTGCCTGATACTGATGACACCGTGCGGCGGAAATTCAAGCACTTACGCCGGCATTGTCGGTAGCAGTCAAGGTGTTATAAGGAAGATGAGCATGCCGGGAGCAGTGTATGTACACGCAGTTCTTCATTTGAATTAGTTTCCACTTGCCCTGATGAACACACACACACACACACACACACACACACACACACACACACACACACACACACACACACACACACACACACAAACACACATACAATGCACAGCAACAGACGTTCTGAGTTTCTGACGTAACTGACTACGATAGACGTTGAAATGGCGCTGACCTCAGCCTGTTCAGTTGAACAACTAGTACGCGATAACATAGACGGGCGGGTGTCACACTGTAAAAGTGTTGTAACAAGATAAAATCACGTCACATCTAGCTAAGCTAGCATTGCTTTTGTACGCGGATCTAGCGCCAAATTGCCGTGTGTGTGTGTGTGTGTGTGTGTGTGTGTGTGTGTGTGTGTGTGTGTGTGTGTGTGTGTGTGTGTGTGTGTGTGTGTGAGAGAGAGAGAGAGAGAGCAGAGAGAGAGAGAGAGAGAGAGTTTGAGTGAGTGTGTATGTGTGTGTGTGTGTGTGTGTGTGTGTGTGTGTGTGTGTGTGTGTGTGTGAGTGTGTGTGTGTGTGTGTGTGTGATCGTTTATGGACGGATAATCTTGAAGCTTTAGGATATTGTCTTGAATTATTTCGATGTTTTTTATATTTTTAAAAAATATTTTTTACACATTATGGAGAAAGTGATTATTTTACAAAAACAAACAAACAACCAAAACCGGTTAAGCCTCATTAGAGAACTTTTTTTTTTGTTATTCATACTAGATATTTTGCATATTGCTATATTATGGGAAGACATTGAATGAGTTTTTTATCCAGCATTGAACCTCTTCAACTTCTTGAATGATAATTAATCATTTTTGAACATTTCCTACAACGTTTCACTCCACCAAAGTGTTAGCCCTGGAAGAGGCTGCGTGGAAGAGATCATTGCGTGCCTCTCACGACTCAATGACAGTGACGTAAAAGCGTCAGACACGTCAGTGTTGTACAATATTCTTAACTGACGAAAAACACAATACGTCAGTGTTATACATATGTATTGGTTAAAGCAACGTTTTCCCTTTCTGATAATAATAATAATAATAATAATAATAATAATAATAATAATAATAATAATACTTATATAGCGCTTAACCTCCAAGTTATTGATGCGTTAAGCGCTTTACAAGATGAAAAATCAGAGAAGAAAAATTACAGGAAAGTAAGAGCTACAATAAATATTAAACTAAAGTGACACATATCAAAAGCTCTCTCTCTCTCTCTCTCTCTCTCTCTCTCTCTCTCTCTCTCTCTCTCTTCTCTCTCTCTCTCTCTCTCTTTCTCTCTCTCTCTCTCTCTCTCTCTCTCTCTCTCTCTCTCTCTCTCTCTCTCTCTCACACACACACACACGCACACACACACACACACACAAACACACACACACACACACACACACACACACACACACACACACACACACACACACACACACACACACCGTTACAAGAACAGTTACTGCCAAAGATTGCTAATGCACTGAGAATGCGTCTTAACTATACGCATAAGAAAAACGACAGGTCTTGATTAGGAAGACAGTTTTTCTATATTTGTTTTGATGTCTGCGAACGTATTGTGGGAAAATGCATGCAGTAAAAGAAAAAGGCGTTGTGGACATGGGTCATTCCATCTTCTTATTCTTCAGAAAGGCTGTAGGTCCGCCAGCCCACAAAACGTACAACTTGCGCCATGTGTGTCAGTGTTCGCGCGGATCGGGGAGTAGGGTGGGTTTTGCGTGGAGAACGATGATGAGAAGGATAAGCTATAAAAGTAGTAACATCTCGAATGTTACTAAACAAAATCGCATGCGTGTTTGAAATAATACGGTCGACTTTGGGATGAAATCCGTATCTTGTTGTTGTTTTTTTTTTTTTTTAAAGTGCGTTGTCATTCTTCTTCTATAGGGTTGGGATTTCCTTGTTGGTGATATTGCTAGATATTTAAATAATGTGTGTTGCAGGGAGAATGATTGGCCAGTCGTGTACGGCGGGCACCACGACTGAGTGTGTCAGCACGGCCGCCACCTGTCCAAGTAACACCCCGAAGTGCACGTGCCCTCCTGGACAAACAGCAAACACTGACAACACAAAATGCAGTAAGGATCTCATAAATTTAGTAGAGTGGTAGCAGTGATGTTGATTGAGTTGGTGTTGCTCTCCTGGTCATAGTCACTCACTCACGGGTTGACAGGTTTTACCTGACTCATATACGAGGAAACACACAAACCAAATAAAAAGTTGGAAATTATTCAATATACTTTGTCCGAATGACAGGCACGTCGAACTTTCGCCGAGTTGTTCTACATAAGGACTGTTTTTGTTGATGTTGTTTGTTTTTTTTCTACGGAAATACACAACATTCTTCTAACTTAAGAATAAGACATTATCACCCAGCCGTTTAAGGATCCGCTACGTATCCAACCGCGGCTATATAACTACGAGAGGCACCACCTATCATGCTGACCTTTACGTATTTTTTAGTGGTACAGTTAGGAAATAGATGCCGACTCGCTTACATGAGAGGTACGGTGGCTGAGGACACTAATCAGGCTTACATCATACAAAACTCACGCATCTCTCTAAACATCACACGCAACATCTGATAACACAACAGCTAACAACACAACAACTAACCCAGACACCATTTAACACAGACAATCAAGGCACATTACGACTTGCGAGACAGGATCATTCTCACTTCAAGCATTCATAAGGAGAAGAGTAAAGGAGTTTACATCACCACATTTTACTTAGCTTTGGCATAATGATAACTTAAGTCTGCTCACCCAACATAGCGAGACGTCGACTTGGAAACATGGTGGTGGTCGGTGTGCTGTATGGAGGGTGCCACAACATGTCCTGTCAGGAACGGAGCCCCCGAAACGCACACCGACCATTCCTTCTATACATTTGTATATCTCAGGCTTTTTCTTCTATCACGAGTGTCCTTTTCCTACGTCATTTTTACAACGTTGACCATTTATACACGTGTTTATCTAGAACCTTCCTTGGACACCTGACATATACTGATAGCCTACTTAACCGATTTCACATACAAGATGCCCTATCTCCATAGGTCAAGCCTTTGTCACGATTATAATTCCATCTCGGTCAATATATCGTACTTGGCCTTTGACCCAGCCTATTAACACTAACCATCTTTTAACTATACATAATAGTCACTCTGTGACATCACTCCCCTCCCTCTAAATTGAGTCTACTGACTAATGATACAATTACACAAATGCACATCAATACAAAAGAATTGGTGAGCAGACCATACTATACATTGTCCAAAACTTAATTTGAATAAACATACATCATTCATATCATTGTCCCGTCTAATTTAATGAAATTCCGTACGCAACAAAAAATGCGTGATGAATAGTGCGAGGCATCTCCACTGGAGTATGTGGGGGGGGGGGGGACCTGCATTCTAAAGCAGCTGGATAGTTCCACGCTGGGGTGATGCTGTCTCGTAGCGAGGGCCAACCTCGCCATCTTGGTTACTCAGATTGCGTCGATTTCCAGCCGGCGCGCTCCATCTACGTCTACGGTCCATCCACCTGGAACACACTCTCTCTCTCTCTCTCCCCCCGTCAAAAAAGCTCTCTCTCCTCCTTCCAGTCCGCCCTCAAAACTCACCTCTTTCAACAGTTCTAGCACTATAACATCACCAAACTCCCCACCCCAGGCTGACTGTCGTAACGTATTTGTAGTACATGAGTCATTGTCTAAAGCGTGTGCATGCGTGCGCGAGTTGTAAGTGCGCGCTTAAAGTTATAATTATTTTAAGATAAGCGCATTATAAATACCGTAATTATTATTATTATTAAGCGTATGAGACTGCATTAAGAATAAATGTCCTTCTATTTCACATCTCTTTAAGTGCCTATTAATACTGACCAGTGCCGATGAATAAACTGTGCGAGTCAATGAATCAATGAAGCTTTATTTTAGAACTGATTAGACTTTGCATCATTATCGACATGGTAATTTTACAACCTGCAATTTGTTACCAATTTGTTACAACAAAAGAATACATACAAACAAGAAGATCCACTTAGAATATCAATGTTCATGCATATATACATAACATTACCCTTGAAAACATTTATTAATAATAATAGCTACTTCTATAGCGGTTATCCTAATATAAGCTCTAAGGGTGGGTGTGGAGGGAGTCATAAAGTCAGAGAAAAAAGGAGTGATTCTGCAATACTCACCCGCACGTACACACAGACAAACACACAGGTACAAAATCACGAAGACAATACTGTTCACATAAACAGACATATTTATTGACACAATGCATCTGTACGCACACGCACACGCGCACACGCGCGCGCGCACACACACATATACACACTCAACACACACACGCGCTCGCGCGCACCATCACACACACACCAGCACACACCATCACACACACACACACACACACACACACACACACACACACACACACACACACACACACCACGTAACAGACACAAAAAGGCATATAATAAATGGTGTAATGACACCATTATGACTGACCCATTAAAAACTTACAGAGACATTTTCTTTCTTTCTCCGTTGGGTACTTCTTTGCATATTACACGCTTGGCAGTCACTTTTTTGGTCTGGATTGATTTTTTTTTTACAGAGACATTGGCGAGGATATTACTTAGTATAGGTTTGTTCATGCATTCGAGTTAGTTATTGGGGTTTACCGCCGAGAAACGTGACCATCACACGGCGGAAAGGGTAAACATCTGGCCAGCCAGACTAAGAGAAAGATTTTGAGACATGATGTAAATATAGTATAACAGTGTTATTGGCTAAGAGGTCTCACAGGCCATTCGTACTAGACTACAGACTTTGAAGTTCATAAGGACAGTCAGATTTATACAGACTACAGAGACTCAAACTTTGTCAAACAAACTGGCTTCCTTTAGAAAGTTGAAATATTTGTCCCGGGGAACGTCCCGAAACAAAACCACCTAAGAGTCTGCTGTGTAGTGTTTCCGCCTGATGTCGATTAGGTCAGCACATGATGTCAAGAAGCGTTTCAACGTAATTGGCCTTGTCACAGGCGAAACACCAGGGGCGTTTCTCCGCTTTCAATAAGGAGTGTGTGACAAATATGGCAAATGTGAAGAGGAACGTTTTTAGGGAGATGTTCACGGATCGTGTTCGCTCTTCCTTTTTACACTTAGTCTGCTACTCACGAGATATATAGGCACGAATGGCGGGCTTAAAATCATTAAAAACCGTCTCAGCCCTACAGGTATCATCACTGCGGGCACAGCTACGCGCATAATCAGCGATTCTGTTGCCTTCAATGCCAACTGGAATCCAGATAAAAATGAGATAATAGTAATCTACCATGAGGTCTGCGTACAGTTCCCTGGTCTGGACTAGGAGCGGGTGTTCAGTTACTGTACCCTGCAGAGCCTAAAGGGCTGACAAGGAATCAGACAATACTAATAAAATATTCTCACCGCTCTGGCACGCATGTTTAAGAACAAGCAGAACTGCCTGCAACTCTAAAGAAAAAAGAGAAGAGTTGCCTAGGAAACGGCGTTTAAAATGACGTTGGGGATGGTGAGAACAGACTGTAGCCCCAGCTATCCTCAACTCCTCCGACTTGGAACCGTCTGTAAAAATGCGGCAGTAGCCAGGAAAGATAGACAGTAGTTGATTAAGGCTCTGTTGGTACACACTGGGTGGGATAGACAGTAGTTAAATAAAGCTCGGTTGGCAACTTTGGTAGACATACCGGACATGTGTAAATAAGGTTCAATGAAAGATTGTCTGATTAGTAAAATGCACGCAGACCGTATTGGAGGGTGAGAACATGAATCCCATGAGAGACACCCACTCATGAATGCGGTCAACACACAGTTGCAAGCGCCTTAAGGGATGCAAGTCCTCAGCCTCTGGCACAAAGGGCAATATCGTCAACAAACAAAGAAAGAAAAAAAGGGAAACTAATTTATGGAACTTGTTTAGATTCATTAATCATTAACGCAATCTACATCAGCTTTTAAAACCTTCACCCGAGAAGGGGGAGAGGAGGGGGGGATAAGAACTATAACACTGTACACAATTGTTATCTAAAAAAAATAATTTCGTTGACCGACTCAAAGCCATGTTACTCGTCTATGTGCAGTGTTTGACAAAATCAGTCATTGTATCCACAGTCATACATACCGATCAATCAATCGTTTTGTTTTGTCAGGTGGAGCTGCCAGCGTGATTGGTTCCCTTGCGTTGCTTCTGGCTTCTGTTGTGACGTCACGCTACCTGTAAACAGCGGGCACCGACCGGCAGTCACTACCTACCCAGGCTTGTTGACATCACGGAGTTGTAACCACCATCATGAATACAGCCGTTGCTATTGTTTACTGGGGTTAATAAATATTCATTGACTGCTCAGCTTAGTTGTATTTCAAAACAGAAGCAAGATATAAACTGAAGTTTGCCCCTTGATCATGTACAATATGAAGCGTACCGAAATGGCGTCCACTTCCAGATGGCTTGATTCACGATAAGCTTATCAACGCTGACGCTTTGCTATAAAGTTTCCGATAGCGGAAGGGCGTCGAACGCACGGCAACATTCATTTCCGTCCTTGTTTTTTGGCATATTGTATGCGCCACTAGCCCTAGTTTCGAACATAGCATGGAACCCAAGCGCAGTTCCACAGTATACTATCCGATCCCCCTTCCTCCACCTTCATCTCCCCAACCCAGTATCCCTGCTCCTTGCCAGCCCGTCCCCTTTCCCATACACACACAGATATATTTGTATCCAACGTTTTTTTTAAACTGTTGCTAATGTACATTTGCTGCTGAGCTTTTTGAGTTTTGTTTTTTTCTCCGTGAAGTGATGCAGGTCTAACGACATACGCTACGTCCCTGGATCTATGAAATATCGACTATTTTCTTTTTTATCTGATTGCAGTGAAATTAAGGTATACTTTTTTAAACTGTCGATCTTCTCTGTTTATTGCTGTTTTTGATATGACTAAAAGAGCATCACCTGTCCCTGTTTCTTCATGTCAGCAAACGATAACTTTCAAAGATTTAGTTCCAACTCTTAGCATTCGTCTGTATAAGCAGGTCTTTTTTTATTGTGGTCGTTACTGCTCAAAGCCGCCAGGTCCAGCATTATAGCCCAGCGCACCACTAAGTAACTCCGCCGTTTTGTCTGTTTTCTGGCATGTACAGTCACTGCCATGAATATGCTGTATCATTAGCGGATAGTTTAAACTCTACTTACACTGTATTTACTGTTTGTTAAAGTGCAAAATACACATTGCAATGAAGAAAAACATAATTATCAATTATTTCTGTCGAAAGATAACAAAATCATACTTGGTTTTCATGTCCAACTGACAGAAAAAAAACAAAACATTTTGCTCAAGGTTGCACAAATCTTAAGGCTAAAACAGAGTAACGCTTTTTATTGTTTAAGAAGACACTTGATACTTGTCAGAATAAACACCAAAAACAATTCAAAATGGTTCAGAAGTAAATGGCGCATTGAGGGGCTATTCCATTTCGCCGGTTCATGCTTTCTATCTCTGTCTTCTTTTTCTTTTCCTCTGGCCGTTTTCTGTTTCTTGCTGAACGGGCACATGATCTACGGTCTCTAATGAGTTAACGGCGAGAGGTAGATGGGAACCCCTGCATTTTGGCTGAATCTTCTGCAGTCTCGTCTCGTCTCGTCCGTTGCTGACTGTTGCAACCACTTAGATACCTAGAACGTGTAGCCACGTGACTCCTAGGTTAGTGTGGCATGTTCACGTGTTGGGCGTTCGTATAGTCCGTTTGAGCAAAACTTGCCTCGTTTAGTTTTTAAATTAACTTTTGAACAAGATATATTTCAAGACAACATTAACAACAAAAAGTGATTACCAAACTTGGTCCTAATTAATCCCCTAAACTGTAATTGGCTTCAAACCCAACAATTTAGCCTCTACCCTCGGGGGATCATGGAGATGACCTACGTAATCTTGAAATATACACCCTGTTCAGGCCAAAGTGACCACTGACCTGCATCACGCTAAAACTGTGACAAGCTATGGACGGATCAGACACCTTGCAAGACCAAGCTATTGAGCATTTGACAAGGCGAACATGAAGATGAGAACATGAACAGGAGTAAATAATATGTGTCGGTGTCTCTGAGTGGGGCTCGATTAGGGCATATTTTATCAAGCCTATGTTAAAATATTCCCGAGGGCAGCGGCCAAATCACAGTTGTTATGACTAAAGGAAAATTAAAATAAATTGGATCAAGGTTTGTGATGGTCTTTTCTTCTTGCAGGTGTCTTGAAATCATCTGCGTTCAAAGTCATTTCCAAAACACACGAGGCAAAGTTTTCTTAACTCCTTCTACCCCAGACACACCACAGCAAGATAAGGATCGACCATGATTGTTCAAGGGTGATGCCAGAATAGCTTGGCGCCTACGGGCGCCAAGCTATTCTGGCAACACCCTTGAACTATCATGGTCGATCTGTGTCCTGCACTGCAATGCAGTCTTCAGAGGACAACGGCAACATTTAGGGATTTCGGTGTTGGGGTAGAATGAGTTAAACGGATTATACAATTACAGAAAACAGCGTAAATTATTGTTAATTGCACTTTAATTATTTTTTCAGAGTTCCACATGCATATGATTTATTTTGATTTTAGGGAGTATATTCGTAAACGAGTCTTGGTAAACTTAGGTAGCAGATACACAAGCATCAAGAGTCGAAACAGTATAACGTAAACATTATATTTGACATGTCAGTGTGCCAACTGTGTACATCTGGATTCTTTTGTGAAAAGAGACATAATCACGCTGACCTAAGTTGAGTCCTGGTTATAACGTTTACATTGTGTGTGAAATTTCGCTGGCATTTCTTCTGTTTATGCTAATTCTTTGACAGCATTATTACATAGATTAGTTCATTATCTAAACGAAGAGGCATAAAAACGCGAAAAATAGAGGAACTATTAAAACGTTAATAATTTGATTACATATCGACGTGAATGTTGTCAGCACGTGCAGCAAGCTTAGTTCTTGCTGTACTAGCCGTTGTTTTACCCACCACACTGTGCGATTAGTGCTGAGTCAGCTTTCTCTGCACGGGGTCGGCATGCGTCATGTGACCCACTTACACCACGTGCAGAAATGTGAACATAAGCTCACGCTGCTCAGTGAACCCAGTCTATAAATACTCCGCCTAGAAAATGTTTAAAAAGTCCAAATCTGCTGCTAAATGAAGATGCCAAGACTTTCAGCCCAAGATTGTGAAAGTGCACTCAAACGTCTGGACGCCGGGGAGTCACCAGAGCAGGTCGCTATCGCTCTGGGCGTGCATGTCTCTACTGTTTATCGCCTTTAGAACCCTTTCCAGACAACCATCACCGATAATGATCACCCGAGCAGCGGCAGGCCGAAGGGAACGACAGCAGCACAAGATCGTATTATCCGACGTCAGCATATGCGGAATCCCTACGAGACCGCTACCAACATGGCCAGAAACACCCTTAGCAGGCACGGGAGACCGATTAGTGCCCGCACCGTACGTCGAAGGCTGATTTCACGAGAGCTCCACTGCAAGCGTCCTGCTAGATGACTCATCTCGACTGCTTGGCACCGCCGGAACCGTCATTAGTGGGTTCAAATCCACATCACGCGGCGTCATCGTGACTGGCACAGGGTCCTCTTCACTGACGAAAGCAGGGTCTGCATTGATCCGTCTAATGGCCGTATCAGGATCTGGCGAAGACGTGGACAGCGGTTTTGAGCTGCTAACATCTTACAGAGGAGCAGATGGGGGGGGGGGGGGGGGGGGGGGTGGTGAAAGCGTGATGATATGGGGTACACTCGGGGTTAACCAGCTAACAGGACCTGTAGTCGTCCAAAATGTCGGCCGAGGACGAGGAAATAGTGTCAGTGGTGACCAGTACATCAACCAAGTGCTGATACCTCATGCCGTGCTGTTCTTCCAGCGTCACTCAAACCACCTGTACCAGCAAAATAATGCACGGCCGCACATGGCACGTGTCACACAAGCCTTCCTGCAACACAACAACATCAAACTGCTCCCCCATCCAGCTCGCTTACCTGACCTTAACTGAAGCGTTTTGGAATGATGTGCAGAGGAAGCTCAATAAGTTGGCGCCCATACTTCAAACCGCTGCCCAGCTAAGCGCCCGCCATTGGCCGCGTCTGACAGATGATACCGCAAGCACAAATAAGCACTTTTTTGTGAGTTCCATGTGGCCGACATGCAGAGCTCTGATCAACGTCCTGGGTGGTCATACACGTTATTGACAGTGTTTGTCTTCTGAATGTTGGTAAAATGATGCCGTTTTGTATCAGAACGAGGTTAAGTAGCACACGTCTGTGATGCTTGGTTGTTGTGTAAATTTAATGTACACAGTAATTATAAATTTATTGTCATAATTAAATCGTAAAGCGACTTCTTTACTGTTTTCGCGTTTATTTTGCCTCTGAGAATACATTCGTCTACATATCATAAGCTTGTCAGTGTTATATAGTAAAGATTTTGAAAATGCAACAATGCGTGTTCCGTATTATTTTTTTGTTATTCATGTGTGCGTGTGTGTGTGTGTGTGTGTGTGTGTGTGTGTGTGTGTGTGTGTGTGTGTGTGTGTGTGTGTGTGTGTGTGTGTGTGTATTTCTGCCGCTAATCCAACTCTAACTACAGTAAACGTATGAGATTTTTTTCAAGCTAATGGGGTCGTTGTTTGAGCGATCACAACACCAATCATTATTCTTTAAGCGTTCGTGTGTGTATGCCTGCATGCCTGAGTCTCTGCTGCTAATCCGACACCAACCACATGGCACAATACTCATAAGAACGTACTAAGCTACTCTGGCACTACCCTTGAGCTAGCATGAACGCAATAGGTTTAGGCAGACCCAGTGCGCTAAAGTCCCCGGGCCGTCGTCGGGCGCAGTTGGCCCGCTCACATCCGTCGTCGGCCCGAGGACCTGTCACTACCGGGAGACATGTAATGCAAGTGAGATTTTGCTTTCACGACCAAATGCACACATCAGATATTAGAGAGTAAGAAGAAGAAAATAAATCTCACTGAACAAAGGAACCAATTGCAACTTTATAAATATACACAAATAGTCAAAACTTAAGGGCCACCCCACTTTTTGTGTCATTGTTTATCATTGAAAGTACGCTAATAAAATACAACATTCTTTTCGATCCAAGTGGGTTAAATGTTGATCTTTGACAGTCTGCTGTACAGGGAACAATAGACAACAATTCATCAATGTCCACTAACGTGTCAAATGCACGTGAAACATCGTCAGTTTTTGTGAAAAGCTGTGCGACATTGGCAAGCGTACTAAAGGTAGACAGGTGGAAAAAAAACTCTATAAAGTCGTGATGCACCTACTAAAAGGGTCGTCGTGAACACTGAGCACTTCTGGTTTGCTACAAATACCGGTACAGTAAGGGCATAATTGTTATTTTCCTAACCATGCCACCACCACGACGCCTAACGCCAGTAGATCAAGGCCGGGAGCTAGCATGGCTGCAGGGTTGAATTTCCGGACGAGAAGTTGGGAGACGTCCCATTCAATGATCCAGAGGCTGCTGGCACGGTTCCAAGAAATTGAAAGGGCAGAACGACGACAATGCTCAGGAAGCCCGCGCTGCACCAGCAGAAGGAAGGACAGATACCTCTGTGTGGTGGCTATGCGCGACCCCGACATGTCCGGTCAACCATTCTGCGATGACAACTGATACAAGCTGCAAACGTTAACGTCAGCAGAAGCACAGTCTGTCGATGTCTGCACGAAATATGATTGGCTTCACGCACAGCAGCAGTGAGAATACCCCCCCCCCCTCCCCGACCACCACTACCACCACTCCAGCTCATCGCAGAGCCCGGGTTGCCTGGTGTCGTCAACATGTGAGGTGGAACAGACTCTAGTGAACTCAGGTTCTTTTTACTGATGAGTCACGGTTCACTGTATTCTTCAGCGACGGCAGGGCAGTGATTCACCGATGGATGCGTCGTCCAAGAGGTGAATTGCTATGAAGGAGGCGCAGTCATGGTCTGGGCAGGCTTCAGCATGGTACGCAGGAACCCCCCCCCCCCCTCCCCTTTCACGTCATCCGAGGCACCCTGACTGGATTGCGCCATCGGGACGAGATTGTGCCGCCCCTCATCCAGCCACCTGTTAAACCGATAGGCGACAATGCTGTTCTGCAGGGCGACAACGCTCGACCTCATCGCGCCCGTGTGATAGATGAGTACATTGAGCAACGGGGCATCATGAGGATGGAGTAGCCAGCTCGTTCACCTGATCTGGCTCCCATCATGCACCTCTCGGATGTGCTGGGGCAACGTGTAGTCAGCAACCATCCCCACCTCAAGGCGTCCCCCAGCTGACTCAGTTCCTGCATCGAGAGTGGGAAGCGATCCCACAACATGTTCTCCGAACCCTGGTGAACTCCATGCGTCAACGCTGCATTGAATGTTTGGCTGCAAGCGGTGGGTGGGACTGACTAAGTTTCCAATAACAAGTAAATATTTTGAGCCAGTGTTGATCAAGAAAGGAGTCTATCCCTACGAGTACATTGATCACTGGGTTGTATTTGAGGAAAGGAGTCTGCCTCTAAAAGATACATTTTATTCTACACTAACTGGTAAAAGAATTTTTGACTCTTTATATCAGCATGCTCTTAGTGCATGGGTAAACTAGGTGTCAAACAATTGGTGAATACCACGACCAGTACTTGAAATCTGTCGTTTGCTTGTTAGCAGACATATTTGAAAGTTACCGTTAAAAGGGTTTGTTGCACTACAGTCTTGACCCGACCATCCACATAACTAGTCCTGGCATGACACGGGATGCATTTTTAAAATCCAGTAAGATTATATAGACCTGCTGTCTGATCGGACGATGGTTGACATAGTGGAACACGGATTGAGGGGAGGGATAAATATAGCCGCAAACAACTATGCCAAAGCCAACAACAAATATCTTGATGACTATGATGACCTTGGCTTTGACCCCTCAAGGTCAATGTCATTATACGTACATTGACGCTAATAATTTGTACGAATGGGCGATGTGTGAATTATTGCCCTTGAAAAACTTTCAACTGCATGATTTGTCACAGTGGACATGGGTTAGTACTAAAGAAAGTTCACAGACGCATTGAATTTCATTAGTGTGCTTTCATGAAAGATTACATAAAGAAAAACACAAACCTTCGTGCAAGGGACTGTAACACTGCATTTGACACAGACTTCTTCATGCTTTTGAACAATGCCTGTTTCGAGAAGAGAAAGGAAAATCCTCATCACCGCAAAGATGTGAGACTGTTCACAACTGAATCAGGTGCAATTAAACTTACAGGTAAGCCACAATACACAGGGTATAAAGAGTTTCGTCCGTCATTGTATGCAACGACACTAAAAATAAAAAAAATAAAATAAAAGATTGATAAACTGGACAAGGCAATATTCATTGGTATGGCAATTCTTGAGTTATCAAAACTGTTGATGCTTGACTACTACTATGATTACTTTAAACTAAAGTATCCTGAATGCCGGCTGTTATACACTGACACTGACTCTATGATAATAGACGTGCCTACAGAAGACTTTTATGAAGACATCAAAACAGAGTTGCATATGTATGACACGTCTGATTATCCCAAGGGCCATCCGCTGTATAGCCCACAAAATAAGAAAGTGCCTGGAAAGTTTAAAGACGAACTGAATGGAGTGCCTATAGTTGAGTACGCTGGACTGAGGTAAAAAAATGATTCTATACTGAAACAGAAAGGCAGTCAGTCCAAAGCCAAATAATAATAATAATAAAGGTAATTTGTATAGCGCCTAATCACCAAGGTGCTCTAGGCGCTTTACAATCACAGTAATGAAACAGTGAAGCACAATACAAAAGCAACACATACAACCCCAAAAATACATTAATTTACAAGGAGCAGAAAACTCACGCGCGCGCGCACACACACACACACACACACACACACACACACACACACACACACACACACACACACACACACACACACACACACGCACACACACATGATGAGCCGGCAGACAAAATGGTCTTTACGTATATGCAAAAGAGAAAAGTGTGTTTTAAGCTTGGATTTGAAAATGGAGAGAGATGATGAGTGACGCACATCAGCTGGGAGAGCGTTCCATGTAATGGGACCAAAATACGAAAGTGCACGATGACCTTGAGTGACCTTATTACGTCTAGGGATACGGAAAACACGAGTGTCTGAAGCAGAGCGTAGTGAGCGGGACGGTGTATACAGGTGGACAAGATCAGATAAGTAAGGAGGGGCAGAACCAGAGATGATGTTGAAACAAATAACACAGACTTTATACTGAATTCTGTATGAAACTGGCAGCCAGTGGAAATCAGCTAGTAGAGGCATAATGTGTTCATGTTTCGGTACACGAAAAATTAGACGTGCAGCACAGTTCATGACTCTCTGGATTTAGTCAAGAAGATTTTGCGGAACACCGGACAAAAGAGAATTGCAATAGTCTATTCGGGACAGCACAAGGGAGGTAACAAGTGTTTTGGTAACTTCAACAGTCAGTAGATGTCGAATAATAATAATAATAAAAAAATAAATAAAAAAATAATAAAAAAAAAACCCGATAAAAATATAGATATTCAGCATAAACACTGCAAGCACATTTTAGATGCAGAACTCAGCCTGGTTATCCGAACAAGACACTGAGATCGAACAAACATAATCTTGAAACGATCCAAACACATAAGAAATCACTTGCAGTAGGGGACACAAAACGTGTATTTCATAGTAAGGAAAAGGAGTATGCACCTGGGCATTATGCACTTAAGACATCTGAAGACATGTGTCATGAACTGATTGATGAGCCGATAGATGAAATAATTAAAAATGAGTAACAGTGTACGGGGAAATAATCTGTAATTCTTCTCTGACAAATGCCCTCTGATGAACAGGCTCATACACATAATAAATCGACGGGTTACCGCCAGTGCTGGGGACTATTTATTTTATGTTGTAAACTGATGTAGACCATATTATTGGGTCAGTTGCCATGCGCTTTAATTCATTCTGTGCCTCACCGGGTTGATACAGATATCTTACCTGCTTCGTAAACAAACTTGTGTCAGGCGCCAGTAGTGTTTGTGTTGTTTTTAATAATAATAATAATGAATGGTTCTTGTATAGCGCAAAATCTTTTTGTGGAAAAACTCAATGCACTAACACACGCATTCAAACATGACATAGACGATGTGAAACATTACACATAAATACAACAGGACCACGGATCTACGACTGAGGAAAAGCAAGCTGGAAGAATTGAGTTTTCAACCGAGCCTTAAACTGCGAGACAGTAGGGAGATTTCGCAGACTGGCAGGCAGAGAGTTCCGAACTGAAGGTGCAATAAAACGGAATGAGTATTTACCAACAGTTTTCAAGTTACATTTTGGAGCCTTCAAACGTTTCTCACTGGAGGATCGCAGAGAACGCGAAGGCTGGTATGTGCAGAGTGAAGCAGAAAGGTAAGCCGGGAGAGCCTCGTCGAAGTGACGGTAAGCCAGAGTTGCCATCTTGTACTGGCAAAGAAACTTTACCGGCATCCAGTGGAATTCTGTAAGCATGGGTGTCACATGGTCGCGCTTACGTATCTTCAGAACAAGCTGTTCTGAACCCTTTGCAACCGACATACCTGTTCTATGGGCAGACCTAAATAGAGTGAATTACAATAGTCCAGGCGGGAAGTTACCAGCGCAGTGACTAGTCTAGCCAAAGCGCGTTCAGAAAGATATGGCTGGATAGATGCAATGCGTCTCAGCTCCAGGAATGAGGATCGACAAACACTGCTAATTTGATCGTGCATGGCCAGTGTCTGGTCTATCTTGACACCAAGATATCTAACTGATGTTTTGAAGGGAATGGTGCTGCCAGCAATGTTGACAGAAGCACTGTTTACAAGTCGGAGCCAGGAGGGAGCACAAACAGGAATTACATCAGTTTTGTCAGCATTCAACATCAACTTGTTACTATTCATCCACGTTAAAACGTCGTCTATGCATGTTTGAATGCCTGACAGAACTGAAGAAAACTCATTACGAGGTACACCTTTCGACAGCTTCGTGTCATCAGCTTATTTGTGGAAGTCACACTCATAAGCAGAAATAACATCTGAGGGAGACTGGGAGTATAATGTGAATAAGACAGGTCCCAGGACGGAACCCTGAGGAACTCCGTATACAAGGGGGCTTGGAGCTGATACAATACCATCAAGAATAACAGACTGACACCTATCACTGACATATGACTTAAACCAGTCAAGAACAGTGCCTTTCACGCCATATGTCATCTCAAGCCTTTTGAGGAGAATGGAATGATCAAGTGTGTCGAATGCTGCACTGAGGTCCAAGAGGGCAATAAGAGAGACGAATCTCTCATCTGCCTTTACCAACAGGCCATCAAGGACACTCAGTGCAACAGTCTCTGTGCTATGGTCCTTCCTGTAGGCAGACTGGTACATTTCTAGAAACCATCACAAGACAAGTGTTTCTGAAGCTGTCCCAGGACGACTTTCTCGAGAATCCTTGAAATGAAGGGGATATTGGAAACTGGTCTATAATTCTTCCGGTTATTTGTATCGAGACCTGGCTTCATCAAAATAGGCGTAACTACAGCTTGTTTAAACTGTCCAGGGTCTTAACCTGTGGAAAGAGATGTGTTGACTATGGCAGTTATCTGCGGGACAAGTTCAGAAAGGCACTGTTTTGTGAGGGAGGTTGCGATAGGGTCCAACATGCAACTCTTGGAAGATGATTTAACACTTAGCTAAAAAATCTCCTTCTCTGTGACAGGATCAAAATGTGAAAGCATGGGACCGTCGTACACAGCACAAGTAGCTTGTGTGCATGAACGAAAGTCCAGTTCATCATGCAGAAAGCTAATTTTCCGTGAGAAGAAAATAATCAGAAAAATGCTGTGGCAGTTCCGAACGGAGGATGTCAGATGGGAAGGAAGAGGATTTTGATTTGCCTAAGAGTTCGTTAGTGACTGAGAACAACTGTTTGCTGGAAGACACTGCAGAGTCAATCTTGTCACAGTAAAACTGTCTCTTAGCCGCTAGGAGAAACGACCATGCAGCAGACCTCTCCTTAACGAAGATCTATTTGAACACATTGAGTCGGGTCTTCCTCCATCGTCGTTCAGCTCGTCCCCCATTGCGTCTCGCTGCCCTGGCCTCCTCAGACACCCAGGGGGGCAGAAGAACGGTCTCTAACATGCCTAGTCACAACTAGGGCATGTTTGTCAAGGAACCGTAGAAGCCCGCTATTGCAGTAATTTACGAGACCCTCGAGATCTTGGTCAGGACACTGTTTATTTATGGAGTCTGCCAATGCCTTCACATCAGTCTGAAGGTCAGTAAGACATACCGCTCTGAGGTTTCTGGAGGTAACAAGCCGTATAGGAGGTGCAGGCTTGGTGAAAGAGAGGTCACAGGTGCCAAGGACAGCAGACTGCCTTCACTATGAACCACAACCCAATCCAAGATGTGGCCAGTACAATGAGTCGGAACATCAACAAGCTGGCGAAGGCCGAAGTCACCCAGTAAAGTTTTCAGTTTATTCGCCTGATGGTCAGAGCTGTCGTAGAAATGAAAATTAAAGTCTCCAAGGAAGGAGACATCGCATCGGCGATCTCTATAACATGACAACTGTTCTGGGAATTCACGAAGGAATGCAGAATTTACCAGTTTGTTCGTTGTGCTCGGTGGAGGCATGTACGCAACACAGGTAGAAGTGCTGTTCACTGTCGGTCGCATCTCTACACATTCGAAAGACGTGTAATCCAGGACCCTGATGACGCAGAACCGGAGAGGCTGGCCCGTGTGATGAAGGCGATCCCACCACCTCTCGATCCGGTACAGGAAAATGAATGACAGTTATAGCCATCAGGGGTCATAGCAACAATACTAGCTTCATCACCCTGCGAGTACAGCCACGTTTCCGACAGCATAAGTACATCAGCATCATTTTTTTAAAGATCATGTCATGTATGTACGTAACCTTTTGTACGGCATGAGCGAGCATTAAAACAGAACACTTTCAGATCACCATGTTTATGTTGTTTTATCTTCCGTCGATACCGTTTGCGGGGCAAACCAACACCGATATCAAGTAAGCGAAGGTGTGAGGTCAAATCTTGGGTCAGGCGGGTCGGTGACACGGCGAGGAGTCGAGCGTACTCGTAATGTAAACGTATGTACACAGAGCTCACCTTGCATCAACTGCTAGACACTGCACGATCAGTCATGCTGCACGGGCGCGACACACGAAGCGGGTGAACACAATGGCGAAGTGTGACTGCTCATAAATGCAAACTTTGTCGACAACACGGCGCACAGAACCAGCAAACGAAGAGGTGGATACGCACAGAGTGCCCACCAAAAGAAAGCGTCCCACATCGTAGAGCAGTAGTCCAAAAATCACATTGAAAGAAACACAAGAACCACACAAACAGACGACAGAGATCAGAGCGTGAGATAACTCCAGCCTAGGCAGCGAACAACCCTTGTCGCCTTGTTTTAGCGGTATTGTTTTTAATTTAATAGCATCAGCAGGTTTTATGTGACCCTCGTTATTCATTGCTTTTATTACAGACGGAAATATTTTAACCCACTCAATGTTATGTGTGTTATGCATGAGTTCTTTAGAATATTGGTAATTAAACAGTCTCTCTGATAATTGTTTGTTAAAGTTCTCGACAATTGCATGTGACCTGTGAACACCTGGTATGCCTCGCCGTACTAGTACACCATTCTTTTCAAATAATTGATTAACGGCACATTTGAATTCACTTCCGTCATCGACTTGAACAATTCTAGGGTATTTCAGAGGACCGCGGCTATATATCAATGATATGGCTGTCACTACAGTACTGGCGTTCTTGTCAGTTATGGGTTCGGCGTCCCTGAACTTTGAAGCAATATGGACAACAGTCAGTGCATACTTGTATCGCTTCTTTCTTATTGTATCTTGTGGAAGAAACAATAAATCCATTTGGCCTGTTCTTGAATCCACTGTTTTACTTGCTCGAATGTAACGTCACTGTGGTTGCTGCATACAGCTGCATATAATTCTCTATTGCCGTTTTTCCTTTCCAGTAGACAATCGGCTTAATATATTGTTTATAAGCCAATCGGGAGTAAAATATATTGTTTATAGTTCGGCTCCGGTGCTGGCATTAATGCATGTCATTTTTTCTAGCAATAAAAAACCCTGTAAAATAAATGAATGTCATACCTACTAAAATGAATATTATTTCGTCATTTCTTTGTTGCTGACTGGGCTGATAGTAATCGCTAAGCTTAGGTTGCGGGATGCTCATGTCTTTGCCAGTAACAAGGTATTATTCTTTGACAGCGTTATCAACATTTGAAAATGTATGCTGTGTGTGACCTTCCAGACTGAGTTTTTCATTAATAAAATCAAGTTTCTCTACTCTCTGTTTCTCGTGCTTGTGCTATTTTTTCTGATGCATCATTTTGTGGCCTCATCTCAGATTCCTCCTTACTCACTTTTGAAAAGATGTAATTTGATCCACAAAGACATCGTGAACACTGTCATGAGTTGTCGGCCAGTCTCCAGTAGGCTTATCACCACACGCTTGAGGGAAACCCCATTCAATATCACCATTGTTCAAGTTTACGCCCCAACAACAGACTATGGCGATGAGGAAATAGAATACTTCTATGACCAACTGCAAGAAGTCTTGGACCAGACCCCCAAGAAAGACATTCTTGTGTTGCATGGAGATTGGAATGCCAAAATAGGAGAGGATGCAGCTAGGAACCGGAAAGGCACATGCGGACGCTACTGCAATGCAGAGACCAACGACAGAGGCTTAAGGCTCCTGGAATTTTGCCAGCTTAAATGATCTAAAGCTGGTGAACACATTTGGCCCACACAAAGCATCCAGAAGGTGGACATGGCACAGCCCGAACAGAGAGCACCATAACCAAATTGACTACATCATGGTGAAGAGACGCTTCAAAACCAGTGTGAACCTTGCCAAGACAAGAGGTTTTCCAGGAGCAGACATTGGAAGCGACCATGACTTAGTGATGATGACCTTCCGACTCCGCCTAAAGAAGGTCAACAAACAGGGTCCCACTAGAATCAAGTTTAACCTCAAGAAACTGAAAGACCCAGAGGTAGCGGAAGCCTTCCAGGCAAAGATAGGAGGAAAATTCACGCCACTGCTACTTCGAGGTGCAGAAGACACGGATGTGGACACACTGATCGACACATTTAACACTGCTGTAACCCAAACAGCCAGTGAGATCCTTGGCAAACACCGACAAGCAAAGAAACCTTGGGTTACAGCGGACATCTTTGTACTATGTGACAAGCGTCGAGAATTAAAGAAAACGAAATCAGAGGTAGATGGCGCTAAACAATACCGGAATTTAACCAGGATATCAAGAAAAGCATGAAAAGGAAAAGAATAAGTGATTGATTGATTGATTGTACATTGCTTAACGTCCCGATAGCAACAATGCTTTCTCAGGACGTGCCTGCACTGCTTGTGAAAAAAAAACAACTAAACAGAACATTGAATGTATGTCGCCAGCCGGTCAAATACATTAAATAAACCTAACACATGGGGCCTAAATAAAGCTAAGACCATTTAGCAACACACATCCAATATCAAGAGCTACAGGCAGTGCAGACAGTAGGGAAAGTTTTAAAAAGGCAAATACAGGTGAATGGACCTCGGGTAGACAGAAACACATGCCCCAGAATAGAGAGAAAAACTCACCCTGTGGGGATGACCAGGGTGACCCTGGGAACTAAAAAGTACCTAACCCCACCCAAGTCCCCAAGAGCAGACTCGGGTGGGGGAAAAGAATAAGTGGATTGAAGATCAGTGTAAACACGTAAAAGAAAATCTGAACAACATAATAGCAAAAAAAGCATACCCGCTGGTAAAAAACCTGACCAGTGTAAAACAAGGATGCTCCTCGATCACTCAAGATAGTGAACGGAACTGTCTTACGGAAGACCAAGACATACTGAAGAGATGGACAGAGTACTGCTCAGATTTGTACAACCACCGAGCTACTTGTCAAGCCACCCGTGACCAACAATGGCAACTATCCCATCCTCCGAGAAGAAGTAGAGGCTGCAGTGAAGTCGCTGAAAAAAGGGAATGCAGCAGAAGCAGACAACAACAATGCAGAACTAGTCCAAGAAGTGGGAGAAGACATGATCAGCGCCTTACTAACAATCTGCAATAAGATCTGGCAGTCAGGGGACTGGCCCACACCATGGACCCAATCACTTATAATAACTCGCCTCAAAAAAGGCAACTTACATCAATGCCAGAATTATCGCACGATCAGTCTTATATGCCACCCAAGCAAAGTTATGTTAAAGATCCTACTGAACAGGCTGAAGCCACAGGCAGATAAAATCATAGCCGAGGAACAGGCAGGCTTCAGACCAGGGCACAGCACAACTGAGCAGATCTTCAACCTGAGAGTTCTATGTGAGAGGTACCTCCAGCACCAGCAAGACCACTGCTGCGCAGACCCACACTTTTAGTTAGGAGTGGACCAGGGGCCACTGAGTGCAAGATAAGCCATCTGTGGCAGTTTCCGGGCGTGGGGGCAAGTAATCATTAGCGCGCGCCTCTTCAGGCAAAGTGAAAGAGCTATTCATGGTCCTAGAAAGGAGTCCTCTTCCATTAGTCTACACTAAGTGTACGTGCCGACAGCCGCCTACCAGTGCACAACAGCAGAAACGCTGAAAAGTGTTAGTAACAGAACATTGACAAAATGCGTTTTTTTCCCTCACAAATGTCATTATAACATGAGTGTAAATTTGTAGCTGATAAAATTTGCTTTCTTTTCATACTAATAATGCCCATGCTGCTTACTACCAGCACACCTTCAAGAGCAGTTACATTTCATATTTGCAATACAATGAACATGCACTGACAAAATAAAAAGCATTAACTTTGAAGCTCAATCTGTTGTGCATGTCATTTTTCTGTGGAATGAAAAGTTGATGTATCTACGCAGCAATCTAGCCTCTACTGTTATCACTTACTAGAATTCGGGTTCCGTTCCTGCAACAGCAACACTAGCGTCAGAAAGTACTCCACTGCTGAGAAGCTGGTAAGCTGGTAATCCGTTAGGTCCATCAAGACAATCAACACAAACATGCTGATCCCAGCATTTGTATACTGTGGTTATGCCGTACACTTGGGTCACATCTGCAAGTGGCATAGATCCTCACGAGCCCCTGCATCCGCAAGGGCACATGAGCATCTATACCTTATGCATCTGTGCATTTTACATTCTTAAATTGGGTGAGACGATCCTTGCTACGCCTGCGACTAACAGATGTTATAAAATATAGTCCAGGTAGGAGCTATACGCGAGTAGCTTTATCCAGTTCGTAAAAGGCTCTAGGGCCGAAGTCAGCCGCAGTGGACCCGCGCACTATTGTGGGCGTGCCCACTGCGGTCGACTTTGACCCGAGAGCCTTTCGCTAACTAGGTGTCCATCTCCACTGGGGGTTAGGCTACTCGGTTCGTTACAGAAAGAGAACACAACGAAGATGAACAGTCACCGTCCAGTGAATCCTTTGCTGGCCCATGGTATCAGGGACCGTCAGGGACCGCCGATCCTTTTTCCAGACTATCTGATTCAGAGATTAAGTGCATAATCGCTCCTGTACTGGTGATGAGAAAGCCCTACGCAGCACGGCTCATCAGGCATGTCAATGGAATATTTATTTACCCATCAACTAATAATGGGACGAAAATTCAACCAACCAGTCGGCGAGGAAACGGTGTTGAGGTCGCCCCTGTACTCATATCGACATCCGCCCGTGGAGTTTGTGCTCTCTGTAGCCGCAGCTTACGAGTTCAGTGGGTGTCGTGTTGTGAAATTCAACTACCACTTCAGCAAAGACTGCGGAGTGTTTTGTGTGAGCTCCGTGTTTTTTATTTTTATATTTTTATTTTTGTGTCATTTCTGGACAGTGTGAACGGCGCCAATCGCTATATAACTCAGCCAGTCAGCCAAAGGTCATCTGGCTGTCGTCGGCCAGAGGACCATTTGCTCACTGCTATCGTTTATTAATAATAAGTACCTGATCCACTAGGAGTTTGCAAGAAACTCAACAGTCGGAAATTGCAAATTTTGACGTTGGTTTAAAAAAAAAAAGCGAAGAAAGAAAAATAAAGAAAAAGAAAAATACGAAGAAGGAGAAGAAGACCCCTCCCCTCCCACCCCACCACTACCCCCCCCCCCCCCCTCCCCCCTCCCCATTCACCCCACTCCCTCATATTTTAATTAATTGCACCCCAAGACCGAAATCTCCAAATCTTGCCGTTGTCCTCTGAAGACTGCAGTGCAGTGCAGGACACAGATCGACTATGATAGTTCAAGGGTGATGCCAGAATAGCTTGGCGCCCATAGGCGCCAAGCTATTCTGGCATCCCCCTTAAACTATCATAGTCGATCCATATCTTGCTGTGGTGTGTCTGGGGTAGAATGAGTTAATCCAGATCATCATATAAGCCTGTGGCTTGTTTTGATCTGTTGACAAGTGATGTATATTCTTTTATGTATTTTGCAAAAGTAATAAACTATTTAAACCAATGAGTTAAAATGACATCCAGGATACAGTTCAGTTGAGACTATTCAAAGTAAGATCTCTCTTTGTTTCTCACCCCACCCTTTTATTTCAATAACTTCCGAGAGTTCTTTTTGACGTTTAGCGGTAAGCAAAGCCCCACGGACCGTTTCCAATAATTATGAGAAAGGCAGATGTAAGTGAGACCAACCAGAGATGTATGCCATCATTATTTTCTGCAAGATTGCAGGTGTTTGTGAGAATCTATGCCTCCTGCAGATATGGACCTAACAAGTTAAAAAAAAAAAAAAAAAAAAGTTGTTAGTGTATAGTTCGAAATGAGACTAGAGAATTGCATGGTTCTTTCTCGAGCTCCAGTAATTGTGTACAATTATGTTTCAAAACATTACACAATACCATTTTGCAAAGGTTTCATTGCTTATTTCGCTATTGATCGCGTCAAAGCTTCTCGACTGAAATCACTAAATTTCATCCGAGGATGAGTTAAATCTATTGATTAATCTCTTGCATAACTCATTCAGCCCGACGGCCGTATTTCCCAAATTTTGGAGGCGTCATCTAATGACTATGCACCAGTTGCAGGAGATGGATCGACGATGATAATTCAAGGGCAGTGCCAGATTAGCTTGGCGCCGACAGGTGCCAAGCTAATCTGGCACTACCCTTGAATTATCATGGTCGACCCATCTCCTGCTGTAGTGCGTCAGGGCTGTATGGGTTAATTGACACACATCGCCGCCTCAGGTCGCCTTCTCAACTTTGTATTCTCCAGAGAATACATTACAGTTCAGTACACAGATCGACCATGATAGTTCATGGGTGGTGCCAGAATAACCTGGCGCCTACAGAGAATACATTACAGTTCTAAATGAAAAGAAAAGGGGAGACTGCCAGTGCTAATATTTTAGGAAGGTTATAATATTAGCACTGGCAGTCTCCCCTTTTCTTTTCATTTACTACTACAATATCGACTGCAACCCCTTCCCCCCTTTTGGTAGGTTCTCTTTTAGGGTGCATGGAAATTTGGCTCTAGGTGGTGGCATGGAATGTATGCCCTTGCAGACACCACAGTAAAATGTGGTTGTCTTTGCAGGTAGGCAGAAATTCCTGCCTCCTCCAGTATCGCCGATGGTGTGCTGAGGAGGTCGCCAAGACCGAAACAGCTGTCCACACCGGCTAAATAACTGGACCCCCCCTCGGGGGGACCTAGATTTAAATTTCCATGCACTGAGTGGCTGGAACAGTGGGATATGTGATACGCCCCCCTTCGGGGGGGCTTCCATATGCATTGCTTTCAGTCACTTTTTTAGCGCCCCCTCTCTTTCCTATCTCTTTTTTTTTTTTTTTTTTTTTTTTTGTGCTTTGGCCACAGTAGATCTATGATCACTGGTCGATCATGCACATTTCTCTCCCCTGACAGTGCTATAATCTACTTTACTTTGTAACCTTCCACATTACAGTTCTGTACACAGATCGAACATGATAGTTCGAGTTCAGTAGACAGATTGACCATGATAGTTCAAGGTTGGTGCCAGAATAGCTCGGCGCCGAGGTATTCTGGCACCACCCTTGAACTATCATGGACGCCGCACATCCCGTAGCAGAGAGTGCCTGGGGCGGATGGATTAAGGATTTATGTAAAGCTGGAAGGGCGCCATAGATAACGCAGTTCGGACTCAACTCATTAAAATAGATAGTCTCTCAACCTCCATCCAGCTGCTGAAATACGCGTGACTGCATGCTATAGTGAGCTAAATCAAACGCAGGATCCTTATGAGTCCCAGGGTCTGCCGGGCTTCATTTGGATCACTGCCTATTGCAGCTATTAAAAAAAAAAAATGTGTACGCTTGGTCGCGGCTGTGAAGGAATTCACCACTGCCGAGATGAACTGATTTAGTGAATAATTTAGGTTTAACGCCGAGCAGACGACTAAGACCATCTCACGGCGGCAGAGGAATTACACACCATCCAACTGCAAGAGGTATAGATCCTCGGTTGCGGGGGCTCATGAGGATCTATGCCTCTTGCCGACACTGCTCTGTGATCATCCATATTTGATGGCTGGGAATCGTCGACGTTGAATTAAAAAGAAAAAAAATAAATATACAATATGCGCCCACTCGTGGAGGGGCTAACCCCTTCGAGCACGCGGCCACCGGTGCTTTTTACACAAGGGCAGCCGGGTGGATGGATCATGTGACAAGGGTTCGACTCCCATCCGAAAGGTCGCAGGTTCGGAAATCCCAGCTGGCGGTCAAGATTCTTTCGGACGTTTGTTCAGTTGGGCGACGCGTCTTTGAAATAACGTTCGTGGTGGACTATAGATCTTAACCCTTTAAATGCCGGTTCAAAGGCGAACGCTACCCATCTGCAAGAGACATAAACCCTCATGAGCCCCCGCATTTGCGGGGGCTCATGAGGATTTATGTCTCTTGTCAGACCTGTGCTGTTTATGCCGAATGTCGCCCCACTTACATATTTCCTCTTCACGTGAGTGTCGGGCCAGTGTGCAGTCGTTCCTGACGCGAAATTATCGGTCACTGGCAGCGATAGGCTTAAGTTCTCAACGTTTTAACTGTTTCTACATGGCGCATGTGCTTTAACCCTTTTCATCCTGATATGCTATTGCAGGAAATCAATTTGATTATGATGGTTCAGGGATGGTGCCAGAACAGCTTGGCGCCTGAGGCGCCACGCTATTCTGGCACCATCCTTGAACTAAAATGGTTGGTAGATCTCCTAATCTCCGTGAGAAGAATATCCCTAGAGACAATAAACATCCTGCATTTTGAATCTTTAATCTGTAAAGCAGCCTTCATAGGACAATAAGCAAACAAACAAATAAAAAAAAAAAGAAAAAAAAAAAGAAAACAACACACACAAATGCAGCCTCAGGATGTAATGGGTTAAAGAACGGAGGAGATGCGTGGGTGGTACTGGTGGTGTCGGTGGTGGTGTTGGTGACGGAGAAGGAGGGTTGTAGTCCTGCTTGGTATGGTTGCTGGAAGTGGAGGAGGGGCACTATAGGGTGTTGCTGGGGAGTCGTGATGCCAAGGACGACACCAAAATAACGACACTGCAGTTTCTAAACCCAACCCAACTCCCTCTCCTCGTTCGGAGGGGGCGGTAACTGGGAGTCAGGCAGGAAGATTGTGGGGAGGAGTCCTGAGAGAGGTCCAAGTGGGAGGGGCATCCATAGTACTCAGCTCGGGTGCTCAGTGATACACGTACGAGTCTTTAGTGTTTGTGTTCAGTCATGTGTCCACTGTTTGTCCTGATTTCGTGCTGCTGAAAAGTGTCCTCTCGGCGTTTCACCCGTGGCCATGATGACCGCGAGAAGACTGGCCCTAGCGCTGGTAATTTTAATATGTTGTAACAGAAAACTAAACATTTGTTTTTCAAAATTTCTCTGGCAAGCAAAATATTTATTAGGCCTATAGCCAAACATCAGAACCGAGCACCCTAAGAAAATCTATCAATCAAACAATTATTGAAAAAATCAATAAAATATGAAATAAAAAATAATAAAGTAATCATTAATAAATAATAAATAAATAAATAGATAAATATGTACATACAACCATACATACATACATACATACATACATACATACGATAAATAAATAAATAAATAAATAAATAAATAAATAAATGAAGTCGTAAATTATGAAAGTATGAATGATTAATTCATTTTAATGCATTTAATCATAAGATAATGATGGACAGAATCTGTCTCTCACTATCATATGACTATGTGTATTCAAATGAATTAATCATACACGTCATAATTTATTTATTATTTATTTAGCATCAAATATATAAATAGTATGTAATTCCGTACTTCTTGCGAGAGTGCTCCTCAGAGAAACCCACCTCGGGCAGTACACCACAAGTACACTTTCTATTCAAATGAGATGCTTTAGCATCTCATTTGAATAGAAGTGTACTTGTGACGTACTCTCCGAGTTGGTCTATCTGGGGAGTGTACACCCGCAAACAGCACGGGATGCCATGCCAGCATTTGTTTTTATATTTGGTCACATCATGAGCTGTACAACCAGAGCGTACGATGTAGTCTGCATTGATAGAACACTTATTTTAGAAAACATCGTACATCTCGGACAGTTGGCGCTTCGCCTTGCTTGCTGAAACATTGTACAGCACTAGCGCGCTTAACGCATTAACTGCCGGGGCAAGGAAAACGCTGGTATACCCCATCTGCAAGAGACATAACTGAATCCTCATGAGCCCCCGCAGTCTCACTCACTTACCGCAGTCGCGGGGGCGCATGAGGTTTTATGTCTCTCGACAGTCTTATATTCTCCGTATCTATTTCTGGTCCCATATTGTTTGTGTTCTTCAGGCGTTTGTCTCTCAGTGTGCAGTTGTTTTCAGACGCGAAGTCCGTGAGGGGCTAACACATACAACAACAAGAATACATTGATTTACAAGGAGCAGAAAACTCACACACTCACACACACACACTTAAATTTTGCACTGGTCCAACACTACCAATGAAAGTTTTACAAAGAGTAGTCACTTACCCCCTTCCCTTCCCTCTGTAGTTACAGTTTTGTTTCTGAAATCTTTGGTTCATTCAACGACCAGAAGCCAACGCCGTCTGAGAAACATAAATATAAATTGGACTCAGCAAGAGGCATAGATCTTTATGAGCCCCCGCAGTAGCGGGGGCTCATGAAGATCTAGGTCTCTTGCAGTTGGATCGTGTTGACGTTTTGTCTCGGCAGTCAAGGGAATAATTATGACGTCAATTTATCGTTTGCAGTACTTACGAAGAACGCCATAATTATTTGTGGTCATGCACAGGTTTGCTTGTTAAGTAGGGTTTAAAACCCATTCAGACCGTAGAAAGGTAACTACACGCAATGGCCGAGATGCAGAGTCAGACACGATCAACATGATTTTAAGGGTAGTGCCAGATTAGCTTGGCGCCTGTCGACGCCAAGCTAATCTGGCACTGCCCTTGAATTATCCTGTGAGTCGATCCTCTGAACGTGCATGTCGTTAGTGACCTCCAAATCGGTATGCGGCCGTGGGCTGAATGAGTTATTCAAGCGAAATCGGGCAACGTACGTGTGCCTGCGGTAGAAGGAGTTAAACTGTTTTTGTTTTTTTCTACGCATGTTTCTTTCTCTGTTGGGTCGTTCTCTGTTTGAACTTATTCAGCCCGGCGTACGTATTTGCCCAATTTTGGAGGCGTCTTCTAATGACTATGCACCAGTAGCAGGAGATGGATCGACCATGATAATGACAGGCGCCAAGCTATTCTGGCACTGCCCTTAAATTATCATGGTCGACCCATCTCGTGCTATAGTGCGTCAGGGTTGAATGGATTAATAACAGTTTCAGCCGTTTTTGAAGGCAATTAGCAGAAATGAAGTATACTACACCCACACAAATACTGCCCGAAATGTGATTGCGGTACGAGGTTATATAGCTAATTGGCTCATCAGTGTAGGGTTTTCGGGGTAAAAGTGTGTCAGTTTGGTTTCGCTTTTTGATGTTTCGTTTTTTGTTTTTTTTTTGTTGTTGTTTGTTTGATTATTTGTTGTTATGTTAACGAAAGATCTATTTTTAAGTTTCTTTTATTTGTAGAAGAGACTTTTTAGGACGGGTCGCGGTGGTGCGAATTTAATAGCTTGTCCATGATGTCAAGGGCTGGCAGGCCTAAACCTCTGACAACTGTAGATAAAAATTAGGCCTACGTCATGTCTGGTTACGCTAACCTCGCTGCGAACGTACATTTAACGCGAAGCGCCGTATGTACATATGCATGTGTGTGTGTGTGTGTGCGCGCGCGCGCGTGTGTGTGTGTGTGTGTGTGTGTGCACAAGCTTGACATTTGGCGAAATACGTTATTGAAAGGATGGCTAAGAGAGCCTCCGAGCATATTGTAATTGGTTGTCTCATTGAGGACATAAAAGACCGTTTATAGACAGTCGGTTGACCCAGATTTCTCTCTCTCTCTCTCTCTCTCTCTCTCTCTCTCTCTCTCTCTCTCTCTCTCTCTCTCTCTCTCTCTCTCTCTCCCTCTCTCTCTGCTGACGATGCAACGCTGCATACATCAGACAAACGTGAAAAAACGCTAAATAATATCCTCCAACAAAGTCTCGATGAAGTGTCAGATTGGTGTACGCAAAACTGCATGCTAATCAGTACTTCAGTACCAAAAGCATCTTGATAACAAACCACCAAAAACATCAGCTAAATCCTGCCCCTCTGAAACTGTCACTTGGCTATAAACCTATCCAACAAGTATCCAAGCACTGCCTACTGGCAGTTGTAATTGACGACCAGCTCAACTGGTCGCCACATATCGACAGTTTGTGTAAAACCTTGTCCAGGAATGTATTTCTGCTCTCTAAACTTAGACATGTTCTAGTGCAAAGTGCTGTACATTGTTCTTTCACGCACACATTAAAAGCCACTGTGACTATGCGTCCTCTCCGTGGGACGAATGCAGCGAACGTCATATTAAAAGAATCAACTCACTGTATCGTCGTTCAGTTAAAATAATTATTCCAAACCTTACTTCCACAGACGAAACAATAAAATCCCTTGGCCTGCTTCCACTGAAAGAACAACTCCAATTGAACAAATGAGTCCTCATGCACACAATATTTCATTATCAAGCCGCCGAATATCTGACAGGCTATTTAATTTCAGCCCTAGAGCATCAGCTTAACACGAGGAATAGCTTGCTTCATTTACCCCGCCTCAGGATAGATATCTACAAATCAAGCCTTCTTTTTTCAGGTAGTTCTGTCTGGAACTCATTGCCTTTAAACATTAAATCATTTTCAGGTAAAACCCATTTTAAACGTGCTTTGCACACTCACTTCCAATCAGCGTGACTTCACCGTTCTCCACCTAAGCTGCTGATAACACGTAAACGTCAAGCATTTTCTCTTTCTCCATACATTTGCTATCTGAACATCTATTGTATTGTCGGTGTCGCTATACGCTATTGATGCTGCTGATTCTATGACACTGTCTTAAATGAGTTTAATATCAATACTAAGCACTAATTTATGTCCTTTGCTTTTTGCATGGTTGGCAGTTACAAATTCTCCAATGCCATTTTTTTATCTTTTAAATAATTCACCTATTGTGTTCGTTAATTTTTTTTCGTGATTTTTGGGGTTTTGTTTTGTTTGTATGCTGTGGTTGTTTTCCTGGTATGTTCTGTCTTGTTTACAGGACAGATTGTAAGACAGACATTGAGTTGCCTAATAAATTTATCCTGAATAAAAGATTCATCATCATCATATCTCTGTCTCTGTCTCTGTCTCTTTCTCTGTCTGTCTGTCTGTCTGTCTGTCTGTCTCTCTTTCTCTCTCACACATATGTGCGCGCATAGATCCTCATGCACCCTGAGTATGTTTGAATCGCGCGTGCAAGCACACACACACACGCACACGTATACACACACATTGACGCGCTTTCATGTGTACTTAGTGTATCATGATTGTAGTACTCAACCGATTTTACACAAATTATAGCAAGACTAAAATTGTACCATGAAATTCTAGTTTTGTCACCATTTTCGCAAGTCTTGAAGCGAAAGTGAAACTCATATCAGGTTAAATATAAAATTATGTACAAACAAAAAATAAAATACGTCATGACAAATGACGTTTGACAAACCAACGAGGCGTATGCACTGCGCGCGCCCCTTATAGAGTTCACTATGACGCATTGGCACATCTGCGAGGCTTTTTCGAAAGGGGATATTTCAACACCAGAATCAAGTCAAAGACAAAAGGTAGAGACCCTTGACAGCGAAGGGACTTTTATATAGAAAGACTTTGTGGGTTATGGTTCATTCTATCTTGTTTAAACAAAAACGGAAGCGACAGAGGCACATTTTAAGAGTAAAATTTAAATGAAAACTGTACAGTAAAGCTTTGCTAATACAGCCATACCTGTATCAGTCGAACGCTCAGTAGACTGTCCAAGAGTGGTCGGTTCAGACAGGTAGTCTCCTTACAAAGGGTTAACAGGAAGACGATCCTGGGTCCAATATGGGTGGCCCGCTTAGACAAGAGGTTGTCATACACAGGAGGTTTCCTTCACAGGTTTGGCTGAAGAACAGAAGTCTGGAGGACAGCACATCTATTTTTATTTATTACATGGTATTTATATGGAACATTTCTCATATTTATAATATAACTCAATGCGCAGAATGTAGCCGCGAACTGAACCCAACAAGCACGCTCACGTGAATCACGCGCATTCACTCACACACTGTACGTAAACACAGAACATTCACGTGGCGCTAAGGGCAAGCTCAAGCGAGCTACTGAAGTTGTTTTTGAAAATTCAAATCGTTTGTATTTGAAATTTGGTTATGTTGACTGAAACTAATACCAAAGTAGAGAGGGAGGAAGAGCCGGAGTACCCGGAGAAGGAACCCCCGACGGTCCGCCCGAAATAACGGTGACACTTACTAGAGGAGAAAAGTCCGACGCCAGAACCCGTAATCGGACCTCGCACCTTTGGCATTGGTGGCAGGCGCCTTAACCACTGCGCCACGGACCGCCCCATTCTGTATGCCTGTTTGGTTGTTGTGAATTTGACACTAGTTTTGAACGCAAAAACTGACGTACAAAAAGAGAAACGTTAAAAAGTATAGGGCTTAACTCATTCAGTCCCGACACACCACAGCAAGCCATGGATCGGGCATGCAAGCTATTCTGGCACCACCCTTGAACTATCATGCTCGATCTGTCTCTAGAATTGTCATAAGTCCTTCTGAGGGCAACTTCGAAATATGGGGATTTCGGTCCTGGGTAGAATGTGTTATCGTCTTTTGTCCACCACGAAGGTGATCGCAAAGCCGAAATAGGGTCTGAACAATTCTTGGCCCCAGCTGGATTTGAACCCAGGATCTTTCGGTCGAGAGTTGAACGCTCTACCCAGCTCCCCCGTAAAAAAAAAAAAAAAAAAAAGAGAGTGAAACACCTGAAACATTCAGCCTCACAGTTGCAACCGACTTTCTTCGTCCGATGAGCAAGGTCGTTTATAGTCAGGTTACCGTTAACCACTTGTTAGCGCTTGAAGTGATTGATTGAATACTACTACTACTACTACTACTACTACTACTACTTCTAATTGCTATTGCAGCATCATTATTATTATTATTATTATTATTATTATTATTATTATTATTATTATTATTATTATTATTATTATTATTATTATTATTGTTATCGATATTATCATTATTATAAGCATTATAATAATAATAATAATTATTATTAGTAGTAGTGTGTGTGTGCGTGCGTTGCGTGTGTGTGTGTATGAGCGTGTGTTTGTGTGTGTGTGTGTGTGTGTGTGTGTGTGTGTGTGTGTGTGTGTGTGTGTGTGTGTGTGTGTGTGTGTGTGTGTGTGTGTGTGTGCGTACACCAAATGACTGAACTGGGTTACTTTCTTTACCATCCTTATGCAATCTGGGTCTGTGTAAAATTCTGGGTGGCCAGATCAGACACCCATTTTTTCTGAGGGTTGTTTCTGTATTATCTTTCATTCAAAATTCAGAAAAAAATATCAAAATACGATGTGCCCATTTTAACAGATTTACTTCATCGTTGTGTTTCAGGGATGCCCTGGGCCTGTGTGTGGACACGGAAGCGGCCGGAGTGTTTTCAGATCAATTTGATTGGTCCAACACCGATGAACGGAGTTCCTTCCCTTGCTTAAACGTCTTTCGTCTCCAACGGACGCACCGGTCATTCTCTCGCATTTGCAGAGGTATTTTATGCAATATTTCTTAGTTAAGAGCACGCCCAAATGTACTTGTTCAGTGCAGTTATTTAACTGAGAGATGCCTCCAATCCCCGTACCCGTTTGGCCCAGAAAAATAAGGCGTCTGCTTTCAAACGTGTCTTCGGCCGCACCGGCCGGGCCTGACCGTTGAGTCTTGTAGTAAATGATAATAGAACCCCACGATTTTAACAAAAGCTTTCTTCTTCAATGAAAGGAATTCGTTCAATAACCCCATTACAAGGTCAATCTGCCACGCGATTTTGTTTCTTCTTTCTTTTTCTTCTGACGTGTTAACTTGCCACATGCATGCACAGTAACTTTTTTTTTTAAAAAACAAAAATGGCGCCAGATTTCAATCCTCGTTCGCAAAACTGCCTCGCGATTCGAAGAACGAACGTCCACAAACAGGTCTCGTTTAGGAATGTGCAACTGAAGTATCGCTTTTTACTGTATTGCCAGTTTTTAGTTCTCAGGGTCACCCTGGTCAGCCCCACAGGGTGGGTTTTTCTCTCAATTCTGGGGCATGCATGTGTTTCTGTCTACCCTTTGTCCATTCACCTGTATAAATTTGCCTTTTTAAAAACTCTCCCTACTGTCTGCACTGCCTGTAGCTCTTGATATTGGATGTGTGTTGCTAAATGGTCTTAGCTTTATGTCTTGGCCCCATGTGTTAGGTTTATTTAACTCATTCTACCCCAGACACACCACGGCAGGATAAGGATCCACCATGATAGTTCAAGGGTGATGCCAGAATAGCTTGGCGCCTACGGGCGCCAAGCTATTCTGGCATCTCCCTTGAACTATCATGGTCGATCTGTGCCCTGCACTGCAATGCAGTCTTGAGAGGACAGGGGCAAAATTTAAGGATTTTGGTGTTGGGGTAGAATGAGTTAACGTATTTGACCGGCAGGCGACATACATGGCAATGTTCTGTTTAGGTGGGTTTTTTTTCACAAGCAGTGCAGGCACGTCCTGAGAAAGCCTAGTGGCTGTCGGGACGTTAAGCAATGTACAATCAATCTGATTCAAAATGTCAGTTGGTTTACATGGTTGTATTGGACATGTTCTCAGCAACACCATTTTGGTCACACCGGCTCAGGACTTTCTGGCACACACCCAGCGCCGGATGGCAGCAGGATGTCCAAACCCATCGGGATCTATGCTGCAGAATCATGGCCCCCCAGCCTCTGCCACAGAGGGTGCGTCTGGTAGGAGGGTGCATGGACGGCAGCGGAATGCTCCCAATTACAAACTGGTAAGTAAAGTGATTCTATGATCATCTTCATTTTATTGGCTGGCGTGCGTGCGAAGCAAAAGTGAGTTTATGTTCTGGGCCACTGGTCGTCCGTCCGTCGTCCATGGTAAACTTTAACTCATTCTACCCCAACACCAAAATCCTTAAATTTTGCCCCTGTCCTCTCAAGACCGCATTGCAGCGCAGGACACAGATCGACCATGATAGTTCAAGGGTGATGCCAGAATAGCTTGGCGCCCGTAGGCGCCAAGCTGTTCTGGCATCACCTTTGAACTATCATGGTCGATCCTTATCCCAGGGTGGGATTCTTCCGCGTTTCCGCGGATTTCCGTGGAAATTCTTTCACAATTCCGCTGAAGCATATTTATTTTCCGCGTCTAATAACAACAAAAAAGACGAGAAAAAAAAAATCTTCTTAAATGGCAAAAAAATCTCAAATGGGTTGGATTTGTATGTAGTTTGGTTCACTATCGCCCGACACTTCCGGTAGCTTTAGGTCGCAGTGGAAAATGGCGGTGAAAAAGGATATTGTCCAAGACAGAGTGCCGTTTAGTGTGCATCTGAACATAAACTGGTACGCACATTCCATTTTTATACTGCAGATCAGGAGTGTCATAACAAAGTCCATTTTCGGGTGTGTTTGGTCTCGCTCCCCCTGTCGGTTTTTGGATACTTTGGCGAACGGTGGACACGCGTGCCTATACCCCCCCCCCCCCCCCCCCCCCCTGTCGTTTGATTTTTCGGCCGCTGAAAATGAAGGACATGAAACCACCCCCCCACCCCCCCCCCACCCCCACCCACCCCAACCCCCCCACCCACCCACCCCCCACCAATGTCGTTTGATTTTCCGCGTTTTCTTTCTTACTAGAATCCCACCCCTGTTATCCTGCTGTGGTGTGTCTGGGGGTAGAATGAGTTAACGGTGGCATTTTCTCGGAGACTATTCAAGCCACATTCTTCAAGCTTGGCCCAAGGATACTTTGTGGCAAGACCTTTTTAAACATGCCAATTTGAGTGACCTCTCTCAAAGGGTCACGCAGGGTTGACAAATGTGTGAAAACTGCTTGCATTTTCAGAAAACGTGGATTTTGACTGCTGCAGAAGCCAGCCCTCGTCACCGAGGTCACACATATGTAAATCGGTCATACACGGGATTACTCTTTTTATTCTTGTGCAAGGCCCCTTTAAACCAAAATTGGGCTGTTTCTGTTTCTAAGGCAGCTTTGGTTTTAATCTTTCTTTCTTTCTTTCTCCAGTTGGCAAATGGCGCCTGGGATGGACCCGAGACTGAGAGCAGTGCCAGCGCATCGCAATACGAGGGCAGTGATGACGAGGAGTTTGTTCCTGGCTCGAGCTCACCGGATTCAGAGGGTGTGTCAGCATCAATTGCTGGGATCTCGGACATAGACAGTATTGTATCGACTATGTTAGATTTCATCAAAGTGGCAGGTTTGGGGTGGCCAGGTGTTGGTGACGCTAGTACCAGCAAGGTGCAGTGTGCGTTAGGGGGTGGCAATGAGAATGTGGATAGGCAGGAGGAACATGATGCTGGAAAGAGTGGGGAAAGAGCACTTACAGAAGAAACGGGTGTGCACGTGTCGCAGAGAGGGAAAGGAAAGTACAAATGGGACAAGAAACATGCATGCAAATTGTGTGGCAAGCTTGTCTTGAAAATGAGCACGCACTTACAAGATGTCCATGCAGATGAGGCTGACGTTGCTAAAATTTTGTCGATGAAAAAAGGGACCAAGCAGAGACGTCGAGCATGGATCAGACTACAAGATGAGGGTGATTACATGCATAACGTTGCTGTTCTTGAAAACAAATCCGGATGTTTGATTCCTAAGTATCGCACCAAAACTAGTAAGGTAGACGACCTTCTCGCCTGTAGCCATTGCAAAGGGCTCTATCAAAAAAAGCTGATCTCTGTACACTCAAAACGTTGCTGTCAGAAGCCAGGAGGGTTTCAGATCACTCGGCGAGGGGACGCCGCTCGCCGTGGTCGGCTCATGCTTCCAATACCCTTAGACGTTGAATTTTCCTTCTACCACAAGGTCTTGGCTACCCAGAGAGATGATGAGATAAGCCGTCTCATCAGAACTGACCCCTTGCTTCTTGAGTATGGAAAGAGATTATTTGACCGCAGGGACATTGAAGAACACACGGCTGGACAAATCAGCTCCAGGATGCGGGAGTTAGGGAGACTGTTAAAGATTATCAGAGTGAGGTCAGAAATGAAAATCGCAAGTTTAAATGCTGTGATCAATTCAGCTAGCTTTGATCATGTTGTCCTGGCTGTAAAAGAGCTAGCAGATTTTGATGAGGACACACATCAGTTCAAAAAAGGCAATCTCGCAATGCGCATAGGCCATGCTTTGAAAAAGTGTTCACAGATCAAACAGTCACAGGCATCCAAACAGCTTGGACAGGGTTCAGACGACAGGTGGCGACAGGAGCTCTCTGAGGCGCAGCGGTTTGACTCTGTCTTCAACGGGGACTGGTATGATTGTGTGTCCGCTACAGCAGCCCAGTCGGTCGGGAAAATGACCATGAACAAACCCAAGCTGATCCCATCATGTGAAGATGTGAGGAAGGTCCAACAGCTTCTTGAGACAAGGATGGTTTCGGAAGATTATCCGACAGTGGTTAAAGCAACTCTTTGTGCTGTATCACTTTTCAACCGAAAACGAGGGGGAGAAGTTCAGAGAATGAAGGTGTCAGACTTCCAGAATGCTAAGATTGGATCGATCACCAATCAAGATATCTTGAAAGGTCTCACAGAGGTTGAGAAGAAAATGGTGAATCATTTTCAGCGAGTGGAAATCAGAGGCAAGTTTAATAGGAGTGTTCCCGTTTTGCTGACGAAGAAGATGATGACAACTGTGGACAGAATCCTTCAAATGAGGCAATCGGTGCCAGCTCTCGCTGATTCCCAGTACATCTTTGCCACACCTTCTGGTCAGAGGCCTTACAGAGGCCATGATGTTCTGAAGGCCCATGCCCTAGAAGCAGGGGTGTCATACCCAGCCATGTTCACATTTACTCAGTTGCGGAAGCAGGTTGCAACTTTGGCTCAGTCAATGGCCATCTCGGAGTTAGACCAGGATCAGCTGGCAGATTTCCTTGGCCATGATATTCGGATACATCGCCATATCTACCGCCAACCTCAAGACGTCCTTCAAAAGGCAAAAGTGGCAAAGATTCTTCTGTCAGTTAACAATGGGATGACAGATTTTGAGAGTTGCATTAGAGCTGAGCTGGGCGATGATGAAGAGATTGACTTTGACAATGAAGACGCATCAGAAACTGGCAGAGAGGTCTCGGGGGGAACAGCACCTGTGAATGAAGCAAGTAGCAAGTCAGCAACACAGGAATCGATGAGCATGACGGAGAAAAGACGTCCAGAGCCTGATGACAATCTAGATAGTTTTGATGATGACAGTACTGCGTCAGCTCCTGTTCGAAAGAAAGCTAGATTTACAAGAAAACCATGGGGGGAAGCTGAAGAGAAAGCTGTTCAAACTCGTTTCAAGACACACCTCGTCATGAACAAACTTCCTGGAAAGGCCGAGATACAGTATGCAATGGCGCTGGAACCTGCACTTAGACATAGGCGCTGGACAAACATTAAGGATTACGTCCGCAACAGACTGAAAAAGTTACAAAAGAAATGAATTGAGCCGCCACTCGCAGCATTTTCGATTTCATACAGATTTATTACATCAGTGTTATTATTGGGGTGGTTTCAGCATGTATAGCCTGCTTTTTTTTTTTTTTTTTTTTTTTTTTTTTTTATCTGATGGACGCCTGGATCATTTGTGACCCTCTCTCTCACAAAATCAGTCTTAAGAACTCGCATTTTGGATGTTTTGACATATATGCATTTATGAAAACTACAGTGTTTGCTGATTACTGTGATATATGACTGTATGCTGTAGTGCAAAAATTGTAAAAGCTGTTCTTAAGTGTTTAAAGTTGTTAAAGCCTCCGGCGGCCATTTTGAGAAAACAGCCTGTGAAGTTTCTGTGTGCAGCATAATTGGGGCCAAGGGCAGACTTTTAAAATCATTTTTTACCTATTTAATGGCATTTTTCATGATAAAGATTTTAACCATACGATACTTTGGTGTATGTAGAATACATTTCTCCCAAAAAGTGAAAATGCCCCAGATTGACCCCCCCCCCCCCCCACCACATATTATTGCGTGTAGTGCTGATTGGCTCGCTGCGAGTTAAGACTGGTTTCGTGAGAAAGGGTCACATTTTGTATACTGTATAACCTTTGGATTTGCAAAACGAAACAGCCGGCTGGGGACAAAAGACAATATAATAAGATAAGAAAACCATTGACAATGTAAAAATTGATTACAAGAGTGTTATTGGGGGGGGGGGGGGGGGATCATTTTGTAATATACTGCATGCCATTTTAAAAACTCTGCAAATGAAAGAATCAGAGCATGGAATTTTCCTCTTTTTGGCGGATTTCCGCTTAAATGAAGCTGCCATTCCGCCGAAAATAAAAAATTTCCGCCGAAAACAAAATCGTAAAGTCACTATTCCAATACCGTGTTTCGTGATCTTTATGTGGCGGATATCCCCAAATCGCGTATTGAAAATTGAGCGAGGCGTTAGCTTTAGCTCGCACAGGTCGCTTCCGGTCTTCAGTGGAGTCGTAGTCTGGTCAAAATACGGCGAAGAGAAAATACTTAAACTCGGAGACAGAATAGACGTCAGACGATTCTGGAGCCAAGAATATTTGGAGATGGACTTGGCTCGAGAAAAGCGTAAACGACGAGCTCCGCGCTCAGTGTATTCGCAAGTTAGCGGCCTGTGGGCAGGCGTATTGCCGCGAACTGCGCAGAGTTGATATTAACTACGCGGCCGCGTAGCACTTGATGCTCACGTGTCTACAGCGAAACACAAGAAAGCTAAAAGCAGTGCCATTGGAAATATTACTCATGATGGTGAATAAATTTATTACAATGTATTTTTTCCCAGTAAAGTTTGATGAAATTATGTTGAAAAATCTATATAACCTTTCTCCAGCTCAGTGACCATGGTACATAGTATTAAATAAGAGATAAAAGGAATCCATACTTACAGCTGATTAAGCAGAGATTATTAAAGAAAGTATATATATTATATAATTAAACTCAAATTTAAAAAAAAATGGAAAGACATTCAGATGTATTTTGAATAAGCATTTGGATATAAATATTCTGTTGAATACTTTGTTTTAGTATAACTTTTAAACCTTTGACACAAAAAATAAAAAGTGCACCCCAAAAATAAGAAAAAAAAGCAAGATTTTTAGGTGGTTAAACTGCTCAGTTTCTCTCTAAAATGCACCAGATTGCACAAATTTTAATGTAAATTTTCAAAAATTTTCCGGGGGGGGGGGGGGCATGCCCCCGGACCCCCCTAGTGAAAAGGGGTTTTCCTCTTTTTTTAGTACGAGTAATTCCATGCTCTGAAGAATGGTTGGTTGTACTGCCATACCATTTTGCAAATGAAAGAATGGCTGGTTGTTTGTTGGAGACGAAAGACGTTAAATAAAGGCTGAAGTTTCAAGTGATTTCTTATGTTGTCAGTTAGTTAATTAATGTCAGTGTTCTGTTCTGTCATTTTAACTCGTTCTACCCCAAGATCGGAATCCCCAAATGTTGACGTCGTCTTCAGAAGACTGCGTTGCAGTGCAGGACACAGATCCACCATGATAGTTCAAGGGTGATGCCAGAATAGCTTGGCGCCCATAGGCGCCAAGCTATTCTGGCATCACCCTTGAACTATCATGGTGGATCTTTATTTTGCTGTGGTGTGTCTGGGGTAGAATAAGTTGAGCCCAATGTTGAAGTCGTCTTGAGAAGACTGCGTTGCAGTGCAGGACACGGATCCACCATGATGGTTCAAGGGTGATGCCAGAATAGCTTGGCGCCCATAGGCACCAAGCTATTCTGGCATCACC
The DNA here is from genome assembly GCA_036245525.1 of Semisulcospira habei. Taxonomy (NCBI): domain Eukaryota; kingdom Metazoa; phylum Mollusca; class Gastropoda; family Semisulcospiridae; genus Semisulcospira; species Semisulcospira habei. The sequence goes on from BTPG01000006.1 coordinate 10,338,885, forward strand.
CTTGAACTATCATGGTGGATCTTTATTTTGCTGTGGTGTGTCTGGGGTAGAATAAGTTAAGCCCAAATGTTGAAGTCGTCTTCAGAAGACTGCGTTGCAGTGCAGGACACAGATCCACCACGATAGTTCAAGGGTGATGCTAGAATAGCTTGGTGCCCATAGGCGCCAAGCTATTCTGGCATCACCCTTGAACTATCGTGGTGGATCTTAAATTTTGCTGGTGTAGAATAAGTTAAGTGTTCGTTTCTTCGTCTGGGTCTTTTTCTATCTTTGATATTTTTCCACACTTTTTGACCCGCATCATAGTCATACTGAGGCTAAATAGCTTCAAATCTGTTCACTGCCATAATTCTATGCAAGCTACATTACAGTACTTACAGATGAGGACATAGACCAATGGCTTTAGTTCAAGGGTGGTGCCACAATAGCTTGGCGCCTAGAGGCACCAAGCTATTCTGGCACTAACCCTTGGACTATTTCAGTTACACTAGTTGCACACACTGGTGTATTCCGAATGATAAGGGTTAATATTCAAAATGCTCTGTTGCTGTTTGTCTGAAACTCCAGAGTACCCCAAAACGCACAAAAAAAGTCCTTTAATTTCCAGAATACATTATGTTGATTCTCACATCAATGCCATGATAAACTGTTTTGCTTCAAAAGGACAAAACGCAGCAATGTTTAAACGATTTCCTCTGTAAAAATCATAATCGAAAGGTTTCGGGCCAGTGTTTATTGAATTTTGCACCATACTATGTAAAGAATGTTAAAGCACACATACACATTTAAGTTGGGAAAAAAAAATTAATGTGAAAAAGAAGTATTCCATGAACTTGACCTTATTACAGACGCCTACTGTTGTGAAGACACCCATTTTGACTGTAATGCCAGTTTCATATGTGTGAGAGAGACACCCACCCACTTTATTGGCAGAAACCCATTTTTTCGGCATCTAGTGGCTCTGTTTCTAGAAAATGTCTATTTTATTTTAAGTTATAGAGCTTAGTTATAATGTGAGTTCTAAACATTCGCATCAATTCCAGAGCCCTAGAATAAATAGAAATATGGGAACCCATTTTCACATGAAATGCTAGGTAACCCACTCTGATGGTTGCGTCTCCCTGTGTGTGTGTGTGTGTGTGTGTGTGTGTGTGTGTGTGTGTGTGTGTGTGTGTGTGTGTGTGTGTGTGTGTGTGTGTGTGTGTGTGTGTGTGTGTGTGAAGCTAATGTGCAGTCTGTTTCCAAGGGACTGCACAAATTATTTTTATCAGAAGTGACTTCATTGTAACCAGAATTCTGTCCCTTGGACTGTTAAGTTCTGTCAAAGGCCTGTTACTACTAGTATACAGTAATAGACTTACGGTTCTTTGAATCACTCTAATGCAACAGTTGTTAACACATTCATTTGGCAGTCACCCGTGAGACAACAGAGCCGGAGGTGAATCGGTCATGGCAGTTAAAGGGTAATGCAGTAAGCTTATCTTGCACTGAATTATCATGGTCAATCCATCTCCTGCAACTGGTACATAGTCGTTAGGCAACACCTCCAATATGTGAGAAATGGGACCTTGTGGGTAAAAGAGTTAATTAGCACTTCATTTGAACAGAAGTGTACTTGCCGCGTAATTAGCATCTGATTTGAACAGAGGTGTACTTGCCGTGCACTTCTCATCTCATCTAACAGAAGTGTACTTGCCGTACTTAGCATCTCATTTCAACAGACATGTACTTCTGGTGTGCACCCGCAAACGAAAATGGCTGCCTCGCAAAATGCATAAGTGTGAGACAGCTGACCACATTTTTTTTCATGGAGTATAGCAAGTGTTTGATGAGTGAAAATGTGTGGTTTTGTGAGGAGGCAGCTTTGTGTTTGTGTACAATATGCTAGAAAAGAAGCTGCGAAAAAAGAAACAGAGCATACAGATTGAAACAACGACAAACCCGTACCCGTAACTATAAGCAAATGTTCCTCTGACCCACGGCCGCTCTTTTGGCCATCGTAGAACTGTGAATGGGTCACCTATGGCTCATTCACGCCAGCCCGTATACTTTTGTCTCTCTAAAAATTACTTATTTTTGTTAAACTTTTAAAAAGTAGATAAATAAATAAATAAATAAATAAATTGATTAATTGATTTAATCAGGGGTTCCGCCCCCCCCCCCCCAAAAAAAAAAAAAAAAAAAAAAAGATCCTCACAAAAAACAAGAAAAATAAAGAAAATCTTTAAAATGCCATAACAAAGTTCCTGTCTGGTCCCATTCCCTGCTCCCCCCCCCCCCCCCCCCCGGACCACCGCCTGTTGTCAACTCACCGCCCACAATGCCCACCCACCCCTCCGCCCCCCCCCCCCGTCTCCCCCCCCCCGCCCTACCCCCCCCCCCCCCCCGCCCACCCCCCTCCTCCCCCCCCTCCTCATCCCCCCCCCCCCCGCACCCCCCCCCTCCCGTTCTTTTCGTTTTTGCGGTATATGTCGGAAATGTTTTGAAATCTTCGTTCACTCTGCTCCAAAAGGATTTCATCCGCCCAAGAAACCTGGATTCGATGCGAGATCTGTGTGTGGTTCAATCAACCATGACCACTTTAGGCCGTACGATCAGGTCGGTGATATTCAAGGGACGTAATCTCATCTCCAAATACTAAGACTTAAATAAACGGGCTTGCGTCCCTTGGGTTCTTGAACGTCTGCAGCAGTGTATAAGCATTGTGTGTGAGATCACTAAGGCTAAACAAACGATAGGATGTACCAACTGCAGGTAACGGAGTGACTATGAAAATTCAAGGGTATTGCTTGATAAGCATGGCGCCGTCAGGCGCCAAGATAATCAGGCAATACCATTGAATTATCATCATCGTCGATTTAACTCCCGCTGTAGTGCGGCGGGCCTGAATGGGTTAAAGACGATCACAATACACAAACTGCGACAAGCAGTAAGTACTCAAAGGGTAAATGTATCTAATCCCACCGTCTGGAAATGATATCTCGGATGCCATCTCAGGGGGAGAAAACTGAAGTTATGGCAAGAGTTGTGCCTCTGACTCGGAGTGTCAAAAGAAAATGCTAAGAAGGTCAGTATTCTATATTTGTGGGGCACAACTCAGGGGCACAACTCTTCACATGACTGCCATAACTTCGGTTTTCTCCCCCCCCCCTGTGGTGCCATCGCAGATTCTTAGCACTACAAGCTTAGCTGACCGTATACTACTACAACTATCCCGATATAAATAAAGACAACAAAATGCATAGACATCTCAAGAGATCTGGCAATTGTTTTGGCCTATTGGGACCTCTAGGTCTTCTGCATTTGGTTTTTGTCTGTAGCGTGTTGTCCTTAATGGGTTTTACCCTTTTCATCCTGATACACCCATTGCTTGAAATAAATTAGACTATGACAGTTCAAGGGTGGTGCCAGCATAGCTTGGCGCCTGAGGCGCCAAGCTATGCTGGCACCACCCTTGAACTAAAATGGTTGATCTATCTCATAATCTGTAATGTAGCCTTTATAGGACAATAAGCAAATTAAAAAAATTAAACAACTTCAGGATGATATGGTTTAAATAAAGTCTATTTTTTATAATTTATTGCAGAGCAGAAATACTTTACATCATGGGGCACAGAGACATGCTATTAAGCAGTGTTGGAGGCAAGCAGTTAATTGTTTAGTTAGTTAATTAGTGATTAATTAGTTGCTTTGTTATTTTTTTCTTATTGCAGAGCAGGAATATTTTACGTCATGGGGCACAAGGACATGGTATTAAGCAGTGTTGGAGGTTAGCAGTTAATTGTTTAGTTAATTACTGATTTAGTTTGTTTGATATTTAGTTGTTAAGTTGTGCTGTTATTGAGTTATTGAGTTTTTAGATAATATTTATTAGTTGTATAGTTATTGTGTAATACATTTACTGAGGTATTTAGATATTTTAATATTTAGTTAGTTATAAGAATAAGAAGAATAAGAGTACTTTATTATCTCGAAAAGAGAAATTCGCTTGTGGTACATTTATCAGTAACAAATAGTACAAACAAGACATAAAAACATTATAGCATAATTATGAACATTTTCTCCCTGCACTTGCACAGCTACAAATTCCAAATGGATATAAAGTAAACACTACAAAATCTTTACACATAACTCTTACACATCTCACACAAACATCTTTTATGGACTGAACTGAGCGGCACTTATACATTCACACCCACCTCTACATATGCATACATAATACGCGTGTTTCAACCTAGTCCTAACCCTCACTACTTATTATACAAACATCTCAGTACATTATTACACATTATTACACAAGCTGCATAATTAAAGTCTACCATAGTAAAATAATTAGTGGGTAAACACTCAGTAACAACAATCCCAGTATGTCCATGTTCACCACCAAATGAAACGCAATATAATCACTTCTCTAAAATCAACAAACTCCATTCCTACTGATTGCACAGGTAAAGGGGGATAGGGGGAGGAGTTAGGTTTGGGTATGCGTGGATGTACCTACAGATTGCTTAGAGTGATGGATTTGGGGATGAAACTGTGCTGTAGTCTAAGTGTTCTAGCTTTGTGCGTGCGGAGTCTGCGGCCAGAGGGGAGGAGCTCATAGAGGTGGGCAAGGACATGGGATCTGTCTGAAGCTATCCGCCTACCCTTTCTCACCACACGCTGTTCATACAGGGACTCCACACTGTTTTGCTTACTGCCAGTCACTTTGCTGCAGATGTTTACCATTCGTGCCAGGGTGTTCTTGTTCTTCACACTCAGACCTCCATACCAGCACACAGAACCGAAAGTGATGACAGACTCAATAAAAGAGCAGTAAAAAGTTTGAAGGACAGAGGGGTTCACATTCAGCTTCCTGAGTTTCTGGAGGCAGTAGATGCGTGACTGACATTTCTTGTGTATGAGGGAGGTGTTTGCGTTAAAGGACAACTTATCATCTATGACTGTTCCAAGATACTTATACTCAGTCACACGCTCAACAGACACATCATCGATCATCAGAACAGGGACAGGGGCAGGGTTTCTTCGAAAGTCTATCAGTAGTTCCTTGGTCTTACTCACATTTAGGTCTAGAAAATTATCTTTACACCAAACACTAAAACGTTCTACTTCTGCAAAGTAAGTCGCATCATTATTATTATTTATGTAGCATTTAGTTATTTATTCTTTAGTTATTTAGATATTGTAGTTAATTAGTTACTTATTATATTTGTCATTGATTGACTGAATAATTGATTAATTAATGGACTGCTGTGTTGATTTATTAATGTATTTAATTGTTCGGTGGGGCGAATTCAAAGGAGCAACGCAGTGATAATACAACGAAACCACAGTGAGTATTACAACGGAATCAACGCATGCAGCATCGTACAGCTCTCTACACATTTTTGGGTAGGCAGTTACCCACCGCGTTCAGGAACATGAGAAGTGAGTGCCGGCGTCTTTAGTACTTTTGTGCTGAGCTGTGACTTTCCACCTTGAGGATTTATCCGTAAGGTCCCAAATCACAGACCAGCGCTCATTGATGTTAACTTTGTCAGTTTGCGACATTACGTCAGTTTTACCGGGTATTTGGAAATTCAGCAAACAAACAAACGAACACATGCAATGCGTCCTGCATCAATAGCTGCGAAGGTGTTATACAGCGTTGCCGCCGCAAAATCTACCTCAAATGAAATGGAATGGAGGGATGCTGGTTAGTTAGCGGCAGGGGGTCGTTTAATGTACACGGTTTTCTCAGGACGTGAAATTTAGAAATAGACTTAAGATGCGGGTTTTAAACTATTCCATGCTTTTGCACTGAAAAGGCCAGGCTAGTTTTATATATATCTAATCTTGTTCTTGGGAGATGGAGCGACCTGTTTCTCGTGTTTTGTCTATAAATATCTGAGAACAAAGTTCGCAAATGAAGTGGGGCTCTCTCGTGTAGAATCTTGTACAGAATACACACGGATTAAATTCGAATTGTTTGTTTAATGCCAGCAATTTAAGAGATTTGATTTTTTTCTTTGGGGGCGGGTCCAGGAAGTATGAGTTTAACACCTCGACGATACAGAGAATTTACTTTTTTCATATGAACTTCGCTGCAACCGTCCCAGACAGAGGAACTGTAATTACAGTGCGTTTTGATAATTATGTACGTGGAAAAAAAGTTTGCAACCGTCAGGATTAACTATACGGCTGAGCTTAGACAAAAGGAACAAGTTTTTGGACAGAGTTTTGCCTACGTTTTCAACATGAGGTTTCCAGTTTAACTGGTTGTCTACTGTTACACCCAGCACGCGATGCTTAGTTACTTGTTCTATAGGTTGGCCATCTAAGGTAAGTGTTAAAGTTGGTAGTCTGCGCTGGTGTTTCTGTCGTGTTGTAACCAACATGCTCTTTGTCTTTGGAATGCTAATTATCATGTGATTTGTAATGCACCAGTCAACTACTTCGTCCAGGCTCTGCTGGAGTACCTCATTGATGTTAGCTAGCTCCTCGTTAGATGTGTGTACGGTTGTGTCGTCAGCGAACAAATCACAGTTAGCCTCTGGATGAGATATGTACAGCGGCAGATCATTAATAAATAATAGAAAAAATAAAGGCCCTAGAATAAATCCCTGTGGAAAACCACAAGTCACTACACCGTCAGATAAAAGATTGCCATTTAGGAGTACTTTCTGTGTTTTGTTTTTAAGATATGAAGACAAGAGGGAAATAATGTGATAAAGATGTAGTTTTTTCAGGAGGATGGAATGATTGACTAGATCGAATGCCTTTATAAGGTCAAGAAAGTTTGCGCCTGACACTTTATTGTCATTAATGGCAGACAACCACTTATCAATAATGTGATTTAGAGTAGTCTGGCAGGAATGTAAAGGTCGAAAACCGGATTGTGCAACACTAATCAGATGATTTTGTTTAAGGAAATTTAGGAGATAAGTATGTATATGTCTTTCAAGTGGTTTCGAAATTGATGATATAGGTCTGTACTAAGTTAAATCGATGAAGTCTTTGTTTTTGGGAAGAGGAATTACCTTAGCTTTTTTTAATTCGTTAGGAAATACATTATGCTGAATGGCTAGATTGTAGATGAATGTCAGTGACTCAATGATGAATGGCAAAGATAATTTTAAAAACTGTTTACTGATGCCGTCTGGTCCGCAAGATGATTTGTTTTTTAAACTAGAAAAAGATTTACCAACATCCAGAACACACATAAGAGGCACAAAAATGTGTGACCCGCTCTCTGCTGACTATAGTGACGCAGTTGATCCGAGCATGTGTAGTTGTCAGGGTCATTGGTATTGGTCTGTGCCAGAGTTTTAGCAACAGTTAGGAAATAAGCGTTAAACGCATCCGCAGTGAGATCGGGTGGAATATTAGGCGAGCGTTTACTGTGAGCTTTGGTGAAATTGTTTATCACTTGCCAGACTGAGCGGATGTCCTTTCCGCCGGCAATGACACGTTCAACATTTTGTCTTAGGGCGTTTTGAAATAAGGATTTGACTTGGTTTCTCTGCTTTTTGTACTCATTAAATTTCTTAGCTTTTTTTAACATGTCTCTAACTGCCATCGCTTGTTTGATTTCATCCGAGAGCCATTCTGGCATAATAGGATGTTTGACACGTTTGGTAAGCTTAGGGGCGTGTCTATCCAGAACAGCAAGAAACAGCTCATACCAGCGGGCCAGGGCCTCATTAGGGTCATTGAAATTATAAACGTCACCGAATGACACTTGAGACAGGTCATGTAAAAACGCAGCTTGATCGAATTTTTTAAAGGATCTATGAATCATAGTAGTGTGTCCTTTAGCTGGTTGTTTCGGTAATCGAGCAGGTAATGAAAAGCAAACTGGAAAATGATCACTAATGGAAATATTAGGTACATTAATATTTTGTACAACATTGACATTTGTGGTGTATATATGGTCTATCAGTGTAGAAGATGACGAAGTCACTCCTGTTGGTGACTGGACAAGCTGTTTCAAACCTAGAAAATTTAACAAGGATCTCCATGAAAAAGAGAGAGAGAGAGAGAGAGAGAGAGAGAGAGAGAGAGAGAGAGAGAGAGAGAGAGAGAGAGAGAGAGAGAGAGAGAGAGAGAGAGAGAGAGAGAGAGTTTATTTATGTCAAGTGTATGTTAATCCATGTAATCCATCAATACATGACATGATTAGTGTGACTGTTTTGCTGACATCTCCTTGGATTCCGTGGACATGTTCTTGCCTGTTATCTTGCACCCTGTGAATTGTTCATTGAATGCGTTCAATAATTTCAGTTAACCCCCTCACTGCCCGAGAAAAAGGTGACCACGATTTAACTGCAAGAGACATAGATCCTCATGAGCCACTCGCGACTGCGGGGGGGCTCATGAGGATCTATGCCTCTTGGCGAAACAAATTTGTGACAATTGTGGCTTTTAGTCGTTCAGTTGAAAAATATTTCAAGTCCGTTGGCATGGAGGGGTTAATCTGGAATAGATGTTAGGGATTTGCTTGTGTATGTTTGAGCATGTATGATATCTGACGATAATGACGGCTCATTTCAATATTGTATTGTTTACGCAGTATGATAAACACATATGAAAATCATATGGTCAAGCCTTTGTGTTAGCGGAGAGCACAGATCTTCGTGAACCCATGCATCAGCAGGGGCTTATGAGGATCTATGACTCCTGCTGACCGATATTTGTGACAGCTCTCCCTAGAATGGAATGGAAGGGGAGGGGTTGCGCATTTAGCGGTAGGGGGTCGGGTTTTACGTACTGGATTCATTACACACTGTACCCGTGAAATGTCTACTTTTCCTCAAATAAATAAGTTACGCATGCTTGCGTGACATTATGGCAGTGTCCGTAGAGGCCTTGGTCCCAAAACGTGACACAAAATTAAGCCCTGCGTTTAGAGAGAACAAAAACCCAATTGAAAACTACCCATCCGCAAGAGGCATAGATCCTCATGGGCCCCCGCAGTTGCGGGTGCTCATGAGGATCTATGCCTCTTGCTGAATCTACTTTGCATCCACGTTCCTTGGACGAGCTGAGATCTTTGAATTCACTGTGATCTGATAAACACTGTTTGTGTCCGCTTGCATTGGCATTTGAGTGGTAAAAATATGAAAATGATTGATAAATGGATTACACCCTTCGTTCTACATGCTTTCTTGTTCAATAGTGCGCAGCGTTACTTTTGTGAAGTTTTAAACTTTTTGGCGAGTGTTTTGTTGTTTAACTCATTCTACCCCAGACACACCACAGCAAGATAAGGATCGACCATGATAGTTCAAGGGTGATGCCAGAATAGCTTGGCGCCTATGGGCGCCAAGCTATTCTGGCATCACCCTTGAACTATCATGGTCGATCTGTGTCCTGCACTAGAGTGCAGTCTTCAGAGGACAACTGCAACATTTGGGGATTTCGGTGTTGGGGTAGAATGAGTTAAGGCAAGCCGGGGACGCGGGGGGGGGGGGGGGGGGGGGGGGGGGGGAGCACTCCGTGACTCTTCTCATTGTGCTCAATTTCTATAACCACGCTAACGCATTTAACAGGATGCAGTCCATGCTTTCAACGTGGGCGTTTCGCAATATTTGTGTGTGTGCCAAGTTTCCGTTATCATATAAAAGACAGGAGTGAGGTGGATGGGGTGGTAGGATGGAGGTGGGGTTGGAAGGGTTGGGGTGGGTGGTTCGTTGGTGAGATGGAGAGGGCAGGGGATTTACCAAAAAGGGTGGGGGTAGGGAGGGGTGGGTGGGGGTGGGGGTGTGGAGGGGTGTAGTTAGTTTGAGTGTGGCATTAAAGAAAAAAACGACGTCTTTCCGAGATTATTGCACTAATTGTAGATGTTTCCCTTTAGTTCAAAATGACACACGCATTGCGTCTCTGTAAATATTCGCTTGCGGATCTGTGATTTTGGACCTTACAGCCTTGAGGCGAAAGTCCAAAATAACAGATCAGCATGTGACTGCACGTTTCTTTATGGCAGACCCTGTTGGCTGCCATCTTCTGAACCATTTTGTGAGCGCGTGATTGTTTCCTTGGGTGTACCTCGTTGCTATTGGTTTTAACCCGTTCACTGACAAGAAATACTGAGAGAACACCACACAACTGCAAGAGGCATAGATCCTCATGAGCCCTCGCCTTGCGAGGGCTCATGAGGATCTGTGCCTCTTGCTGAAACCACTTTGTATCCATGTTCCTTTGACGGCTGGGGCTCTTTGACGTTGGAATTTCAATGATTACAAAACACCACCAGCGCGGACATACAATGAATGTATTGGTAATGGTTATTGTAGGTTGTTATTGTAAGTCTGTGGGGTTATTACCTTTGAGCATGTTGCAGTCGGTTCAGTTTTGACAAGCTTGTAGGAACTTGCCTCTTTGAGTGGCAGCGGTTGTCAATGTAATTAAAATGCCAAGTCTCTCTTTGGCATCACAGGTGCACATTTCTTTGTGACAGAACTAAGGCAGCGGGCCCCGTACTGTCGCTATTTGTCGGTATACCCCAGTTTTGTAGCCACTAATCGTTTGCTTTTATCCTCTCATGCAGTGGGCAAGTGTTGGTACGCTGTTTTTGTTGGACTCGGTACGGTAGGTTAATTGAGTCTAGATGGTTTAGGATAGCTCAAAATGATTATCTGTGAAGACAAATGCCATCAAAGAAACAAGCACGCGTTGAAAGGCCACTTAGGACACAATTATCAAATTTAACATTGGCTAACGAAGGCTAGTAAAGCCGATATACAATGTTCTCCCCAATAATAACCTGTCTATGTGGTCTGCTTCATGATTCTGGACCTTATAGCATCACGACGATAGCTCTGGACTCACAGACCAGACTGCAATTTTTGTTCATATTTGTGTCGTGACATGAATGGGTGCTGCTTTTGAAAGCCGTTCATTATTTTCTAGAGTCTCCTAGGCATTGATGTGGCTCTGTATTGATCCAGTGTTTGTCCAATTGGGACATCTAATTTTTTCCGTATTTTACCTTCATTGCAAGTATAGTGATTAGCTAAAGAAATGTGACATTTCGGAACCATGGAAAACCAAAATACTTACGAGCAAAATAAATTCGACATTTTCGGAACCACTGGAAACACTAAAGTGTTTCCGTTGGTTAAAAAAATGTAGCTTTTTTTTTTTTTTTTTTTTTTTTTTTGGGGGGGGGGGGGGGGGGGGTGCAGGCTCGTGTTTCTGGTGGTTCCAAAAATGTCGCATTTCATTTGCTCGTCAGCGTATAACTGTATAATCAAGATAAAAAACTGAAACGAAATATTGACTAATATGACATAAAAAAAAAACTAACAAACAAGCCAACAAACATCACAAACAAGCAAACATACAAACAAACCAAACAAACAGAGAAGAACCCAAAGGAGAAAGAAACACCCTTAGAAAGGGACAGTTACAACACAATTTATTAATTTATTAATATTTCGGGTAAATACACTTTTTCAAAATAGACAAACAAACAAATGTAGAAATCAGTCGCTACTTATCTTCATTATCGCAGAAGGAATATGCCGACTCTTTGCCACGTTCTTTCTGCGATAATGAAGATAAGTAGCGACTGATCTCTATATTTGTTTGCTTGTCTATTTTGAAATATTAATACATGTACATTGTGTTGTAACTGTCTTTTCTAAGCGTGTTTCTTTCTCCGTTAGGTTCTTCCCTGCATTTTACACGCTTGGCAGTCACTTTTTTTCGTCTGGATTAAATAAACAAACAAATAAACAACACAAATAACGAACGAAAATCCGATCGAACGAACGAACAAGCGAACGAGCGAACGAACAAACGAACAAATAAAACATCAAACCAAACCATACAAATACCAAAGAGACACCATTCAATACCTTACCCATTGCGCAAAGGCCATCGGCTGTGCGCGGTCCAACGGCGACCGACGTCGGCCCGATGGCCTTACCGTCAGCTGTATTAGCCGATGTTGAGAGAGAGAGAGAGAGAGAGAGAGAGAGAGAGAGAGAGAGAGAGAGAGAGAGAGAGAGAGAGAGAGAGAGAGAGAGAGAGAGAGAGAGAGAGAGAGAGCGCACTATTGATCACAATTAAACAAGACACATGATTCGTCCATCGAGCTGTGACGTGACCAGTATTCCATTCCACACGGGCGTTGAGCAAGGAATCACCTGATAGCTCCGACACCTTAACCCCCTTCAACAATCTCGCTGTCAGGGCTGATTAAACACAGTCCTTAACTCAGTCAGCCCGACGCACGTATTTCCCCAAGTTTGGAAGCGTCATCTAAAGACTATGCACCTGTTGCGGGAGATGGATCGACCATGATAATTCAAGAGTAGTGCCAAATTAGCTTGGCGCCGACAGACGCCAAGCTAATCTGGCACTACCCTTGAATTATCATGGCCGACCCATCTCCTGCTGTAGTGCGTCAGGGCTGATTGGGTTAAACAATACATAACCTAATCCCTACCCTGCCACTGGACACATAATGTTCCTGAAATCTTCTGTTCATCAATGACCAACGCCACAACCTTCCGAGGAACATTGGCTACGCCTTGGTCTCAGCAAGAGTCATAGATCCTCATGAGCCCACGCAATAGCGGGGGCTTCTTGCAGTAGAGCAACAGCATCTAAAACTGATTTTGAATGGATCTAGGTCGTTCCTAAAAATAAAAATAAAAAGATGTTGTCATCCCAGAACATCACATGGAGTCTGCAGCATGCAGCAGGTAACGCCGGCTTCAATCGATTATCTGTCAAGCGCCAATGTTATTACACCATGTTCCGCGTGAAAGTGATGATCTTTGAGAAATCGATCACCTCCATAACGCGGGTAGTGGGTGATGGCACACATGGATGCTTGATGCCAAATAGCGCTTCTATTTGGAAATATCAGAGCTAATTTCGGAACGATCGTCAGATGCCTATACCGCGATGATTCATGTTTTGGCGACAGTTGTAGAAAACCAGGCCGTTGCTATGCCCACTGCGTCCGTGGAGACATTTGGTTTATGGGCCCGTTACGCTGACTGCCTTCTTGTATTACATCTGGGGCAGACTGTCGGACGTCCTGATATGCACCCAGTTAGAGAAAGAACTGAAAAACGGGTACTGGCTATGTATGGTGAACTTTGTTCAATATTATGGTGAAGGATGACATCCAGACCAGAAATTAGAGATTAGTTTTTGGTTGTGTCATACCTCGCGCCATTTCTTTCTCTACGTGATAAATTGTGACGAAATAGCTGCGCGTGTGATTTGATTAGTTTTTAAAATACAAGTTTCATCGATTATCAATTATCCCCACTTCATCACCCTACCCTCGGCTCTTTTTATATATTATATATATTATATTATAATCTTGTTATTAGTATTAATTTATCTATCTAGACATTGATACTCAATAAATAAATAAATAATTCATTTATTCGTTAATTCTTTAATTCATTCATTCATTCATTCATAATTTGTCCTTTTAATGAACCATATTTTATTGCTAGTGCACAGAAGGAAAAAATTCAAGCATCACAGATCAAGGAATTGCGGGGACTTAAGAGGATCTATACATCTTGCTATGGAACATTGACATCCAGTATTGTTAGCGTTCTAACTTTTGGACAGACGTGCTGGGGTAGAAATTTATGTCAAAGAGATCAAGATCGTCTTAACAAAGTAATCCGGAAAGGGGGCGGGGTGATTGGTAGAGCACAGGATACTTTGGACGCACTGTAAAACAGACGGATTACGAACAAACTGGCTGATATTCTTAATGACAAAACACATCCACTTGGAAATGAATTTGACAGCAGACGTATCGAACGGTGGCAGATTTCGAGTACCCAAAAGTCGTACATCACGTTATGCCAACTCTTTTGTCCCTCAGGCTGTTACCCTCTTCAACGGTAATATCAGTAGATAGTGTCTGTCACCATTCTTTAGTTCTTTAGTTCTAGCCTTTTCAGTAGTTCACTGCAACATTGCTGACACCAGAAGCACAGGGGGGAATCCACCATAAGTGTTTCTGATGCCAAGAGTGTTACACAGGTAACAATACGTGTTGATGGTTTGTACTTGGTTATCCAATTTAGCCCCAACGCCCTACAGCAGGAGATGGATTGATTATGATAATTCAAGGGTAGTGCCAGATGAGTTTGGCGCCTGAGGGCGCCAAGCTCATCTGGCACTACCCTTTAATTATCTTGGTCATTCTATCTCCAGCAACTGGTATTTACAAATGTGAAATGCAGTTGTGGTGTTAAATGGTTACGGTGCAGGCGGCATCAAAGGTTTGCTCAGGTCGTGCCTGCACAGCAAGTGGATAAACCCAAATGTAGGGCCGGGATTAAAGTGTGCAAACGATATCCTGCTGTACGAGGTTCGTAAAGGCGTTTGAAGCGGTAAACGATGTCAGCTTACATAAACTATACTAAAAAAAGCAAGCACCATAATGTGGTCCCTATCGGTAAAGTTATATGATATTACCGGTATAAGATGGGATGATGGGATGAACCATAACCCAGAAAGTCTCTTCAATATGAGAACCAAAACACACAAAGTCCCTTTTATATGCGGTACTTTATTCTGATATTTAAATATCTTCTGTTGAAAAAGCCTCGCAAATTTGCCAATGCGTCATTGAGCTCAATAAGGGGCACAGTGCCTGCGCGTCACTGGACTGAAACAAGTCATTTGTCATGACATAATTTTATTTTATAAATTTTATAAATTAGGTGATATGAGTTTTACTTCGCCTTCTGGACTTCCCAAAAAAAAATATTGTTGACAAAACTAGATTTTAACATTACAATTTTAGTCTTGCTATAATTTGTGTGAAGTGATGTTGACTTTACCTAGATACATGATATTCTACTGTACACGTACATGATCTTCTGACAGTGCGTCGATGTGTGTGTGTGTGTGTGTGTGTGTGTGTGTGTGTGTGTGTGTGTGTGTGTGTGTGTGTGTGTGTGTGTGTGTGTGTGTGTGTGTGTATTTGTTGATTGATTGATTGTACATTGATAAAAACCCCGACAGCAACAAGACTTTCTCAGGACGTGCCGGCACTGCTTGTAAAAAACAACTAAACTGAATATTAAATGTATGTCGCCAGCCGGTCCAATACGCTAAATAAAGCTAAGACCATTGAGCAACACACATCCAATATCAAGAGCTACAGGCAGCGCGGACAGTAGGGAGAGTTTAAACGGCAAATACAGGTGAATGGACCAAGGGTAGACCCGGGTGGGAGTGTGTGTGTGTGTTTGTGTGTGTGTGTGTGTGTGTGTGTGTGTGTGTGTGTGTGTGTGTGTGTGTGTGTGTGTGTGTGTGTGTGATATTATATTGATAGATCTTTCGTTCTGTCCTTTCGGCTCACGCCTAGTCACAACACAGCCGTCATTGCGTCTTTGCAAAGGTCTTGACGTAATTTACTTTACAACTAACTAACTAACTAACAAAACTAACTAACTAACTAACTAACTAACTAACTAACTGACCAATTATCCACAGTCGACTTTGCTATAAGCAAGGTCGTATACAACAAACACTGTTATATAACAAGACTGTTTCAGAGGATCTATCGGCATTTCTTTTTTTAGTAAGTTTATTGCGCACATGACATTTGCATACATAATAAAAAATAAGAACATTTGGGTCCACAGGCGATTTGTTATACCCGAATCTTACTGTAACTAACTAACTTAATAACTAACTAACTGACTGACTGACTGACTGACTGAATGATTAGCTAAAGCTGACCAAGAGTGTTTTAGGACTACAGAGACAGATTACCGCACGCGCAGCTGATTTGGCACTCCCATTTTACTGTCATGGTCGGCCTGCCTTCCTCAAGCGATGCCCAGTCGTCAGAGGATGCCTCACGATTCATCGCACCGTTCACTGCCGAGAAAATGTGAACACCACCCAACTGCAAGAGGTATAGATCCTCATGAGCCCCCGCGAATGCGTGGGCTCATGAGGATCTATACCCTTGCTGAATCTACCCTGTGTCTATGCCCCTTTGACGTCTAGTGCTCTTTTACGGTGACTTAACAAAGAATGCAGAAACACAGCCTGCGTCCACTGGGAGGGAAAGGTTTAAAACTGCCAACGCATGCGTCCGCAAAACACCACAACGAGAGATGGTCACTGCAGTTGAAGAGTAGTGCCAGAATAGCTTGGCGCCTATAAAGGCGCCAAGCTATTCTGGTACTACTCTTCAACAACTCTTCTGAGAAGAACCCCCATCGGAGAAAGAAACAAACACGCTTAGAAAAGACAGTTACAACACAACGCCTTCATTGATCGACCTCACTGGCAGTCTGCGGCAGCTGTTTGGAGGTGTGAGGGAGATTAACTCATTCAGCCCGAAGCTAGCATTTCCCAATTTTAAAGGCGTCATCTAACGGCTATGCACCAGTTGCTGGAGATGTATCGACATTGATATTTCAATGGTAGTGCCAGATTTGCTTGGCCCCGACAGGTGCCAAGCTAATCTGGAACTACACCTGAATTATTATGAGCGAAACATCTCTTGCTTTGTAGGGCGTCGTGGCTGAATGAATTCACATAACATCTTTGTGACATCGCATTTTGCTGTCAGCAAATCCCCACCCCCCCACCCCACAAAACCCACAAAAACAACAACAAACAAACAACCCCCCTAAAATAAAAAAAATGTCAACGAGTCGGGGGTTCTTTTTCCGGGTACTCCGGTTCTTCCCTCCCCCCCCCCCCCCCCCACGCTTTGGTACCGGTTTTAGGCCACTTTACAAATTTCAAATACAAGCGATCAGAAATCTCTGTAACTTCAGTAGCTGAACTGGCCCTTCGTCTGTCTAGTACTGTGCGTGTCTTAAATGGCGTAAAGCCGTGTCTGTTACGTGAGTGTGCGTGTTGGGTTTCTGTTCGCGGCGCTTTGAGTCGATTCGCCCAAAAATTGAGAAAAGGCGCCTATATAATAACGGTATTATTATTATTATTATTATTATTATTATTATTATTATTATTATTATTATTATTATTATTATTATTATTTTTATTATAACAAACAAACAAACAAACAAACAAAACATTTTTAAAAAGCAAGCGCTATTTTATATGATTAATTCAGCTAAATATGTCTGTCCCGTGGACGTTTCCCACGGACCATGACACTGACCATTCCAAGTCCTGTAGCGACGGGCGAGGGGCGAAACGGCAGGTGAAAGATGTCACTGGAAGCCGCAGTCTCAAACCTGCATGCAGGCGGTTCAGGATATTGGTCACCTGAAGTTGACCTGGGGATGACAACATCACTCGGCACACCCTGAACGACCAAGCAGCCTTCTCTAGGGACAGCACTGCTTGCTCCACACGGAGAGGGGCCTAGAAAAGGTGGCCTAACCAAAGCTCGTCCCCTCGCAACCCCAGTTGGCTAGCCGCGGTCAACGGGCATCTTCTCCTGCGGTCAAAAAACAAGAAAGAATAACGGATCCACTCTCATGACGACCACGACTGGACTCAACGTAGCATGCTGGAACATCCGAACCATGCTCGACAAAGCAGACAGCGGACGCCCTGAACGTCGCTCCGCCCTCATTGCCCATAAATTGCAGAGGTTAAACATCGACATCGCCGCGCTCAGTGAAGTACGTTTTCCGGACGAAGGCAGCCTCCAAGAACTTGGCGCTGGGTACACCCTCTACTGGTCAGGCAGGCCTGAATAAAAAAGACGGCTCTCAGGCGTGGGTTTCATGGTCAAGACCTCCATTGCGACTAAGCTGGAAAACCTACCAACGGGTCACTCAGACCGCATCATGTCCATGCGCCTCCCAATGATGAGACACCAGCAACACGTCACCCTTCTCAGTGTGTACTCCCCAACCCTCCTGGCAGAGCCTTCGGAAAAGGACAAGTTTTACACTGACCTGCGCAGCCTCATACAGAGCACCCCTGCAGACGACAAAGTCATCATCCTTGGCGACTTCAACGCCAGAGTGGGCCAGGACTCTGAAGCCTGGAAAGGAGTCCTCGGCAAGCATGGTGTCGGGAACTGCAATGACAATGGCCGCCTACTGTTGGAGTTCTGTGCAGAGCAGCAACTGGTCATCCTTCACCAACACTACTTTTCAGCAAAAGGACAGTCGAAAGACCACCTGGATGCATCCTCGCTCCAAACACTGGCACCTTATCGACTATGTCCTAGTGCGTCAGATGTACCGCAGTGACGTCCTCCTCACCAGAGTGATGCCCAGCGCAGAGTGCCACACTGACCACCGTCTTGTCCGCTGCAAACTCAGGCTCCACGTCAAGCCAAAACCCAAGAAATAGGGGCCCCACCAAGAAAAAGCCTGATGTTGCCAGCCTTCAGCTTGACGACGTGAAAGCTGCCTTCAGACAGATTTACAGCGCAGGCTCAAAGACACAGCGGACCCAGCAGGCTCCTTCCCTGAAACACTTTGGGAACAACTGAAAACTGCTATTGCAAAATCCTCTGCAGAAGTCATGGGTTTCGCTAGAAAGAAGAACAAAGACTGGTTTGACGAGAACGATGTAGAGATCCAGGAACACCTAGCAAAACAAAGAGCCGCCCATCAGGCCCACATAGCCCAGCCTTCCTGCCCTGTGAAGAAGTCTGCCTTCCGCCTCGTCTGCAGCAGTCTCCAGCGCAAGCTCAGAGATCTCCAGAATGAGTGGTGGACCAGACTTGCACAGAGGACCCAGCTTTGCGCTGACAATGGTGACTACAGGGGCTTCTACGAAGCACTGAAAGCAGTGTATGGCCCCAGACACCTGGTACAAAGTCCACTGCGAAGCGCGAATGGCCAGGCACTCCTCACAGATAATACCTCCATCTTGAACCGCTGGTCGGAGTACTTTCAGAGCCTCTTCAGCGCTGAGCTCACTGTTCAAGAAGTAGTCGTCCTACAAATCCCACAACTCCCAGTAAAGGTTGAATTGGACGAACCGCCAACCGCTGAAGAGACCCTCACAGCCATCCACCAGCTCAAGAGTGGCAAAGCAGCAGACATTGATGGAATACCATCTGAGATCTGGAAACATGGAGGCCCAGCACTGCACAACAAGCTCCATGACCTCTTTCTCTGCTGCTGAGAGGAAGGAACACTACCAAAGGATCTCCGTGATGCTGTCGTTATCACCCTGTACAAGAACAAAGGCGAGAAGTCAGACTGTTCCAACTATCGGGGAATTACCCTGCTGTCCATTGCTGGTAAAAACCTTGCAAGGCTGCTCCTGAATCGGCTGGTACCTGCTATCGCTGAAGACCACCTCCCAGAGGGCCAGTGTGGCTTCAGAGCAAACAGGAGCACCACCGATATGGTCTTTGTGCTGAGACAGCTTCAGGATAAGTGCCGCGAGCAGAACAAAGGGCTGTACGTAACGTTTGTTGACCTAACAAAAGCGTTCGACACTGTGAGCACGCAAGGCATGTGGCAGATCCTGGAGCGACTTGGTTGTCCCCCAAAGTTCCTCAGCATGATTGTCCAGCTACACGAGGACCAGCAAGGCCAGGTCAGACTCAACAATGTTCTCTCAGAACCATTCCCTATTTTAAACTGCGTAAAGCAGGGCTGCGTGCTGGCACCGACCCTCTTCACCATCTTTTTTAGCATGATGTTGAAGCAGGCCACAGTAGACCTCGATGATGACGATGCAGTGTACATCAGGTATCGTCTCGATGGCAGCCTGTTCAACCTCAGACGACTGCAGGCCCACACGAAAACCCTAGACCAACTGATTCGTGAGCTGCTTTTTGCTGATGACGCTGCCCTCGTTGCACACACAGAGAGAGCCCTGCAGCGCATCACGTCCTGCTTCGCAGACGCTGTCCAGCTCTTTGGACTCGAGGTCAGTCTGAAAAAGACAGAGGTCCTCCATCAGCCGGCACCCAAGACAGTGTATCGCCCTCCTCACATCACCATTAGCGAGTCTGAAATAAAGTCAGTGCACCAGTTTACTTACCTTGGTTGCATTATCACGTCGGACGCCAAGCTGGACAGGGAGCTTGACAGCAGGCTGGCAAAAGCGAACAGCGCTTTCGGGCGACTTTTCAAGCGGGTGTGGCACAATAAACAGCTGAAAACAGGCACCAAGATCAGCGTGTACAGAGCTGTGGTCCTCACCGCCCTGCTCTATGGTTCCGAGTCCTGGGCCCTCTACCGCAGCCAACTACGACTCCTCGAACGTTTCCACCAGCGCTGCCTGCGTACCATCCTGGGCATTCACTGGAGTGACTATGTCACCAACGTCGAGTTCCTTGAACAGGCTGAAACTGTGAGCATCGAAGCTTTGCTGCTGCGGACACAGTTCCGCTGGGCGGGGCATGTCTCCAGGATGGAGGATCATCGCCTACCAAAGATCACCCTGTTCGGCGAGCTTGCTACTGGACACCGTGACAGAGGGGCACCAAAGAAGAGATACAAAGACTGTCGCTTGCTGTGGACCGTGACACCTGCCGCTGCACCATTTACAAGGCAGCTGTCTCCTTTGAGGACTCTCGCAGAGCTAGCCTTAAGGACAAGCGGCTCAGGAGAAAAAACAGAGATGACGCAACTCAGAACCCTTGCCATACCTTCCCCTGCAGCCACTGCGGTCGAACCTGCCTGTCCCGGATTGGCCTCCGCAGTCACGAACAAGCTTGCAGACGTCGTGGGCAACTCCTATACAATCTTCGTTCGCGAAGTCAAGCCAAGTAATGTCTGTCCCACGAATTTTAGTCTTTGCCGTTTAAAGAAACTAAAAGTTAGCAAAACTACCTGAAATTGTAGCTTAAAGACAACACATTTTTTTGACGATGTACATCATTTTCTACTTCACACTAGCGAGGCATCAGCGCCGTGGTTTGTTAAATGTGCACAGAACTATACTAATATAGGTTTGTTCAAATCCTGAGAGCTGACATAAGCTAGTTTGATGTTTCCTAATAATAATAATAATAAATAATTACGGTATTTATAATGCGCTTATCTTATAATAATTATACAGTCACAAACCAGATAGGTGAGGCTAGCGCTGGCAGAATTGTATGCAAACCAAGGGGAATCACAGCGCTGGACAGACAAACAGTTAGATCCCCTGCCCCCGCCTATCAGGCACCCAATCGCCAGCCCACAGAGAAATACGCAGGTATAGAACAAGACGATCATTTCCATCCTCAAAAAGAATGGATCAGGTCTCTTATATAACCCATGTCTTTCTCCGGAACTTAGGAAGTAGGCAGGAGAAACATACATACACAAACATGAAGGTGCGCTACTATATGTGGTCGGGTAAATACCCTGATTTCCCACAGTAGATGCACAGAACATTACACAACAATGTAACGATACCATATTTTACCTCGAGTTATAGATACTCAGTCTGATAGGCGGGGGCAGGGGATCTAACTGTTTGTCTGTCCAGCGTTGTGATTCCCCTTGGTTTGCATACAATTCTGCCAGCGCTAGCCTCACCTATCTGGTTTGTGACTGAGTATCTATAACTCGAGGCAAAAATTTGTATCGTTACATGGTTGTGTAATGTTCTGTGCATCTACTGTGGGAAATCAGGGTATTTACCCGACCACATATTATAGTAGCGCACCTTCATGTTTGTGTATGTATGTTTCTCCTGCCTACTTCCTAAGTTCCGGAGAAAGACATGGGTTATATAAGAGACCTGATCCATTCTTTTTGAGGATGGAAATGATCGTCTTGTTCTATACCTGCGTATTTTTCTGTGGGCTGGCGATTGGGTGCCTGATAGGCGGGGGCAGGGATCTAACTGTTTGTCTGTCCAGCGCTGTAATTCCCCTTGGTTTGCAT
The DNA here is from genome assembly GCA_036245525.1 of Semisulcospira habei. Taxonomy (NCBI): domain Eukaryota; kingdom Metazoa; phylum Mollusca; class Gastropoda; family Semisulcospiridae; genus Semisulcospira; species Semisulcospira habei. The sequence goes on from BTPG01000006.1 coordinate 10,360,652, forward strand.
ACAATTCTGCCAGCGCTAGCCTCACCTATCTGGTTTGTGACTGAGTATCTATAACTCGAGGCAAAAATTTGTATCGTTACATTGTTGTGTAATGTTCTGTGCATCTACTGTGGGAAATCAGGGTATTTACCCGACCACATATAGTAACGCACCTTCATGTTTGTGTATGTATGTTTCTCCTGCCTACTTCCTAAGTTCCGGAGAAAGGCATGGGTTATATAAGAGACCTGATCCATTCTTTTTGAGGATGGAAATGATCGTCTTGTTCTATACCTGCGTATTTCTCTGTGGGCTGGCGATTGGGTGCCTGATAGTGACGTAGGATTTTGGTTTGAAGAGTTACGTCACTGTGAATCGTTTGGAAGACAGTCAGACATGAGAGATTTTTGCTCTCGAGTTAAAAGTTAGTTTTTGTGAGGAATTGAGGCGGTGTGGTGTGCCTCGTGTTATCTGTCGAAGGATTGAATGTTAGTGAAGCTAGATGCTCAATGTTGGTTGTGTAAACACAGTAAGTAGTTGTGTATAACTACGCATGTAACCGGCTAATAATAACGGTGACTTTGTCAACGGCCATCAGTCGTGGGCGCTGGGACAAGCACGAGATAGTCGAAGACTGAGTAAACTTTTCACGCATCTCTGGGTATGTATTTGTTTATTATATAGCTGATTCGCGTTTGTTAAGTAGTAGATTCGGAAAGTGTATTAGTTGTTCGGCTCTAGATCGGAACTGTGTGACATTCGGCGCGCATCGGTGAGTTTGCGGTGTCGTCTGGCGATCGGCGCGCGGTGATGAATCGAATGATCGTTTCGTTGAGACTGTTGATTTTGAAATGAATGATTCGGATCGTGGTGAGAGGTTATGTGTTGTGCGGAGATAGGTCGTATTCGTGTGTGTGCATGGTGTTTCGAATTGACCGTTATTACGATATTTATTCGATGTCGGAAACGATCGGGAATCGGCGACAACGTCCGGAAGCCGTTAGCGGTCGTCATCGCTACAGTGTCGTCATTCCGGCGGAAGTATCTTTTAAGCAATGGCGGATGTCTTATGGAGAGATACGTTTTATATGTCGTATAGATGCCCCTTATCACCAGCTGAGAAGTTGGATTTGTGTATGCTTCATGTGGAAATGTAATCAATCAACGTGATGTACGAGATAGTCGAGTTGATCCTGGCGGTGTGCGTGTGGAGCTTCGACGTGCCATCGCGAGAGACAGTGCGATTATTCGACCAGTGGTGTGACTGAATCAACGAGCAGCGACGCTACATTCATCTTTATTCCAACAAGCAGCGACGCTACATTCATCTTTATTCACGGTCGGAGTAATCAAACTGTTTGATCGTTCGAGGATCTAAGCATTAATTAGTGTCAGTTATTTTCGACAGACATTGAGATGTGACATCGTAGTGGAACAATAAGTGTAGGATGTGTGGTTAGTGCTGTGAACATTGTGCGAATGGTTAAGGGTGTGCGTATTTTACAGGTGCATGTATGAATTGAGCGAATAGTGCGTAGGTTTGTGTACGTCTTGTCTATTGTTTGTCGTGCGAATGAGAAAATCAAATCATTAAAATCGAACTAAATATCCAGATATTCCGTGTGGTATATATTCTTCCTCCCTGGTGTGACAGTACCCATACATTACAGATCCAGCTGATGACACTCTGTCACTGTTGAGCATTTTGATATATTCAAGATGGCCGCCAAGATGGCTGCCAAACTATTAAAAATGCCATAAAACATGTTCCAAGCAACACAGAGGGCTATCTTTTAATGAAATAAACAGGAAATATGATTTAGGTGACATTGAAATGAATAAGTATACTTCTGATGTTTGTTTACATGCATATATTATTCAAGATGGTCGCCAAGATGGCCGCCAAAACATTAAAAATGACGTGAAACATGTTTTACGCTACACAGAACCCTCATGGGATAACCAGGATATATGATTTATATGATATGTTGCAAGAGTTTAGACATACATTATTAATGATGACCTGTAATTAGATGCTGATTATTCAAGATGTCTCTCAATATGGCGACCAGTATATTTTAAAAACTGACCCTAATATATGTTCTGTAACAAACAGAATGCTCATTAAAAAAAAAAAAAAAAAAAAAAAAAAAAGCAAGAAGAATACCAGTTGTAGCGAGTGAAACACACAATAGTTCTAACATTCTAATATTTGATTGGGTGTACATTATCCCATATGGCATCCAAGATGGCTACCGGAAATTGGTTTAAATGGAACATGGGCTGTCCATTACACCAGTCATAATGCAACACTCTTTGTAAACCTAACAGAAAATGTAAACTGAGGAAAAGTCACTGATATTTTGTGACGTGACTGTATATAGAAGTTTTTTCTAGACCTGCATGAGTACTTAGTACGTGAAAGTTCAGTCTTTATGGGTCAAAGACACAGTCAGTTACATCTCGCATTCTTCTTCTTCATCGTCTTCATTTTCTTGCAAAAGACGGCTGTACATGTCCTTTGTGCTGTGTACATGCACAACGTGCTGTTGGACAGGGTCACACTTTAACATCCTCAGTACTGTGTACATCCACAACGTGCTGTTGAACAGGGTTAATCTGTGTACATCCACAACGTGCTGTTGGAAGGGTTAATCTGTGTACATCCACAACGTGCTGTTGGACAGGGTTAATCTGTGTCAGATCCACACTTTAACATCCTCAGTAATGTGTACATCCACAACGTGCTATTGAACAGGGTTAATCTGTGTACATCCACAACGTGCTGTTGGACAGGGTTAATATGTGTCAGATCCACACTTGAACATCCTCAGTACTGTGTACATCCACAACGTGCTATTGAACAGGGTTAATCTGTGTCAGATCCACACTTTAACATCCTCAGTACTGTGTACATCCACAACGTGCTGTTGAACAGGGTTAATCTGTGTACATCCACAACGTGCTGTTGAACAGGGTTAATATGTGTCAGATCCACACTTGAACATCCTCAGTACTGTGTACATCCACAACGTGCTATTGAACAGGGTTAATCTGTGTCAGATCCACACTTTAACATCCTCAGTACTGTGTACATCCACAACGTGCTGTTGAACAGGGTTAATATGTGTCAGATCCACACTTGAACATCCTCAGTACTGTGTACATCCACAACGTGCTATTGAACAGGGTTAATCTGTGTCAGATCCACACTTTAACATCCTCAGTACTGTGTACATCCACAACGTGCTGTTGAACAGGGTTAATCTGTGTACATCCACAACGTGCTAATGAACAGGCAACACTTTAACATCCTCAGTGCTGTGTACATCCACAACGTGCTGTTGAACAGGCCACACTTTAACATCCTCAGTGCTGTGTACATCCACAACGTGCTGTTGGACAGGGTTAATCTGTGTACATCCACAACGTGCTGTTGGACAGGGTTAATCTGTGTACATCCACAACGTGCTGTTGAACAGGGTTTATCTGCGTCAGATCCACACTTTAACATCCTCTGTACTGTGTACATCCACAACGTGCTGTTGAACAGGGTTTATCTGCGTCAGATCCACACTTTAACATCCTCTGTACTGTGTACATCCACAACGTGCTGTTGAACAGGGTTAATCTGTGTACATCCACAACGTGCTGTTGGAAGGGTTAATCTGTGTACATCCACAACGTGCTGTTGGACAGGGTTAATCTGTGTCAGATCCACACTTTAACATCCTCAGTAATGTGTACATCCACAACGTGCTATTGAACAGGGTTAATCTGTGTACATCCACAACGTGCTGTTGGACAGGGTTAATATGTGTCAGATCCACACTTGAACATCCTCAGTACTGTGTACATCCACAACGTGCTATTGAACAGGGTTAATCTGTGTCAGATCCACACTTTAACATCCTCAGTACTGTGTACATCCACAACGTGCTGTTGAACAGGGTTAATCTGTGTACATCCACAACGTGCTGTTGAACAGGGTTAATATGTGTCAGATCCACACTTGAACATCCTCAGTACTGTGTACATCAACAACGTGCTATTGAACAGGGTTAATCTGTGTCAGATCTACACTTTAACATCCTCAGTACTGTGTACATCCACAACGTGCTGTTGAACAGGGTTAATATGTGTCAGATCCACACTTGAACATCCTCAGTACTGTGTACATCCACAACGTGCTATTGAACAGGGTTAATCTGTGTCAGATCCACACTTTAACATCCTCAGTACTGTGTATATCCACAACGTGCTGTTGAACAGGGTTAATCTGTGTACATCCACAACGTGCTGTTGAACAGGCAACACTTTAACATCCTCAGTGCTGTGTACATCCACAACGTGCTGTTGAACAGGCCACACTTTAACATCCTCAGTGCTGTGTACATCCACAACGTGCTGTTGGACAGGGTTAATCTGTGTACATCCACAACGTGCTGTTGGACAGGGTTAATCTGTGTACATCCACAACGTGCTGTTGAACAGGGTTTATCTGCGTCAGATCCACACTTTAACATCCTCTGTACTGTGTACATCCACGACGTGCTGTTGAACAGGGTTTATCTGCGTCAGATCCACACTTTAACATCCTCTGTACTGTGTACATCCACAACGTGCTGTTGAACAGGGTTTATCTGCGTCAGATCCACACTTTAACATCCTCTGTACTGTGTACATCCACAACGTGCTGTTGAACAGGATTTATCTGCGTCAGATCCACACTTTAACATCCTCGGTACTCCGCAGGTACGGCTTCGATGCCAGGAGGCAGCCTGATAGGCATCAAAGGTAAGTTGTCCTTGTACCACCCAAAGCCAGCTGGACTGCGATCTGGTGGATCAGGGTTGATAGCATTCTTCCAGAGACATGCATGCAAATGGGCATGTTTCACGTTCTCTTGGAAGGCTGCTGTCATTGGTGGTAGTGACTTCAGCTTGGAAGTGGACACCAACTTCTTGGACGTTCTTACTAGCCCTGCTTCGTACCTGATCTTTGACGTGCTCTCTGTACATCTGCACCCATAACAAGCACCAATGAAATGGGTTGCTTTGTGGATGATGTCACTGAAACTGGCATGTGGGTCCCCCAGGCTTTGAAGATGCAACCCTTTGAGAAGCACCCTTAGGACTGTACCTTTGCCAATGCCCCACACATAGGCGACTGTGTCACACCCTTTCAGGGCATGTGCTGCAAGCAGTTCAGGCACAAAATCCTTGTTTCTTTACAATTGCCGCTGTGTCAACAGAGGTCTACTGAGCGCTGGTGCCTTCCGTCACAACGGCAGCGGTAATCTTGCAAGACATGTAATAATGTAAGACCAAAATGAACACATCTGTGTCATCTGACATTATCCTGATGGATGTGTACCCTTACTCTGCTGCCCAGACCATTTGCTGGGCAATAATGTCAGCTTCTACATGAGTTGTCTGCATATCATCTGCTGGGGAGGGGATGCCCTTCATGACTTCTGTTGGGACGATATCATCACCGGTCAGTAGCAGCTTGTGTTGAATGTTTCCCTTGGCCTCAAGACCAGCCACTGTGTCTAGCAGTTGCTCACAGATGATGGCGATGAGCTGTGTTTTATTTTCCGTAACAGTTAGTGCAACGTCTTGAGGTGGTAGTGGAGTGTCTGGCCTCAGCTGGTGACGCCTTGTGGCTGTTTCCAAAGCACGAGAGGATCTGGTAGTACACTTTCTCGGAGCTTTGTGATAATGCAGCCTACAAAGCTGTCCACATACATTTGCACAGAGCCTTGCGATGGCCAGTATATTGTCCACATCACTGCACAGCCATCTATGATGACAACACCTGCCTTCTGGCATGTACGTACGGACATCTCGCACTGCAAGTTTCGTTAAGTACTGACTTTGTTATAGCAAGTCTCATGTATCCATTGTCCGTAACACAGATGTCAGGATTGGTGACAATTCATGGTGGAACAGGTTTTCAAGGTCTAGATTTAAAAAATAAATAATAATTAATAATTACAGTATTTATAATGCGCTTATCTTATAATAATTATAACTCTAAGCGCGCACTCACAACTCGCGCACGCATGCGCACGCTTTAGACAATGACTTGCGTACCACAAACAGTGGAATACATTACGACGGTCAGCTTGGGGTGGGGAGTGTGGTGATATAGTGCTAAAACTGTTGAAAGAGGTGAGTTTTGAGGGCGGACTGGAAGGAGGAGAGAGAGTGTTTCTGACGGAGAGAGAGTGGGAGAGTGTTCCAGGTGGATGGACCGTAGACGGAGAAGGAGCGGGGGCCGAAAGTGTTAAGTTTGGTGCGAGGGATGTGGAGGCGGAGAGGGTCAGAGGCAGAGCGGAGGGAGCGGGAAGGTGTGTAGGGGTGAAGTAAGTTGGAGAGATAGGCAGGAGAGCAGTTGTTCAGGGATTTGTAGCAGTTAGACAGAATTTTGTATTGGATGCGTTGGGGGATGGGGAGCCAGTGAAGGAGTTTGAGCAGGGGTGTGACGTGGTCGGATTTTTTCTTTCTGAGGACGAGGCGGGCAGCATTGTTCTGAACGCGTTGGAGAGTGAAAAAGGTGGAGTGAGGGAGGCCGGAAAGGAGAGAGTTGCAGTAGTCGATGCGAGATAAGATGAGAGAGACAGCAAGTTTGGTGACAGCTTCGGTAGTGAGGTATTTTCTGATCTGACTGATGCGGCGGAGGTGGAAATAACATGCCTGGGCCGTGGCGGAAACGAAGCTGGTCATGGACAGAGAGGAATCGAGGATAACGCCGAGGTTCTTGGCCGAGTCAGAGAGGGAGATGGGGGTGCTATCGAGTTGAAGGTGGAGAGAGGGAGGGAGCTGGGAGAGTTTCTGGCGAGTGCCTACCAGCATGGCTTCCGTTTTGTCGTCGTTCAGTTTTAGCTTGTTTACTGTCATCCAGTTTTTCACGTCTTCGTAGCAGTCAGCCGTGCGAGTCAGTAGTGACTGAGTGTTGTCGAGTTTGTCTTTGTCTAGCAGTTGTGAGTCGTCAGCGTAGAGGTGGTGGTGTATGCGGTGTAACTGGATGATGTTGGACAGAGGAGACGTGTAGAGTGTGAAAAGGACCGGGCCCAGGACCGACCCCTGTGGGACTCCGCAGGAGAGCGTGACTGGGTTGGAAGAGACGCCGTTGATGGTGACGGACTGCTGTCTGTCGGAGAGGTAGGAGAGAAACCAGGAGTGAGCAGAATCAGTGATGCCAAAGGAGTGGTGGAGTCGGTGGAGGAGGATAGAGTGGTCTATAGTGTCAAAGGCGGCAGAGAGATCGAGTAGTGTAAGAAGAGAGATGTTGCCCGAGTCGGTGGAGAGAAGCAGATCGTTTAAGATATGTAGAAGGGCTGTTTCAGTGCTGTGATGTTTGCGATAGGCAGACTGGAATGGACTGAGGAGGTTGTTGTCGGTGAGGTGGAGGTTGAGCTGGTTGAGAACAACCTTCTCAAGAAGCTTGGACAGGAAAGAGAGATTGGAGACTGGGCGATAGTTCTTGAGTTCGTTTGGGTCGAGGTTTTGTTTTTTTAGGAGAGGACGGACGATGGCGGACTTGAAGATATCGGGGATGGAGCCGTTTTCTAGAGATGCGTTGATGATGTCGGTAATAAAGGGCAGAAGTTTTGGAAGGCCGTCACGGTAGAGAGAAGCTGGGAGGGGGTCTAGCTCGCAGGTTTTGAAGGGCATGGACTTTATGGTCTTGAGTACTTCATCCTGAGAGACGGGGCGGAAGGACGAGAGGGGAGTGCCGGAAAAAAGGGGGGGGGGGGGGGGTCGGGAGGGCAAGGCGGAGAAGGCAGGGTGTCGAGTGTGTCGCGCAGAGTTTGGATTTTGTCCGAAAAATAGGTAGAAAAAGCAGACGGGATTTCTTCTTTGCTGTGTGTGTTGGGGAGAGGAGAGTCTTTAGAAGTGCCTAGGAGTGTGTTCATGGTGGCGTAGAGGGTTTTGGAAGAAGTGGATTCCAGGATTTGGTTTTGAAGGTATTTGCGTTTAGATTCGGAGATCATTTTGCAGACTTTGGATCTAGTTGTTTGGAAGATCTGTCTGTGAACGGTGAGGTCGGATGAGCGCCAGCGGCGTTCCGCTTGTCGGCGCTCGCGCTTGGCTTCAGCTATGTCGTCAGTGAGCCAGGGGGAGGGGAGTCGGTTGGGTATGGAGCATGTAGTGACAGTGGCATGGGTGTCTAGAAGTTTTCGAAGGGAGGAATCGAAATGGGATGCAAGATCGGGAGAGGGGGCGGGGTCCAAGAGAAGGTCGACAGCTTCGTCGAAGAAGCTCTCGCGGTTGACAGATTTTAGTTTGCGACGAGAGACGATGAGCTTGGTTTTTTTCGGGGGAGGCAGATTGAGGGAGACGAGAATAGCGAGGTGGTCAGAGGGAAGCACAGAGGAGGTGTCAGAGTCGAGAAAGAGTTGATCGGAGGTGCGGGTGATGATCCAGTCGAGGGTGTGGCCGAGTCCGTGGGTGGGTTTAGTGATGTGTTGTGTAAGATTGTGGTTTGAAAGTGACGTGCAAAGGCGTTTTGTGTCAGGGTGGTCGGGTTTTTCAAAGTGGAAGTTAAAGTCGCCTAGAAGGATGTGTTTTCCGGGCCGTGTGCTGTAGTGGTCGAGGAGGAGGTCGAACTCGGTGAGGAACATGGAGTTTGTGAGTTTGTTTTGAGAGCTTGGAGGGGGGCGATAGATACATGAGAGGATGAGGGACTGGCCAGGGAGTGTTGCCACGGCCTCGACATATTCAAAGGAGGGATGAGCAAAAGGTAGAGACTGAGAGAAGGAGAGGTGAGCGGAAAGACAGTCCCTGTAGATGATGGCAATGCCACCCCCTCTGGAAGCGCGCGGGAAGGAGGCCAGGCGGTAGCCACTCGGAGTGACGCTGGCGATGATGGGTTCATCGCCAGCTGAGCGGAGCCACGTTTCGGTGATCGCGACAATATCTAGGTCATTGTCTAGAATGAAACGGAAATCACGTCAGCTTTGCCATCTTTGCAGACAGACGGGGCATTGAACAGACACAGTTTTAGGTTGGAAGAGACAGCAGAGGGAGAGGGAGAAGAAACGGACGAAGAAGAGGACAGAGGAGGAGGAGGGTAGGGAGGGGGGGGGGGGAGAGAGGATGGAGGGAGGAGAGAGGAGTGAGGGGTGGAGGGGGGGAGGAGGAACAGTCGGGGAAGGAGAACCGGGTAAGAAAGAACAATGAACAATGAACAATGAACAATGAACCTTTATTTTCCAACGGTAGAAGTTATTGGTAACAGGACCAGTTTTCAAACTTGCCGTTGCTACATCTACTACATAAATGACATAGACATACCACACACTGACGCATGTATGCACTCGCTCACGCACGCACGCCCGCACATACGCACGCACACGCACGCTCACACACACACAAACACAAACACAAACTTGCACACGCACGCACTTAGACACACACGCACACATATACACACACGCTCTCGGACACGCACTCCAGACATACGTACGCGCATAACGCGTACGCACAAAAAATTTTAATGAGTAAAAATGCAAAGTAAAGCAATACACAGAAAATCATTAAGTACATTAGAATTCATACAGCAAAGGCAAATATGTATATGTGTGCTCTCTCTCTCTCTCTCTCTCTCTCTCTCTCCTCTCTCTCTCTCTCTCTCTCTCTCTCTCTCTCTCTCTCTCTGTCTCACACACACACACACACACACACACACACACACACACACACACATCATGCACACACACACACACAGCATGCACACACACACACAGCATGCACGCACACACACACACAGCACACACACACACACACACACACACACACACACACACACACACACGTGAGCGCGCGCCCAAAAATATCGCGTACACACATATGAAGGCAAAAACATTATACATAGTACATGCAGTATTCAATGTACTCTTGACACTCAGATATTATGGTCCACTGTATATTATATAAAAAAAAAAAAACAGACGCTCTCTTTCTCTCTCTGTGTCTCTCTCACTCTCTCTCTCGCGCACACACACACACACACACACACACACACACAAACACACACACACACAGACATTCTCACACACACAAACATTCACACACCTGAACACACGCGCAAGTTATCCCTGTACTGTAATGATTAGATTACGTCAGAGATTCTAGGTGTTTGAAGAGGCTGACCCTAAATGAGGTGAGCGTCTTTGCGTTTCTGATTTCTGCAGGAATAGAATTCCAGAATGAACTTCCCGAAAATGACAAACTGGTTTTGAATAAATCAATACGCGGCAAGCGTACTTTGAAATGGTGTCCATGTCTAGATGCTACAGATATCCGTTCTGAGAAAAAAGAACTCAAGTACAGTGGACATGACTGCTTGTACAGCTTGTACATCAATACACCTTTATTGAACTGAAAGTGATGGGATAGAGGGTGCATTTTTAAAGTTTTAAGCTTTTCGTCAGTTGAGAGTTCGGGATCGGGAAATATAAGCTTAGCAGCTCTCCTATGTAGGGAGTTCAGCCTCTTCAAATGTACATCACTAGAACCATCCCACACTGTTGATGCATAGTCTATGTGCGATTCGACATGAGCATTGTAGAAAAGAAGACGCGCATCTGTGTCAGTAATTCTTTTCAATTTTGACAACATATACAGGCCCCTGGAAACCCTTTTGCACACATTATTAATATGCAGTTGCCATTTAAGCTGATCATCTATAGTGACCCCTAAGAGGCGGTGGTGTGATACTTGCTCAATTGGGCTGTCGTTTATACACAGACTAAGAGAGAGCGGGCATAGCTGGTGCTTTTGACGTGTGGTTATAACCATACATTCTGTTTTTGACGGATTCAGGGACATGGAGTTGGAATGACACCAGTCGGTGACCTCATGCAGGCTTTCCTGCAGACGCGTGCTAATTACAGCTACATCTTTGTGAGGAGTATGTAGTGTGCAGTCGTCAGCAAACATGTCACAAGAAATATCCTGGCAACTAATATGCAGTGGAAGGTCATTGATAAATATGCAGAACAGCAATGGCCCAAGGACAGAGCCCTGAGGCACTCCGCTTTTGACGAGACCATACGAGGAGTAGGATCCATTTAACAGTACTCTTTGCTTCCTTCCGCTTAAATATGAAGTAAACAATGAGACAGCACCTGCATTGCAGAGGGTGCGAGAGGAGGGTGGGGGGGGGGAGAGGGGAGAGAGGGGGGTAAGGGGAGTAGGAAAAGATGAGGAAGAGCGAGGGGAAGGGTGAAGGGGAGGGAAAAGGGGGAGGAGGGGACGAAGAGGAGAAAGCAGGCGAAGGAGGAGGGGGTGAGGGGAGGAAGGGGGTGAGGGTGGGGGAGGGGGCAGCCGAGGAGGGCAGGGAGCAGTGAAAGAGGAAGAGAGGAGAAGAAATGGGAAGGAAGGGGGAGAAGGCGGGGAGGCGGGGGGAGGCGGAAGGGGTGGAAGGGCATTGGAAGAGATGAAGGAGTGTGTGGTCGTGTGTGTGGTGGTGCGTCCTGCCTTCTGCTAATTCCGCATCTGCGGCATCTCTTACGCAATCGGATGCCGCGTAAGGCGTCTGAAACACTGTCGGCGGCACCGGATGCGCAGTGGGTGGCGTGGCGACGTAGAGATAGCAGTTGTTGGCGTGTGTGTCTGATGAGCATGATTGTTTTTGAGGACAAGGAAGAGAAAGACGGGAAGAGGGTGGAGCAGGGTGTATGAGTGTGTGTGTGTGTGTGTGTGTGTGTGTGTGTGTGTGTGTGTGTGTGTGTGTGTGTGTGTGTGCCGATGTGTGTGTGTGCCGATGTGTGTGTGTGCCGATGTGTGTGTGAGCGGTGCGGTAGGGAGGGGACCTGATGATACGCAAGGGAGAAAACTGATGTACAGTAGGTGTGTGTGTGTGTGTGTGTGTGTGTGTGTGTGTGTGTGTGTGAGTGTGAGTGTAGTAGGGGAGCGACGCTGATAATACGCAGAACCTACACTGAAAGGGGCAAAAAGGATACGGGGGAGAAATAACAAGCGCCAGACAATCCCGGTCGGTCAGCGGCGAGCTCGGACAAAAGCGCCGAAAAACAAAAAGTGGGAAGGGCGAGATGTCGACCGGGAATAACAAATTTGGAGCTGCACACGTAAAACCTATAGGACGGTAGGGACACGGACAACAATCAAGCAACAGATGTGGCCGCGTAAGGCAGACAGACTCACACAGTAAAACACTTCACACACTAGCGCGCAGCACTGACATAGAACAGGGCAGCGGATAGGCCCGCGGAACAACGCGGACCCACACTGCGGAAGAGGCAAAAATGGCGACGTAAAACAAATACAAGCGACAGACTATTCAATACGATACCACTCGAACAGCATCCAGATCCAACGAAAAACAAGCATACAATCCTCATCAGCACACTCTTATACGACACTCAGCAGCTTTCAGCAAACATAAACACAGTACATCCAAAGAAAAGGCACTAAGCACTGAGAGCACAAAAACGTGGTGGTCGCGCAATACAAGATGTACTCATCAGGCCCATAGCTCTGCTGTAGATCAGTTCTGTGTCATACGTTGCTCCAGATCTTTGTTTCCTTTTTTTCTTGCTTACTGCCATGTTGACAACATTTGCTCAGGGAGGCATTGAATCCGTCAGGCCACGATCTTTCAAAATCTTGCATTTGTGAAATTCCCATCTCAAGACTGAACTCTATCAACATTGACGTTCAGCTGGATATCATTCCCGTCGCAATGTTGACAATTTCATTGCTTGGGTGGTCATCTGGAGTGAGTGGGTTGATGCAAGCTTGAAGTTTCTTTCGGATTTCTTCTTTGTCTTCTTTTCCATCAGACTGTATTTGGGCTTGTATCTCTTCTTTGTGAACAGTCACACTATGTGATGCAGTGTTGTGTTCTCGGATTTTAGCAATGTCTCTGATGAGCATGTATGGAGACTGAGTGCCCATCTGTTCTGCGCACCAGGGTTGAGCGTGATGCCAATCAAGCCACCTGGACCGTGCCCATATCTCCTGAAAGTTGTTTTGATGAACATATCAGACCAAATGCCATTCCAGAGTCCAGGCTTGTGGCGCATCACATGCTCTCCTCGGAGAAACCTGTCCAATACGTTCTTCGGCAGACGCTCCATAGACCTTAGGTAGTAATAATAATAATAATAATAATGGTTATTATATAGGCGCGTTTTTCCCAATTCGGCGAATCGGCTCTAAGCGCCGCGAACTGCACCCAACACGCACGCTCACGTGACACACGCATTCACTCTGAAGACAAACATAGTACAAGACAGACACAGGACATTCACGTGGTGCGAAGGGTCAGCTCAGCTACTGAGTTTTTCGGAAATTTTGATCGCTTGTATCTGAAATTTATAAAGTGACCTAAAACCGGTACCAAAGTAGAGGGGGTGAAAGAACCGGAGTACCCGGAGAAAGAACCCCCGACGGTCCGCCCGAATTAACGGTGACACTTACTAGAAGAGAAAAATCCGACGCCGAAACCCGGTATCGAACCTCGCACCTTTAGCATTGGTGGCAGGCGCCTTAACCACTGCGCCACGGACCGCCCCAAGGCTGTACCTCGCATAGTTCCGGCAATGAGCAGCGGCAACACACACACACTGTGCATGCCTGCATGCGCGCACACACGGCGGCACGTATGCATGCACGCACACACACACAGACACACACACACACACACACACACACACACACACACACACACACACACACACACACACACATACACACACTATTTCTTACATCTGTAGTAGCTTCTCTGCACGTTTTAGTCATATTTCTGTCCGTTACGGCAGTTTGTGCATTATAACTAAAAAGTAACCCCAAAAAAACACGATTATGAACTTATGACCATTATGGGTTTCCATACTTTTTCCAAAGTACCTTTACCGTCTCGCACATGTGTGTAGTGTCTCCTACTTCAGTCTATGATAACCCCGATGTATGACTTCCAACAAAAGATTTGACACAAATTAACATCAGCATTATTTAGTACAAATTACAACATGACATTGATAATATAGGCCAAACTAACAAATAATGGCGGAACCGCTGAGACTGAGACTTAAGGCCCCGCCACACGGGCCGGCTGTGCCCCGATTTTGAAGCCGATTCCGATCCGATTGCGATCGGATGACGTCAGTTATCCGATCCGGTCCCAACCGCCTGGGAATCGGGTTTCTAGAACCTGCTCTATTTTCCCGATCCGAATAGGCCCCGGTTGAAAGCTTCAACCAATCAGAGCGCGTCTCGCAAAGCATGTCGATTCAGTTTGCACTTGATATGGCCGAACACGCCTGTTGTGATCAGTGAGGCACCGCCGTTGCCGATATTTCGCCCGCCTCTTCCCGAATATGATGCAAAACTGCTGATAATGCAAGCACATCATCATCACTGTCAAAATTAGCAGCCATTTCGCTGAACAAGTACGACTTAGATCTTCGATTCAAACCGGTCGGCTAAATAAAGTCGGGGAATGTGTGGCAGTGCACACGTTTTTGCAGTCCGGTCCGATCACCTACCGATTCGAAACGGATCGGGAATCGGCCTCAAAACCGGGCACGTATAGCGGGGCCTTTAGGTCGACTGAGCGCGACGGCCCGGGCCGCGGCCAGTGCAGCGCTACGGGGTTAAAAATTAATGACACATCTCCTATTCTTGTAATATTAACAACGACAAAGAAAATGCAATTACAAGAAGTACTTTGAACGAAAAGTAAATAAAACTCCTGGAAAGATTAACAACACTGCATGGTAATCAGACTGGCCGTGCCACTAATCATTAGTCACCGGCGGTCGGCCGTTAAAACTAATCATCTGCAGGAAGTACAACCAAAAGATTTTAAACAGGTACTTACCGGTTTGTCTTGCGTGTTGGTGTCAAAAAAAAAATCCACTCAAATTAAAAAATAATATCCAAAAGCGATGTACTCTGGAACAATGTTTATGTGCTGACCGTTCACTGATAGCGGTCTGAACTTGTTGGTAATTAAAGCCCGAGAAACTCAAGCTATCCGAGGAACGTAGGTACAAAGTGGGATTAGCAAGAGCCTTTGATTCTCCTGAGCTTCTGCACCTGCTGGGGCTCATGAGGATCTTTGTCTCTTTCAGTTAGGCGGTGTTCGTTTTTTCCCGAAAAAAAAAAAATGAAGGCATGCACTGCATTATGCACATTACAGTCCGGTCCGTTGACGGCGACTTCAAATTCGATCAGCATAAATCAAATTATGTGTTATATGTTGTTGAAATTGTTTGACGAGACACGGATCACGATTAGGACCCGAAACAACATAAAACCTGCCAAAGTTTTATTACGTATACATCAATATCAACTGCAAGAGATTAATTTCTTTTTTGGGTGATCGCGAAGGGTTTACCAGTAGCTCCATCCCCACCGACCCAGGAACTGCGCGTCAATCGTCACTTTCAGAGGTCTGCTCGCATACACGGCGGGAGTCAGCAAGAGACGTAGATTTTTGTAAGCCTGCGCTCTCAGCGGAAGCTCATGAGATTCTATGCGTCTTGCAGATGCTGAGCGTCTTGCCGGCGCTTTCGGTACAGGCTGGTGTATGGCGTACCGCGTAGGCTAAAATCAAACAGCGAGTTTTATTTTTTCTTTAATTAATTTTAATTAAAAATGCTCAAGGATGACAGAGTGTCATCAGGCGGATATGTAATCTGTATGCATAAGAGAAGTGAAAACCACTGAAAAAAATTATGTGGACGTTAGAAAGAGGTATCAGAGGCTTCTTCCAGACTACTTTAAAATGTTCACATTTTGACCCAAAATGGTCAAATTGGGGAAAATGGCAACTTTAGGCTCTTGTATGACTCAGACTATAAGCGACACAGAGTCCAAACGAGGTACACAGGTGCTAAATGTTTTGTGGTTGCTTTTGTTGTAAATCACCTTGCACAAAGCGTGTCTTCAAAATCTCTGGACTGATCTGTTCAGTGTTTGACATGATATTTCGTTTGGGGGAAAAACGCAAGGTCACGAACACAGCAGCGATATTTGTTGCAATAAGTCTGTAAATGCATGCACGATTTGTTCCGAATTGTAAATCATGTTATTAATTATCATGAAGAAAATTTAATGCAATGAACAAGAACAGTGTCACAAACCTGAAGGTCTATGTCACGGCAGTCAGATCTGTACATTTGGTAACCAATGGACCTATTCAAATAATATGGACTTTGTTGACTGTAATGAAGAAGATAATGTTGGGATCTTGGGCAATCACTCAAGATGGGAAACCATTCGGCTGCTTGGGATGACATTTTAGGTGATGATTGTCAGTGATAAAGATTACTTGAATCAGAATCATGACTGAAAACTAATGTTGGTGTCGTCACTTATTCACGACGATTCATTATGAGATTAATGAATCCCAATAAATAGCATTCAAGATTCACAATGGAGAAAACGATGACAACTATGCCAGTGCCCGCGCGTCGGCTGTTGGAGGTGGGTGGGTGGGGGTGGGGGAAAGAGTTGTTGAGGAGGACCGGGACTAGATGTTGATGATGGACGGACTCACTTTTCACAACCTTCTAAAACTGGCCGGAGGAAGTTTCTAAGTCAGACTTTACAGTGTGGTTACAGACTTTACAGTGTGGTTACAGACTTTACAGTGCGGTTACAGACTTTACAGTGTGAATACAGACTTTTCATGTTTCCCCTTACGCTTTTGAATCAGCAACGTACAGAGCAGTGAACTGTTTGAAAAACGCCATGGGTACCAACTCCGCTATGCGTTTAACAGTCATCTGCCTTACACAAATCTGCTAGAAATGTAATGACATTTTGCGCCCCAGAACGTATTGAGTACTTCGCCACTGTTGGTGACTATTAGGGTGACTGGTTCTGATCTAGCTAGAGTCACGGACTTTGACCAGTCTCAACTGTTTTGTCAGAATTTATTCTCAGGATGTACACAGAAACAGCAAAAGCAGACTGCAGCCTGGGGGACAGGGGGCTGGGAGGAAAGGGTGTGCCCCGCCCCCCCCCCCCCCCACTCCCGTCGAAACACCCTCTGGATCCGCCCCTTCTAGGTAAGTAACAAACTGACTCTTGTTTCACGCGTGCTTCATTAAAATGAATTTTACAAGAAACATCCAAACGATGACACAAAAAGTGGAAATAAATAGGTACCCAAACAAACATAAACAAAAATAACGTGCGTTACGTATGGTGTTACACACTCACAAACGAGAGAATTACAAGAAGATGATAAAAAGACCGTTAAAATCCTTTCTGCTAAAG
>BTPG01000006.1:10382897-10455397 GCA_036245525.1 Semisulcospira habei
GTTAATCAACAACGTCTTTTTAGTTCCCAGGGTCACCCTGGTCAGCCCCACAGGGTGGGTTTTCTTCTGTATTCTGGGGCATGTGTTTATGTCTACCCTTGGTCCATTCACCTGTATTTTCCTATTTTAAACTCTCCCTACTGTCTGCGCTGCCTGTAGCTCTTGATATTGGATGTGTGTTGCTAAATGGTCTTAGCTTTATTTAGGCCCCATATGGTAGGTTTATTTAACATATTAAACCAGCTGGCGACATACATTCAATATTCTGTTTATTTTTATTTTTTTTTTTTTCACAAGCAGTGCAGGCACATCCTGAGAAAGCCTTGTTGCTGTCAGGACGTTAAGCAATGTACAATCAACAACGTCGTTATAAATGTCATGATCTGTATGAAAAACTTTTTTTTTTCAAATTTTGCTGTACGAGTAGATTGAATCTCGTGTTCGAGATCACCTCTTTCTATGCCGCAAGAAATAATGCATGAAACATAATGAAAATAAAAATAAAGACTGGTCACAATCCACCTGCAAGAGCCAAAGAACATCACGAGCCACGTGTTGCCTTGTGGAAGGCGCCATGATGCATTCCTAAGATGCTTTGTCGCGTCATGTGGGCGCGTCAACCCAGGTTCCAAACCAAGTGTAAACGCATCAACCTAGGTTCAACCCGGGTTCAGCTCTACTCGGGTTGAACCCGGGTGGGAAGTGTGAACGGCCTCTATCATCTGTTTTTGCTAACAACTGTCCACGCGCTTAATTGTGGCAATTGTTCCCTTGTCACAAGCTCGTCGCAATGAACCGCCGCTGTTCAGCATTATGCTCTCTATCTGATGCCAATAAGCAACTTCGCACATTGATTGTGCCAGATATTCATATTTTGGACCTCGTTGCTGGGAGATAGAGCCGTAATGCGCGCTGGCCTGTGGTACTGGGGTCAACTGCATGAGTGAGCTTAGTCCTGCGCCAGCCACTAAAAATAAGAATAAGAATAAGAGAACTTTATTATCTCGAAAAGAGATATTCGGTTGTGGTACATTTATAACAAATAGTACAAACAAGACATGAAAACATTATAACATAATTATGAACATTTTCTCCCTGCACTTACACAGCTACAAATTCCAAATGGACATAAGTAAACACTACAAAATTTTTCGTCATCGTCGAGATCAACTGTGGCCTGCTTCAACATCATGCTAAAAAAGATGGTGAAGAGGGTCGGTGCCAGCACACAGCCGTGCTTCACACCGTTGAGAATGGGGAATGGCTCTGAGAGGTCATTGTTGAGTCCGACCTGGCCTTGCTGGTCCTTGTGTAGCTGGACGATCATGCTGAGGAACTTTGGGGGACAGTCAAGTCGCTCCAGGATCTGCCACATGCCTTGCCTGCTCACAGTGTCGAACGCTTCTGTTAGGTCGACAAACGTTACGTACAGCCCTTTGTTCTGCTCGCGGCACGTCTCCTGAAGCTGTCTCAGCACAACGACCATGTCGGTGGTGCTCCTGTTGGCTCTGAAGCCACACTGGCCCTCTGGGAGGTGGTCTTCTGCAATGGCAGGTACCAGCCGATTCAGGAGCAGCCTTGCGAGAATTTTCCCGGCAATGGACAGCAGGGTAATTCCACGGTAGTTGGAGCAGGCAGACTTCTCTCCTTTGTTCTTGTACAGAGTGATGACGACTGCATCGCGGAGATCCTTTGGTAGTGTTCCTTCCTCCCAGCAGCAGAGAAAGAGGTCATGGAGCTTGTTGTGCAGTGCTGGGCCTCCATGTTTCCAGATCTCTGGTGGGATTCCGTCAATGCCTGCTGCTTTGCCACTTTTGTGCTGGTGGATGGCTGTGAGGGTCTCTTCAGCAGTGGGCGGTTCGTCCAATTCAACCTTTACTGGGAGGTGTGGGATTTGGAGGATGACTGCTTCTTGAACAGTGCGCTCAGCGCTGAAGATGTCCTGAAAGTATTCCGACCAGCGGTTCAAGATGGAGTTATTATCTGTGAGGAGTCCATCAGCGCTTCGCAGGGGACTTTGTATCAGGTGCCTGGGGCCATACACTGCTTTCAGTGCTTCGTAGAAGACCCTGTAGTCACCGTTGTCAGCACATAGCTGGGTCCTCTATGCGAGTCTGGTCCACCACTCGTTCTGGAGATCTCTGAGCTTGCACTGGAGACTGCTGCAGACGAGGCGGAAGGCAGACTTCTTCACAGGGCAAGAAGGCTGGGCTGGGTGGGCCTGATGGGCGGCTCTTATTTATTTGCTAGGAGTTCCTGGACGATGACGATGCAGTGTACATCAGGGATCGTCTCGATGGCAGCCTGTTCAAACTCAGACGACCGACTGCAGGCCCACACCAAAACCCTAGACCAACTGATTCGTGAGCTGCTCTTTGCTGACGACGCTGCCCTCATTGCACACACAGAGAGAGCCCTGCAGCGCATCACATCCTGCTTCGCAGACGCTGCCCAGCTCTTTGGACTCGAGGTCAGTCTGAAAAAGACAAAGGTTCTCGATCAGCCGGCACCCAAGGTAGAGCATCGCCCTCCCCACATCACCATCGGCGAGTCTGAACTGGTCAGTGCACCAGTTTACCTACCTTGGCTGCATCATCACGTCAGACGCCAAGCTGGACAAGGAGCTGGACAGCAGGCTGGCAGGCGTTCGGGCGTCTATACAAGCGGGTGTGGCATAATCAACAGCTGAAAACAGGCACCAAGATCAGCGTGTACAGAGTTGTCGACCTCACCACCCTGTTGTAAGGTTTCGAGTCCTGGGCCCTCTAACGCAGCCAACTACGACTCCTCGAACGCTTCCGCTAGCGCTTCTTGCGTACAAACCTTGGCGTTCACTGGAGTGACTATGTCACAAACGTCGAGGGCCTTGAACAGGCAGAAACTGTGAGCCTCGAGGCTTTGCTGCTGCGGACACAGCTCCGCTGGGCTGGGCACGTCTCCAGGATGGAGGATCATCGCCTGCCAAAGATCACCCTGTTCGGCGAGCTCGCCACTGGACACAGAGTCAGATGGGCACCAAAAAAGAGATACAAAGACTGTCTCAAGGAGTCACTCAGTGCGTGCCAAATCGACCACTGCCAGTGTCTTCACTTGCTGCGGACCGTGACACCTGGCGCTCCACCATTTACAAGGCAGCTGTCTCCTTTGAGGACTCTCGCAGAGCTGGCCTTAATGACAAGCGGCTCAGGAGAAAAAAACAGAGATGCCGCAACTCAACGCTTGCCAGACCTCCCTCTGCAGCCACTGCGGTCGAATCTGCCTGTCCCGGATTGGCCTCCGCAGTCACGAGCATGTCTGCAGACGTCGTGGACAACCCTTATAGAATCTTCGTTCGCGAAGTCAAGCCAAGCCACAAAATCTTTACAAATAGCTCTTACACATCTCACACATAAATACTTGTATGAACTAAACTGAGCGGCACTTATACATTCACACCCACCTCTACAAATGTATACATAATACGCGTGTTTCAACCTAGTCCTAACCCTCACTACTTATTATACAAACGTCTCAGTACATTATTACACATTATTACACAAGCGGCGTAATTAAAATCTACTTTAGTAAAATAATTAGTGGGTAATGGGTAGACCATCGAAAACGATGATGTCGTCATTGTGCATGACTTCTATTTGTGGGTGCGGGTATGGCTGGCCAAGCCAATCCTGAAGCCACACCTGAGAGGGCAATGGGGGCACTGGAACGTAGCTGTGGGGAGAGTCGACGCTGTCTTTCTGCGAGCTCTGGCACTGGTGATTCGTTCGCGCCGATTGTGTTCAAAGAGCGTGCAGGCTTTTCTGGTGGCGGCACACCAGCTAGATCTGTCTTGTGCTTGTGCTTCAAGTTCCTTTACCGGGAAGACGCAGTACTTGAGGCTGTCTTTTATGCAGTCTTTGGAGCGTTTCTTTGGCCGTTCTTGCTTCCCGTGGCCTTTTGAGAGTGCACCATACAGGAGTTGGCGTGGCATACGAGAATCATCCATGCGTATGACATGACCTTTCCAGCGACGTTGTGTCTTTAAGATCAAGGCTTCAACACTCACTAAGCCAGCATTGTCCAAGACTTCCAGGTTTGTCACCTTGTCTTGCCATTTGATGCCCTTGAGTGAGCGCAGGGATCTCATGTAGAAAAGTTCAAGCTGCTTGAGGTGCTTTCTGTACAGCGTCCATGACTCACAGCCGTAGAGGAGGCTGGGGAGGACTACTGCCTTGTAGACTTTGATCTTGGTGGAGAGCTTGTCGTTGTTGTTATTCAACACACGAGTGCGCAGACGACCCAGGGCTTGGCTGGCTTTGATGATGCGAGCTGCGATTTCCTTGTCGATAGTACCGTCAGAAGAGATGATGCTTCCCAGGTACATGAACTGGTCGACTGTCTTCAGCTCGGTGCCTTTTCGATGGGAAGGGGGTGGGGGGGGGGGGGCTCTTGTGCTTGGGGCTTGTTGGTGCAGGACCTCGGTCTTGTTGAGGCCGCAGCACAGTCGACATGGTCTTCTCTGTGAGACAGCTCCAGGAGAAATGCATTGAGCAGCACATGGACCTCTACGCTGTCTTCATAGATCTGACCAAAGCATTTGACACCGTGAACAGAGAAACGCTTTGGGTCATCCTCGTAAAGCTCGGCTGCCCCAGGAAGTTCACCAACATCATCCGCCTCTTCCATGATGGAATGGTAGAAGTTGTCCAGTCAAACGGCGACACATCCGCACCCTTCGACATTTCCAACGGTGTGAAACAAGGTTGTGTTCTTGCCCCCGTGATGTTCAACCTGTTCTTCACGTGTGTCCTGACCCATGCAGTACGCGACCTTGAGAAGGGAGTGTACCTGAAGTACAGACTAGACGGCTCTCTCTTCGACCTTCGTCGACTGAACGCCAGGACCAAGACCATCGAGAGACTGATCCTTGAGGCGCTGTTTGCCGATGACTGTGCGCTGATGGCGCACACAGAGTCTGACCTCCAGACCATCGTCAACAGGTTCTCGGAAGCCTCTCGACTGTTTGGCCTCACCATCAGTCTCAACAAGACCGATGTCCTAATTAGTGGGTAAACAACCAGTAACAACAATCCCAATATGTCCATGTTCACCACCAAATAAAACCCAATATAATCACTTCTCTAAAATCAACAAGCTCCATTCCTGCAACGGGCTCTCCTATAGCGGGGTGAGTGTTGTGGCGCTATAGAGGAGCACCCTGCTTAGTGGCTGGCGCAGGACTAAGCTCACTCATGCAACTGGCCCCTGGACCTGAGGGCTTCAATCCGTAAGGCCAATTACCACAGGACAGCTCATTGTGTGTTACTGTACAAGGCTTTTATCGTCACCCATTCATCCATTTCAAAGCGAGCTGGAGTGCCTCAATCAAAGCCGACCTGTCAACGAGGTGTCATTTTCCGTCCGTGATCGCCAGTGTCATCAGCTTGCGAAATAACCAAGTAAGCAATCGCCTGTAGGGTGCAAGTCGGCTTGATGAGCTAAAAATACTCCCAGCGAACAAAGCGTCCTCAGCCTGACACCGTTCTAAGGCGGTACTATGGTAAAAGTCACAGGCAATTATTTCTGTGAAAATTGTTTCAGATGTCCCGTTAACCCTTTGGGTGTCGGCAGAGGTGTCCAGCGGTTTGGGTGTCGGCAGCGGTGTCCAGCGGTTTGTGTGTCGGCAGCGGTGTCCAGCGGTTTGGGTGTCGGCAGCGGTGTCCAGCGGTTTGGGTGTCGGCAGCGGTGTCCAGCGGTTTGGGTGTCGGCAGAGGTTTGGGTGTCGGCAGCGGTTTGGGTGTCGGCAGCGGTTTGGGTGTCGGTAGAGGTTTGGGTGTCGGCAGCGGTTTGGGTGTTGGTAGCGGTTTCTGTGTCGGCAGCGGTTTGCGTGTCGGCAGCGGTTTGCGTGTCGGCAGCGGCTTGGGTGTCGGCAGCGGTTTGGGTGTCAGCAGCGGTTTGGGTGTCGGCAGTGGTTTGGGTGTCGGTAGAGGTTTGGGTGTCGGCAGCGGTTTGGGTGTTGGTAGCGGTTTGGGTGTCGGTAGCGGTTTGGGTGTCGGTAGAGGTTTGGGTGTCGGCAGCGGTTTGGGTGTCGGTAGAGGTTTGGGTGTCGGCAGCGGTTTGGGTCTCGGTAGCGGTTTGGGCGTCGGTAGCGGTTTGGGTGTCGGCAGCGGTTTGGGTGTCGGTAGAGGTTTGGGTGTCGGTAGCGGTTAAGGTGTCGGTAGCGGTTTTAGTCGCGATGATTCCTGCCGAATGTCAGGGTGTTGTTATTCCTGCAGGATGTCAGGGTGTTGTTATTCCTGCATGATGTCAGGGTGTTGCTATTCCTGCAGGATGTCAGGGTGTTGTTATTCCTACAGGATGTCAGGGTGTTGTTATTCCTGCAGATGTCAGGGTGTTGTTTTTCCTGCAGGATGTCAGGGTGTTGTTATTCCTGCGCTGCAGGATATCAGGGTGTTGTTATTCCTGCAGGATGTCAAGGTGTTGTTATTCCTGCAGTATGTCAGGGTTATTCCTGCAATATGTCAAGGTGTTGTTATTCTTGCAGTATGCCAGGGTTATTCCTGCAATATGTCAAGGTGTTGTTATTCTTGCAAGATGTCAGGGTGTTGATATTCCTGAAGGATGTCAAAGTGTTGTTATTCCTGCACGATGTCAGAGTGTTGTTATTCCTGCAGTATATCATAGTGTTGTTATTCCTGTAGGATGTAAGTGTGTTGTTATTCCTCCAGGAATCATCGCGACTAAAACCGCTACCAGCATCTTAAGGGTTAAAGATAACGGGCAATGCTTTTTGGCAACGTGTGACTGTTTTTTAATTCTAAGCTAATTTTGAGTTTGTTTTCATGAGCGCTTTCCACGTGCATCACTTCATTACAAAAACCCATTTACGATCAGTTACGTGTGAAATGCTGCCTAATTTTCTGGCAGAAGACAAGTAGTTTTAACAACGGTAAAATATACCATAACTATCACCAGACAAATCAAAAGAAAACTGAAAATATTTTCACGGAAATATTCTGCATGTGACTTTTATCACGTGACCCCAAAGCCATATTTACGACTCTCAATCAGATCACTTGTTCCGGACAGCAGAACGTGAAGATGCTGTTGTAAAACTCACCATTTTGCCCATTTTGAACATTTTCCATTTTGACAATCACAGTATCCCGTACTGTTTGTGAACAGTGTATAACTGAGAATTCTAATACTAAAATTTTACAAGTTTAGACCTGCCACGCCAAGACCACATTATAGCTAGCATGATAGTTCCGTTCCCAACAACCGCCCCCCATGATAGCTCTGTCCCCACCACCCATCCCCCCATGATAGCTCTGTCCCCACAACCCATCCCCCATGATAGCTCTGTCCCCACAACCCATCCCTCATGATAGCTCTGTCCCCACCACCCTCCCCCCATGATAGCTCTGTCCCCACCACCCATCCACCATGATCGCTCTGTCCCCACCATCCCCCCCCCCTGCCACCCCCATGATAGCTCTGTCCCAACCACCCATCCCCCATGATAGCTGCCTCCACCACCCACCCACCCCCATTATAGCTCTGTCCCCACCACCCATCCCCCATGATAGCTCTGTCCCCGCTACCCACCACCCATGATAGCTCTGTCCTCACCACCCATCCCCCATGATTGCTCTGTCCCCACCACCCCTCCCCCCCCCCCATGACAGCTCCATCCCCACCACCCATACCCCATGATAGCTCTGTCCCCACCACCCATCCCCTGTGATAACTCTGCCCCCACCACCCATGATAGCTCTGTCCCCACCACCCATGATAGCTCTGTCCCCACCACCCATGATAGCTCTGTTCCCACCACCCATGATAGCTCTATCCCCACCACCCATACCCCATGATAGCTCTGTCCCCACCACCCATCCCCTGTGATAACTCTGCCCCCACCACCCATGATAGCTCTGTCCCCACCACCCATGACAGCTCTGTCCCCACCACCCATGATAGCTCTGTTCTCACCACCCATGATAGCTCTGTCCCCACCACTCATGATAGCTCTGTCCCCACCACCCATCCCTTCATGATAGTTCTGTCCCCACCACCCCTCCCCCCATGAAAAAGTTAAAGGGAGTGAGTATCCCATGCACCCCCCTCCCCCCTCCGTCACCCCCTCTCCCCCCCCCCCCCCCCATGCCAACACTTTTGGAGAAAAACATTATAGGATAACACATTGTTTTTGGTTGAAAACAAAAATTTACATCTTTTTATTTGTCAGAGAAAACAAACTATTTTTGAAGAGAAAACCTCACTAGATTTAGAATGTTATGTCGCTTGCCCCCCCCCTCCCTTATTTGCCCCTCCCTCCAGGATGTTTTATTGACTTCCACGACCTCCACCCCCCCCCCCCCCTCTCTCTCCACTCTGTTAAAATTTGTAGAGACCGGACAGTAAATTGTCAGGCACCTTGTTGGGCGCCGCTCCCCCCCCCCCTCACCCCCCTCATTTGAAAAATATCTTCCTATGCCACTTAAAGTGTCACATATCCCTTTATTTTAAAATTAATGAATACAAATAACAAAGTGTGGTGAAGTGAGCACCTTGCTGTCAAAGACTGTGTCTGAAACCTGACAACTGCCAGACGTGTCGTCAATTGAGTTCCAACTTTTGATTCCAGTCTAATGAAGCGTAACTTACTTGATGTCAGTCTTATCAACAAACACTGGCTACATAATGTCCCGTTAAAGGCAACGGATGATGTTTTCGGGCAGCTTTCTTTTTTCTTCAGAATGCCCAAATGACTTAATCAACCCTTCACTGACGTATAAAAAGTGAACGATATCGCTCTGCAAGAGGCATAGATCCTCGTGAGCCCCCGCGACTGCAGGGGCCCATGAGGATCTATGCCTCTTGCTGAGACCACCTTGTGTCCGTGTCCTTTGACAGTTGTGGTTTTTGGTC
This sequence comes from Semisulcospira habei, assembly GCA_036245525.1. Lineage (NCBI taxonomy): Eukaryota > Metazoa > Mollusca > Gastropoda > Semisulcospiridae > Semisulcospira > Semisulcospira habei. The sequence goes on from BTPG01000006.1 coordinate 10,391,805, forward strand.
GCTCAGTGAACACAGATTTCAGAAACAAAATGCACGTCCGTTGGCAGAAGAGGGGTTAAACACTGAGGATAATTTGATTCTTGTTCATGCGCACTTCCGGTGTGCACCACATCAGTCAAAAGTAACGCTCAGAAGTAGCATGGCGGGAATAAAGTACTGTTGCAACTGTTACTTCAGTGTGGTCTACAACCTTGTGCCACGTGTGACGAGTTGCAGCTGGGTGAAGTTTCTTTACAAGAACCCTACGTGAGTGTGTCAGGTGTGATTGCATCATACTACGACCACCACCACGTATCAATCTGTTTGATCCATTTACCCCCTTTCCAACCCAGTCTCTGATCAACATACACCGGCGCACACAAATAAAGGAGGACACATTAGTTAACCCCGGCCGGGGCTTCAGTTTTTTTTTCTTTCTTTTTTTTTTTTTTTTTTTTTTTTTTTTTGGGGGGGGGGGGGGTGGGGGGGTGCTTTTCAACCGAGGCCCCGAATCCAACCACACAGAATCTTTGACGCATTAAGGTTGTAGGACACACCTGTTTCGCGCATCTTTTCTGCGCATTTAGATACCGCTATCTTGCGTCTGCCGTGATCTGAGACTAGAGGTCACCGAAAAAAAAACGCCGTACGGCAAGTCGTATTGCAAACAAGCTCAATTTATCGATAATTGACAAAAGATATATACTGTCTGAAATAGGTGTGTAAGCTGACTGTTTCTATGCATAAAATGTTGTGTTTCCTCAGAAATAAGATACTTTTGCATAAGTTGCGACAAGTCATCGAGCGTCAGTAGTAACGCATAACCATTTCTCAGAAGAAGAAAAAAAAAAAATGAACGGGCCGTAAACGTGGCAGCCAGGAAAACAACAAAATCTTCAGACAAGGTAAACTAAAGTAGAAAAATGTTTTATGCACCGCCGTGAGATGTCACCTGCACGGCGTAAAACCCCAATAGCTAACTGTCCTTTTATGCATGGAAATTCAGTTACAGCCTACCTGCAATGAAGAAGACTACATTTTATTGTGGGTTGACAGGGGCATGCATTCCATGTATGTCAGTCACCACCTAGAAGTAGAACATTTCCATACATTCTCAGAGAGCCTTTACTAATACGGTGGAAGGAATGTAGTCCACATTGTAGTGATATTAAACCAGTGCCAGTGCTTATTATTTAGGAAAACATACTGTGTGTAGTAAAAAGTCCTGCTAAGGGAGAATTTTGCATTACTAACTCAGTAACTGCTTTCAGTACTTAGTAACTTAGTTTTCTCATCCATTCTCTGTCTTATGAAGGCTATATTACAGATTAGGAGATAGGTCCAGCATTTTTTTAGTTCAAGGATGGTGCCCGAATAGCTTGGCGGATGAGACGCCAATGATTCATGTAGCGACATGATTTATTATTAGATCCGCATTCATACTTGACATGCATACAAAACCTTCTGTTCAAGTGCCATAATGATCAACATGATTGATTGTGGGCGTATACGGCAAGACAAGACAAGACCACCCTTGAACTATCATAGTCACATTTATTTCAAGCAGTGGGTGTATCAGGATTAAAAGGGTTACCTAGTAAAACGCTACTTTGACTGAAACCCTAATATTTGTTAACTACCATTTTGGATGACCGTAGAATGTGTGAAAAATACAAATTTGACTAGTACAAAAGCAAGCCTTTATCATATATGTTGAGACTCGTGACACTTATTTCAGCAACCTTTTGGAAAGTTCACACAGGCTGTGAATCAGTTATGCGCATGAGGCGTACAGACGTGACTTTGCCATTGTTGTTTGTTCTTTGCGGTTTACACAGTTTTTGTCGCATTTATTTTGAAAGTAATAATCTGCCCCTGCATTTCATTCACGCAAAGTTAAATTGTCATGCTGCCAAACAACACAGTAATAATCATGTATTTCATTTCAGGCTAATACTGCTGTTGACCTCTCGCTGTGGAGTCTCAGTACTTTCACCCAGAGATACTCACAAACCAGATAGGTGAGGCTAGCGCTGGCAGAATTGTACAACAAACCAAGGGGAATTACTCAGCGCTGGACAACAGTTAGATCCCCTGCCCCCGCCTATCAGGCACCCAATCGCCAGCCCACACAGAAATACGCAGGTATAGAATAAGACGATCATTTGCATCTTCAAAAAAAGATGCATCAGGTCTCTTATATATCCCATGTCTTTCTCCGGAACTTAGGAAGTAGGCAGGGGAAACATACATACACAAACACGAAGGTGCATTACTATATGTGGTCGGGTAAATACCCTGTATTCCCACAGTAGATGCACAGAACATTACACAACAATGTAACGATACAAATTTGCCTCGAGTTATACTGAGATACTCACAAACCAGATAGGTGCCAGCGCTAGCCTCACCTATCTGGTTTGTGAGTATCTCAGTATAACTCGAGGCAAATTTGTATCGTTACATTGTTGTGTAATGTTCTGTGCATCTACTGTGGGAATACAGGGTATTTACCCGACCACATATAGTAATGCACCTTCGTGTTTGTGTATGTATGTTTCCCCTGCCTACTTCCTAAGTTCCGGAGAAAGACATGGGATATATAAGAGACCTGATGCATCTTTTTTTGAAGATGCAAATGATCGTCTTATTCTATACCTGCGTATTTCTCTGTGGGCTTGCGATTGGGTGCCTGATAGGCGGGGGCAGGGGATCTAACTGTTGTCCAGCGCTGAGTAATTCCCCTTGGTTTGTTGTACAATTCTGCCAGCGCTAGCCTCACCTATCTGGTTTGTGAGTATCTCAGTATAACTCGAGGCAAATTTGTATCGTTACATTGTTGTGTAATGTTCTGTGCATCTACTGTGGGAATACAGGGTATTTACCCGACCACATATAGTAATGCACCTTCGTGTTTGTGTATGTATGTTTCTCCTGCCTACTTCCTAAGTTCCGGAGAAAGACATGGGATATATAAGAGACCTGATGCATCTTTTTTTGAAGATGCAAATGATCATCTTATTCTATACCTGCGTATTTCTCTGTGGGCTGGCGATTGGGTGCCTGATAGGCGGGGGCAGGGGATCTAACTGTTGTCCAGCGCTGAGTAATTCCCCTTGGTTTGTTGTACAATTCTGCCAGCGCTAGCCTCACCTATCTGGTTTGTGAGTATCTCAGTATAACTCGAGGCAAATTTGTATCGTTACATTGTTGTGTAATGTTCTGTGCATCTACTGTGGGAATACAGGGTATTTACCCGACCACATATAGTAATGCACCTTCGTGTTTGTGTATGTATGTTTCTCCTGCCTACTTCCTAAGTTCCGGAGAAAGACATGGGATATATAAGAGACCTGATGCATCTTTTTTTGAAGATGCAAATGATCGCCTTATTCTATACCTGCGTATTTCTCTGTGGGCTGGCAATTGGGTGCCTGATAGGCGGGGGCAGGGGATCTAACTGTTGTCCAGCGCTGAGTAATTCCCCTTGGTTTGTTGTACAATTCTGCCAGCGCTAGCCTCACCTATCTGGTTTGTGAGTATCTCAGTATAACTCGAGGCAAATTTGTATCGTTACATTGTTGTGTAATGTTCTGTGCATCTACTGTGGGAATACAGGGTATTTACCCGACCACATATAGTAATGCACCTTCGTGTTTGTGTATGTATGTTTCCCCTGCCTACTTCCTAAGTTCCGGAGAAAGACATGGGATATATAAGAGACCTGATGCATCTTTTTTTGAAGTTGCAAATGATCGTCTTATTCTATACCTGCGTATTTCTCTGTGGGCTTGCGATTGGGTGCCTGATAGGCGGGGGCAGGGGATCTAACTGTTGTCCAGCGCTGAGTAATTCCCCTTGGTTTGTTGTACAATTCTGCCAGCGCTAGCCTCACCTATCTGGTTTGTGAGTATCTCAGTATAACTCGAGGCAAATTTGTATCGTTACATTGTTGTGTAATGTTCTGTGCATCTACTGTGGGAATACAGGGTATTTACCCGACCACATATAGTAATGCACCTTCGTGTTTGTGTATGTATGTTTCTCCTGCCTACTTCCTAAGTTCCGGAGAAAGACATGGGATATATAAGAGACCTGATGCATCTTTTTTTGAAGATGCAAATGATCGTCTTATTCTATACCTGCGTATTTCTCTGTGGGCTGGCGATTGGGTGCCTGATAGGCGGGGGCAGGGGATCTAACTGTTGTCCAGCGCTGAGTAATTCCCCTTGGTTTGTTGTACAATTCTGCCAGCGCTAGCCTCACCTATCTGGTTTGTGAGTATCTCAGTATAACTCGAGGCAAATTTGTATCGTTACATTGTTGTGTAATGTTCTGTGCATCTACTGTGGGAATACAGGGTATTTACCCGACCACATATAGTAATGCACCTTCGTGTTTGTGTATGTATGTTTCTCCTGCCTACTTCCTAAGTTCCGGAGAAAGACATGGGATATATAAGAGACCTGATGCATCTTTTTTTGAAGATGCAAATGATCGCCTTATTCTATACCTGCGTATTTCTCTGTGGGCTGGCAATTGGGTGCCTGATAGGCGGGGGCAGGGGATCTAACTGTTGTCCAGCGCTGAGTAATTCCCCTTGGTTTGTTGTACAATTCTGCCAGCGCTAGCCTCACCTATCTGGTTTGTGAGTATCTCAGTATAACTCGAGGCAAATTTGTATCGTTACATTGTTGTGTAATGTTCTGTGCATCTACTGTGGGAATACAGGGTATTTACCCGACCACATATAGTAATGCACCTTCGTGTTTGTGTATGTATGTTTCCCCTGCCTACTTCCTAAGTTCCGGAGAAAGACATGGGATATATAAGAGACCTGATGCATCTTTTTTTGAAGATGCAAATGATCGTCTTATTCTATACCTGCGTATTTCTCTGTGGGCTTGCGATTGGGTGCCTGATAGGCGGGGGCAGGGGATCTAACTGTTGTCCAGCGCTGAGTAATTCCCCTTGGTTTGTTGTACAATTCTGCCAGCGCTAGCCTCACCTATCTGGTTTGTGAGTATCTCAGTATAACTCGAGGCAAATTTGTATCGTTACATTGTTGTGTAATGTTCTGTGCATCTACTGTGGGAATACAGGGTATTTACCCGACCACATATAGTAATGCACCTTCGTGTTTGTGTATGTATGTTTCTCCTGCCTACTTCCTAAGTTCCGGAGAAAGACATGGGATATATAAGAGACCTGATGCATCTTTTTTTGAAGATGCAAATGATCGTCTTATTCTATACCTGCGTATTTCTCTGTGGGCTGGCGATTGGGTGCCTGATAGGCGGGGGCAGGGGATCTAACTGTTGTCCAGCGCTGAGTAATTCCCCTTGGTTTGTTGTACAATTCTGCCAGCGCTAGCCTCACCTATCTGGTTTGTGAGTATCTCAGTATAACTCGAGGCAAATTTGTATCGTTACATTGTTGTGTAATGTTCTGTGCATCTACTGTGGGAATACAGGGTATTTACCCGACCACATATAGTAATGCACCTTCGTGTTTGTGTATGTATGTTTCTCCTGCCTACTTCCTAAGTTCCGGAGAAAGACATGGGATATATAAGAGACCTGATGCATCTTTTTTTGAAGATGCAAATGATCGCCTTATTCTATACCTGCGTATTTCTCTGTGGGCTGGCAATTGGGTGCCTGATAGGCGGGGGCAGGGGATCTAACTGTTGTCCAGCGCTGAGTAATTCCCCTTGGTTTGTTGTACAATTCTGCCAGCGCTAGCCTCACCTATCTGGTTTGTGAGTATCTCAGTATAACTCGAGGCAAATTTGTATCGTTACATTGTTGTGTAATGTTCTGTGCATCTACTGTGGGAATACAGGGTATTTACCCGACCACATATAGTAATGCACCTTCGTGTTTGTGTATGTATGTTTCCCCTGCCTACTTCCTAAGTTCCGGAGAAAGACATGGGATATATAAGAGACCTGATGCATCTTTTTTTGAAGATGCAAATGATCGTCTTATTCTATACCTGCGTATTTCTCTGTGGGCTGGCTATTGGGTGCCTGATAGGCGGGGGCAGGGGATATAACTGTTGTCCAGCGCTGAGTAATTCCCCTTGGTTTGTTGTACAATTCTGCCAGCGCTAGCCTCACCTATCTGGTTTGTGAGTATCTCAGTATAACTCGAGGCAAATTTGTATCGTTACATTGTTGTGTAATGTTCTGTGCATCTACTGTGGGAATACAGGGTATTTACCCGACCACATATAGTAATGCACCTTCGTGTTTGTGTATGTATGTTTCCCCTGCCTACTTCCTAAGTTCCGGAGAAAGACATGGGATATATAAGAGACCTGATGCATCTTTTTTTGAAGATGCAAATGATCGTCTTATTCTATACCTGCGTATTTCTCTGTGGGCTGGCGATTGGGTGCCTGATAGGCGGGGGCAGGGGATATAACTGTTGTCCAGCGCTGAGTAATTCCCCTTGGTTTGTTGTACAATTCTGCCAGCGCTAGCCTCACCTATCTGGTTTGTGAGTATCTCAGTATAACTCGAGGCAAATTTGTATCGTTACATTGTTGTGTAATGTTCTGTGCATCTACTGTGGCAAAACAGGGTATTTACCCGACCACATATAGTAATGCACCTTCGTGTTTGTGTATGTATGTTTCCCCTGCCTACTTCCTAAGTTCTGGAGAAAGACATGGGATATATAAGAGACCTGATGCATCTTTTTTTGAAGATGCAAATGATCGTCTTATTCTACACCTGCGTATTTCTCTGTGGGCTGGCGATTGGGTGCCTGATAGGCGGGGGCAGCGGATCTAACTGTTGTCCAGCGCTGAGTAATTCCCCTTGGTTTGTTGTACAATTCTGCCAGCGCTAGCCTCACCTATCTGGTTTGTGAGTATCTCAGTATAACTCGAGGCAAATTTGTATCGTTACATTGTTGTGTAATGTTCTGTGCATCTACTGTGGGAATACAGGGTATTTACCCGACCACATATAGTAATGCACCTTCGTGTTTGTGTATGTATGTTTCCCCTGCCTACTTCCTAAGTTCCGGAGAAAGACATGGGATATATAAGAGACCTGATGCATCTTTTTTTGAAGATGCAAATGATCGTCTTATTCTATACCTGCGTATTTCTCTGTGGGCTGGCGATTGGGTGCCTGATAGGCGGGGGCAGGGGATCTAACTGTTGTCCAGCGCTGAGTAATTCCCCTTGGTTTGTTGTACGTTTCACCCAGAGTACATACTTGCAAACAAGCGCAGAAGTATGACGTCTACACCAACTGACCAAGGTCACACTCACAGCGCAAGTGAAGTGAGGAAAGGTGACACTTATTCTCCTGGACTCAAGGTAAATCATACCAGTAGATCTGTGATGAGAATCAGGTGCAGAACACAACACAACTATGGTGTGAATGAACACATCATACTGTAATGCCTTCTTTCATTGGCTCATGTGCGAAGCAAGTGTAAGGCTATGTTCTGGGCCATTGGTCGTCCATGGTAAACTTTAATGTTGGCATTTTCTCGGAGACTATTCAAACCACAGTCTTCAAACGTAGCCGAAGGATACTTTGTGGCAAGACCTTTCTTACTCTTAGCCTACCAGTTGAGTTCAGGCCAAGGGTCATGAGAAATCAAGAAATAGGTAAAAAAAAAATAAAGACATATTTTGACAAAAGATATTTTTTCTCCAATACTATTCACAACTGTACATAAGCCAGCCCTTTACTTATGCTTAGACGCATGGCACTTAAATTTCAGTCACCTTTTGGAAAGGGCACACAGTTCAGATTAAGAAAATGATCAGTTTTAAATGCACACGAGCGATCCAGGCTTCACCATTCTTGTTTGTGGTGTTCACAGTTTATTTCACATTAGTTTGAAGGTAGTAATGTGTAAACTAAATGTAGGGACGAATTGGGGGGGGGGGGACCCCCCCCCCCCCCACCGGCCCCGAATTGTGCATGGCCCCACGAGCTCCTTAGCATCCGCATTATCACGGAATTGTTTATATTACAGCGTTCTAAATGAACTTTAGAATTTTTTAGTGTGTGTACGGGTCCCGCATTTTTTGGGAAACAATAGGCGCACAGGCCTCTTTTCGTGTTTGTCCTTGCTAAACTACAACATTCTGAGAGAGAAAAAGAGAGATGGAATGAAACTTTATATTAAGAGAGAGAAAAAACAACAGCCTAGTGATAATAATGTGTAAAATGGTTATAACTAAATAGTGTATACACGGCCAAGTGAAGACACAGTCGTACTATCCGTGAACTGAAAAACTCGAAAAGCTTTTGGTCAGGGAGTCGCAGGAGCAAAAAAGGAGGGGAGGAAATACGGTCCCGGCTGGTTTGATATGTGCCAGATATCTCTCACGACAGCTTGATGATAACTGACTCGCACTCATACTTGCCGGAATTCAGGGACCTTTTTTTCTCTGTCCGTTGAGTTATAGACTGTATAACAAAGTCCCTGTTTGTGGAGTTTGGAACCGACCCACCCTGAAATAAGATCAGAAGTGAAATTGTCATGCTGCCGAATAACACGATAATAAACATGTATTTCATTTCAGGTCAGTGCTGCTGTTGACGTCTCACTGCAGAGTCACGCCCAGAGGGTATACTTGCAAACAAGCACAGAAGTATGATGCCTACACCAAGAAGAGGCAAGAGCTAGTCAGGTCATGTTTGCTCAAAGGAGAAGGCCACAGCTAAAAGCAGGCAATTCCAGTTCCAGCGGATCAACTAAAGTGAGAGAAGGCACCACTTATTGTCCTGGACTCGAGGTAAAGCATACCGATTGATTTGTGAATAGAATCAGGTTCATAACAAAACACAACTGGTTGGGATATACACATCACACTGTAATGCTTTCTTTTATGTTGAAGATGGTGTAGTAGTAGTACCAGCATTCTCAACAACACCGAATGCTAAAATCACTTGCTGTCAACAAGTGGCACCATATTGCATTTGATTTAAAAACTAGAGGGTTGGGCAAGTCTCTAAATACTGTCGTTTTCTTTAATAAGCACTTAGTGCATACAAAAAGACTAGAAAAATCTGAATACTACCCATTTGGTCCAGTGTGTGCTGTTGCTAAACAGCAATGCGTTGTGTCCTGTTTGAGACAATTTCTGCAAGTTACACTTTGAATATTGATGCTGATTCTAGATATATGTATACACCCTTTGTGGTCATTTCAAGCTCAATGGCGTCTAATTTTTGGCGCAAGTGTGATAGCAAAAGTAAGTGTTTGTAATGGGTCGTCCGTCAACTGTCTGTTACCTGTGGGCAACTTTAACATTGGCATTTCCTCGAAGACTATGCAAGCCTCAGACTTCAAACTTGGCACAAGGGTACTTTGTGGTAAAATAATTCTAAACATACCAATTTCTGTGACCTTTCAAAGGTCATCTCAAGTAGTATTTTCAACTTCAAACTCAAACTTGCTATGGAGATACCACATGATAAGGGTGACAAAAGTTAGTTTCGGGTAGAGTTGTAGTTTTTATCAATGTTTTTGCAAACTTTTCAATAAAATTTGGCATGATGATAACACTTTTCTGTGCTACTAATGTAATCAGCCCCTCACAAAGGTCAAGGGTCACAGAGGGTTGACAAATGTGTGAAAAATGAAGGGATTTGGAAAAATACTCAGGTTTCACTGACAAAATCCAGCCCTATACTTATGTTTAGACATTTTCAGAGACCTGTTGGAGGAGTCAAGCCAAGGTAAAAAAGGACAGACATATTATGTGGATTGGTCATACACGTGAACCATAAGGACATTGCCTTTCTTGTTCATGTTCTGACTACTGTCATATTATGCATGTATGTACTTTGTATAAATACTTGCAAATATGCACGCAATATGTGCATGTCAGAACTTTTTTTGATACAAAATTATCTTTTGCAGGTTGCGAAAGATGAGGGAATAAGAGTTCAGCGGGTACATCTCTCCGCGATGGCCAACCGACGAGAAGGCAAAGGAAGTGAACTGATTGTCCTGTGTAGGAGGGCAGACGTCCTGTTATTTTGATGTCCATCCACCAGGCTGGCCACTATGTCAAGGTTTTGGACAGTCACATCATTCGCAATGCAGCAAAAGCCTGTGCCTTACTGCCTGAGCTGATGCATAGCCATATATTAGGAGCAGGGCAAGCAGGCTTTAGGCCTGGCTATTCAACTGCAGACACAACAGCAGTGGGGCAGTGACAACAAAGTGACAATGACAAAACTCGAGAAAATAGAAATAAAGAGGGAGTGTTTCCATAAGCCCGACATAGAAGCAGCGGGGCGACAAAATTGTAACGTGCAGTCGAGCAGTTCAGGGGCTATTGTACAGTGATGGGGGTGTGCTTTGTGTGTTTTCATATAACAATGTGACAAAGCGATTTGACACCCATGTTGTAATTTGTAGTGCAGTAAAAAGGTGAAAAATATCTGTATTTTGACCAAAAAGATGTTTTCTCAAGTATACACAACTTCAAACCCAGACTTGGTACAAGGTGGTAAGAACTTTTCATGCATACTAATTTCGTATGCATGAAAGGTCAGAAAGGTCAAGGGTCACAAGAAATCGGGAAATAGGTACAAGATATCCATATATTGCCCAAAGATTTTTTTTCTCAAGTATTCCTAACTGTAACCCTAAACTTGGTAAAGAGATACCTGATGGTAAGACCTTCCTATGCATATTTATTTGGATGACCCCCTCAGAAAAGTTACTTTTTGTCACTCTCCTGTCATGTCGCGATTTGGAAATGCAGCTTAATATGTATTAGTTTTTGATTATCCAAAGAAAACCCCTTTACTGACAATGTGTTCATTTTTCGAAGACATTTCATCATATGAACAGGTCTTTATTGTGACAAGTTCCTAAATGCTGGCATACATCAGTCATTCAAAATATGTACTCCACAGCTGACACTTATGGGGTAGGAAACAGTGGTACAGATAGATTTTGTGCAGCATCGGTGTGAGACAAGGAGAAAACTTATCACTGCTCCGCTTTGCATGATTCAAAATGATATACAGGGCTCATTCTGAAAATGGTCAGTAGCCTCAGAGTATAAAACCCACGGGTCCTTTCTGAAGAGGGGATGTGCGGAAATATAGAAACGTGGGGATGTATATTTATGTCATTAAACCCTCAGCTTAAAATGTTGTGCAAATGTGGACTTGCTCAATGAAAAACGCAATACTTCTCAAGAGTGAGTTGACCATGCAGTTTTTGCATTACCCTCCAGCTGTCACAGCAGATTTAAGTGGTTGGGTGATAACTGATCATAGGCATATGATATGTACTGTACTTTGTGTTTGTTTTATTTTTTTCTTCCACTGTCAATCTTTGACTTTCAGCTGTGTGGCTTTACTTATCATATCAGAATTGCTAACCACATGGTTCATTTCACAAGTTTTACAGATGTACTGTACATGACACACGCCTGCAAACAGAATGATCTGACTATGATCCGTGTCCATTTGTGATTTGTGCTAAGGAACATGCGTACAGTGTAGTAATAAGGATAATATTTCATTTCTGAGCACATTCATGTAAGTTCTTTTGTGATATTTTTCATGCCCCAGCGGGTCCAAAATTAAATAAAGTAAACTGATGCCAACATTGTGTACAGGGTGCTATGCAGCAATCAGTTGTGACATGATAGCCTGCACCATGTTGAGTTTTTGGAGAGCAGCAATGGTATTGCTTGGATTACGGGCCAGCATGGTGCAGACTCTGTTGTAGACACTTTGCCAGCGTTATATGGTCGATTTTGTATCAAAAGCAGTACAGGTATTGTTTGGTGTGGATGCCTATATTATGCAGACTAGGTGACACAGTGCATTGTACCCTTGTTATTCAGTTGTTATGGTATTTTGTGTTGACATCAGCATTGTGCAGTGCAAGTTATGGGGCTTGAGACTGCATTTCACTTTGTTGTGCTGCAATTGGACACAGTGTGGTACTGGTAACAGTATTGTTTGATTTTCATGCCAACATTGTGCACAGTATCTGTGTAATGTAGTTTGGTACTGCATTTCACTGTTATTATGTTGTGGGATGTGCAATGTTGAATTATATCAGGACTACAGTGATGGTACATGGTCTCTCTCTCTCTCTCTCCCCCTCCCTCTCCCTCTCTCTCTATATATATATGAGCAAAATAATATATGTAGTGGAAGGCTCTAAATGATAAGTCTGTCATTCCTTCTCTCCTATCCCCCTTCTTTTATATACTGTGCAGTTGGCTCCCAAATAAATACCTCATGAGCAAGTGGTTGCCGGTGTCGGTCTCCGTTGGCATGCACACAACTAAAAATGACATCAGCTCCACTTTTCTCCCAAATAGCTTGTATACAGTCAGCACTTTGTCAATGTAAATGTGAATAATGTTACATGTAGTTGAAATATGTTCTGCAGTAAAGCTGTATTTTCAGGGGGAGCTGGGTGGCTCGGTGATAGTGTAGTGTTTTTGTTTCCTTATAATTTGTAACCAAAAACTGCTGGGAAACTGAGATTCAGCTAGAGAGATAGGTACATCCACTACCAATCTGTTTACAAACATCTTTCAACCAGAGATGTTCATCGACCTGCTTTCATGGAGACACCAAAGGAACATGTAGCATTTCTTGCAGCAGGTATATTAAAACAAATTCACATCAATTAATATTTGTAGATGATGCCAGTAAAAATTATAAAAAAAAACTGTCTATGACAACACTCTTTGGTGTGCTTTTTCATCAGTGAAGCTGTGAATGATTGAATGAATGTAAACATGCTCACACAATGCCTGGCTGAAAAAAATGAATGAACAAATGTACCGAGGTAACCAGTGTGCATTTTTATCCAAAACTGAATCCGGTTGTTTGGTTTATGGTTTAACATTCACATTACCACAGTGATGATAATCGCATATTTAAAAAATAAAAATAACGCGTTAATTTTTTTTTTTTTTTTTTTTTTTTTTTTTTTTTTTTTTTTTGCTTAGCGAAGTAGAAACTGTATGGGTTTCAAATGTGAGCAGGAAAAAAAAAAATAACGCCATCTACGGGACTCGAACCCTGGTCACTGCGTGGCAAAGAAAAGTACCTTACCACTGCACTAACTAAATTACTAATAAACAGCTTGTGCATTTAATTACTTATAGATAAACGTTTTCATCCCGTATCTGCCGTTGTTGTTTGTTCCAGTTTACTGTCACAAATAGTAATCGAGGACTAGCAGTTTGGGCGTAGTTTGCAACAGTTTGGGCTTAGGTTTTCCCTTGTAAGTTTGGCATAGTCGTTTTCCCTTACCGGCTACGGCGGAGATATGATCTGCCGGAAGTCAGACATCGCTTGTATCCCTTATTGAATACGCACTCGAAAACGACCCAAAGTGCCCAATTTTTTCCGGGACCCCATATTTTCTTCATAATCAATGTGATGTTTGGCATCCTGTCTCGGAAGACAATGGGTATATGCGCTTGCTGGGTCAGTCACTGGAGTGACCTCTCCAGGGCGCAAGCCTGGGCGAAGTTTATGGAGATCCTGGGGTGCCCAGTCGTCAAGATCCCCCTCTCGGCCTCGCTGATGTATCCAAAGGAATGCAAAGCAGTACGTTTGGCACCAGTTTGGCTGCAGGAGCTGCCAGAACAGTGCGTGAATACAGGCAGCTGTCTGCCTTCGGGGCTCCACTCCTGATGGGGCAAAACGCGAACTAAGAGTTGGTTAGAGTAGCGTCCCCTACCTTAGGCCTTATGGAGTCTAAAGTAACAGATTTGCGAACGTACGCCTCTAAACTATTGCCTGAAGCTAAATTGCGATATTTCCGAAAGTTAATAGACGTTGATGGAGTTGACCCTTACGATATTCCAAAGTCTTCATGGTCAAATTCGGTCGAAGATTTGCCTGCTGTAGATTATGCAGCCATTGTAAATTACTTCGTGTTGGGCTGTTCTGCTTACACTTGTGAAGATTTCAAAGCGTACAAGAGTCTTCAGGCTTACAAGTTATTTGTGTCAGGTTGGGTCAGGGACATACACACCTTCAAACCAGATGGATGTGCAAATGTTATTGTAACGGCAAAGGTCAGTATTATTTCAATAACTATTAACTATAAAAATTATCATGCTTGACTTACTCTTTATAAAACTAAGTCTAGACCAGTGTCGTGACATAGTGTCAAAGTAGGCTACACGACCAGCCCCGTAATTTTTTTTGTTTTATTGAGGCCAAATTTGTCATTGTTTTTGTACAGATCATCTAGTGCATTTTATTTTGGTTTTCTTAAAGAAAGGATACATTTAGGCCTACCTACCACCATCCACTATTAAGGTAGACATAGCAAAGAGGAATGGCCTTAGTCGGCTGACTACATTATTTAGATTATTTACTCTTGTATCACATTTTTATTAAAACGTGTATAAAATATTATTTATTTATTGGTATTGTATATTTAATTCCCCACCTAGAGACTAGTTCAGTTTGTTCATATTTGGAAATTATGCAGGATTGATCACTGCTGTATGAAAAAATAGGTATAACGTACTATAAATATAATTCTTTTTATCTGAGGCGACCCCAGGTGAGTGCATTGATATCCTAGAATTTGACTAAGTAAGCTGATAATTAATGCAGAGACCCCCCCCCCCCCCCCCAAATACTTTTAGGCTTAGCCACCTAGGCACCTACACTATTTAAATATTCCAATAATTAGGTCTAATATTTTTATTTTAATGCGCTTGCAGGTTATGCATTCACAGAGTCTGAATGACAAGCCACTTGTTCCTTGGCTAATATGCACAGCAGACGGAGCAATCATTACTGCCCACTGCACCTGTATGGCCGGAGTTGGTGAGACCTGCACACATGCTGCAGCACTGTCATTTGCCTTGGATGCCCATTCTAGGGTAAAAGAAAATGCAACCTGCACAGGCGTAAAAGCTTATTGGAAAATACCAGGAAACGTAACTGGAGTTCTGCCTAAACCTGCTTATCAAATAGATTTTACTTCTGCTGACCAGAGAAAGAAGAAACTTGATAAACTTATTGATAATGTTTCAGAAGATGCCACACCCCAAAAGGGCATAAAGCCATTGGACTGTGATGCAGAACCAACCCAAGAGGAGATGACAGATTTTTTTTCTAAGCTGAAACAGAGCAATAGGAATAGTAATCTACTCAAAGTAACTCCACAATACTGTAATGATTATAAGGTGGCAGTCCCATGTACAGAATCTGATGAACTGAACTGCAGTCCATCACTTTCTTTGCCAGCTGACCTGAGAGATTTGAAACAGGATGACTTAGTGGGGAAATCTTTAAAATGCCTGCAAGAGACTTGTCGCACTATTGAGATTAAAGTACAACAGTTTGAGACTGAGCTTATTGAACAATCCACACAAGGACAATCTCAAAGTAAGAATTGGTTTTCTGTTAGAGCAGGACGAATTACAGCTTCCAATTTATATGCTGTATGTCACACAAGTATTGACAAACCTGCCCCATCTCTTGTAAAAAAGATCTGTTACCCAGATAAAGTCCTCTTTACCTCTGCTCAGACAAAATGGGGTAAAGAAAAAGAAAGTCAGGCAAAAGAGATGTATCGCACTGTTTGTGAGAAAGAGCATGATAACTTTGTCATTAGAGCATGTGGAATATTTGTTCCAACAGAGTACCCATTTATGGGTGCGACACCAGACGCCATGGTAAATTGTGCATGCCATGGGAGTGGTTGTCTGGAAATTAAATGTCCTTATAAACACAGAAAGCAGACAATAAAAGAGGCTATATCTTCCGACGCTGCATTTTGCTTAGCTATTGTTAGTGGCTCCATTGCATTGCGGGAGGATCACCCATACTACTCTCAGGTCCAAGCGCAGATCTTCCTCACAAAGTCAGCATATTGTGACTTTGCCGTGTGGACCACAGCTGACCTGGCCATTGTGAGGGTTTTCCCAAACCAGATATTTTGGGATGATTGTGTGTTACAGGCAACAGCTTTGTTTAAAATGGCGATTCTACCAGAGCTAGTTGGTAAATGGCTGGTTCATGACCCTTCAGTTAATCAGAACAAAAGTGCTGAGACACAAGAAGGGAAAGAATCAGATGCAGGTGCAGAGGGAGTCATTTTCTGTGTTTGTCGGAAGCAAGAATATGGGAAAATGATTGCCTGTGACAACAAAGGATGCAAGATTGAGTGGTTTCATTTTGGCTGTGTAGGACTTAAAAGGAAACCAAAGGGTGTGTGGATCTGTCCACCGTGCGGAGGTCAGAGCACACATGGATTTTAGTATCACACCTGCCCCCATCTTACGCCAGCCTCCTGTAATTTATTTCTGTGCCAAATTGTTAAGTGTAATTACAATAAACATTTACATTCATCACATTCTGTAAATTAACACTACAAAACCAAACAAAAAAGTTTTCACAACAATTTCAATTCAATTCAATTCAATTGGTTTATTAAAAGTCTACACACAATCATCGTCCCATTCTCACATATTTTCACATGATACTTTTAATAATTAAAGAAATGAAATAAAAAGGAAAGAATTACAACTCTAATAATAACATTCATTATATAGCAGTACAATATGCCATATGGTAAATCATTGTCTTTGGTCAATAAACGAAAACAAATGCACCAGCAAAATTACAATATTTTGCAGTATTTGTCAATATCATCACTATTTCCTCATCAATTGATTCTTTTCAATATAACATCTATTTACATAGGGCTACATTACATTTTTATTTTGTTATCGTTAAATATTTTTTAAATGGCATCACATTTAGAGAATATTACTAAATAGATATATTTTATACAAAGTACAAGTAGGCCTACATTGTACATTCTTGAAAGATTTAGTTTTCAGTAATTTCACAGTAATCTGTACATTAAGCTTGATATGTCCACTGTAGGCCACTACAGTAATTGAAGCTTATTTTCCAACTGTATGTGTAAACATTTTATCACTCACTAAAGGTTTCATAACCATTTAATAGAGACAGATTGCTTAACTCATTCTACCCCAAGACCGAAATCCCCCAAACTTTGAAGTCGTCCTCTGAAGACTGCGTTGCAGTGCAGGACACAGATCGACCATGATAGTTCAAGTGTGATGCCAGAATAGCTTGGCGCCCTTAGGTGCCAAGCTATTCTGGCATCACCCTTGAACTATCATGGTCGATCTTCATTTTGCTGCGGTGTTTTCTGGGGTAGAATGAGTTAAAGCAACTATCAATACATAACAGCCATTCATTGTGATAAGACATATACATTACTTAGTTTTAGACAATGGTTATAATCAATTATCACTCTTTTATTTTATAGTCTATTAAATTTTTTTCGCCATAACAACATTAATTGCTGCCTTGTAACTTTTTTTTTTAACATGAAGCAATTTGCAATGCTGACTTCATTATTAGTCTTTGCATCAATCACACAGTGGCTCAAAGGTCGCTAAGTAACAGGCTGATTGTTAAATAATACCATTGCAGAGGTTGACAACTGCACAACCAACAGTGACAATCTTGTCTAATGTGGTAACCTCTTCACCTTCTCGATGAAAAAGCAGGTCTATTGGAATAGTGGTGTTCAAAATTGTAAATTTGTTTCTCAGAAGACCTATGATGCGTTCTACATGAATGCGCAGATGTGCCAGTTTTCTTGTTGACTCTATTTCTGCAGATGTCAGCTGACTTTTACCCTTAGTGAACGCTGGAATTTTAACCTCGGCTCCCTGCATTGCCACTAGTTCATGAATATCAAATCCTCTGTCTGCCAAAACAAGATCATTAGGTAGTAAATTATTTAAGTATCCACTGCAATCAGTAATTTTTTTGTCAGTTGTCCTCCCACCCCAACCCTTGGATATAAATGAAATATGGCCCTGTGGTGTTATGGATATGAGATATTTAATGGTATTGTTGTGTTTGTAGTGTGACCAAGTCATAGCGCTGGTGTCAGAACAGGAAGGCCTTTCAATGAATATTTCAAAACAGTCTATAATTGAAACAACACGTTTCCATGGATAGACTAGAAATTGTTCAGGCAGACTTGCTCTAATGCACTGTCGCTCAGGCCAAAACACCATTGGTTTCATTCGATAATAAAGAATGTTTAGTGTTTCATTGAACACTTTGTAGGCAGTTGTTCTCGATACGCAAAACATGTATGCTAGGTGCGGAAGTGGAGTATTTAATCTTAAATGGATCATTGTCAACATAAATGATTGAAACGAAGACAGAGCACGACGCTTGTTTGATGGCAAATGACTGCAGACAAATGTAAATAAAGTAGACAAGAGAGCGAAATCTGTAAGACCTGTGAAATAACGGACAGTATCATCCTGGTCTCTGAGTGATTCTTGGTTCATTTCTTTCTTTGACAGCTGTTCTTTTAGATCACAGTTTTCTTTAATTACTTTGCTAAGTTCCTCTCTGAGCAGGTTTTCTTCTTGTTGTGTCAGCGTGCTCAGTGCAACAACCTCAGTCTGGCAATAGCTACCTCCATCTTCACCCTGTTCAGGAGGTGGTGTCCCAGCTGCTGCACTGTCGGTCTCATCATTCATGTCATTTGGCTCACTTATCTCCTCACCTCTAGACGCCTGCTCAGCAGCTTTCTTTGTTCTGCGACTGCACAGTCTATTATAACTGAAACAAAGGACATGAAAATATAGCAATAAAACTTGTCATCTCTGGAATTTTTGACTAAACTACTAAACGCCATACACTTATAAGACAGCACCAAAAAAACTTACCAGTTTAATTGGACTTAGCTGCAAATATGAACTTGCATTTGAAGTTAAGGCATCAAAATAGAGGACCTGCATCACTTTCAATATGCTGGACCACTGTGTGGTCTTCAATGCCTTCACAGTACACTTCCTAACAATCAATATTGATCAGGATGTCTTTTTTAAGCCTTCCATAAATGAACAGTATACTTAATATTTTTTAAAAATATAAACTAATCTTAAACACAACTGAGACTGCTAAGTATCTTGAAGCTAAAATCATAAACACAACAAATAAATATTAAAGATACCTTTACTTATTATTTGTCTTGATTGAAAGTTGTATTGTTTAATAATTAAAAGTATCTTTAATATTTCTTTGTTGTGTTTATGATTTAAGCTTCAAGATAGTTTGCAGTCTCAGTTGTGTTTAAGATTTTTTTTCTCAATGCTTGCATCACTGCACTGTTTAGTGCTTTGTTCTTAAATGTCGTTTGCTTTCATCTTATTCAATAAACTCATATAATTTTTGTCATTTTTGGTCTTGTTCTTTTTTTTCTGTTTTGTTTTATATTAGTTTCTATTTCCACAAGTATGCCTAAATTTGCTACTATATTCTTATCTCTGGTTCTTCCTCAAACCTCTCACACAATCAGCTCTTCCTGTGGCTCTTATTGATGCTAAGACATGCTTTGATACATCTGCCTTGTATTGTTTAATAAATAATATCTTTACCATTAACATTATTTTTTTAATATCTTTAATAATATATCTTTAATCGTTTGCCTAGTATCTTTAATATTATTTTCTTTGCTGTGTTTATTATTTTATAATATAGTTTTTCACAGTGAAGACATTACAAATGAGTAAAGAATAGTACCGAGCAGCACTGAAACCCTTGCACAGGGAGTGTCCTAATTTAAGTGTAGGTTTCCAACTGGGACTGTTGACATCTCCAACGTATGCCTTGACACCTGAAATAATATCAATAATAATCAATCATCTTGCTTTAACACTAATGTTCATCATAACAAATTTGTTAATTTATACAATAATCACCGTGTTCTGATTATTATTACAAAAGATGAGTCCATAATAATGGGAGAAACACAAACAAAACCTGGAACCGACACATGACTCCTTGCTTTAGTCAGTGGAATGAATCACTACATATTATTTTACTGGGAATTTAACAATCGAAGTAACTATGCCAAATTTAAAATAACAATCAGTTCTAATGTATTGAATTACAATAAATGAAAGCCAGTCAGCAAGCCTATCTGATGATTGAAATGTAGGTTTACACACTGACTGAGCAGCCTACTGCTGACTAGCTGTAGTCAGTAGGCGTGTACCTAAGTCCTAAGCAGTATGTACAGTACTGTCACAGTGTCAGTAGTCACACAAACTCAATCCAGTTATCCACAATTATCAAGGCCTGAATATTATGACTTAAATTCAAAGACTTAAATGTATTCTGATCTAAGTACAATTTTATCTGATGACTTACCGTTCACAAAATGATCGGAACAAACGTGTTTTCTGCCCTTGGACTCGAAAGTTACTGTCTTCAGTTGCAGTTGTGCTATCCACTCTCTTCGTCGTCTTGTCGTCAATTCTTTCATTGATTCTCCCTTTTTATTTATCACATTGGGAATAGAGTAGAACCGACGATCTGGCTCCCGATCCGATCTGTTGTGACACAACTTTACACAACACTTTTGAACCATTTTATTTGCGCCCAAATGCTAGTCGATCTCTTCTCAAAACCAACACGGAAGTGACGGAAAGGAAACAAAGAAGGCCTACAGTAGGAAAAGACAACTCGTCCCTGCACAACGCGTGTTGCCCCATTTGAAAGGTTTACTCCCCCACATTTGGCCGTTGGATCCAACCTGATCTCCTCCGTCCTCTAGCCGTTGGCTGTCAGAAACAGCTCATCCGCCTAGTGGTGCAATGTGAACACCACCCCCTCACGTGGTTTAGCCCACCAGCTGAGGTGGTTTGCCAGGGTGTGGCGCTTGGAGCCAGCACGTGAGAGATTAAGGAGATGGATGAGGACCAGTGATGCCCGTCCGTCCTATGTAGGACGCAGCTGCCGAACAGCAAAGGTGCTACCTCTATCCAGAGCCCCCTACACCCCAATCAATGTGATAGTTATCACATAAAGTACGACTTTATCGAATAAAAAGGGCCTGAGCAATTGCCCAACATTGCAAACACTTGTAATGTTATTGATAACATCCGGGCAATTTGCGAATTTACAACATACATTTTTTTAGATTTCACTTAGAATTCCAATTATCAGA
The DNA here is from genome assembly GCA_036245525.1 of Semisulcospira habei. Classification (NCBI taxonomy): domain Eukaryota; kingdom Metazoa; phylum Mollusca; class Gastropoda; family Semisulcospiridae; genus Semisulcospira; species Semisulcospira habei. Next base: position 10,412,804 of record BTPG01000006.1, read on the forward strand.
ACACACTTTTTTTTACGAGAAAATACTAACATACTTTATGAAGTGACCGAAATGTTTCTTTATCATTTTAACACACTATTCGATAAATTTTTATTGTGTTCTGAAATCGGCTATTTTGCGTGTTTTTTCCCGTGGGGTACCTCAGAAAAACGGCTGTAACTTACAAATATGCCCGGGACCATGGGTCTTTCAGGGTGGCAATAGCCTCCAGACTCAATAAGGCTCTCAAAAAACACTTTAAGCGGCAGTTTTCAATTAAAAAATGTAGGTATAGTATACAACCTTAACTTACCGGATGATTTCACGGTGACGCATACGATTTTGGGGATACTAACGCTTTTCAAACACCTAAGTTCCCTTCAGATATCATGGCGTACACTGGAACTGGAGCAGATCCGTTGCTTGGGGTAGGTTGTTTTCTTCGTTAGACCGGAAAAAAATCTCCATTTTAAACAGGTGATGCTTTTATCTTCGCCGCCGCAGATTTATCTTGGTAAAAGTATTTGCTGGTGGTGCACAATTACTTAGTTTTTTTTTTCTTCCCTTAAAGAGACTTTTCAAGTAGTACAGTGGTTTCATAATTATGTACTGCAAGAATGAGGCGTCAAAGGAATTATGAACATGAATATGACGTCATCTTGCTGTCGAGTGACGTAAATGTTTTCTTGTTACCATCATTATATGCTAATGACGTGTAATCTATTTATCCGCCCAAATCCTTCATATTCTTGTGGACAAAATGGCGGGAGGTCTGAAATATTGACAGTGGCCTGTGCATTTAATAAAACCTACATGCGTTTATGGTGGCATAGAAGCTCGAGTTAGATTGCTTCTCTGGTTCATTCCGTTCATGTTTAATGTTTCTGTAGTTTAGCTCCGCGCCACGACTCCTACACGTTTTTGTTGTTCCTATTTCAAAATAGGAACAACTTTGAAATGGGGTTGGACGGAGGGCGTTCCGGAGCATGCACATGACGCTTTGGCGTGCGCGGCTGAAATTCTGGCAAGGGAGTAACAATATAAAAACAAGATGAGGATTTCATCCCAAAGTCTACCGTACTGTATGGAGCTCACATGCGTTTTTCTTTTAGGAACAGTCAGAGTTGTTTAAATTTTTAAGCTTATCCTTCTAATCCATTTCCAACAGCGAAAAAGAACAATCGCATTTAACAGCGAACGAAAAAGCAGCCTCCGAGGGAGGACTTTTAGGCGTGGTTCGCCATTAGCTGAAGCCCTCAAGCGCTTTTGCCGTTCCTCTGTAGCAGTCCCACAATACGGCTCTGGTCGCTCAAGAGTCGGTGCCCTGGGAAGGAGAGAGAGAGAGAGAGAGAGAGAGAGAGAGAGAGAGAGAGAGAGAGAGAGAGAGAGAGAGAGAGAGAGAGAGAGAGAGAGAGAGAGAGAGAGAGAGAGAGAGAGAGAGAGAGAGAGAGAGAGAGAGAGAGAGAGAGAGAGAGAGAGAGAGAGAGAAGCTGCGACGACTCAACCCTTGGCTTGTCTTGTCTTTGTTTGTCTTCGACCCAGTCGGGGCGTCTTCACGGATAACAGTAAGTACATGCAACAACTCTTTATTGGCCATTTGCTCGGGGGGGGGGGGGGGGGGGGTGTCTGTACTTGCTTGTTCTGTTATTATTACTATTTAGTTAGTGAGTATTGGGGGGCAAGTGTAAGAATGTAGAAATAAATGTCATTCATTTGGTAGTATCTAGGGTCGGAGGGTGAATTCAGAAGTTAGTCATGTGGTAATGTGTAAATATGCATTTTGTTGAATTTATTTTTCTTGTGGGAGAGAGGTAACGTAATATAGCAGACGACAATTAAGATTGCGTGAACGTTGATGTGATTACCTTTCTTTCTTTTGTTATTAGTTATTGACATGAGTATTTTTTGCACCCTTGTTTTAGTGCATCCAAAGATCCAAAAATCCAAAAATCTAAAGATCTAAAGAACTATGTGGCTAAGTCCGCCGCCGTGCTGGGCGGAAGGCTTGGGTGGTTCGCTGTGAGAGTGGAGGCTGGCTGTGTCACTCCGCCTCGTGGGACTACGACGCCGTACCTGAGCGCTGTTGCGAGCGTCGTGGCACGCCCCGTGTTCAGCCAGGTTGGGTCGTCCCATCTAGCATTTATTAACTTATTTTAGTTTGTTCATTGGTAAACTTGTAAAGAACGTTGTGAGACTAATTTCATTTCCTCGTGGTGACGAAATTGATAGAGGAACTTTGTCAAAGTGACAGGAGTATTGTGTATTCTGAAATATTGTATTATTCAAACAGAGACGTGTGCTATGAAGAACCTAAGTTAAATTGTTGCGGGCTGGCTAACACACCAGCGGAGGTGGGCTAGCGACTTGCCTCGATACAGAAGTCAGGAAGATGACACAGGACCGCATACGTTTTGACCGGAAAAACAATTTCCTCTCATTTTGAATTGTAACTATAGGACAGTTTTGGCGTTGTTTGTCTCGTTATATATACACTTCTGGGGCGAATAGCGAAATATATGAAAGTAGGAGAGAGTGGAGTGTACAACTGGATGCGTTCAGATGAAGAATGAGGAAAGAGGAATCGGATGTGTGATGGGCGCCCGAGGCTCCTTTGTCTACTTTGTTCCCGGCGAAATAACCGTGTCATTTCTCAATTTACTCAGCGTCAAATGACGTCGGCGGAAGTTGACCTATTTCGTATGACCCAGAAAATCAGTGCTCAGATTTGTTATTTTAACATGACGTGTCTATATGTTATTTATAGTGAACGTGCGAAATGTAATCACAATAACGGTGAATATTATTATACTAAATAATAAACAGTTTGTAATTTGGTCAACTTTGACCTGATGAAATTCCCTCCACAGACATGGGTTCATCCAGAGCGGCTTCCTCAGCCGCGAGGAACTTTTATGTTTTTAGCCGTTCTTCTTTCCCCGCTTGACAGTTTTCGTCAAAAAGCGTGTATCATGGTTTGTATCAAACTTTGCCAGTAAATATCCTTCATTTTTGCACAATTCTAGGGAAAGTGACGTATTTTGTTTATTGTTAAAAACATCACTGGTAAACCCACTGGCATTCTGGCCAATCCTTGAAGTCACGTGAAAACGCTTTACAGACGTAGTTAGACAAGTCTGTATAGCAAGAGCGTTTAGCTGAGCTGAGCTAGAGGGTTGTGCTTCCGTCGAGGAGGTCCAGTGAAATAGCTACAAAAACGCCGACGAAAAGAAACACCACCACAAGGACTGGCTGTCGGCACAGACCTTGAAGAAGATAAAAGCGAGGAAGCAGAAGAAAGCAGCGGTCAACAACAGTCGCACGAGAGCAGCCAAAGTAAGGGCACAGGGGGAATACTCGGAAGCCAACCGCGAGGTGAAGAGGAGTATCAGGGCAGACAAGAGGGCCTACACAGACAGCCTGGCAGCAGAGGCAGAAAAGGCAGCAGGCAGCGGCAACATGAAACAGCTCTACGACATTACCAGAAGATTGTCGGGTAAGTATGGCCATACAGAAAGACCAGTAAAAGACAAAGAAGGCAAGCCTATTGCAGACAGAGCAGACCAACTTGACAGATGGGCCGAGTATTTTGAAGAGTTACTGAACAGACCTAGCCCACCCGACCCCCCCCCCCCCCCCCGACATCCAGCCGGCAGAGACCAACCTACCCATCAGCTGTGACAGACCCAGCCGGGAAGAGATCAGAAAAGCAGTGGCATTTTTGAAGAATGGCAAAGCAGCAGGGCCAGATGGCATCCTAGCGGAGTCTCTGAAAGCAGACCTAGAGACAACAGTTGAGATGCTGTACCCACTGTTTGGAAAGATCTGGGAAGAGGAGGTGATGCCAGCTGACTGGAAGGAGGGGTACCTAATCAAGCTTCCCAAGAAAGGCGACCTCAGCAAGTGTTCCAACTACAGAGGAATCACCTGCTGTCAGTACCAGGAAAGGTCTTCAACAGGATCATCCTAGAGAGAATGAAGAGCTCCGTTGACCCCCAGCTGAGAGACCAGCAAGCAGGATTCAGGAAGAACCGATCATGTACAGACCAGATCGCCACTCTCCGCATCATCGTGGAACAGTCTCTGGAGTGGAGCTACCCGCTGTACGTCAACTTTGTGGATTATGAGAAAGCATTTGACAGCGTGGACCGAGAGACTCTGTGGAAACTCCTACGACACTACGGTGTACCCACAAAGCTCGTCCGCCTGATCAAGAGCAGCTATGATGGCATGACATGTCGCGTGATCCACGAAGGGCAGTTCACCAGAGAGCTCCAGGTCAGAACTGGTGTCAGGCAGGGGTGTCTGCTGTCTCCGTTCCTCTTCCTACTGGCCATAGACTGGGTCATGAAGATGACCACAGAGCACAGACGAAGTGGAATACAGTGGACACTGTGGACACAGCTTGACGACCTCGATTTTGCAGACGACTTGGCATTACTGTCCCACACTCATCAACAAATGCAGGACAAGACCACGAGGCTTGCTGACATCTCGTCCCAAGTGGGCCTCACCATTCACAAACAGAAAACAAAGACAATGAGGCTGAACGCAACCAGGGAAGAACCAGTCTTGCTTGCTGGCACCCCGTTGGAGGAGGTGGAGTCCTTCACCTATCTCGGGAGCATCATAGACAAAAAAGGCGGCACTGATGCAGATGTCAGAGCACGAATCAGTAAAGCCAGAGCAGCCTTTCTCCAGTTGAAAAAAGTGTGGAGTTCCAGAGAGCTGTCACAACACACCAAAGTCCGGATTTTCAACTCCAATGTAAAAGCAGTTCTCCTATATGGAGCAGAGACATGGAGATTGACAAAAACCACAGTCAACAGAGTACAGACCTTCATGAACAGTTGCCTTAGAAGAATTTTGAAAATCCACTGGCCAGAGAAGATCAGCAACGTCAGACTCTGGGAGAGAACAGAGCAGATAACAGCAGAGAATGAAATTGGGCGAAGAAGATGGGGATGGATCGGTCACAGTCTGAGAATGCCGGCTTCCAGTATCACTAGGCAGGCATTGTCATGGAACCCCCAGGGAAAGAGGAAAAGAGGTAGGCCGAGAAACTCCTGGCGTCGAGACCTCCAAGCAGACATCAAAAGACTGGGAACCACCTGGAGTAGAATCGAAGGAGAAGCACAGGACAGGAGTTGCTGGAGGTCTCTCGTCGACGGACTATACCCGGGTAGGGGTGACAGGCGTAAGTAAGTAAGTAAGGAGGTCCAATGACTTGTGAACTACATTTGGTTTTTCCGTCCTAAATTTTCATGTGTATTTTATTAATTTCTTTTATTATATATTTGTTGTTATTGTGTATTGCGTATTTTCAATATTCATGCTGGGGTTTTTGGACGTGTGTGCGTGTGAATGTGATGTGTGAATGCCTGGTTAGGATGGAGTGAGGATATTTTGGATTATTGTTATTTTTATATGTAATAAATGTCGTCGTAATTGTTTCTCTGGTGTTTATGTGATGGGGTGAGGTGGATCGATGTAAAATTATGATGGTGGTTGGGCTTAATGATACTGAGACGCGTTCATGTTGAGTGTTCTTTAATTCCACCATAATGCAGAAGGAAGAACAGAAAGCAGAAATCAAAAGCAGTACAGGGTCTCCAAAACCCGCACATTTTTTGGCGAATTAGAAATTGTTTCCTCCAAGGCACCGATGCCAGAAGTTAAGTCAGTCGCTGTAGTGCTGGTACTAGGTCTCGCGTATTGGGTGAAGAAAAGAAAGCATGCCACGCGGGCAGCCCTATTTATAGACGCATGCCTGCTCCCCGAGTAAAAGATGTCCGCGTCAGTGCTAAAGTCCGCGGGGGTCTGGGATAGTAAAAATGGCAAATCTGTGTTTTTTGCCAGCCATAAGAGCATGAATAACTTCTGAACTGCATAATGCAGAAATAACTTTGAATAGAAAAGTTGTGACATTTTACCAGCTTTACTATGGATTAAGTTTGGGGTTACGGGCTGTTAGCGAAAAATGTATATTCATTCTTAAACGGTCTCACAATGGCCACAGAAAATCGAAAAGGCTACTAAATCACAATTATCGCCCTGATAGGCTACAATTAATCAAAAGACATATACATCATTACAAACTATTAACTGGGCCAAATCTAGCCATGCTAAATACTAGGCAAATGGTGTTGTAGTTTGGATAAAATACACGGTCCAAAATATAAAATAAACGCAACACGTACACTGCGCTATCGCGCACACAATTCCTAACGCTGCGTTTGGCAAGGTACTGAGCGCGGCACACGTTATCGCTAGCAGTCGACAAGAGTTAAGTCCGAGAAGCAATGGTCATAAGTGCTATCGGCCTATGTACACAGAGAAACATCTGGTTCGCTCTGTTACATTAGTGTCGGTTGGTTGTACTCGAGTTGTAGCGCTCATACTTCGCGTTCCAAAAGTGGGGGTCGTGACACGCACAAACAAACACATACACATTCACACACGCACACACACACACACACATACACACACACACACAAACACATTCACACACACACACACATACACATTAACACACACACACACACATTAACACACACACACACACACACACACACGCACACAATCACATACACATTTACACACAGACAGACACACACACACACATTCACACACACACACACACATTAACACACACATACACATTCACACACACACACACATTAACACACACACACATTAACACACACACACACACACACATTCACACACACACACACACACACATTAACACACACACACACACACACGCACACACAATCACATACACATTTACACACAGACAGACACATACACACACACACACACACACACACACACACACACACACACACACACACGAAGAAGAAGGCACCTTTGTATTATAGTGACCAGTAGCAACTTGCTACTGGACACCGTGACAGAGGGGCACCAAAGAAGAGATACAAAGACTGTCTCAAGAAGTCACTTAGTGCCTGCCAAATCGACCACCACCAGTGGTCTTCGCTTGCTGTGGACCGTGACACCTGGCGCTCCACTATTTACAAGGCAGCTGTCTCCTTTGAGGACTCTCGCAGAGCTAGCCTTAAGGACAAGCGGCTCAGGAGAAAGAACAGAGATGCCGCAACTCAGAACTCTGGCCATACCTTCCCCTGCAGCCACTGCGGTCGAACCTGCCTGTCCCGGATTGGCCTCCGCAGCCACGAACAAGCCTGCAGACGTCGTGGGCAACTCCTATAAAATCTTCGTTCGCGAAGTCCAGCCAAGAGAGAGATTATAGTGACCAGTGGTCGCCTTTCAGCAGGTGACTTGAACACATTCTAGCCCAAGACCGAAATCCCCAAAATTTCAAGTTGCCCCCAGAAGGACTGTATACAATTCTAGAGACAGATCGAGCATGATAGTTCAAGGGTGGCGCCAAAATAGCTTGGCGCCTATGGGCGCCAAACTTATTCTGGCACCACCCTTGAACTGTCATCCTCGACCCAGGCCTTGCCGTTTTGTGTCGGGGTTGAACGAGGTAACGAAAACGTACTCTTTAATTTTACACACATAGGGTGGACACTTCCCTGAACTTGTCTACATTAAAAAAAATACGCCCCCCCCCCCACACCCCCCAAACACACACACCCACCCCCTCCAACGATTTTTTTGTTGTTGTCTGTTGCGGTGATTTTCCTCGAAAAAAAAAAGAAGATTGGCTTCATCAGAACTGTGACAAAGCCATTATGTCTATTTTGAGAAAAGCGAGATGCGTATTGCATAACAATACAAATCTTGCTTTTCCTAGTAATTGATATTCTGGCGTTTGCGACATAACGGCAGATTTACTGACAGAACACAAGCGTTTGCCTCCTGTTTGCTGTTTGTTACAACGAAAAACAAACAGAGTTTGAGGATCAGGGGTGGGGGGGGGGGGGGGGGGGAAGAAGATATCAGAGTAGACCCCCCGCCGCCAATTTTACCCAGAAAACAAAGGTCCACGACGGCCACAGTGGGCCCGAAGACGTTTTCTCGGGATAAAGAGAAAAAAATAGTTTCGAAGAAAAATATTAGAAGAATTATAAGATTTTATTTATTTCATTTATATTGAGCTTCAGAATCGGAATCAGACAACTTTATTATCCCCCAAAAATAAAAAAAGGAAATTATTTCGTGGTGGTCAGAGTAAAGAAATCAACAAAAGGTAAAATGATGGAAACAATATTATACCTTGAAAGTGCTACAATAAGCTATATAATCTGTACCATATAGCTGTCCGAAGGATAGCTGCTAGCATTGTCAATGATCCTCGTCACCCACTATCTGATCAGTTTCAAATGCTACCATCAGGCAGACGTTTCAACATGCCACTTGCCAAAAAGAATGTTTTTAAGAAGTCTTTTATTCCAATTGCTGTCTCGATTTTGAACTCTCGTTTATAACGCAGCGATAACTATGATCTACTTAACATTACCTCCCATCTTGTGACAGACTGCTTGTGATAGATTGCTGCAATGATAATTTTTCATGATTTGCTCTTGTAGCGTTTGTTAATGTCTTATATTATTGTTTCATGACGAGCCGAAAGGCAAATTTCTGTCGTGCTCTGACTCGAACAGACAATAAAGTTGTATTGTATTGTATTGTATTGTATTATATAATAAATACTAGCTCTCTCTGCTATAACATAAACACACGCGCGAGCACACACAGAAACACACACACACACACACACACACACACACACACACACACACACACACACACACACACACACGCACTTATATTTACCATGTGGAGAAAAAAAATCGTGCGATTTTGATTTGATGTTTGATTCTTACAGTGTTGCTCCCCTACCTCCTCTCCCTTCCAGTTGTTTGAGTTTTGGAAGCTAGACATCATGTCAGGCACGCTGCTACACCCACCCTACACCCCCCCCCCCTCTACCGCAACCCCCCCCCCCCCCACACACCACTCCCTCCGGTGCGCCACTGACAATGCGCGTGTCTGTTCACGTCCACCCAATGTGCATTAACAAATTTCGTTTTCAAGTTGCTAGCGATCTAGGTCGTTAAAATCAATGTATCTGGTATGTTAGTGCAAAACATATAAAACTGAGATATTCCTACAGGAATCGTTTTTTTCCCCCTCCTGTTTACAGGTGAGACATTTATTAATGATAGCAGAAATGTCCATAGAAAACCAGAGCAAAATGCGTCTTGCGACCGCTTAAATGCAAGCAACACTTAGCATCTGAACAAAAGCCTTTTGATAACATAAAATCAAATTCGGATGAGAAGAAGGTACCACAGGCGCGGTCGAGACAATGTCACGGGGGCACTGAAGCTACGTCCTAATGCGCAAAAGGCCATCGGGCCGACGTCGGCCGCCGTTGGCCCGCGCACAGCCGTGCGCGGGCCAACGGCGGTCGACATCGGCCCGATGACCTTTTGCGCATTAGGGTGCGCTTATCTCATTTAGCTGTGTGTATTTGTGACCATAATTAGCCCACTCGACCATAAAATGCATATGAGTTTCCTTTAACCCTTTGGCTGTCGGTAGCGGTTTTTGCTGCGACGATTCCTGCAGCATCAGGTTGTTGTTATTTCTGCAGGATGTAAGGCTGTTGTTATTTCTGCAGGATGTCAGGGTGTTGTTATTTCTGCAGGATGTCAGGGTGTTGTTATTCCTGTAGGATGTCAGGGTGTTGTTATTCCTGCAGGAATCATCTCGACGAAAACTGCTACCGACAACCAAAGGGTTAAAGACTCCGTTGTCGACGACTGCAGCCAATGAAACTTGGAGATCTGGAATCGATATTCTACCGCAGTTATTTATTATTTTTTTTGTTTGTTTGTTCTTTTACAGTGAGCTCGCCGGTCAGCAAACAAAAAGTCCTCGGCCGACTGTCGACGGACCGGCTGCAGGCGACGTGAGCGCGAGGACCTTTTGCGTGCCGGAGGCATTCAAAACGGGGTGTAATAAAACACCGTAAGGAGCGCCCCCTTTTAACAGCCCGCACTCAACCTTTCGCTGTCGTTAGGGGCTTTTGTCGCGATGATTCCTAAAGGAATAACACCACCCTGACATCCTGTAGGAATCGCCTCGACAAAAACCGCTACCGACATCAAAGGGCTATCTTGCGAGGGCCAAGGTTGACCAAGGTTATCAATCTTACATCATTCGCGCGTCCTATTGCTAAGCGAGTCAGCAGACCGTGGAAAAAGCATCTTTACTTCCGTATGTATTGTGTGTTTGGGGAAAGGGTGGGGGGTAGGGAGGTGGAGGGGGGGGGGTGCAGGACCCGCTCAGTGTCAGCTAAGCAGACAGTTTCTGCAATCTTTGTTAAATTCAACGCGAACCCTCTCCCCCCCCCCCTCCCTCCCCCCCCAGCTGTCACATGGACATGGATTGAAAGTGGTCTCAGCAAGAGGCATTGATCCCCATAAATCCCAGCAACTGCGGGGGCTCATGAGGATCTATACCTCTTGCAGATAGGTGGTGCTGAAATGTTCCCTGTACTGGACGGGACACATTTTGCTGTACACACCGACATGCACACGCACACACGCGCGCACGCGCACGCGCACACACACACACACATAACATACGCACACACCACACACACACACGCACGCACAAGTACACGCACGCAACTACACGCACACGTTTCAAGACACAGCCAAAACGTCTTAGGAATACGACAGGTTTCACGCTATTTCGAAACGAAATTAGCAGGACATTGTGCCTCAAGACAGCTTTAAAACTTAATCTCTCCGTTTGCAACTGAAGTGATACATAAAAGAAACAATGCGCTCTCCACAAACAATGAAATGCAGAAGACAAAACGTGACTGCCAAGCGCTTAAAAAGACAGTTACAACACTGTTTATTAATTTTCAAAAGGGGCTGTCCGTGACGCAGTGGTTAAGGCGCCTGCCACCAATGCTTAAGGTGCGAGGTTCGATACCGAGTTCCGGCGTCGGTCTTTACTCCTTTAGTAAGTGTGACCGCTAATTCGGGCGGACCGTCGGAGGTTCTTTCACAGGGTACTCCGGCTCTTCCTCCCCCTCCACTCTGGTACCGGTTTCAGGCCACTTTATAAATTTCAAATACAAGCGATCAACATTTCAGAAACCCCTGTAGCTGAGCTGACCCTTCGCACCACGTGAATGCCCTGCGTTTGTCTTGTACTGTGTTTGTCCTCGGAGTGAATGCTTGTGTGTCAAGTGAGCGTGCGTATTGGGTTAGCGGCGCTTTGAGCCGATTCGCAAAACTGGGTAATGCGCCTGTGTAATACCCGGTATTATGATGATGATGATGATGATTATTATTATTATTACTATTATTATTATTATTATTAAATTAAAATAGACAAAACAAACAAGTATATAAATCAATGGCTACTTACTTATCTCGTGATTGAGAAGAAGTACATTGTCTTGTAATAAATTGTGTTGTAACTGCCATTTCTAAGCGTGTTTCTTTCTCCGTTGGGTTCTTCTCTGCACTCTCTATTGACGTTTGTTTAGAGAAAGCATATCCAGTTGACAAGTAGTTGCGGAGTTATCGGCGCTTTGTGTACCGCAAACATACAGGCTTTCAGCAGACGTTATCTATTTCGCCAATCTTTACACACAAAAAAATTGATTTAACCTCTTCACTGACGGGGCAAGGCGAACGCTACCCATCTGCAAGAGACATAAATCCTCATGAGCCCCCGCACTCGCGGGGGCTCATGAGGATTTATATCTCTTGTTAGTCCTGTGTTCTTTGTGCCCACGTCTGGTCCCACGTCATCTGTGTTCTTCACTCCTATATCCGTCAATGTGCTGTGGTTTCAGACGCGAAATCCGGGTCCACTAGCAGTCAGGGGGTTGATAAACCGATGGCCTGTTCTACTGCAGGTACAATTTCGATCAAATCTGACGGAGATTGCGCCGCACTGGAAAGTTTTGAAGTTCAAGAGTTCAAAACATTTTGTAGTTTAGGAGTCAGTGGAGATTTATTAATGTCTGAGTCAATCTGACTTGTTTTGCGTTTTGGTGCAAATTATTGTCCAGTTCTAAAAAGGAACAATTAAAGTTTTATTTGTAGTTGAAACATTTGACAAAATGTGGTCTATTCTACAAGCTGTTTTGAGTATTTTCAAGTGTAGCAAAAGTCATGTTCGCCGATTCCAGTAAAAAAGTTCCTCGGACCAACGACCGCCGCAGTGGGCCCGAAGTCATTTTACTACTGGGGAAGTCGGGACCGCGAGGTATAGGTCGTTTGACATCGGAGCACACAACGGTTTTTTTTTTTCAAATGTCTTCGCGAAGAACCATTTTTGAGTGCCAAACTTAGAACAAATCTCTTTTAGCACCAGTTGATCCAGGACAGGACATAGACGACCCCGCCCTCCACAAGTCTCCTGCTGCCTTGCAGGTCAGGTTTTGGATAACCAAAGGCTAGGGTGCTGACACGGTACCTGATTCGGCGTATGAACTTAAATAATTAATAATTACGGTATTTATAATACGCTTATCTTATAATAATTGCGCACGCTTTAGACAATGACTCACGTACCACAAATAGTGAAAATACATTACGACGGTCAGCTTGGGGTGGGGAGTGTAGTGATATAGTGCTAGAACTGTTGAAAGAGGTGAGTTTTGAGGGCGGACTGGAAGGAGGAGAGAGAGAGAGTGTTTCTGACGGAGAGAGAGTGGGAGGGTGTTCCAGGTGGATGGACCGTAGACGGAGAAGGAGCGGGGGCCGAAAGTGCTGAGTTTGGTGCGGGGGATGAGGAGGCGGAGAGGGTCGGAGGCGGAGCGGAGGGAGCGGGAAGGAGTGTAGGGGTGAAGTAAGTTGGAGAGATAGGTAGGAGCGTAGTTGTTCAGGGATTTGCAGCAGAGAGACAGAATCTTGTATTGTTTGCGTTGGGGGATGGGGAGCCAGTGAAGGAGCTTAAGCAGGGGAGTGATGTGGTCGGATTTTTTCTTTCTGAGGACGAGGCGGGCAGCATTGTTCTGGACGCGCTGTAGAGTGAGAGTGGTAGAGTGAGGAAGGCCGGAAAGGAGAGAGTTGCAGTAGTCGATGCGAGATAAGATGAGAGAGACAGCGAGTTTGGTGGCAGCTTCTGTAGTGAGGTATTTTCTGATCTGACTGATGCGGCAGAGGTGGAAATAACATGTCTGGGCCGTGGCGGAGACGAAGCTGGTCATGGAAAGAGAGGAATCGAGGATGACGCCGAGGTTCTTGACCGAGTCAGAGAGGGAGGTGGGGGTGCTGTCGAGTTGAAGGTGGAGAGAAGGGGGGAGCTGGGAAAGTTTCTGGCGAGTGCCTACCAGCATGGCTTCCGTTTTGTCGTCGTTCAGTTTGAGCTTGTTTGCTGTCATCCAGTTTTTCACGTCTTCGTAGCAGTCAGCCGTGCGAGTCATCTTCCTTGATGAAGTCACCACCCAGGGCGAAGGAGTCCAATGAAGGTCTCATCGGCCCCGTTTCCAGGACCAAGGCGAGCCACTAGTCATGTGGAGTTTCGGTTGTGGTCAACAGCCTGGAGAGGGATGGAATCCGGCAGGTTCATTTGCCCAAGACACACCACATGAAATGACAACCTTACCTCAATCCATACCGTATCGGTCGTCGCCCTGAACAAGGACCGCGCCTTCTGTCTTCCGCCAGGGCAGAGGTGTTAAGTGTCAAAACTCCGTGCCCGAAACAACATCAGCATTGGCACTTGGAACATTAAGAACGCCTGGAGAGGTAGAGGAACTGACACACGAAATGAACAGACACCATTGGACCATCCTAGGACTTGCGAAGTTCGATGGAAGAACCTTGGGGAAGCATCAACCCAGGAAAACCACAAACTGTATGACAGTGGCAGAGATGACAAACACGAACAGGGTGTCGGATTTCTTGTCCACAAAGACATTGTGAACAATGTCATGAGTGTCACGATTGTGGTTGTGTTGTTCTGTGAGAGCATGCATGTGTTAATCGTAGGAAACGATCCGATTTTTATTTGCGCTATCTTGGTTACGAATCACGTACCTTTTCAGTGAGACTCTGTATCGTTAGCGAATAGCGGTATTGGTTTGTTATGATACGCTAAGTTTAGTCCGGAAACTTCTAGAAAAATCTCACGGAGAGGAGCGGTCAGTTTTTGTTTGCGTAGTTCCGCTGAGAATAGAACAGTACGTTCGAGAAAGGTCGCGCTGTTTAGTGACCTCGTACATGTGACGTACGAGAGTAAGCAACATTTTTGTAACACTAGTAGAGACGTTCTTTTCTTAGTCACAGTTGTTTTCTGCGCGCGTGAATTTAGCAGCCCTTCTATGTGTTATGAAAGGTCTTGAACGGTCTGCCTTACGTTTGTTTGACGTCATTTCACACTAGGATTTCGGGCTGAAATGAGCAGTCGTATTTCCGTAGACTATTTAGTTTATTCTAGAAAGGTCATTTTATTAATATTTATGAGTTTCAGTTACGTGTTCCGTTCTGATTGGTTGCGTTGTGTGATTTTGTTAGAATTTTCTGGAAAGTCTTTTAACTATGAAAGTTGGGTACTGGGAAGCACGTGTGTACATTGTCTTGCGTTGTCAGTTGTAGAGACACACAGTCTATTGTAGGTAGGTGGCCCGTACATTGTGAGAGACGCAGCGTAACAGTGGTGTATGTTGTGTGAGGAACTTTGTGTCGCCAGTGTGGACATTTGCAGAAGAGAAGACATTGTATCAGTGTTGGTGCATTTGGGAATGCATTGTGTGCAGATCGCATTGCTGAATTAAAATATTGTTGGAACTGTTACTCCAGTATTGTGTACATCCTTAAGCCACGTGTGACGGGTTGCAGCTGAATGAAGTTATTTAAAAGAACCTTACGTGCGTGCGTCTGGATTGTTTATCATACCACGACTACGACTCCACCACGTAACAATGAGTTGTCGGCCAGTCTACAGCAGGCTTATCACCATACGCTTGAGGGCAACCCCATTTAATATCACCATTGTACAAGTTTATGCTCCAACAACAAACTATGATGATGAGGAAATAGAAGACTTCTATGACCAACTGCAAGAAGTACTGGACCAGACCCCCAAGATAGACGTTACTGTGGTGCAGGGAGACTGGAATGCCAAAATAGGAGAGGATGTTGTTGAACACTGGAAAGGCACATGTGGACGCTACTGCAATGCAGAGACCAACGACAGAGGCTTAAGGCTCCTGGAATTCGCCAGCGCAAATGATCTGAAGCTGATGAACACGTTTGGCCCACACAAAGCATCCAAAAGGTGGACATGGCACAGCCCGAATGGAGAGCACCAGAACCAAATTGACTGATCATCATGGTGAAGAGACGATTCCAAACCAGTGTAAACATTGCCAAGACAAGAAGTTTTCCAGGAGCAGACATCGGAAGCGACCATGACATGTAATGATGACCTTCCGAATCCGCCTGAAGAAAATCAACAAGCAGGGTCCCACCAGAATCACGTTCGACCTCGAGAAGAATAGAGGAGGAGCTAGCTCAGCTGGTGGTAAATCTGGACAGTACAGCCATTGCGTTTGGAATGGAAATCAGCGCAGAGAAGACCAAACTGATGACTAATAACGCCAGTGGCATTGGCACCAAAATCATTGTTGGAGGCCAAAAAATGGAAACAATTAAGAATGTCAAATACTTAGGAGCCATTGTGACAGATGACGGATCAAAACCAGAAATAATGTCCGGGACTGCGCAGACAACAACTGCGCTAACATGACTGAAGACCATATGAAAGGACAGAAACATCGCGCTCCTTAGTCATTTCAGTGTTTTTATATGCCTGTGAGTCATGGACCCTCACAGCAGACCTCGAACGGAGGACACGAGCCACTGAAATGAGATGTTTTCGAAGGCTGCTTGGCATTTCATACAGAGATCACATCACGAACGAGGAAGTGGGAAGCAGAATCAGGCAAGCCATAGGGCCCTATGAAGATCGATTAGCCATTGTGAAAAACGCAAACTAAAGTGGTATGGGCATGTCACGCGATCAACAGGGATTGCCAAGATAATCTTGCAAGGCATTGTTCAAGGAGGACGAAGGAGAGGAAGACAGCGAAAAAGATGGGAGGACAATATCTCAGAGTGGACAGGACTGAAGCTGAGCGACACACTAAGAATGGCAGAGAACAGAGTGGAATGGAGGGAGCTGGTTGCCAAGTCATCAGTGGTGCCCCAACGCTCGGCAAGACTACGGGATAGATAGATGGATAGATCTAGAACGATTTGCTTTTAAGAAGCTCGAACACTATGTCCGTTTTGGCGTGCAGTCATAAAATTTCGGAATGTTTTCATGAAATGACTAAATTTACATCCTTAACTCATTCACCCCGAAGGCCGTATTTCCCAAATTTTGGAGGCGTCATCTAATGACTAGGCACCAGTTGCAGGAGATGGCTCGACCATGATAATTCAAGGGCAGTGCCAGATTAGCTAGGCGCCTGTCGGCGCCAAGCTAATCTGGCACTACCCTTGAATTATCATGTTCCAGCCATCTCCTGCTGAAGGGCGTCAGGGCTAATTGGGTTAAATGTACCTCAGATATATTAAGCCCAGTACAAGAAAGATCCATTTTCACTTCATTGTTACTAAGTTCTCGAATCTTTGTTTTGTTTTGTTGTTGTTTTGCGCACTTTGGACCTGTTGTCTGCAACTCACTACCCATAGACATGAGACATTCTCCCTCATTCACTGCCATAAACATTTCCCCTTAAGACCCACCTGTTTGATACCCCATTGTAGCTCAATTCTTCGTGATTATGTACCTGTGTGTATGTGTGTGTGTGCGTGTGTCTTGCAAAATCCTTTGTTTCTCTGGATCTATGGTCCCCTCCACTCCCACCCTCTATTTGTAAAGCGCTTATAGCTTATTTTTTTTTTTAAAGCGTTATATAAGTAGCCGTTATTATTTTATTGTTAAATCTCAAACAGCGCAGGCATACATGAAGTCTGCATGCGTGACCTCGATATTGAAATCTGGCCGTTTCCCGCCGGGGCTCTATTAGGGTATTGAAAATTGTTTCTTCTTGCATTTTCATCAACTGCACGGCAAAATCAACAAATTAAAGGAGTTAGGTGAAATAGTACCACTTTAAGAGCAAATGTCATGTAATGCCAATTTACCTAACATTATTAGGTCGATTGGCATTATATGATGTTTGTTTTTAAAGTGGTAGAGAAAAATTATACTTTGCGGAGATAATTGTAAAAGAACTTTTTTTGTGCTCCGATGTCAAAACGGCATATACTGTTAATCGTGCCAAAGGTCAAATACAGGTAAACTCCTGACAAAACAGATCACCCGTTTTCCTGTCGTTATATCCGAAGTTTGTTACAGCCCAAGTAATTTACATACAAAACTGCTGTGGGAACCATTATTAAATATATTGTTTTATCCGACTTTACTTATACCAGACCTTGTTATAAGCCGAGTAGACTGTATAACGTTCTGCGCCACTGCACCTTGTGCTTGCTGGGCCACTGAGTGCAATGCCATTCATCATGTGGTACAAGGAAGCTAGAGTACACAGGGCATCGATTTGAACTCGCCACATTTTGATTGGCTGCGGTCCGCGACAATGGAGTCCGAAAATGGAGAATAGAATCCGTGCAGTTTATGGTCAAGTCATGGCATTCTGCCATCAGATCGTTAACCCCTTGAGTGCCCGTGGACGTTTATTGCATTCGGGAAATCATTGTTAACTCATTCAGCCCGACGGCCGTATTTCCCTAATTCTGAAGGACTCATCTAATGATTATGCACAAGTTGCAGGAGGCGGATCAAACATATAATTAAAGGGCAGTGCCAGATTAGCTTGGCGCACGCACACACGCACACGCGCACGCACGCACACACTGACACACACACAAACACACACACACACACACACACACACACACACACACACACACACACACACACACACACAGAGACAATCAACACAGCAGAAAGCTTCAATCCAAAGCGGCGACACAACTCTTTCGTCGTGTTAACGACGATGGAATTGTGCCGCTTTGAATGAATGAAATGCGTATTCTTGTTTTTTTTTTTTTGTTTTTGTTTTTTTTTGCCAACACACTCAGCAGTATAGATCATTTTTTATTTTTTAATTTCACATATGCAACATGCATATAACCAATTACAATGTCACAACAGTTACAATAACCATAAAACCAATGCGAACAAAATTCAAAACATTCAGAGTATAGTTCATTTTGACATCGGGGCGCACAAAGTGTTTCGCAAATATCTTCGCAAAGAATCACTTTTCTATACCAGTCTTTGAACAAATATCATTCAGTGACAATTCACCTAATAAGATTTACTGTTAGAAAACTCGAACAATGTGTCCATTTTTTCAGGAAATGACTGATTTTACATTCCTAAAATTTAATGTGCGCCATATATATTACGCCAAGGAAACGAACGATCTATTTTCACATTAATTGGCCAAGTTTTCAAGCCTGAAACAGTGAAGGCATACATGAAGTCTGAATGCTTAACCTGGTATCGAAATCTGTCGGGGCTCTGTTTAGGGTAGCGGAGACGGCTGGTTCTTGTCTTTTCACCAAATTTGTACGACTTTACAGCTAAATCGCTAAATCATATGATTTTAGTTTTTTTAAAAATCCATAATAAGGTCTCCAGACCAAAAAGGTGACTGCCAAGCGTGTAAAATGAAAAGAAGTACCCAACGGAGAAAGAATCACGCTTAGAAAAGACGGGTACAACACAATTTATTAAACAATTGTGTTGTACCCGTCTTTTCTAAGCGTGTTTCTTTCTCCGTTGGATACTTCTTTGCATAATAAGGTCAATTGGCACTTTATGATTTCTGTTCTTAAAATGGTACAGAAAAGTGTTTGTTTGCGGAGATATTTGGAAAAGAATGTGTGCGCTCCGATGTCAAACAGGTTATACAACGCACACACACAGTCAACACGGCAGAACGATTCCATCCAAAGCCTTCATCGTGTTAACGACGCGGAAAGAGTTGTGCCGCTTTGGATGGATAAAATGTGCACTTTGTCGCAAGATTACTAAGACGAGTGTGTACAGAAGAACGATAATAATATTATTAAATATATTATTATATTATAAATTGATAACCCTGCCCTGCGGATTTTGCGTCTGAAACCACTGCTCATTGACAATAATAATAATAATAATAATAATAATAATAATAATAATAATAATAATAATAATAATAGTATTTATATGGCGCATTTATCATATTTATAAGATAACTCAATGCGCACTTGGCGTACATTAGCGTGAAGCGTGGAACACAAATGAAACAGGACCAAATGTGAGCACAAACAACACGATGACAGGACTAACTGGAGACATAAATCCTCATGAGCCCCCGCGAATGCGTGGCCCCATGAGGATTTAGGTCTCTTGCAGATGGGTAGCGTTCGCCTTGCTCCGGCAGTTAAGGGGTTAAGACACATGGACATGCAACAAAAATTAAGAAGTACGAAGATGAAATAAATGAGAGAAAATTAAATTAAACAAATACCCCGACCGGGCCGGCGTTTGGTTTTTCGGTCAGTGGCGAGAGCGGGGAGAGATGCACACCGCCACACCCCTCTCCCAACATCGCTTTGATTTTTTTCTCAGGGGAAAGCAAGGTCTCGCCTCTGAGCTCCTAATGTCTTAGGTTTAATGCCCCAAGCAATAACCTGGAACCCCCCATCCCTTTCCAGCCCCGACGGAACGTAAATGATCCCTCCCTCCCCCCCCCACACACACACACACACGTGATGCGCGTTTGCGTGTACAAAATAAAATAACCGAACAAAATACGTGCAGGCATACACAAGAAAAAATGACGGCATCGATCCGTCAATACACTGCAAGTTCAGTGCGTAAAAGGTCATGGGGCCGAACTCTACCGTAGTGTGACCGCGTAGGAAGGTGGATTACGCTGGCACGAGTGGGCGCGGGCCCAGTGCGGCCGAGTCTGGCTCGATAGCCTTTGCCTACAGGAAAAGAGCTTTCGATTTGTGTCCGAACAAACATTAAAATATGCCCTCACCTCACACCGTGGCTGTCCTGCGACACACACACACACACACACACACACACACACACACACACACACACACACACACACACACACACACACAAACACACAGACACACACACACACACACACACACACACACACAAGCTCACACACACACACACACAAGATAAGCACGTACCGGCATGGATGCACACTTGCTGTGGAACGTGACTCGTGAACAGAAGGACAATAAAGACACGGCGGACACTGTGCACAACGCACAGAATCAATAAATCAAACTCGACAGGGATGCCAGAACACGTCAGAACACCACTTTCAGAACACTCCAGTGCAGAACTGCCATCGGATGATTCGTCCATTTTCTGAGAAGCGAGATTCTCATTGTATTACAATACAAATCTAGATTTCTACAAAAATGGACTGACCGCCCTTTGACATTCAAGAAGAAGTCGCGAAAGTTGTCATTTAAGAGGAGTGTTCGTAATATAGTTTCATTTTTCCTTTTTAAACACACAGAGCGACTCATTCTCAAACTGTCCTATTCGTAGTCACCGCTTTTGCGCTCTCGTTGACTACGAATCGGACAGTTTGAGAATGAAACTTTCGGTCTGTCTGGGAATGAGACTGTAAACAACGTTCTGCAATGGGCTGGGGACAGAGATCGTTTGTTAGTTGACGCTCGAAGTAATCCCAAGCACACAGTAAGGAAAGATCCCAGGGTCCACTGCGGCCATCGTGGGCCCGAAGACTTGTGGCTGCTGGTGCAATGGGCTGTGTTTGTCGTTGCTTATTTTCAAAATAATTACACAAATAAGAAAGTTTGCTACTACTACCACTACTACTACTACTACTACTACTACTACTACTACTACTACTACTACGACTTAAAACCTACGACCCGAGGACCTCGATGCCACCGTCCCAGCTTGCTAGGCCATGGCAGACGAACCAAGGGTTTAAAGGGTGGGGCCAGTACTGCG
This sequence comes from Semisulcospira habei, assembly GCA_036245525.1. Lineage (NCBI taxonomy): Eukaryota > Metazoa > Mollusca > Gastropoda > Semisulcospiridae > Semisulcospira > Semisulcospira habei. Next base: position 10,433,801 of record BTPG01000006.1, read on the forward strand.
CACACTGCACTCCACCAAAAAGCTCCTCCGCGCAGGCTTTAGGAAACGTCCACGGACCATAACACTGACCATTCCAAGTCCTGTAGCGACGGGCGAGGGGCGAAACGGCAGGTGAAAGATGTCACTGGAAGCCGCAGTCTCAAACCTGCATGCAGGCGTTTCAGGATATTGGTCGCCTGATGTTGACCTGGGGATGACAACATCACTCGGCACACCCTGAACGACCAAGCAGCCTTCTCTAGGGACAGCACTGCTTGCTCCACACGGAGAGGGGCCTAGAAAAGGTGGCCTAACCAAAGCTCGTCCCCTCGCAACCCCAGTTGGCTAGCCGCGGTCAACGGGCATCTTCTCCCGCGGTCAAAAAACAAGAAAGAATAACGGATCCACTCTCATGACGACCACGACCGGACTCAACGTAGCATGCTGGAACATCCGAACCATGCTCGACAAAGCAGACAGCGGACGCCCTGAACGTCGCTCCGCCCTCATTGCCCATGAATTGCGGAGGTTAAACATCGACATCGCCGCGCTCAGCGAAGTACGCCTCCCGGAGGAAGGCAGCCTCCAAGAACTTGGCGCTGGCTACACCCTCTACTGGTCAGGCAGGCCTGAATCAGAAAGACGGCTCTCAGGCGTGGGTTTCATGGTCAAGACCTCCATTGCGACTAAGCTGGAAAACCTACCAACGGGTCACTCAGACCGCATCATGTCCATGCGCCTCCCACTGAGACACCAGCAACACGTCACCCTTCTCAGTGTGTACTCCCCAACCCTCCTGGCAGAGCTTTACACTGACCTGCGCAGCCTCATACAGAGCACCCCTGCAGACGACAAAGTCATCATCCTTGGCGACTTCAGCGCCAGAGTGGGCCAGGACTCTGAAGCCTGGAAAGGAGTCCTCGGCAAGCATGGCGTCGGGAACTGCAATGACAATGGCCGCCTACTGTTTGAGTTCTGTGCAGAGCAGCAACTGGTCATCACCAACACTACTTTTCAGCAAAAGGACAGTCGAAAGACCACCTGATGCATCCTCGCTCCAAACACTGGCCCCGCCGTGAGATGGCCTTAGTCGCCTGCTCGGCGTTAAACCCAAATAACTAACTAACTAACCAAACACTGGCACCTTATCGACTATGTCCTAGTGCGTCAGAGGGACCGCAGTGATGTCCTCCTCACCAGAGTGATGCCCAGCGCAGAGTGCCACACTGACCACCGCCTTGTCCGCTGCAAACTCAGGCTCCACGTCAAGCCAAAACCCAAGAAATGGGGGCCCCCAAGAAAAAGCTTGATGTTGCCAGCCTTCAGCGCGACGACGTGAAAGCTGCCTTTCAGACAGATTTACAGCGCAGGCTCAAAGACACAGCGGACCCAGCAGACTCCTCCCCTGAAACACTCTGGGAACAACTGAAAACTGCTATTGCAAAATCCTCTGCAGAAGTCTTGGGTTTCGCTAGAAAGAAGAACAAAGACTGGTTTGACGAAAACGATGTTGAGATCCAGGAACACCTAGCAAACAAAAGAGCCGCCCATCAGGCCCACCTAGCCCAGCCTTCCTGCCCTGTGAAGAAGTTTGCCTTCCGCCTCGTCTGCAGCAGTCTCCACCGCAAGCTCAGAGATCTCCAGAATGAGTGGTGGACCAGACTTGCACAGAGGACCCAGCTTTGCGCTGACAATGGTGACTACAGGGGCTTCTACGAAGCACTGAAAGCAGTGTATGGCCCCAGGCACCTGGTACAAAGTCCCCTGCGACGCGCGAATGGCCAGGCACTCCTCACAGATAATACCTCCATCTTGAACCGCTGGTCGGAGTACTTTCAGAGCCTCTTCAGCGCTGAGCGCACTGTTCAAGAAGCAGTCGTCCTACAAATCCCACAACTCCCAGTAAAGGTTGAATTGGACGAACCACCCACCGCTGAAGAGACCCTCACAGCCATCCACCAGCTCAAGAGTGGCAAAGCAGCAGGCATTGATGGAATACCGCCAGAGATCTGGAAACATGGAGGCACAGCACTGCACAACAAGCTCCATGACCTCTTTCTCTGCTGCTGGGAGGAAGGAACACTAACAAAGGATCTCCGTGATGCTGTCGTTATCACCCTATACAAGAACAAAGGCGAGAAGTCTAACTGTTCCCACTATCGGGGAATTACCCTGCTGTCCATTGCTGGGAAAATTCTTGCAAGGCTGCTCCTGAATCGGCTGGTACCTGCCATCGCTGAAGACCACCTCCCAGAGGGCCAGTGTGGCTTCAGAGCAAACAGGAGCACCACCGATATGGTCTTTGTGCTGAGACAGCTTCAGGAGAAGTGCCGCGAGCAGAACAAAGGGCTGTACGTAACGTTTGTCGACCTAACAAAAGCGTTCGACACTGTAAGCAGGCAAGGCACGTGGCAGATCCTGGAGCGACTTGGCTGTCCCCCAAAGTTCCTCAGCATGATTGTCCAGCTACACGAGGACCAGCAAGGTCAGGTCAGACTCAACAATGACCTCTCACAACCATTCCCTATTCTCAACGGCGTAAAGCAGGGCTGCGTGCTGGCACCGACCCTCTTCACCATCTTTTTTAGCATGATGTTGAAGCAGGCCACAGTGGACCTCGATGATGACGATGCAGTGTACATCAGGTATCGTCTCGATGGCAGCCTGTTCAACCTCAGACGACTGCAGGCCCACACGAAAACCCTAGACCACTTGATTCGTGAGCTGCTTTTTGCTGATGACGCTGCCCTCGTTGCACACACAGAGAGAGCCCTGCAGCGCATCACGTCCTGCTTCGCAGACGCTGCCCAACTCTTTGGACTCGAGGTCAGTCTGAAAAAGACAGAGGTCCTCCATCAGCCGGCACCCAAGACAGTGTATCGCCCTCCTCACATCACCATTGGCGAGTCTGAACTAAAGTCAGTGCACCAGTTTACTTACCTTGGCTGCATTATCACGTCGGACGCCAAGCTGGACAAGGAGCTTGACAGCAGGCTGGCAAAAGCGAACAGCGCTTTCGGGCGACTTTTCAAGCGGGTGTGGCACAATCGACAGCTGAAAACAGGCACCAAGATCAGCGTGTACAGAGCTGTGGTCCTAACCACCCTGCTGTATGGTTCCGAGTCCTGGGCCCTCTACCGCAGCCAACTACGACTCCTCGAACGCTTCCACCAGCGCTGCCTGCGCACCATCCTGGGCATTCACTGGAGTGACTATGTCACCAACGTCGAGGTCCTTGAACAGGCTGAAACTGTGAGCATCGAGGCTTTGCTGCTGTGGACACAGCTCCGCTGGGCGGGGCATGTCTCCAGGATGGAGGATCATCGCCTACCAAAGATCACCCTGTTCGGCGAGCTTGCTACTGGACACCGTGACAGAGGGGCACCAAAGAAGAGATACAAAGACTGTCTCAAAAAGTCACTTAGTGCCTGCCAAATCGACCACCACCAGTGGTCTTCGCTTGCTGCGGACCGTGACACCTGGCGCTCCACCATTTACAAGGCAGCTGTCTCCTTTGAGGACTCTCGCAGAGCTAGCCTTAAGGACAAGCGGCTCAGGAGAAAAAACAGAGATGCCGCAACTCAGAACCCTGGCCATACCTCCCCCTGCAGCCACTGCGGTCGAACCTGCCTGTCCCGGATTGGCCTCCGCAGCCACGAACAAGCCTGCAGACGTCGTGGGCAACTCCTATAAAATCTTCGTTCGCGAAGTCAAGCCAAGAGACTACTACGACTACTACATAGTTTTAATATGGCGCCGTACCCCACAAAAAAAGCAAGCTCGTCGCGCTTTACGATGCCCCTCAAATAAAAACCAACTCACACATAAAAGATAAAATATATATATAAACTTGTCCACTTACTGCACAGGTATATAGCAGCCTTTTTTTCTCTCAAATATTTTTGTTTGTAGTTTTTTTTTTTTTTAGTATTATGTGACGACAAGATACCAAGGGTAGTTCAGTACGATACACAATACAATACACTACAATACAGCACAGTATATACTGCAATGCAGTACGCAATATACTATAACCCAATATGAGACATACCACAAAGCAATACAGAAATTCAAGTGAAATACAATAAATGACAGTACCCTAGTCCAGGAAGTACCACGCCCCCTCCCTCCCCAACATTCACACAAAAACACATACATGATGCTAGGCATAAAACAGCTTATACACTAGGCACATACATTCATAATCATAACGAAACACCCGCATACATTATTATGCTATTAAGAAAAGTAGAAAATTCGCTGCTAAGAAAACACTGACAACCGGATGTACTGAGAGATTTTTCTCGATTTGAAATCCGCCTGGAGCATTGGATGTTTGATCAGTATGAGTGCAGCCAAACATAAAGTTGTGCATACTGGGTGAAATTCTTGCGCAACGTGCACGGTGTCACCTGTGACATGACCCTCAGTAAATTTACTTAAGGATCATTTCGCAACCATGTCCACCCGCCACAACAAATGAATAGCGTGTGGTCCAGAAATAGGAACAGAACTGTGCTACGCTGACAATCTACGGAAACAACAGAGAAAACGTACTTCACCCATTAAACCCCACTGCCGCATTTCCGAATTTTGGGAGGTGTCACCACACGATCATGTACCAGTTGCGGGACATTGATCAACCATGATAATTAAAGGGTAGTGCCAGATTAGCTTGGCGATTGATGGCGCCAAGCTAATCTGGCACTATCCTTTAATTATCATAGTCGATCCGTCTTCTGCGGCAGGGCGTTGGGGCTAGATGTTTTAAGGTTTTATGCACCTTTAAATAACGTGTTTTTTCTCTCTTATGTTTCCCTTGATTGTAATTACAGATATATATGACGTAGAAATTAGAGCAGAATTGTGCAACTGCTCGCAAAAGTACAAACGCACTATCGCAAAGTAGAGGTCAGTATCATGTCAGCCCTAGCGCACTACGTGGGAAAGCTATTGCACGATATTTCAAGGGTGGTGCCAGAAAAGTTTGGCGCCTAGAAGGCGCCAAGCTATTCTGGCACCACCCTTGAAATAACATGGTCAACCTACTTCCTGAACTATAAAATGGGCTGCAGTGCTGACCAGACCGCCCCGGAGCGGTCCTGAAGATGGAATGAGAGGGACGGTGGGAAAGGGAAGGTGTGTGTGTGTGTGTGTGTGTGTGTGTGTGTGTGTGTGTGTGTGTGTGTGTGTGTGTGTGTGTGTGTGTGTGTGTGTGTTTGTGTGGAGGGGGGGGGGTGCGGGGGGTTAGGGGGGTGGACGGCCCGAAGACGGATAAAATGTTTTGTCAAATGATGCCTGCTTTATCGTGTTTTGTGTTTGTTCGGCCAAGAAATATCTGCCCCCCCCCCCCCCACCCCTCCCCAACCTCTTCATTCCCCACCCCACCTCCTCTACTGCCTGAGTTCCCGCGCTACTGATGACTCGTCCGTACCGGAATGACTTTACAACAGATACTCAACGCGTCGGAGCGGACTGAATGTTGTGTGGTATTTTACTGGGCTCCAATATATTGATTTTTATCATGTGGTCCGTGGCGCCTTGGTAAAGGCGCCTGCCTCCAATGCTAAAAGGTGCAAGGTTCGATACCGGGTTCCGGCGTCGGACTTTGTTCCTGTAGTAAGTGTCACCGTTAATTCGTGCGGACCGTCGGGGGTTCTTTCTCCGGGTACTCCGGCTCTTCCTCTCCCTCCACTTTGGTACCGGTTTCAGGCCACTTTATAAATTTCAAATACAAGCGATCAATATTTCCAAAACCTCAATAGATGCTCTGACTACGTGAACGTCCTGTGTTTGTCTTCAGAGTGAATGCGTATGTTTCACGTGAGAGCCCGTGTTGAAACGATTCACATAATCGGGAAAAGCGCCTAAATAAAATCAGTATTATTATTATTATTTGACACAACCAGCCCTGAGGTCGCAATTTCCAGATTTTGGAATTGCCTTCTGAAACCATCATTACAGTTCAGAAAGCAGGTCGAGCATAATAGTTCAAGGGTGGTGCCAGAATAGATTGGCGACGAACACGAAGGCGCCAAGCTATTCTAGCACCACCCTTGAACTCTCATGGCCGTCTAGTGCTGGTTAGGTCGGAATGGGAGAACCCGTTCACATGGGAAAAGCCAACACCACACGCATGCAAGAAAAGCAGACTAACGTGAGTCCCAGCAAATGCAGTCCGAGCTCAATAAATTGACATGAATTGTTTTGTCTCTTGTTGGCCCTATTTAATGTATGTCAAACCATGACTGGTGATGAAGCACGAGCAGAGATATGCATACAGGCTCTGGCTGCGAGGCTCTGCCGGGGAGCCAGAACTGCGAGTCGAAAGCAAATTGAGGCTTGTAAATCACCAGAGGGCCGCGGTGGACAGCAGCATCCGCGGATGTGGCTGGCCGCAAATGAGTTAATGTATTTATCCCACTATTGTATGATCCCTGGTATTTCTTTACATGCCGGTTTGACGGTTGGTTTGATTCGACGGAGCATACAAAAGCGTTTTGCTAACTTCGGTGTTTCTCATAATAACGCTAAACGACCCTTCATCACACAAAGTGCTCTAACCTGAATGTAGGGTTTTATAGGCAGCCCAGAAAAAAATCCCGGAATGCTCTGCCAGCAAAGCCTCGGAGCCAGAACTTGAGCGTCAAAGGTCAGTCTCCGCTCGAAAATCATCACCGTTCATGGTTTATCACATACCATCGTCTCAGTGATGAACTTCAAGATACAAGATTAAAATAATGTATTGTCCGCACCAGTAGAATTAATGTCTTAATTTGATTGCACACGGAACACAACAAAAAAAGCACATGCGGACAAGTTACAATGCATGCTAAATCCGAGAGAAAAAAACAAAACAAATGATGAAGTGAGCAAAGGTTCTCCAGCCCACGACGGCCGCAGTAAGCCCGAAGGAGATTTGCGCCTGGTGGAAAAAGCAACATGTAGCCATACCCCACCAAATACTCTCTTTCACAAATGATCCCCCTCCCCCTCTCACATCCCCCTCCACAATCCCCGTCATACGCCACCACACTACCGCGTCAACCATCCGCCACCCCACACCCCCACACACGTACAAACACACCTGGAGGGAAAAAACCTACTGGCTGCGATGTTTTATGACATATTTCTCAAGCAGTGCTTACGGGGTGGATAGAAGGAACGTAAGAACGAAGCTTTCTTTTCCTACACAAAGAATGAGATCAGGCCGGCTGCCAATGGTGGGAGGTCTGTTCGATCATCAGGCCGGCTGCCAATGGTGGGAGGTCTGTTAGCTCATTTCGTGCCAGCGGACGCAGACTATGTTTCTGCAATCTTCCTTAACCCATTCTACCCCAACACCCAAATCCCCCAATGTTGCCGTTGTCCTCTGAAGACTGCATTGCAGTGCAGGACACAGATCGACCATGATAGTTCAAGGGTGATGCCAAAATAGCTTGGCGCCCATACACACACACACACACACACACACTGACACACACATACACACACATCAGTATATCATGTACACATACATTCTTTCGCTTAAAACTATACTACAGCAAATATAAAAAGTATAAAGGATTTTGTACATAAAACCGCTATTGTTCTCATCATAAAAACCAACACGGCGGCTCACTCCAACAAACATAAACAGGCATACACACACACACACACACACACACACACACACACACACACACACACACACACACACACACACGCACACACACACTCGCACACACACACACACACACACACACACACACACACACACACACACACACACGCGCGCGCGCGCGCGCGCGTGCGCAAGCACGTAGGGATGCGCGCGTGCACACACATACACTTGCACACACTGACACAGATAAACACACACATGCGATAGCGGCCTCCCCGCGCCACTAAACCGCGCACAGCTAGATGCTAGTCTGCCATGGAATTAGACTAGACTTGTATAGCGATCCCGCAACCACCACGCCTCGCGAGCGCCCAATGCTGTGTCTATCGACGGCATCCCGTCTGGCCAGCCGAGTCCATGGGGTCATGGATATTACATAATGCGGCTTGTTGGAATGCCAGCGGTATATTACATGCGTTCATAAATTTTTAATGTTAGAAGAGAATGCAGACTATCCGGGAAATGCCGCATAAGGCATGGAGTGCTACATGTAAAAATAAAAATAAAAATACAAAATAAAAGAAAAATTAAGTTTTGTCTAGATGTTTGAGCAGCTTGGTCTTGTAAGTTTTAAGCGATGGCGCGGCTCTAACATCCGCAGGAATGGAGTTCCATAACTTTGCACCAGAATAGGACAACGACGACCTATAAATGTCTAGTCGAGGCATCGGTACAACAAGATTGTTCCCTGGTGTTCGACTGGACCTCGTATGAGCAAAGTGGAACAAACTATTGAGATAGGCTGGTGTTTCTGAGAGGGTGATTTTGCGCATGAGCACCAACTTATTATACTTAAACTGTTTTTCAAGTGGCAAAATGTCTAACAGCTTGAACTTATTGTCAGTATTAATGACTTCTGAGGGTCTGTCAACAATAAGTTTAATGGCTCTTCTGTGGAGCGAGTTCAGACTTTTTAAATTAGCATCGCTACTACCGTCCCAAATAGATGAGGCATAATCCAAATGTGACTGAATATGGGCATAGTAGAAGAGTTTCCTTGTTGGCTCATCAGCAAAATGTCTCAATTTCGACAGGAGGAATACATTTTTAGATACTATTTTACACAGTTTAGTAATGTGGCCTTGCCAGCACAACTTGTCGTCTAAGTTGATTCCAAGCACGCGCTGTTCTCTGACTTGCTCCACAGGCTGGCCATTAAGTGTTAGTTGAAGGGGAGGGGGGTTCAACTGATGCTTTTGCCGTGTGGTAATCAGCATGCATTTGGTTTTAGTGGGATTAGGTATCATGGCGTTATTTCTGCACCATTCAGATACCTCATTTAAACTGTCTTGGAGAATCTTCACCATACATGTTACGTCTGATGACGAAACGTCCAGTGTTCCATCGTCTGCAAAAAGACTGAAAGTTACACTGGAGTCAGATATATGTAATGGAAGGTCGTTTATGAAGACAGAGAACAATAATGGACCAAGAATCGATCCCTGTGGTACTCCGTGCTCTATCACCCCTTCAGGTGAGTTTTTACCATTCACGTAGACATACTGCGTACGCCCATGCAGATATGACGTAAGGAAGGCAAGTGTGTCTGCGCTTAGTTGATAGACATTAAGTTTTTGAACTAAAGTTTCATGATTGACGAGGTCAAATGCTTTTGAAAGGTCCAAAAATACTGCTCCAGTCATTTGACTGCTATTTATGGCAGTAAGCCATCTGTCAACAAGGTGTACCAATGCTGTGTGACAGGAGTGTTTCCGCCGAAAGCCAGATTGTAATGGATGTATGAGTTTGTGTTTTTCTAGAAAATGTTGTAAGTGTGTGTGAATGTGTCTTTCTATCGGTTTCGACAGTGTTGACAGTAGCGAAATGGGCCTGAACTTGTTAGGGTCGGCAAGGTCTTTCGTTTTAGGTAGTGGGATCACTTTGGCTGTTTTTAGAGAAGATGGAAATATCCCCTGCTTTATGCAAAGGTTGTATATATATGTCAAGGTATCTAAAATATACGGTAGGGCCATTTTCAGAACTGAGCTACTAATACCATCATGGCCAGACGTACGTTTGTTCTTTAAGTACGAGATGGATTTTCCCACGTCGTATATCGTTAACAGCGGAATGCTGAATGACGTGTCAGGGTCCAGCCGTTCTGCACAAAACGTCTTTAGCTTTTCGGACACAGCTGAAGACTGACCAGAATATGTATTTTTTAGCAACGTACTGGCAGCCGAGAGGAAATGCTGATTCAAGATATCAGCTGATAACTGTGTACATTGTGCGGTATTTTTGGACCTCGTAAAAGCATTGATCGCTCGCCACACAGATACGACATCTTTCTTTCCGTTCATAAGACGGTGAAAAAGTGACCTTTGAGCTTTCCTCACTAAATGTTTAACATGGTTTCTTTGCCTTCGATAAGCAATAAAATCCTTCTTTCTTTTATAGTCATCTCGGAGCTGCATGGCATCCTTGATTTCCTTACTTAACCAGGCGGGAAGCTGGGGGTTCTTCACCCGTTTCTCTCTGAATGGAGCGTGTTTATCGAGAACACCAAGGAACAATCCGTACCACTCAGACAAAGCATCGTTGGGGTCATTATGGTAGTACACTGTATCAAAGTGTGTGCTACTTAAATCACAAAGAAATGTTTCCTTGTTGAAGTGTTTAAGTGATCTGTATCTAATAGTCGTGTGCTGATGTTTTCGGAATGAATTATCCGCTTTTAATGCCAAGCAACAGCACACCGGGTAGTGATCGCTAATCCCTACCTGAAGCACGTCTACTGCCATCACCCTTGATTGAGTAGTTGTATATATGTGGTCTATAAGGGTGGAGGAAGTTGGACTAACACGAGTTGCTGTTTTAACTAGCTGCTTTAAACCAAACATAGACATGGTGCACTCCCAAGCAGGGTTATTCAAAAACATGTTAATATTGAAATCGCCTAGGATCAAAATTTCAGAGCTGGACTGTCTGACCTTACCCATCATGGCGATAAAGTCGTCGAACCATTGAAATGTTGATGCTGGGTTCCTGTAAATGTACCCGACCAGCACGGGGCTGGATTTGTTTGCCCTTAACTCAACCCAAATGCATTCTACGGTTTTTGACTCCAGGTCCCCACGCCTGCGAGTAATACCGCTAATTGAATTATGAATGTATACTGCAATACCCGTATGTCCCGGGTATTCAGCATCGCGGCGCAGTACAGTGAAGTCCTGGATAGAAACGGCCTCATCGCTGATGTTACGATTGAGACGCGATTCCGTTACACCAAACAAGTGAAATGGATTGGATTGACTCAAGAGCACACACAGATCGGGAACTTTGTTAGTTAAATGATAAACATTTAAATGGCCAATATGTAACTGGCGATCATACACCATGATTGCTAATGTATGTCAATACCAAAGAGTACAAATAAAAAAGCTTATAAATGATACAAAGGCAAATAAGAGCTGAAATAATAAAACAAAGCAAAAGAATATCAGTCCGCTCTAACACACAGAATGTGGGAGGCAAGTGAAAAAAAAAAAAGAGTTTCTTCTACGCATTCACTGATATAGACCACACTACCGGTCACTAACGGTCACTAACAGGGACTAATCCCTTTAGCAAACTTCAACAGTCAAAGCTAAACGACCCCGCTGCGCGATAGGGGAAATAAAGTCAGCGCTGCGAAAGGACACAGATATGGTCGTAGTGTGAATATACGTAGAGCACTAGTAGAGAAAGTGTCACGGTGCACAAGTACTAGTGCTATAAGCGTCACAAATCGCACAGAGTGAGAAGATCGGTATTCACGAATACTGTCGGCAGAAGTCAAAAGGATGACAATGTGAATATTGGACCACGTGCAGTGGTTGAAGTTAAAAACAAATGAATACGTCTCTGCGCAAGCACAATAATTATGAGCAATGAGACGCAAGAAAATCAATTCGATATTGTTCAGTGTTAGCCTGGAAAGTAAAGCACAAAGTTATGTAAGGAAGAGTAACTGAATGTTCTGGAAATGAGTCTAATACACACGCACGGGGTGGCTGTACTGTGCCCACGGTTCCTGCTGTGCGTATGGCGTGTATGTGAGCGGGGGGACGCTGAAAGGATACGTTGGCTGCGTCATGCTGAAGTGTCCCCATGGTCCGGCCTCGCGATACTGTGGAAATGCGGCACTGTATGGTGGTAGTGGCGGTTGCTGCCACATAGGATACTGGCCCGGCATTTGTTGCTGATAGCTACATTGACTCTCTGCTGTACCACCAAATCTGGATTCGCTGTACTGTGATTCCAGACTTGGTGCTACAGCAGAGGACACTGACAGTCCACCTTGACTCTCCGGTGCAGCACCGAAGCTGGATGCACCACAGAGCGATTCCAGGTTGGGTGCTGCAGCGGACACTGACTGTCTGCCGGCTGCGACATTAGCGTAAGTGTTGGTGGTGCCAGCGTGTCCTTCACGTCGCTGACGGCGGTGACGGTCACCACCTGCAGGCTGGTTGTTGGGAGTGGTGACGTCAGTAGCTGGCCCTCCTCTCTTTATGTTGAGGGCCAGACTGATGGTGCCCTGGCGACTAGGATGGATGGGGTCACCGCGCCTGTAGAATTTTCTACGCGGCAACCCATCAACAGCAGTAAAGACCTGAGTGTTGTCTATCAGTGTGACACCCAGCTTTCTGCACACATGGAACAGGTTACTGTTGGAGGCGGTGATGGCCCTATACAGCTGGTGTCTACTGTCGGTCGGCAGGATGGAGGATGCCTGCAGACGAGCGCCGGGAAATACCCGCCTGCATTCCCGGACGAGCTGTTCCCATACAGCGCTGGTCACTTCCTTCTGTTTGCAATCGTTGATCCCCACGTGGAAGGTCACCAGTGCCACCGCTGTGTGGGACGCGTGTTGTCGCTGGAGCCAGTTCAGCAGGTGGACAGTCCGCAGGCCAGAGACAGATAATACGTCTACTTTTTCTATAGGGTAGGTGGGCATCTTCTCTGCCTTGATGTTGCGAACAACAGAGTCTCCAATGACCAGCGTGGTGGTGTCACTCTGCACTGAATGTCGCAGTATTTGCTCATCTGGAGACATTTTGTTATTACGCTGCTGCTGGCTGCTGGCGTGGTCATACCCGTTGTTGACCTCAGGCAGGCCGCCGGTAATCCGTACTGGTATGAGTCGCTCTGGGCTCTTCTCGGCTGCACTCACAGCCTGTACCGTGGCCAGTTCTTGCAGAACGGGTGGAGGGGAGGGGTGACAGGGAGCAGCGATTGCGCTGCCCGTTACCTGGCGCGGAGACGCACAGATATCAACATTGGCAGACAGGTCAGTTTGAGTGTTACCACTCATGGCAGCGTCTGAGTTGTTGGACGCAGTGGCTGATTTCTTTTTCAACTGTTTTTGAATTTCCCTCAGGCGCTGCTTGTGGCTCTGTTTGGCGGAGGATAGGTGGTTGACAGTGCCGTCTGTGGCGTGTTGAGCTGTCTCCACACCAGTTATCCTGTCGTCCAGGCCGGACAACACTTCGCCCACACTTTTCTCCGTAACCTGTAGATCTCTGGCTCTCTTGACCGCCTCGTCACGGAGCTGACTCTCGAGCTGATCAATCCTGGCTAGGGCTGCTGAAAGTCCTTTGAACAGTGTACTGACGTCAGCGCGAAGGTCCGTGATGAGGTTACAAGCACTTTTGAGTTGTGCTCGCAGAGTATCAGGGTCAGTGGTGTCCTCGTGAGGACAGGTAGTCCCGAGGGCCGTGGTGGGTGCGGCCTCTGTATTACGTAATTCCAGTCCCGGAGACGCGGGACTGGCGTTCGTGTTTGGTCGGGTTGGGGGAAGGGGCGTGGCAGTGGACATTACACCATCAACTGTTGCCGCAACAAGTGAAAAAGCAGTGCGGGCGTTCTGAAGTGGCTGGCCAGTAGATGTGATGATGGGATTAGTCGGGGATGAGTGGTCGGATAGAAGGGGCGTCGGTTGATAATCCCCCGGAGACGCGGGACTGGCGTTCGTGTTTGGTCGGGTTGGGGGAAGGGGCGTGGCAGTGGACATTACACCATCAACTGTTGCCGCAACAAGTGAAAAATCAGTGCGGGCGTTCTGAAGTGGCTGGCCAGTAGATGTGGTGATGGGATTAGTCGGGGATGAGTGGTCGGATAGAAGGGGCGTCGGTTGATAATCCCCTGTGATTGACGACTCTGCCGGCTGCACAAGAAGAGAGACTTCTTTGTTGTCCGAGGGAGTGGAGAGGGTAGGCGTGATGGGGGTGTCTGCTAGGGAGACAGCCAACAGCAGGCCCCGTGAGGAGTTGGAAGGGGTGGCGGGTGAGGTGACGATACTTTCTGTAACGTCAGGGTCAGATGCAAGATGGTTGCTGGTGACGGGGACATTGTCTGTAGGGTCCGCTGTACCGGCCAGGAGCTGTTGTACATAATCACAAAGGGCCCGGTACTCCGATCTCACCCACAGACCCTTTCTCTTCCCCTGAATCATGCAGGTGCCACCGGTTGTCCGCCTCTTTCTAAAGTACACGGTGATGACGATAAGTTTGTTCTCGTCTGTGTGTACCGGCCCTTCATATATCTTAACTATTGTCTTGGCCAGGTGATCAGGGACCGGGGTGTGGGGAGAGAGGTAGCCATCAAGGGTGACAGCTTCATTGTCATAGTTGAAATCTTCCCATAACACATTGTGGACTCCTGCAGTGTGTTTGGGCAGAAGCTGCATGTATCTCACATACACGGCATTCCTCCACGTCTTGAGAATGCTGAGGGCATTAGCACCTTTACATTCAAATCTTGTTTGGAGTTTGTCTAAGGTGTCTTTCAGTACTGGGTCACGGGGGATGGTGGGAGTGGAAGGGGGTTGGTGTACAATGGCTATAGTTGTCATGGTTTCAGATAGGAACAGACATGTGATTTAGAGTGGGGCGGGAGACGAGGATGGGTAGGCAGGTGTCACTGACGAAATGTGGTTTATAGTTGGGGGTGGGGGGGGGGCAGTGGAGGGTGGCTACGCAGGAGAGGGAGGGCGTGCAGAGGCAAGAGGCAGAGCGTGGGTAGGGGGGAGGAGGCGCCAGGAAAATGGAGCAGGGGTAGTGATGGGTGTGAGTGGGAGGGGGGGTGGGTGAGGTAATGGAATGTGAGTAAGCCGAGGAGAGGGAGGGCGTGCAGAGGGTGGGTAGGGTGGAGAAGAGGGGCCAGAAACACGGGGAGGGGGTGGGGGGAGGGGGAGGGAATGGAGGGTGGGTAAGCAGGAGAGGGCGGGCGTGACGAGGGTGGGTGGGGTAGAGGTGCCAGGAACAGGGGGGCGAGGTGGGGATGGGGGCGTAAGTCAAGTGTGGGGTTCTAGCTGGCATGGATTGATGACGTACGATGCCGGACCTGCCAAGCTGATCAATAAACACGGTATGGTGAGATAGTATGCAAGTCCACTCTCCGTTGCAGTATGCATTTGAAGTCCAGGACAAAGAAATTAGTTGCAGTAAACAGCACGTTACAGTCCAGTATAATGAACCACAATGGAAGATGTGAAATAGTTCCAAAATACCACACACAAGAACTTGAAAACACCACACGATTAATTCACCACTGAATTAAATCACAAAATATCCAGATATGCAATGAGATCTCAAAGTAGTGTGCGCAATTAGAAAACAAAACGTCCGAGTAACGTAGAATAGTAGAGAGAGAGAGAGAGAGAGAGAGAGAGAGAGAGAGAGAGAGAGAGAGAGAGAGAGAGAGAGAGAGAGAGAGAGAGAGAGAGAGAGAGAGAGAGAGAGAGAGATGATGATGATGATGAAGATGATGAAACGTTTTATTCAAGATAAAAAGTTTTAGGCATAGCAATGCCTAGCTTCCAAACTGTCCTGCTACTCTACACATATAAAAATACATCAGACGATACAGCAAAAGATAAAACACATATAAGTAAAAAGACCCATTCCCCCCCCCCCCTCCCACCTCTCCCCCTCACCCGCCCCCCACCCACCCTGTATATATATATACATCTCTCTTGGCTTGACTTCGCGAACGAAGATTTTATAGGAGTTGCCCACGACGTCTGCAGGCTTGTTCGTGGCTGCAGAGGCCAATCCGAGGCAGGCAGGTTCGACCGCAGTGGCTGCAGGGGAAGGTATGGCCAGGGTTCTGAGCTGCGGCATCTCTGTTTTTTTCTCCTGAGCCGCTTGTCCTTAAGGCTAGCTCTGTGAGAGTCCTCAAAGGAGACAGCTGCCTTGTAAATGGTGGAGCGCCAGGTGTCACGGTCCGCAGCAAGCGAAGACCACTGGTGGTGGTCGATTTATATGGTCGGGGGGGGGGGGGTGGCTTAACTCATTCTACCCCAGACACACCACAGCAAGATATATATATGGCTTGGCTTCGCGAACGAAGATTCTATAGGGCTTGCCCACGTCCTCTGCAGACATTTTCGTGACTTCGGAGGCCAATCCGCGACAGGCAGGTTCGACCGCAGTGGCTGCAGGGGAAGGTCTGGTCAGGGTTCTGAGTTACAACAACTCTGTTTCTTCTCCTGAGCCGCTTGTCCTTGAGGTTAGCTCTGCGAGAGTCCTCAAAGAAGACGGCTGCCTTGTGAATGGTGGAGCGCCAGGTGTCACGGTCCGCAGCAAGCGAAGACCACTGGCGGTGGTCGATTTGGCAGGCACTAAGTGACTTCTTGAGACCGTCTTTGTATCTCTTCTTTGGTGCCCCTCTGTCTCGGTGTCCAGTGGCGAGCTCGCCGAACAGAGTGATCTTGGGTAGGCGATGATCCTCCATCCTGGAGACGTGCCCCGCCCAGCGAAGCTGTGTCCGCAGCAGCAAAGCCTCGATGCTCAAAGTTTTCGCCTGTTCAAGGACCTCGACGTTGGTGACATAGTCACTCCAGTGAATGCTGAGGATGGTACGCAGGCAGCGCTGGTGAAAGCGTTCGATGAGTCGTAGTTGGCTGCGGTAGAGGGCCCAGGACTCGGAACCGTACAGCAGGGTGGTGAGGACGACAGCTCTGTACACGCTGATCTTGGTGCCTTTTTTCAGCTGTTGATTGTGCCACACCCGCTTGAATAGTCGCCCGAAAGCACTGTTCGCTTTTGCCAGCCTGTTGTCCAGCTCCTTGTCCAGCTTGGCGTCTGACGTGATGATGCAGCCGAGGTAGGTAAACTGGTGTACAGACTTCAGTTCGGACTCGCCGATGGTGATGTGGGGAGGGCGATGCTCTTCCTTGGGTGCTGGCTGATGAAGGATCTCTGTCTTTTTCAGACTGACCCCAAGTCCAAAGAGCTGGGCGGCATCTGCGAAGCAGGACGTAATGTGCTGCAAGGCTCTCTCTCTGTGTGCAACGAGGCAGCGTCATCAGCAAAGAGCAGCTCATGAATCAGTTGGTCTAGGGTTTTCGTGTGCGCCTGCAGTCGTCTGAGGTTGAACAGGCTACCATCGAGACGATACCTGATGTACACTGCGTCGTCATCGTCGAGATCCACTGTGGCCTGCTTCAACATCATGCTGAAGAAGATGGTGAAGAGGGTTGGTGCCAGCACGCAACCTTACTTCACGCCGTTGCGAATGGGGAATGGTTCTGAGAGGTCACTGTTTAGTCTGACCTGGCCTTGCTGGTCCTCGTGGAGCTGGACGATCATGTTGAGGAACTTTGGGGGACAGCCTAGTCGCTCCAGGATCTGCCACATACCTTGCCTGCTCACAGTGTCAAATGCTTTTGTTAGGTCGACAAACGTTAAGTACAGCCCTTTGTTCTGCTCGCGGCACTTCTCCTGAAGCTGTCTCAGCACAAAGACCATGTCGGTGGTACTCCTGTTGGCTCTGAAGCCACACTGGCCCTCTGGGAGGTGGTCTTCAGCGATGGCAGGTACCAGCCGATTCAGGAGCAACCTTGCGAGAATTTTCCCGGCAACGGACAGCAGGGTAATTCCACGATAATTTGAGCAGGCAGACTTCTCTCCTTTGTTCTTGTACAGGGTGATGATGACTGCATCACGGATATCCTTTGGTAGTGCTCCTTTTTCCCAGCAGCAGAGAAAGAGGTCGTGGAGCTTGTTGTGCAGTGCTGGGCCTCCATGTTTCCATATCTCTGGCGGGATTCCGTCAATGCCTGCTGCTTTGCCACTCTTGAGCAGGTGGATGGCTGTGAGGGTCTCTTCGGCGGGGTGGGCGGTTCGTCCAATTCAACCTTTAGTGTAAAGTGTGGGATTTGGAGGATGACTGTTTCTTGAACAGTGCGCTCAGCGCCGAAGAGGTCCTGAAAGTACTTCGACCAGCGGTTCAAGATGGAGGTATTATCTGTGAGGAGTGCCTGTCCATCAGCGCTTCGCAGGGGACTTTGTACCAGGTGCCTAGGGCCATACACTGCTTTCAGTGCTTCGTATAAGCCCCTGTAGTCACCGTTGTCAGCGCAGAGCTGGGTCCTCTGTGCGAGAGTGGACCACAACTCGTTCTGGAGTTCTCTAAGCTTGAGCTGGAGACTGCTGCAGATGAGGCGGAAGGCAGACTTCTTCACAGGGCAGGAAGGCTGGGCTAGGTGGGCCTGGTGGGCGGCTCTTTTTTTTTGCTAGAAGTTCCTGGATCTCTACGTCGTTTTCGTCAAACCAGTCTTTGTTCCTCTTTCTAGCAAAGCCCAAGATTTCCACAGAAGATTTTACAATAGCAGTTTTCAGTTGTTCCCAGAGTGTTTCAGGGGAGGAGTCTGCTGGATCAACTGTGTCTTTGAGCATGCGCCGATTTATATATATATATATATATATATATATATATATATATATATATATATATATATATATATATATATATATATATATATATATATACACACTAGTATGAACCTGACATATTAATGCAGACAGTCGAAATATTACATAACCTGCAGCAGTCTGCTGTGCTGGAGCGACATACTAAGCTGAAAGATAGAACATTCACAAGGACAGCAAATATTTATGGACGCGAGCTCTGAAGATAGATAACTTTGAAATAGACTTTAAATGAGAGGGCAAATTGTTCCATGACTTAGCACAGGAAAATGATATACTAGATTTAAAGATGTCGATTCTCGGTTTTGGGAGATGGAGTAAGCTGTTCCTCGTGTTCTCTCTATTCGTGTGGGAAAACAGCGCGCGGAGATAGGGAGGGGCGGCATCATTTAGAATTTTTTGCACAAGTAAGCATCTATTAAGTTCCAATTGTTTACTAAGTGGTAGGATATTAAGGGCCTTCAGTCTTTCATCAGTAGGGGACGAACCAGGAAAATAAGCTTAATACCTCGCCGGTAAAGGGATTTTTTTTTTTAAAATGAATGTCTCCACAGCCGTCCCAGATATTGGAAGCATAATTACAATGTGTCTTGATGTGTGCGTTAAAGAATAGTTTTCGAGCATCAATGTCAACTATACGACTTAATTTGGATAATAAAAAGAGATTCTTCAAAATAGTTTTACATGCAGTTTCTATGTGAGGCTCCCACCCTGGCTGTTCGTCGACTGTCACTCCTAACAAACGATGTTTTGACACTTGCTCTATGGGCTGAGAGTGAAGGGACAGTTCAAGGGGTTGCAAGCCACGTTGATGCTTTTGGAGTGTCGTCACCAACATCCTTTTCGTTTTAGGAATACTAATAATCGGATGATTTTCTTCACACCAAGTTGACACTTCATCTAAACTATGTTGGAGGACAGCGCTCACGGTTGAAACATTTTTATCAGATACATGTAATGATGTATCATCAGCAAATTATTCACAGTTTGTGTCGGGGTGTGATATTGACAGTGGAAGGTCATTTATAAAGATGTTGAATAATAACGGTCCTAGGGTGGATCCCTGAGGAACACCATGGGTCAGCAGTCCTTCCGCTGAGTATTTACCATTCAAGAACACTTTCTGCGTTCTGTCTAAGAGATAGGACGAGAGAAAAGCGACTGCATTTGAGTCAATGTGATATAAAGGTAACTTCTTTAGTAAGATTGAGTGGTTAATGAGATCGAATGCTTTTGTAAGATCTAGAAATACTACACCTGAAAGTTTGGACTCATTTATGGCAGTAAGCCATTTGTGGGTTATGAGCGTTAAGGCTGTCTGACACGAATGTTTAAGCCGAAAAGCTGATTGTGCTGTACTAATAAGGCGGTTTTCCTCCAGGAATTGAAGTAAATGATTATGTATATGCTTTTCAAGTGGCTTGGACACTGCTGATAAGATTGAAATAGGTCTGTACTCACTTGGGTCGCTCAGATCTTTGCTTTTTGGTAGAGGAGTAACTTTTGCTATTTTCAATTCATCGGGAAACATGCTCTTTTGAAACGAAAGGTTATATATAAAGGTTAACGATTCAACAATATAAGGGAGCGCAATTTTTAGGATTTTACTGCTAATACCGTTTACACCACAAGATGTTTTACTTTTCATGTTGGTTATAGATTTTCCTACATCAAGGACGGTCATTAGGGGAACTGAGAAAGTATTGCCAGCGTTTATCTGACTGTGCTGTTTCAATTGTTCTGAACATACGTATTCACCTGGCTCACTGGTGTTCGTCTGTGACAGGGTTTTAGCAATGTTAAGAAAGTGTTCATTAAATACATCAGCTGTAAGGTGCGGGGGGACACTCGTTGATTTGTTAGATTGTCCTTTAGTAAATGTGTTAATCACCTGCCACACGCTGCGTATGTCTTTGCCGCCCGCAATAATCTGTTCAGCATACTGCCTCTGTGCTTTACGTACTAATCATTTAACTGCGTGTTTCGCTGTTTTTTGTACTCGTTAAATTTCTTTTGTTGTTTCAATAGATCTCTTAATTCCATCGCACTTTTAATCTCATCCGTCAGCCACTCAGGCACAGTGGGGTGTTTAACACGCTTAGTGCGCCTCGGGGCATGTCTGTCAAGAACACTGAGGAACAACTTATACCAGTGGGACAGCGCTACATTGGGATCGTTATAGTTATACACATCGGAAAATGGTGTTCGGGAAAGGTCATGCAAAAAATCATCTTGGTTAAATTTTTTGAATGATCTGTAGAGGTTGGTTATATGCTTCTTATGAAGTTTCTTTGGCAACTTCGCAGATAATGAAAAACAAACAGGAAAATGATCACTGACAGAGATGCTGGGTACATAGACATTGCAAAGGGCACTGTCGTTGGTTGTATAAACATGGTCAATTAATGTGGATGAAGTAGCAGTGACCCTGGTGGGTGACTGAACTACTTGTGTAAGGCCTAAGAACGTTATCATGGATTTCCATGACGTGTTGCCAGGTTTCGATAAATCAACATTAAAATCACCAAGTATATGTATATCACCCTTGGAGTTTTGTACTTTGTCAACCATTACAACAAAATCATCTTGCCAGGACACTGTAGCTGCGGGGTTTCTGTAAATAAAACATACGAAGGTAGGGGTTGACTTGGCGGTTGCTTTTATCTCGAGCCACAGGCTTTCCACATGGGTGGATTCCAGGTCACATCGTCGTGTCACGTTGTTAGCAATAGTATTGTGAACATAAGCACAAATGCCAGTATGACCAGGCGCTGAAGCATCTCGCCTATGAACGGAGAAATTTTGTATGGTGATAGCTTGGTTACTTATATTCTATGTCAACCTACTTTCTGTAAAGCCAAATATATGATATGGGGAGGGTTGGTTGAGTAGTACTGTAACGTCTGCTACTTTACTGCAAAGGTGATATACATTGAGGTGGCCTATTCTAAGCAAATGATAACTGACACTAGTAAACATGTTAGGTAACTTCGCAACCAAATACTAATTTCAAATATTCTAACAAACTAAATGACAGTTTAAACAACAATAAAAGTGTCACTATGTGGCATGCAGATCAGTGGTCAAAACACAGCACTGAAACATGCGCGAAAGATTAAAAAAAGAAAGAAAAAAAATAAAATAAAAATAATAGCGGATCGTAGATGTAAGTGAAAAAAAAAGTCTGCAGATATAGGTCTCTTCGTGCGCAACGTACCGTTGCTAAAAACAAAAACGCGATGAAGCGTACCAGAGTAATAT
>BTPG01000006.1:10461892-10516892 GCA_036245525.1 Semisulcospira habei
GAAAATCGTCATCATGACTACGCCAGCGCATTAACTCATTCTACCCCAGACACACCACAGCAGGATAAGGATCCACCATGATAGTTCAAGGGTGATGCCAGAATAGCTTGGCGCCTACGGGCGCCAAGCTATTCTGGCGTCACCCTTGAACTATCATGGTCAATCTGTGCCCTGCACAGCAATGCAGTCTTGAGAGGACAGGGGCAAAATTTAAGGATTTTGGTGTTGGGGTAGAATGAGTTAAAGGAAATTCAATGGCAATAGGGGCAGATTCTCATGAGCTCACAATTCTTCATTGGAGAGCTTGACATCGACGCCGCTTTCTTAACAGTCCCTCTCCACCCCACCCCACCCTCCCCCCTCTACCCCGCTGGCAGTCGCACCCCACATTCCCCGTCAAATTTCCCTAACTGTCTATTATTTACCAGAGCTAATAGGGTGTAGTAATAAAATAACATAAAGCTTGCCCTGCACAATTTCTACGACTATGTGGCACTCTGTCTGAAACAGAATATGGCAGGTATTTATATCAGCGTGAAAGTTGGCGGGTTTTATTGAGCCAACCCGCCTTCCGTCTTCAAGAGGCAAAGATCCTCACGAGTGCTTGCAATTGCAGGGACTTATTACAATCTAAGCCTCGTGCTAGTCACGATCAGTCTCATTTTCATCCTAAATACAGGCAGGTTTTTCAAGTGTGTGCGTTCTATATTTTGTGCTTTTGGATCACAACATCATTAAAGCGATATGCCCCATGGTAGACTTGGATTGCCGATATCAATGTTGTCTACAATAAGGAAAAAAAAAAGATAAACAAATAAATAATAATAATAATAAAATATATATGAAATAATAATAAATAAATAAATAAGTGAAAATAACTAGAGACCATTGACAGCAAGTACGCCTCTTGTTTTTTTTTTTTTTTTTTCTTTCCTGTTACTTTTTATGCCGTAACTTCACTTGGGCTACAGTAGAAAATGGGGTGGATAACAGCACTGACTTTTTAGAAAACGAATAAACGAACAAACAAACAACAACATTGTATCTAAATTTCTGAAATTCTCTTACGTTATGAATGTAGACTCTTAGAGAAAGCCAAGCTAAGATCACAATAAATTCGATCGTATAAATGGTAGATTACAAATACTCCTAGATTTGTTTTCCTCTCAGTTGGTAACATGACGGAATTATGGGAACAGGACAGAACTAACTGGTATAAAATGTAAACACACACACACACACACACACACACACACACACACACACACACACACACACACGGTACACACACACACACACACGTACACACACACACACACACACACACACACACACACACACACACACACACACACACACACACACGCTGCTAGGAGAAAGGGAGGCTTGTACAATCACCCATAGGTACACCTAGATGGATTGATGAGGATGGGGGAGGGGGGGGAGAGGGGGTTAGAAGGGCGCTAAGGATGGATGGATGGAAAGAAAGGGGGGAGCGAGAGCTGCGGGGAGGATAAGGGGATAGTATGATCAGGTAATGGTCGGATCAGCTTATGGATCAGTAGTTGCCATTCTTGCGCGGAGATGTTTTGGTGACAAGTCTGGTACATCGGGTCAAACGTCCTCTGTACATAGCGAACGTTTAAACTTTACACTAAAGTGTGATGGGTTTGACGTCCCTTTGTGTCTATACGTGTCCCAACGTACTTTCAAAGAAAAGATGTACCTGGTTTGTTTTTTGTCAGATTGCATTTGTTATACTGGATGACTGATATGTGCATGTGTGAGTGCGTTTGTGTATGTGTGTGTGTATGCGTGTGTGTATGTGTGTGTGTGTGTGTGTGCGTGTGTGGATCTGTGGGTGTGTGTGTATGCGTGTGTGTGCGCGTGCGTATGTGTGTGTTAGTGTGTGTGTGTGTGTGTGTGTGCGTGCGTGTGTGTGTGTTTATGTGTGTGTGTGTGTGTGCGTGCGTGTGTGTTTTATGTGTGCAAGTGTATTTTTAAGTTTATGTATGCGAGTGTTCGTCAGTTGTTGTTTCTGCGTAATTTGCATTCGAGTTATATATCATCTTCGCGATACCCAACGCCGTTAGCGCAAAAAAAAAAGGATACAATTTTTTAAAAAAATTATACCGAATACATTTGTAAACTCTTTAGCAAAAAAAAAAAAAAAATAAAATAAAAAAAAATAAAAAAAACTACTCAATCCAACTGCACGAAACACAGATCCTCAGCTGCGGGGGCTCGTGCACATCTCTGCCCCTTGTTGATACCACGTTGTACCCATGTTACTTGGACACCTTGGGTTCTGTCCTTTCACTATCAGTGGACACAGAGTGCGGTTCGTCAGTCTTTGTTAACTCATTCGATAAGTGCCGCCTTCGGATACGCGGCATAAGCCGCGTATCCGGACGCGACACGTCTCGAGTAAGTTAATTTAGTAACAAGGAGCCCACGCCGCCCAAGGAAGATGACTAGTCAGGGCCGGATCCGGGGTGGGGTTGGGGGGGTCGTTAGGTACTACAGCACTCCCCTCGGCTTAAGAAAAAAATCATTCACTACCAGTCCACAACATAGTCCGAAATGGGAGGGGGGGGATGCTTTAATATTAAGGCAGCACCTCCCTACCCCCCCCCCCCCACCCGGGTCTGCCCTGGGGGACTTGGGTGGGGTTAGGTATTTTTTAGTTCCCAGGGTCACCCTGGTCAGCCCCACAGGGTGGGTTTTTCTCTCTATTCTGGGGCATGTGTTTCTGTCTACCCTTTGTCCATTCACCTGTATTTGCCTTTTTAAAACTCTCCCTACTGTCTGCACTGCCTGTAGCTCTTGATATTGGATGTGTGTTGCTAAATGGTCTTAGCTTTATTTATGCCCCATGTTGTAGGTTTATTTAATGTATTTGACCGGCTGGCGACATACATTCAATTTTCTGTTTAGTTTTTTTTCACAAGCAGTGCAGGCACGTCCTGAGAAAGCCTTGTTGCTGTCGGGACGTTAAGCAATGTACAATCAATCAATCAATCCCTATCCCCCGCCCCCCCCCCCCCCACAACTCCCCTTTCCTCTTTTGATAGACATTAGGCATTGGCGATAGAAAAAATAAAAAAGTTTAGCACCCCCCCCCTGAAAACTGATTGATCCGGCCCTGTTTAGTCTAGTAAATGGTATCATCAAAAGGCACAGATCCTCATGAGGCCACTCAACAACGGGGACTCATCACGATCTTTGCCTGTTGCAGTAACCACTTTTCTCGGTACGTAAGGGGTTAATGATGTCTTTTAAATAACAAGAAGCTTCCGCTGCCCTTGATGGGGTTAATTAAAGACCGAGTCGTGTGCGGTAGTTGATTCATTAGGGAATTTCCGGATTGAAAATTCGCTTTTGTGGACACAGATTGGAGACAATATACGATCCTCATTTGTATGCAGTGAAAGGTGGGCTCCCACCGACATTAATTGGCACCACGCACATCTGTGAATTCTGACTGCTGCCTGACCATTGTATGTTTCGGCACACAACCGGCTATTGATGGAATTGATTTTCTGATTAATTGGCAAACACTTTTTCTTTGGGTCAAAAATCATTTGCGCAACACTACGAAAAAGGAGAAAAAGGCAAATGCATAAACACACGGAAGGTTTTAGATTTTCTACTGACAAATGCTTATTCAAGGCACACACACACACACACACACACACACACACACACACACACACACACACACACACACACACACACACACACGCACACACACACACTCTCACACACACAGATATATACACACACGCACGCGCGCGCACACACACACACACACACACACACACACACACACACACACACACACACACACTGTTACGTGGTAGTCATAGTCTCTCTCTTGGCTTGACTTCGCGAACGAAGATTTTATAGGAGTTGCCCACGACGTCTGCAGGCTTGTTCGTGGCTGCGGAGGCCAATCCGAGACAGGCAGGTTCGACCGCAGTGGCTGCAGGGGAAGGTATGGCCAGGGTTCTGAGCTGCGGCATCTCTGTTTTTTCACCTGAGCCGCTTGTCCTTAAGGCTAGCTCTGTGAGAGTCCTCAAAGGAGACAGCTGCATTGTAAATGGTGGGGCGCCAGGTGTCACGGTCCGCAGCAAGCGAAGACCACTGGTGGTGGTCGATTTGGCAGGCACTAAGTGACTTCTTGAGACAGTCTTTGTATCTCTTCTTTGGTGCCCCTCTGTCTCGGTGTCCAGTAGCAAGCTCGCCGAACAGGGTGATCTTTGGTAGGCGGTGATCCTACATCCTGGAGACATGCCCCGCCCAGCGGAGCTGTGTCCGCAGCAGCAAAGCCTCGATGCTCACAGTTTCAGCCTGTTCAAGGACCTCGACGTTGGTGACATAGTCACTCCAGTGAATGCCCAGGATGGTACGCAGGCAGCGCTGGTGGAAGCGTTCGAGGAGTCGTAGTTGGCTGCGGTAGAGGGCCCAGGACTCGGAACCATACAGCAGGGTGGTGAGGACCACAGCTCTGTACACGCTGATCTTGGAGCCTGTTTTCAGCTGTTGATTGTGCCACACCCGCTTGAAAAGTCGCCCAAAAGCGCTGTTCGCTTTTGCCAGCCTGATGTCAAGCTCCTTGTCCAGCTTGGCGTCCGACGTGATAATGCAGCAAAGGTAAGTAAACTGGTGCACTGACTTTAGTTCAGACTCGCCAATGGTGATGTGAGGAGGGCGATACACTGTCTTGGGTGCCGGCTGATGGAGGACCTCTGTCTTTTTCAGACTGACCTCGAGTCCAAAGAGCTGGGCAGCATCTGCGAAGCAAGACGTGATGCGCTGCAGGGCTCTCTCTGAGTGTGGAACGAGGGCAGCATCATCAGCAAAAGGCAGCTCACGAATCAGTTGGTATAGTGTTTTCGTTTGGGCCTGCAGTCGTCTGAGGTTGAACAGGCTGCCATCGAGACGATACCTGATGTACACTGCATCATCATCATCGAGGTCCACTGTGGCCTGCTTCAACATCATGCTAAAAAATATGGTGAAGAGGGTTGGTGCCAGCACGCAGCCCTGCTTTACGCCAATGAGAATAGGGAATGGTTCTGAGAGGTCATTGTTGAGTCTGACCTGGCCTTGCTGGTCCTCGTGTAGCTGGACAATCATGTTGAGGAACTTTGGGGGACGGCCAAGTCGCTCCAGGATCTGCCACATGCCTTGCCTGCTGACAGTGTCGAACGCTTTTGTTAGGTCGACAAATGTTACGTACAGCCCTTTGTTCTGCTCGCGGCACTTCTCCTGTAGCTGTCTCAGCACAAAGACCATATCGGTGGTGCTCCTGTTTGCTCTGAAGCCACACTGGCCCTCTGGGAGTTGGTCTTCAGCGATGGCAGGTAGCAGCCGATTCAGGAGCAGCCTTGCAAGGATTTTCCCAGCAAAGGACAGCAGGGTAATTCCCCGATAGTTGGAACAGTCAGACTTCTCGCCTTTGTTCTTGTACAGGGTGATAACGACTGCATCACTGATATCTTTTGGTAGTGTTCCTTCCTCCCAGCAGCAGAGAAAGAGGTCATGGAGCTTGCTGTGCAGTGCTGTGCCTCCATGTTTCCAGATCTCTGGCGGTATTCCATCAATGCCTGCTGCTCTGCCACTCTTGAGCTGGTGGATGGCTGTGAGGGTCTCTTCAGCGGTGGGCGGTTCGTCCAATTCAAACTTTACTGGGAGGTGTGGGATTTGTAGGATGACTGCTTCTTGAACAGTGCGCTCAGCGCTGAAGAGGCTCTGAAAGCATTCCGACCAGCGGTTCAAGATGGAGGTATTATCTGTGAGGAGTGCCTGGCCATTCGCGCTTCGCAAGGGACTTTGTACCAGGTGCCTGGGGCCATACACTGCTTTCAGTGCTTCGTAGAAGCCCCTGTAGTCACCATTGTCAATGCAAAGCTGGGTCCTCTGTGCAAGTCTGGTCCACCACTCATTCTGGAGATCTCTGAGCTTGCGCTGGAGACTGCTGCAGACGAGGCGGAAGGCAGACTTCTTCACAGGGAAGGAAGGCTGGGCTAGGTGGGCCTGATGGGCGGCTCTTTTTTTTTTTTGCTAGGTGTTCCTGGATCTCTACATCGTTTTCGTCAAACCAGTCTTTGTTCTTCTTTCTGGCGAAACCCAAGACATCTGCAGAGGATTTTGCAATAGCAGTTTTCAGTTGTTCCCAGAGTGTTTAAGGGGAGGAGTCTACTGGGTCCGCTGTGTCTTTGAGCCTGCGCTGTAAATCTGTCTGAAAGGCAGCTTTCACATCATCACGCTGAAGGCTGGCAACATCAAGCTTTTTCTTGGGGGGCCCCCGTTTCTTGGGTTTTGGCTTGAAGTGGAGCCTGAGTTTGCAGCGGACAAGGCGGTGGTCAGTGTGGCACTCTGCGCTGGGCATCACTCTGGTGAGGAGGACGTCACTGCGGTCCATCTGACGCACTAGGACATAGTCGATAAAGTGCCAGTGTTTGGAGCGAGGATGCATCCAGGTGGTATTTCGACTGTCCTTTTGCTGAAAAAGTAGTGTTGGTGATGACCAGTTGCTGCTCCGCACAGAACTCCAACAGTAGGCGGCCATTGTCATTGCAGTTCCCCACGCCATGCTTGCCAAGGACTCCTTTCCAGGCTTCAGAGTCCTGGCCCACTATGGCGTTGAAGTCGCCAAGGATGATGACTTTGTCGTCTGCAGGGGTACTCTGTAGGAGGCTGCGCAGGTCAGTGTAACACTTGTCCTTTTCAGCAGGCTCTGCCAGGAGGGTTGGGGAGTACACACTGAGAAGGGTGACGTGTTGCTGGTGTCTCAGTGGGAGGCGCATGGACATGATGCGGTCTGAGTAGCCCGTTGGTAGGTTTTCCAGCTTAGTTGCAATGGATGTCTTGACCATGAAACCCACGCCTGAGAGCCGTCTTTCTGATGCAGGCCTGCCTGACCAGTAGAGGGTGTACCCAGCACCAAGTTCTTGGAGGCTGCCTTCGTCCGGAAGGCGTACTTCGCCAAGCGCGGCGATGTCGATGTTTAACCTCCGCAATTCATGGGCAATGAGGGCGGAGCGACCTTCAGGGCGTCCGCTGTCTGCTTTGCCGAGCATGGTTCGGACGTTCCAGCATGCTACGTTGAGTCCGGTCGTGGTCGTCATGGGAGTGGATCCGTTATTGTTTCTTGTTTTTTGAGCGCAGGAGAAGATGCCCGTTGACCGCGGCTAGCCAACTGGGGTTGCGAGGGGACGAGCTTTGGTTAGGCCACCTTTTCTAGGCCCCTCTCCGTGTGGAGCAAGCAGTGCTGTCCCTAGAGAAGGCTGCTTGGTCGTTCAGGGTGTGCCGAGTGATGTTGTCATCCCCAGGTCAACATCAGGCGACCAATATCCTGAACCGCCTGCATGCAGGTTTGAGACTGCGGCTTCCAATGACATCTTTCACCTGCCGTTTCGCCCCTCGCCCGTCGCTACAGGACTTGGAATGGTCAGTGTCATGGTCCGTGGACGTTTCCTAAAGCCTGCCCGGTGGAGCTTTTGGGTGGAGTGCAGTGTGCGCAGTGCTGGCCCCACCGTTTAAACCCTTGGTTCATCTGCCATGGCCTAGCAAGCTGGGACGATGGCATCGAGGTCCTCGGGTCGTAGGTTTTATATCAGACTGTCCTTGTCCTAGTCTCTGGCTCAGAAGCCTTCCCCGGAGACACGGGGGCTTTGGTGTCAGGGGTTTCCTCCCTTAGCCTTTCCGCAGCCAAGCGGCCAGGCCTGCAAGGCAGCAGGCGACTCGTGGAGGGCGGGGTCGTCTATGTCCCGTGCAGATGTGAACATCTGCCCACTGTCCACAGGTAGTCATAGTCGTAGTATGATAAACACACCAGACGCACGCACGTAAGGTTCTTTTAAAGAAACTTCACTCAGCCGCAACCCGTCACACGTGGCTTTAGGATGTAGACCAAACTGGAGTAACACTTTCAACAATATTTTATTTCAGCGATTTAATCTCCACACAATGCATTCACAAATGCACCAACACTGATACACACTGTCTCCTCTAAACCGTATCAACACTTTTGATACACTGTGCCTCTCATACAATGTACAACAGTGTTAAGGCCCCGCCACACATGCCCGATTTTGAGGCCGATTCCCGATCAATTTCGAATCGGTAGGTGATCGGGCCGGATTATAAAAACGTGTGCACTGCCACTCATTTCCCGACTTGTTTAGCCGACCGGTTTGAACCGAAGATCAAAGTCGTACCTGTTTCTGCAAAATGGCTGCTAGTTTTGACAGTGATGATGATGTGCTTGCATTATCAGCAGTTTTGCATCATATTCGGGAAGAGGCGGCCGAGACATCGGCAACGATGGTGGTACTGATCTTCCGCATTTTCAAACTGAAACGGCGAGCTTTGCGAGACGCGCTCTGATTGGTTGAAGTTTACGATCGGGGCCGATTCGGATCGGGAAAATAGAGCAGGTTCTAGACACCCGATTCCCAGCCGATTGGGACCGGATCGGATAATTGACGTCATCCGATTGCAATCGGATCGAAATCGGCTTCAAAATCGGGGCACGACCAGCACGTGTGGCGGGGCCTTCACACTGCATAACTCCGTCACTGACAATGTACACACCATACACTGCATCACGCCGTCACTGAAAATGTACACACACGCTTCCTAGCATGGTCTTTTATAGTATTATAGCTTTCTAGAATAATCCAGTAAATTTATACAACACAACCAATCAGAAAAGAATACGTAACCAAAACTCATAAATAGTGATTAAAAAGAATTTTCTAGAATAAACTACCAGGTTCAACTGTTATTGTAAGCCTCTTTAATACTGTGTTGCAAAATGTTGCCGACACTTTGACGTCACATGTGAGGTCAGTAGAAAGATCGCGACCCTGCAGGAACATTCCATCTAATGCAGGTCAAAATGTTCAACACTGTAGCGAACTATGCGTCACAACAAAAATCGACCGTAGTTCTTCATGCGAATCTTCTACAACCTTCCGGAACAATCTCGGCGTATCACAATACAGCCAGTTTCGCTCTCCGTGCGAACGAGAGTGAATCCTACTAAAAAGGTACGTGATTTGTATTCAAAAATCGCTCAAATAAACCTCGGATCTTTTCCCAAGTCCTAAGATTAATACACACATGCTCTCAAGCATAACACAACCACAAACGTAACATTACCCCCCCCCCCACCCACCCCCCCCCCACCCGCCACACACACCCTTAATTTTGTATAGTAAATTCACAAAATTTCTTCTCAAATCTTAAAATACGGTTGTGGCTGTGTTAACGTACACAGAACCAACAGTTTTACATCAAAATCAAATCAGGTACACTAAAATAATTGACTCACAGTTCTTTTAAGATATCCTGGACAAAGAAAAGGTTTCTTTAAACTGTCTTGTACGAAGATATGTTTCTTTAAACTGTCCTGGACAAAGAAATGTTCCTTTACATTGCTCTGCTCAGGTAATCCGCTCCAAAGTTCTGCGAACCCTTGATTAAACTGAAAATTAATGTCAAAGTTCATTTCTGGAACATCGTCCAATCATGAGATGGGTTTAGTTCAGACAGTTTAAGGGTTACTGGTCCTGGGTTGAACACTGTCGGCTTATGGAATGTATGATAGTCAATACACACCAAACTGGATCTCTCTGGTCTCTGCACGATGACCACTGGCGATCTGGAAACTCTGACAACTCCCAGGTCCGGTGTCTCCCCAACATTCATCCTCAGTCCCTCTCTCGTGTTGTCAAGCAGACGACACGGCTCGTCACCAACTGGCTCGTTTGATGTCAGACCAGCCTACGCTGGACAGTGTCTGCAGTCTCTGAGTCGGGCGCAAATCCATGCCCAAACTCCGTAGTTTGGACTCTCAGCTTCTCTTTCTGTGCCTGGGCCAAGTTTAGGCCAGACTGGACGTCCTCCACACCATCATGTTAGAAAAGTTCGCCAAAATCGAGCAAGTTCTCGTCGTTTAGTCTCTGTGTCAGCAATCAGACAGCGATTCAGCTTGTTGTGGTTTGCACTGACGACCTCTCTCGATGCATTTCTTTAGTAGATTCACATGGTCAGCATTCGTTCTGTTGTTGACTTCAACTCCGTAGTCTTCGATGCCAACCACTGTGTCAAACACGCACGGTCCTATATCCCGCATGTCCAGCTGCAGTCGGCGTATTTCTGTGTCTTGTTCCTGCCGCAGTCGCTCCAGCTGGTTTTAATGACTGACCTTGTGTTGTTGTTTTTTTTCTCCAACTCGTCTCTATTCATCATGGCTATTTCTGTGTTGTCAGACACTTTTAGAGGGATGGTAGGGTGACTCTTCTTTGCCTGACCTTTCGTAGTAACGGCACAGGTATTAAATCTCCACCCCGGATCTGGATCTACTGCGTTTCTGGCGCCGTATATATTTCCGATGATAAGGTCATAGACTGCGGACTTCACGCACAACGCTTTCACCTCTCCTGTCAGGTACGGGCTGGCACTGACTGTGGCAAGGGGGATGACTCTCCCAGTTCCATCGGCCAAAATGAGGGTTGTCCACTCCTGTAGCGTCTGGTCTTCAGCTATTAAGTCCTCTCTTACGATGACGCAGCTACAACCAGTGTCTCTCAATACTTTCGCTGATTTGTTTCCGACCAATCCTGACACTACCTTCATGTTGGGCACTTCACTCTCAGGCAGCGCGATGTTTGAGACTGGTAAGAATATAGCCCCATCGCCAACTGGAATGTGGCCATTTTTTTTTCTAAAATACGCGATCTGTTCCGGTGTTGCCAGCCTTTCTCCAGACTCAAAGTCACTGGATGACGTCATAGCATTGGCTAGTACAATGGCGGCTCTGTGTTGAGACGTGGTACTACTTCTGCCTGCTATTCCGCGATCTTGGTTGGGCCTTCTGGTGTTATCGCCTAGGGGAACTTCCTTGGAAGGACACCGTATCGCCTTGTGTCCTTTCTTTCCACAAAAGAAACATGTCAAGTTCTCCATCGGTATGTGTTTCGGGGTGTTTCTGACGTCGTGGGTGTTCTCTGCTGGTGTATCTATACGCTGCTGCTTACCGGGCCAAAACTTCATATTATGGGCGTCCAGTTATCTTTCAGAGAAGTCTGCCACGGCCTTCAGGGACTGGTCCTTTTGCTTACTGAGGTGGGCGGCCAGGTCTTTAGAACATGCGATGAGGACTTGTTCTTTGGTGATGGGGTCACACAGGTCCTGGTACTCCTTGTTCAGGCCAGCCAGCTCTGTCCATTTCTCCAGGTAGTTCCTGCTTCTTTCAATGAATAGGCCGGGCGTTTCTCCTTCCTCAAGCTTGCAGTTCCGAAATCGTCGCCTGTAACCCTCTTCAGTAAAGTCGTATTGTCTCAGCAGGGCGGCTTTCAACTGCGTATAATCCTCGGCTTCTTCTCTTGACAAGCGGGTATAAAAATCAAGAACTTTGCCGGTTAGAAGTGCGCTCAGTTTGATGGCCTAAGTCTCTGTACTCCAGTTGTTGCTGCTTGCGAAGCGCCTCAAATCGCTCCAGGTAAGCGTCCATATTATCTGAATTTTATACGAAAGGTGGTACTTTGGCGCACGGGCTGTTCGCTCTCTGCTGGCTAAGGCCGTTGCTTCTGTTGCCCTCTGGCTCTGTGCCTCTATCTCCTTCTGCTTTAGATGAATTTCGTGTTGTCGCTGCTTCCAAGCCTCTTCTCCTTGAATATCGATTTTTCTGATTTCACGCTGTTTAACTCTTTCTTCTCTCTCTCTCTCTCTCGTCTCTTTTCTTCTCTTTCCAGTCTCCCATTTTCTCTCTCCAATCTCTCCTTCTCTCTCTCCTTTACAAAGTCGAGGAGTTGAGCTCCTTCGAGTCCACATTCATTTCCACGTTGCAGGAATGTCTCTAATTCCGATGTCGCCATCTCTGCGTTTAACTGCTTGCCGTTGTCTCAGGCTACCCTTTCCACTAAGCCCACTGATGAAGCCCCGTCGGAGGAGCCAAAATATTACGTGGTATTCGTAGTCGTAGTATGATAAACACACCAGACGCACGTACATCAGACATCTATATTATCGCAGAAATTAAAAAAGGAAATTATTTCGTGGTGGTTATTGTAAAGAAATCAATAAAAGGTAAAATGAAAGTGCTATAATAACATATATATAATAAATACTAGCTCTCTCTGCTACAATATAAACACACGCGCGATCACGCACAGAAACACACACACACACACACACACACACACACACACACACACACACACACACACACACATTTATATGTATTATTTGGAGATAAAAAAATCGTGCGATTTTGATTTGATGTCTGATTCTTATAGGGTTGCTCCCCCCTCTAAGCCAAGATAATCCTGCTAGGCACTGTGCAAGGAGGACAAAGGAGAGGAAGACAGAGAAAAAGATGGGAGTACAATATCTCAGAGTGCGCAGGACTGAAGCTGAGCGACACACTAAGAATGGCAGAGGACAGAGGGGAATGGAGGGAGCTGGTTGCCAAGTCATCAGTGGTGCCCCAACGGTCGGCAAGACTACGGGATAGATAGATAGATAGATAGATAGATAGATAGATAGATAGATAGATAGATAGATAGATAGATAGATAGATAGATAGATAGATAGATAGATAGATAGATAGATAGATAGATAGATAGATAAATAGATAGATAGATAGATAGATAGATAGATAGATAGATAGATAGATAGATAGATAGATAGATAGATAGATAGATAGATAGATAGATAGATAGATAGATAGATAGATAGATCTAGAACAATTTACTTTTAAGAAACTTGAACAATATGTCCGTTTTGGCGTGCAGTCGTAAAATTTCGGAATGTTTTCATTAAAAGACTGAATTTACATCCTTAACTCATTCAGCTCGACGGCCGTAATTCCCAAAGTTTGGAGGCGTTATCTAATGACTATGCACCAGTTGCAGGAGATGGCTCAACCATGATAATTCTAGGGCAGTGCCAGATTAGCTTGGCGCCGACAGGCGCCAAGCTAATCTGGCAATACCGTTCCTGCTGTAGTGCGTCAGGGCTGTACGGGTTAAATGTACCCCAGATATACTCAGCCCGCCACAAAAAAGATCCATTTTCACTCGAATGTTACTAAGTGCAGGTGCAGAAGTCACGGACGTGGACACACTGATTGACACATTTAACACTGCTCCCAAACAGCCAGTGAGATCCTTGGCAAACACCGACAAGCAAAGAAACCTTGGGTTACAGCTGACATCTTTGTTCTATGTGACAAGCGTCGAGAATTAAAGAAAAAGAAATCAGAGGTAGAAGGAGCTAAACAATACAGGGAAATTAAACAGGATATCAAGAAAAGCATGAAAAAGACAAAGAATAAGTGGATTGAAGATCAGTGTAAACACGTAGAAGAAAATCTGAACAAAAATAATAGCAAAAAAGCATACCAGCTGGTGAAAGACCTGACCCGTGTTAAACTAGGACGCTCCTCGATCATTCAAGATAGTGAAGGGAACTGTCTTACGGAAGACCAAGACATACTGAAGAGGTGGACAGAGTACTGCTCAGATTTGTACAACCACCGAGCTGCAGGGGACCCAGGCATACTTGTCAACCCACCCGTCACCAACAATGGCAACTATCCCATCCTCCGAGAAGAAGTAGAGGCTGCAGTGAAGTCGATGAAAAAAGGGAAGGCAGCAGGAGCAGACAACATCCTTGCAGAGCTAGTCCAAGAAGGGGGAGAAGACACGATAAGCGCCTTACTAACAATCTGCAATAAGATCTGGCAGTCAGGGGATTGGCCCACACCATGGACCCAATCACTTATAATAACTCTCCCCCAAAAAAGGTAACTTACATCAATGCCACAACTATCGCACAATCAGTCTTATATCCCACCCAAGCAAACTCATGTTAAAGATCCTACTGAACAGGCTGAAGCCACAGGCAGAGGAAATCATAGCTGAGGAACAGGCTGGCTTCAGACCAGGGCTCAGCACAACTCCTGCGTATCTCTCCAACTTACTTCACCCCTACACTCCTCCCCGCTCCCTCCGCTCCGCCTCTGACCCTCTCCGCCTCCTCATCCACCGCACCAAACTCAGCACTTTCGGCCCCCGCTCTTTCTCAGTATACGGTCCAACCACCTGGAACACTCTCCCACTCTCTCTCCGTCAGAAACACTCGCTCTCCTCCTTCCAGTCTGCCCTCAAAACTCATCTCTTTCAACAGTTCTAGCACTATATCACCACACTCCCCAGCCCAAGCTGACCGTTGTAATGTATCTACACTATTTGTGTTACGTGAGTCATTGTCTAAAGCGTGCGCATGCGTGTGCGAGTTGTGAGTGCGCGCTTAGAGTTATAATTATTATAAAATAAGCGCATTATAAATACCGTAATTATTAATTATTATTATTAACTGAGCAGATCTTCAACCTGAGGGTTCTATGTGAGAGATACCTCCAGCACCAGCAGGACCTCTATCATGTCTTTGTGGATTCTAAGAAAGCGTTTGACAGGGTGTGGCATGCAGCCCTTTGGTCCACCATGAAGCTATACAACATCAATGCCAACCTGATCAAAGTCATAGCAAACCTTTACAAAAAGGCCACTAGCGCAATCTGCTTCAACGGCAAAATAGGAAACTGGTTTAGGACTACAGTTGGAGTCAGACAAGGCTGCTTGCTCTCACCTACTCTTTTCAACATCTTCCTGGAAAGAATCATGACGGACGCTCTGAAAGATCATGAAGGAATTGTCAGTATTGGAGGCAGAACAATCACGAACTTGCGCTTTGCGGATGACATTGATGGCCTTGCAGGAACAGAGAAGGAGCTAGCTCAGCTGGTGGATAAGCTGGATAGTACAGCCATTGCATGTGGGATGGAAATCAGTGCAGAGAAGACCAAACTGATTACCTATAACGCCAGTGGCATTGGCACTGAAATCATGGTTGGAGGCCAAAAACTGGAAACAGTTAAGAAATTCAAATACTTAGGAGCCACTGTGACAGATGAGGGATGAAAACTAGAAATACTGTCCAGGATTGCGCAGACAACAACAGCACTGACAAGATTGAAGACCATATGGAAGGACAGAAACATCACACTCTGCTCCAAGATCAGACTGATGCGCTCCTTAGTCATCTCAGTGTTCTTGTATGCCTGCGAGTCATGGACCCTCACAGCAGACCTAGAAAGGAGGATATAAGCCACTGAAATGAGATGTTTTCGAAGGCTGCTTGGCATCTCATACAGAGATCACATTACAAACGAGGAAGTGGGAAGCAGAATCAGGCAAGCCATCGGGCCCTATGAAGACTTATTAGCCATTGTGAGAAAACGCAAACTGAAGTGGTATGGGCATGTCACGCGTTCAGCAGGGCTTGCCAAAACAATCCTGCAAGGCACTGTGCAAGGAGGACGAAGGAGAGGAAGACAGAGGAAAAGATGGGAGGACAATATCTTAGAGTGGACAGGACTGAAGCTGGGCGATACGCTGAGAATGGCGGAGAACAGAGAGGAATGGAGGGAGCTGGTTGTTAAGTCATCAGTGGTGCCCCAACGGTCGGCAAGACTACGGGATATAGATAGATAGATAGATTACTAAGTTCTCAAATCTTTGTTTTGTTTTGTTGTTGTTTTGCACACGTTGGACCTGTTGTTTGGAACTTTTACCCATACACATTAGACATTCTCCCTCATTCACTGCCTTAAAATGTGCCCTTAAGACCCACCTATTTGATGCCCCAATGTAGCTCAGTTCTTCGTGATTATGTACCTGTGTGTGTGTGTGTGTGTGTGTGTGTGTGTGTGTGTGTGTGTGTGTGTGTGTGTGTGTGTGTGTGTGCGTGTGTCTTGCAAAATCCTTTGTTTCTCTGGATCTATGGCCCCCTCCACTCCCACCCTTTATTTGTAAAGCGCTTAGAGCTTATTTTTTGAACAAGCGCTATATAAGTAGCCGTTATTATTTTATTGTTAAATCTCAAACAGCGCTGGCATACATGAAGTCTGCATGCTTGACCTCGATATTGAAATCTGGCCGTTTCCCGCCGGGGCTCTATTAGGGTATTGAAAATTGTTTCTTCTTGCATTTTCATCAACTGCACGGGAAAATCAACAAATCAAAGGCGTTAGGTAAAATAGTACCACTTTAAGAGCAAATTTCATGTAATGCCAATTTACCTCACATTGTTAGGTCGATTGGCATTACATGATATTTGTTTTTAAAGTAGCACAGAAAAGTGTTACTTTGCAGATATCATTGGGAAAAAAATAAAAACTTTCGTTCCCTCCGATGTCAAACTGCGTATACCGTGAATCGTGCCAAAGATCAAATACAGGTCAAGTACAGTAAACTCCGGACATAACAAATCACCCGTTTTCCTCTCGTTATATCCGAAGTTTGTTATGGCGAAATAATTTACATACAAAAACTGCTGTGGGGATCTTTATTAAATATGTTGTTTTATCCGACGTTTGTTATACCCGACCTTGTTATAAGCGGAGTGGACTGTATAATGTTCCGCTCCACTGCACCTTGTGCTCGCTGGGCCACTGAGCTCAATGCCATTCATCATGTGGTACCAGGAAGCTAGAGTACGCAGGGCATTGATTTGAGCTCTCCACATTTTGATTGGCTGCGGTCCGCGTGAATGGAGAGTCTAAAAATGGAGATTAGAATCAGTGCAGTTTATGGTCAAGTCATGGCATTCCGCCATTAGATCGTTAACCCTTGAGTGCCTGTGGACGCTTATTGCATTCTGGAAATCATTGTTAACTCATTTAGCCTGACGGCCGTATTCCCCAAATTCTGGAAGCGTCATCTAACGACTATGCACCAGTTGAAGGAGGTGGATCGACCATGATAATTAAAGGGCAGTGTCAGATTACCTTGGCGCCGACAGGCACCAAGCTAATCTGGCACTACCCTTGAATTATCATGGTCGACCCATATGCTGCTGTAGTGCGTCAGGGCTGAATGGGTTAACTTGTTCAGTGCCAGATGACGCAGACTGCCTTTCTGCACTCTTCGTTAATTCAACATCGATATTAACCCTATCTGTCCCAGGAACATGGACTCCAAGTGGTGTCAGCAAGAGGCATAGATCCTCATGAGCCTCTGCAACTGCGGGGGCTTATGGGGATCTATACCTCTTGCAGTTGGGTGGTGTTCGAATTTTCACTGCACTCAACGGGTTAATTCAACGTCAAAAAAAACCCAGTCGTCAAAAGAACGTGGACACAAAAAGAGTTTTCAGCAAGAAGCATAGATCTTCAGGGCCCCATCAACTGCAGGGGCTCATGAGGATCTATACCTCTTGTAGTCGGGTGATGTTTATTTTTTTCTCGGCAGTGAAGAGGATGTAGACAGAAATTGATGACACACACATCGTTCCAAATCAGTGCGGGACTACTACACACATCAAGCTAAACTGTCACTGCTCTAAAACTGACAGACCAGTCTCCAGTGCAGAAAACGACATTGTAATGAGTAACTCCAGGACACAAAATGGGTACACTGGAAGAACGAAAAAGTCAACCCACCAAAACTGCAGAAAGGACAAAACAATTAACAAGGAAACTGAAGAGAAGAGGTAATTAGCAAACAAATGAATGAATAACACACACACACACACACACACACACACACACACACACACACACACACACACACACACACACACACACACACACACACACACACACGCACACACAAAAACACATTCTAAACCCAACCCTTTTTATCGACGAATCACAAATGGCACTCATTCTCACTGTGGTGGCGCTGGGACTCATACAAATTGCTCTTGTCAGCTGAGACTTGCCTAAACCTGAGACTCATTTTGAAAAGGCACACAGTTCTGAGTATTTCATATGACGTCAAAGGGTGGTTGCCGGTTCCCGCATAGCGAGAGATACAGGTGAATGGACCAAGGATAGACAGAAACGCATGCCCTAGAATAGAGGGGAAAACCCACCTTGTGGTGGCCCTGGGAACTAAAAAGTAGTTAACCCCACTCAAGACCCGGGTGGGGAAAGAGAGAGAGAGAGAGAGAGAGAGAGAGAGAGAGAGAGAGAGAGAGGCATGGCATTGATCACAATTAAACAAGAAACATGAGTCGTCCATCGAGCTGTGACATGACGAGTATTCCATTACACACGGGCGTAGGGCAAGGAATCACCTAATCTTGCCAATACCTTAACCCCCTTCAACAATCTCGATGTCTGGGCCCATTAAGCACAGTCCTTAAACAATGCATCACCTAGCCCATACTCTGCCACTGGACACATCATATGTTTCTGAAATCTTTCGTTCATCAATGACCAAAGCCTCAACCGTCCGATGTACATTGGATCCTCATGAGCCTCCGCAATAGCGGGGGCTTCTTGCAGTACAGCAACAGTATCTAAAACTAATGTTCAATGGATCTAGGTCGTTCCTAAAAATAAAATAAAAAAAAAGATGTTGTCATCCCAGAACATCACATGGAGTCTGCAGCATGCAGCAGGTAACGCCGGCTTCAATTGATTATCTGTCAACGTCAATGTTATTACACCATGTTCCGCGTGAAAGAGATGATCAATGAGAAATCGATCACCTCCATAACGCGGGCAGTGGGTAATGGCAGACATGGATGATTGCTGGAAATAGCACTTCTAGTTGGAAATATCACAACTAATTTCGGATCAAGCGTCAGATGCCTTATCCGCGTTGATTCATGTTTTGGCGACAGTTGTAGAAAAAACCAAGCCGTTGCTATGCGTACTGCGTCCGTGGAGACATCTGGTTTATCGGCCCGTTACGCTGACTGCCTTCTTGTATTACATCTGGGGCAGACTGTCAGATGTCCTGATATGCACCCAGTTAGAGAACGAGCAGAAAAACGGGTACAGGGTATGCATGGTGAACTTTGTTCAATATTATGGTGAAAGATAACATTTATGAAAAATTGATTTTTATCTGTTTTAGAAAAGCCGTGAAAACCCAACTAACTACAGCCGCTTTTAGTCTTCAACCATACATGTGACCTGGACGTTAAACCGTAACTATTTAGAAAACGAGCCAGCTTCTAGGATTAGAATACCGGGAGGGTGAGGAGGTTGGGGAGGGAAACTGGCAATGACAGCGAGCTGGGAGAGGCGGGCGATGGGTGGATGATGGAGGAGGGGCGGTACAAGAGATGGAGAAGGAGGGAGCAATACACGACCAACGCGGTCTTCTTGGGAGGGTGTGTGTAAAGAACAAAACAAATCGAGTGTCAGACACAGCCCAACAATTCATAATACAAAGCGAATGGTGTTTATTGTGCCCAGAAAATGTTGAATACTGTTAAAAGAGTGCACCTCCTTGTAAAACAACGACAAATCTTGTGTTTCAGAATAAGACCAGACTTGACATAAGACCGATCCCTCGAAGCAAGCAGGCACTGCGACCTCAGAAGGAGACCTGTGTCTAGTTTTCCATCAGGACACAAGTATCTTAGGGTTTGTATAATGGCATTGACCCTTTCCCTGTTAGAGGAAAGAAACTACGTCTCTTAAACCCATTGGCTGTTGGTAGCGGTTTTTGTCGCGATGATTCCTTTAGGACATCCATTCCTTTAGGACATCCATTCCTTTAGGACATCCATTCCTTTAGGAATCATCGCGACAAAAAGCGCTTCCAACACCCAAAGCCTTAAAGTCGCGTTGTAAACACGTATGAGTAAAAAAATATCAAGGTGATCAGCAATAAATGTAGAGCCACATTAACCCTCGCGTCTGCGGCAACTCATAAAGATCTGTGTATCTTGCATTTGAGTGCTGCCTGTTGTGCTCCGACAGAGGAGGCTTGCTGGTTTGCACTTGGTTATCCCATTTAGCCCCAACGCCCTACAGCAGGAGATGGATTGAGCATGATAATTCAAGGGTAGTGGTAGATGAGCTTGGCGCCTGAGGGCGCCAAGCTCAGCTGGCACTACCCTTGAATTATCACGGGCATTCCATCTCCTGCAACTGATATTTACCACCAAAAGTTGGGAAATGCCGTTGTGGTGTTAAATTGGTTAAGGTCCTGGCGGCATCAAAGGTTTGCTCAGGTCCTGCCTGCACAGCAAGTGGATAAAACCCAAATGTAGGGCCGGGATTAGTGTGCAAACCATATCTTTCTGTATGAGGTTCCTAAAGGCGTTCGAAGCGGTAAACAATGTTAGCTTACATCAACTATACTAAATAACGCATGCACCATATGATCTCTGTCGGTAAGGTTGCATGGTATTACCGGTATACTGACAAACACGATGGGATGAACCATTACCCAGAATGTCT
Organism: Semisulcospira habei; assembly: GCA_036245525.1. NCBI lineage: Eukaryota > Metazoa > Mollusca > Gastropoda > Semisulcospiridae > Semisulcospira > Semisulcospira habei. The sequence continues at coordinate 10,482,180 of BTPG01000006.1, forward strand.
CTTTAATACGTTGGACCATTCCATTCTCATGAAGGGGCTTGAAATCACTTTTGGGCTGCGTGAAACGGTTCTCTCTTGGTTTGATTCGTACGTTTCCGATCGGTACCAGTTTGTAGGTGTAAAAGACAGTGTCTCTAGACCTTGCATTCTGGAGTTTGGACTGCCTCAGGGCTCTGTCTTAGGCCCTGTATTGTTTACGTTGTATTCACAACCGATGCCAGATGTCATTTCCAGCCATCAGTGTTCTTATCATAAGTATGCAGATGACACCGAAATCTCTCAGAGTAGTCCACCTGGGGAATTTCAGTCTGTTGAAACTGGCATCAAGTCTTGTGTTGACAATGTCGCGACATAGATGGACAGTAACAAACTTATGTTAAACCCAGAAAAAACAGAGTTACTACCTGTTGGCTCAGCATCCCGGCTTCAACAAATTCACACTGAGTCACTACGCATAGATGACACTGATATTCCATTTCAGTCTTCGGTCAAATATCTTGGTGTCAAGCTCGATAAGGCTTTGAGTATGCAGGATCACGTCGGTGAAATCTGTCGTGGTGCTTCATACTCTCTGAGACGCATCGCATCTGTTCGACACAGTCTTTCTGAATCTGCCACTGCAAAGTTAGTGAATGCTTTGGTCACGAGCTGTCTTGACTACTGCAATTCTCTGCATTTTGGTCTTCCATCTGAGCAGATTAGCCGCCTTCAGCGAGTTCAAAATAATGCCGCAAGGCTTGTGAAGCGCAGTTGAAAACGAGACCACGTAACCCCTATACTCAAAGACCTTCACTGACTTCCAATCCAATCCCGCCACCAGTTTAATATTGCGACCCTTGCATACCGCCACTTTGATGGCAGTCTTCCGCCATACCTTTCCTCCAGTCTGATCACTTAACAGCCCTCTCGCTCACTGCGTTCATCAGGAGAGAAACTTTTCAAAGTTCCAAAGTACCATCTCAAATGTGCCGGTGAACGCTCTTTCAGATGTACTGCTCCTTTAATTTGGAATTCCTTACCGACTGAGCTGAGAAATGCCTCCCCCTTACGCAGTTCAAAGCAAAGTTAAAAACTCACCTTTTCTCGCAGACTTTCATGTGATCTCTACGGTTTTCTGTACAGTCCCCCCCCCCCCCCCTGCAGACTCTGTGTGTGTGCGTGTGTGTGTGTGTGTGTGTGTGTGTGTGTGTGTGTGTGTGTGTGTGTGCGCGTGCGCGCGCGTGTGTGTGCGTCGTTTTCGCCTGCGCATTGAGTTATATTTTAATATGAGAAATGCGCCATATAAGTACCGTGTATTATTATTATTATTATTATTAATATGAGAGCCATAACACACAAAGTCCCTTGTATATGCCACCTGTCCTTGCTGTCAAAGGTCTCTACCTGTTGTCTTCGACCTGATTCTGATGTTGAAATATATTCTGTTGAAAAAGCCTCGCAAATTTGCCAATGCGTCATTGAGATCTATAAGGGGCACAGTGCCTACGCGTCATTGAACTGAAACAAGTCATTTGTCATAACTTAATTTTAGGTTTTATAAATTTTATAAATTAGATGATATTAGTTTCACTTCGCCTTCTGGACGGAAAAATCAAATGGTGACAAAACTAGAATTTCACCTTAAAATTTTAGTCTTGTTATAATTTGTCATGGCTTTTACTTTTCAAAATATTCTGCAGAGAATTAAATTTGACTGAAAAAGTTGAAAAGATAAAAAGCTGACTAGCGGACTCATTCTAGCTATACCCAAAATTACAAGTAATTGTGACAAAACACACGGACCTTAACGTGGGACAACCGGTTTTTAACCCTTTAACGACACACCCAATTTCAATATGCTCGGAGGGTCTCCTGGGCAGCCCTTGAATGACGCTTTTCCTCCTGTTTCAGCTTGTACGTAAACAAATGTCGGAGATTGTCTTGTTTACAAACACACACACACACACACACACACACACACACACACACACACACACACACACACACACACACACACACACACACAAACACGACGCATCGCGCCAAAGTACGTTCTGCAGTGAGGCTAGCGTAACTAGACATGACGTATTTTTTATGTGACTGCTTTAGTTGTCAGATTTTGAGACCTGCCCACCTATGTCGTCATGGACATACTTTTGAATTCGTTCCACCTCGACCCATCCTAAAAAGTCTCTTTCATAAATAGAAGAACTTAAAAACCCGTTTCGACAGTACACCGGTACGATAGGAATAAACCAAGAAAAAAGAAAGTAGCGAAAAGAGGTAACTGTAAAGTGTGCTTTGTAAACACGGTTCCTTCTTATACATACAAATCGTGTTGAATAGATCAACCGCTGTCGTTGAAGGTTGGCATGGCACCGGTCAAATCCTTCAGCCGTACTGTTTTTTTTGTGTGTGATAGATATACTGACTTCCATTAAAAACGCGACAAGTGTCTGTAAGTGTACCCGCAAACTAACAGCCACCCTGACAGCAAAACAAGAACATTTTATTTGTTGCTTACTTCAGATGTTCATCCTACTGTCTGAGCTACCTTCACACAAAAAATGGATGAGTTATCGGCCATGGCTACCTTGAAGGACACAGTGTTTTATTAGCGGTGAAAAAAAAGCAAAACTGGACACACTCTGTGAAGCAAGTTTCCTGTGATATGTTTTAATACAAAAGATGTGTGGATTGCTTATGATATTATTAACTGTCTCCAACGAAAGTTGACTCGAAAAAAATCATTAGAGAATCAGAACTTACGGTGCACATCATTTTCTTAATAAATCTTATTTAATTTAATATGAATTACTTTCAAACCATTTTTTTATGTTCCAGTGACTGACACAGAGATAAAGAATACACCCACATCCAGTTGATCAGGTACATATGCCGCTAACCTAAAATAAAGAACTTTTTGATTTTCATGTTTGTAGGTGATGTTGATTATTTAGGTGCCTTTGACAAACGATAAGTAGGTCAAGACCAAACAGGCCGGCTTTTCATGTAACCGGACCGTAATGACACTGCGCATTGGTTGGCTTTCAGCTGTGTCCTCTGCAGATGCTCCCCACTTCACTTTCAATATCTTGTGATGGTAGTGTCACTGATGACGTCATAAGTCATAAATGTGCGATTTTTAAGACTTCACATTCTATTTGCACAGGGCATAACGCACTCTTCATAACATCTTTAAATAAATGACGTCAAAATAACCCGGATTAAAGAATATTTACGAAGAAAAAACCCTATGGTAAAAAAATTCGCGTTTCTTTTGTTGATCAGTATATATTGATAGATCTCTTGTTTTATCCTTTCGGCTCATGCCTAGTCACAACACATCCGTTATTGCGTCTTTGCAAATCTCTTGTCGTAATTTACTTTGCAAATAACTAACTAACTAACTAACTAACTAACTAACAAGCTAACTAACTAATTGACTGACTGACTGACTGACTGACTGACAAACTAACCACAGTCGATTTTGCTATAAGGTCGTATACAACAGACGTTATATAACAACACTGTTTCAGAGGTTCCAGCGGAATTTTATTTTAAAGAAAATTACTGGGCATACGACAACCTTTTGTATAATTATATAATAACATGAACATTTGGGTCCACAGGAGATTTGTTATACCCAAAGCTTACTGTAACTAATTAACTAAGTAACTATCTAACTAACTATCTAACTAACTGACTGTCTGACTGACTGAATGACTGTGTATGCGTGTAATACTGTGTACAGTTTTTGTAACTGTATTATTGAAATTTGTAAAGCTACTGCTGAGACAGACATACCTGCTAAAGCAGTAAACATTCAGAACCAGCATAGTTTACTGTTGGTGTAACCTCAGTGCCAGGGAATTTCTCGCTTTTGGGTGAAAAATAAACCCCCAAAATCTAGCTCCTCTCACAAGCAAGAAAGACATTTCAAAGTAATACTTGTTCAAAAGCTTATCTTTTTCCCCATATATACTGACACCCATTTTAACCCAAAATTATTACGATTGAACCAAAAGCAATATTAGAAACAACATACCCAAATTTGTGCTAAATTGATCCGCACTCAGGAATGCTGATGCATGTTATCCATTGTTTACATCGTCACCGACAGGCAACATGAAAGAAATATCGGCTGAACACCTATCCTCCTGTCAATCCATGGAATCTAAATCTGAAACGAAGTGTCCAAAGCAACAGCTGGCTTGTTTTACTGGCACTAAGTCGCTTAGTCCCACTGGTATTTGGATAATCGGCGTCCGCCATAGTGGTGCGGAAAGGAGGGTTTCCCTGCGATCGGGGTCACACTTACACATCACGAGCAGAAACTCCCAATAAACGTCATCGAAATCTGCTTAGTACGTAAATGTAGAGGAAATCCTGAAGTTTCCATTCAAGAGTAGTATGTCATGATTAGGTACGGATTTCCCAGGTTAAAAATAGAGCAAATTCACTGCCCGAATATTCAGACAGTGGGCATAGATGACTGAAAATCTCAAGTCATCTAGTGAAGAAGATCGGAGCCTTGCTTTGAAAATATTATGAAAACAACCTAATAGTAATAAAGATGCCTGCAGTCTAGTAGGTTCTGGTGTATCATATGTATATGTGGGAATGTCTATGTCAGTTTGTAATATTTATGATTATGAATAGTATGCATGAATGCATAATGTTAACACAAAGTACTAGAAGTGCATAGTTTCACAGCAGGCAACACAGTATGGTGCAGTACAAATATGAATAAGTAACTTCAAAACACTTTTTTCGAATATTTGTGAACTGACCAAAATGCGACCAGAACACTTATCGAAGGATGACCTGCATATTCTCAGGAAAATATAACATAGTGCTGAAAGTAAAAAGAGTAGCTTTTTCTTTAGGTTGGGGGAGGGGGACGGTTGACAAAATGTCAGTGACAGGCATAAAATATGCTTTATAATTTGCATGGCTGGTGTCGACAGGTGCTTTGCACTGGCCAGGGTGGTTGCAGTTTATTTACTTGCCACTGACAAAAATGACAGAAGGAAAGGAGAGGAGAGGAGGAGGGGGGGGGCGGGCGGGCAGGAAGGAGGGGAGGGGGGGGGTGAGGGAATGGATGAGCAAACTAAGTACTGGAAGCAGTTAGTGGTCCATAAAACCAAATTCTCCCTTAGCAGGACTTTTTCCTACACACAGTACGTTTTCCTAGATAATAAGCACTGGCACTACATACCCACCCCCGTATTAGTAAAGGCTCTCTGAGAATGTATGGAAATGTTGTTGTACTGCTAGGTGGTGACATGGAATGCATGTCCTCGTCAATCCACAGTAAAATGTAGTATTCTTTGCAGGTAGGCAGTGGCGACGGCAATACTACTGTGGTATTCGTGTTATATATCATCTTCGCGATGCCCAACGCCGTTAGCGCAAAAAGAAAAGGATACAATTTTTAAAGAAATATTATACCGAATACAGCAAATGTAAAACTCGATCCAGCTGCAAGAAACAGATCCGCAGCTGCGGGGGGCTCGTGAGCATGTCTGCCCCTTGTTGATACCACATTATATTCACGTTACTCGGACACCTTGGGTTCTGTCCATTAACTACCAGTGTAGACACAGAGTGCGGTTCTCCAGTCTTTGTTAACTCATTCGAGACGTGCCGCCTCCGGATACGCCGCATAAGCCGCGTATCCGGAGGCGGCACATCTCGAATGAGTTAATTCAGTGCCAAAGAGCCCACGCCGTCCAAGGAAGATGACTAGTAAAATGGTATCAACAGAAGGTACAGATCCTCATGAGTCCCTCTACAGCGGAGACTCATCACGATCTATGCCTGTTGCAGTACTCACTTTTTCTCGGCACGTAAGGCAGGGGTGGATCTAGGGGGGGGGGGTCATTAGGGGTTCTGCCCCCCCCCTTCCCCCCCCCCCCCCCGACCCAAAATTCCTTAAAATGCTATGTCCCTTTTCGGGGGTGTTTGTGACCCCCCCCCCCTCCCCCTTACCCTCCATCTCCGTTGTTTGATAATTTTAAAACGCACGCACCGCCCCCTTGCTCCGTTGTTTGATATTTTAGCGAATGGTTAAGCCCTCCCCCCCCCCCCACCCCCCGTTGTTATATTTTTCGTCGGCCCCCAAAAGCGCAAGGGCTCGCGACTACCCCCCCCCCCTTCTCCTCCCTCCCCCCTTCTCCCCCTCCCCCCCCCCTCCCGTTATTCGATTTTTCGGCTCCTGGAAGCAAGGTCTAGCGTCGTGGAGGCCTTTTGAATAAGGTTGAAGGTCTCAAACAAAATGTTGGACCCCCCACCCCGCCCCCGAAAGCTAACTAATCCGCCCCTGTAAGGGCTTAATGCTTTAAAAACAACAACAACAACAAAACAACAAGGAGCTTCCACTGGCACTGATGGGGTTAATTAATGAGCGAGTCGTGTGCGGTAGTTGATTCACTAGGGAATTTCAGGAGCCAAAATTCACTCGTGTGGACAAAGAGTGGAGACTATATACGATCCGCTGTTATATGCAGTGAAAGGCGGGCTCCCACCGACATTGATCGGGACCATGCACATCTGTAAATTCTGACTGCTGCCCGACAATTTTACGTGTCGGCACACAACCGGCTATTGGTGGAATTGATTTTCTGATTAAGGGGCAAACACTTTTTCTTTTGGACAAAAATCATTTGCGCAAAACTAGGAAAAAATAGAAAAAGTCGCATGCACAAACACACGGAACGTTTAGCTTTTCTACTGAGAAATGCTCATGCAAGGCACACACACACACACACACACACACACACACACACACACACACACACACACACACACACACACACACACACAACTATTAATGTGTACGCAATTACTAAACATTGTACCAGATAAGCAGGATCAAAATTTATGAGGTACCAAATCCAACGCATGTGGCCACTACAATTCTCAAATCTGTTTTCACCCCAAAACGTACATTGTAAACAGAAGGAGGGGCTCAGTATACATTACTTAGGCGACAGGGCTCTCGTGGGTTACGTGGAAACGTTCGCCCTTGCATGTTATTTTGTTGGGTGAAATGATTGCTGAAGCTCCCGCCACCGAAATAATACCTTCAGGTAAACAAAATCTCCGGAACCCACTCGATCTCTATTTTTAAGCAGTAGGTGCGTGATGTGACACGAACCAGTTCAAAACTTTGGCACAGAATAGTACACATACCCAAGGGAATTACTCAGCGATGTACATGAAAACGGTTAGATGCCCTGCTCTATTATATTAGGCACCCAATCACCAGCAAACATAAAAATATGCAGTTGAAAAACAAGACGATCATTTAGATAAGTTCCAAAAAACGACATGGGTTAAATACTTGACATGAAGCACCCTATTAAGGAATGTATGTGGTCTTCTTTTTACATACCTGCGTATTTTTGTGGGCTGCCGATTGGATGCCTGATAGGAGAGGGCAAGGAATCTTGCCGTTTGTATGTCCAGCGCTGAGTAATTCCCCTTGGTATGTGTACTGTTTTACCAGCGCTAGCCTCACCTATCTGGTTTGTGTGTGACACGTCGCTAGTAGCAGAATTGGTCGCAGTTTGGTGCAGTAAACCCGGTCGCAAACTTTGGTGTGAATTTGGTCTAAATAAAACGTTTAACACAGCGCGCGCGCGCGTATGTGTGTGTGTGTGTGTGTGTGTGTGTGTGTGTGTGTGTGTGTGTGTGCGCGCGCGCGCGTGCGTGTGTGTGTGTGCGTGCGCGCGCGCGCGTGTGTGTAAGTGTGTGCGTGTGCGTGTGTGTGTGTGTGTGTGTGTGATAGATATATAGATAGATCTCTCGTCCTATCTATCGTTCTATGGAACCTTTCAAGACTACGTTTACATTGCTAGAATCCCCACTATATATCCATGTCTAACCGCCCTAAGCTTTCTGGGATATTCTAGCAAACAACTCCAATTCGGGCAGTTTGGGTCTTTGTCCATGTCATCAAAGCAGATTCCAAACTAGATGCTTTTCAGTCGCTGTACAAACATTTTACTTCAAACATTGTCCTTATTTCATGCACTCGGTGTTACGGACTATTCTACGGTTGCCAAGAAGGTTTACCTTACATCGCTGCCCGTAAAATGTTGGAAGCAAGAGCCGAAGCGCGCAAACCTTAGCACTGGATGTCGGAATGTCACCGTGGTGGACTGCACTCTGTGGACATTTTTGTTCTGGTTACGCAATTTATTTGGCAAAACCTAGATTCATAAAATTGACGTCATGGACTTCCCACATAACTTGGCTGCATCTCATACCATTCAGATGACGCTTCGTTTTGTATCATAAACTTTGACGTCACACATGTATCCTTTTGTTGTGCGAATTTCTACCGACCAGGGCTCGTTGCACAACAAGGTTCCATGTAAGTTCCACAGAGAATGTTGGTGAAAGTCAGAAACAACGCCGAATTTTGCAGACTATGACAGAGTCATCCAAGAGATGTTAAACTATTCGATGAGAGCATTTGTTTTCATATAATCTGTATCAATGTTATGCAATGAATAAAAGGCGTGAGATGTAGCTCAGTGCTTGTATAGTTGTCAATCAAATCAAGGACTAGATATTTTAAGCTACACTCAGACAAATGCAATGGTCATTTCTTGACACCCTGCCTCGAACAACTGTAACGTTTCTATGCTAATTTAGCTGTTATTACGCTACGGTTCCATAAGCGCGAATACGATACCAATGCGATCCGAACTAGATGCTGTGACGCAATTTTCCTTCAAAAGTTGCGTCATTTTCATTCGAAGCTGGATGCGAATTCGTTTCCGCATCGGGCATATGGAAACACACAACTATAAAAAGGACGAACCTTTCTATTTCGGACGCGTTTCGGATTCGGATCGAGTTCGTATCGGATTCGTCTATGGAATTCGCTCACCTGAAGCTACGTTTCCATAAGTACGAATCCGATACGAATACGATCCGAACCCGATGCGATGATGCAATTTTCCTTTAAAAATTAAGTCAGTTTCGAACGAAGCCGGATGCGAATTCGTTTATAGCATCGGACATATGGCACCACATAAACATGAAAAGGACTTGCACGATTTTCTTCCGTTTCGAACCCTCTTCGGATTCGGATCGGTTTTGTATTGGATTCGTGTTTATGGGTAGCAGTCTGTAGTCTAATATGCGTCCTTGCAACTGCCGTTAGACTATTTTGTTTGCTAAGATCAGATTTTAGCTGACAGAGTCGGTCAGCATGTTCTGCAACCTGTACCTGGTTTGTTAGCTTGCAGACGTTGAATGTAATGTTTAGGACATAATGGTTGGCCATCATTGCAGATGTTGTGAAACGTTCTATAAAACATATGTATACAAACCAAGGGGAATCACTCAGCTCTGGACAGACAAACAGTTAGATCCCCTGTTTGTCTATCAGGCACCCATTCGCCAGCCCACAGAGAAATACGCAGGTACAGAACAAGACGATCATCTACATCCCTAAAAAGGATGCATCAGGTCTCTCTTATAATCCATGTCCTTCTTCGGAACTTAGGAAGTAGGCAGGAGAAACATACACACACAAACACGAAGGTGCATTACTATATGTCTGGCCAGCGCTGAGTGATTCCCCTTGGTTTGTATACAATTCTGCCAGCGCTAGCCTCACCTATCTGGTTTGTGAGTATCTATAACTCGAGGCAAATTTGTATCGTTACATTGTTGTGTAATGTTCTGTGCATCTACTGTGGGAAATCAGGGTATTTACCCGACCACATATAGTAATGCACCTTCGTGTTTGTGTATATATGTTTCTCCTGCCTACTTCCTAATTTCCGGAGAAAGACATGGGTTATAAGCGAGACCTGATGCATCCTTTTTAGGGATGTAGATGATCGTCTTGTTCTATACCTGCGTATTTCTCTGTGGGCTGGCGAATGGGTGCCTGATAGGCGGGGGCAAGGGATCTAACTATAACACATTGAAGTGGAGTGTTCGTGTACTATCATGACTGTCTAAACAGACCTCGCAACTCCCATTCTCAAACAGTTAGATTCATAGTCACCTCAAGCTTAAGGTCCCGCCACACAAGCCGATTTTGAGGCCGATTCTAGAACAGTTTTGAATCGGAGTGTGATCGGACCGGACTACAAAAACGTGTGCACTGCCACACATTCCCCGACCTTTTTTAGCCGACCGGTTTGAACCGAAGATCAAAGTTGTACCTGTTCTGCAAAATGGCTGCTAGTTTTGACAGTGATGATGATGTGCTTGCATTATCAGCAGTTTTGCATCATATTCGATAAGAGGCGGGCGAAACATCGGCAACGAAGGTCACCCCGTTCTGATCTTCCGCAAGTTTCACACTGAAACGACGTGCTTTGCGAGACGCGCTCTGATTGGTTGAAGCTACAATCGGGGCCGATTCGTGTCAGAAAAATAGAGCAGGTTCTAAACACACGATTCCCAGCCGATTGGGATCGGAAAGGATATATGACGTCATCCGATCGTAATCAATCGGAATCGGCTACAAAATCGGGGCACAATCGGCAGCCCGTAGACCAAGTGCATAACAAGGAACAGCGCTAGGAGTCCCTGCATTGTTAAAAACGCGTAGAAGTGGTGGCGCACAAATACCTAACAAAGGAGGAAGAAAATAAGGCCTAATATTAATGCTATTGTCCAACGACAATAAAGATATACAGTCTTACATCGGTGTTTAGTGATACTGAGAATCTTACTCGAGTGGTTTTAAAACGAGCGAAAGCGAGTAGGATAAGGTTTTAAGGCCACGAGAGTGAGATTCTCAGTATCACCTAACCACGGATGTAAAAATCTATTTCTTAGTCACCTTTTTCTTTGCATAAATCCGATGTGAACTGGTTTCCGGCACACACATAGTATTATTATAATAACGGTATTATTATTACACACCTAGTCACAACACAGCCGCTTTTGTGTCTTGGCACAGTTTCTGTAGTAATTTGCTTTGTAATTTGACGTCAATATTTTGGATGCTAGGCACATGTTTCTAGAAGCGCAATATAAATGACGTCAGAGTGCCAGTCGCCACCGTGAAAAGACGTCATTACGCTTGAGCTGAAAGTAGGTCAAGTTTCAACATCGCGTGTGCCTTTCACCTTTTTGTTGACCAGACTCTCTCCAGGACAATGTTGTGCACACTTGGCCGTTCACGCAACACGGCTGTATCACACGTGCGTTATACAGCTTTTCCGCTCAAAGGCAGCAAAGAAGGTGTGTAAAAAATTTGTTTTCAAATACATCTGATTGTCTGTTGTTTACCATTGTGTGGCCGGGGCCTCAGTTATCGTTTTGGGCTCTAGAACCGAGGCCCAGAAGCCAACCGCTGAAAATCAGTGGCGCACTAACTATCTCATAAGATGGTGGTGGCGCACAAGATATTTTGGATCCGCACGCTCTCGGAAGGTCTAAACTTACTGTTGGTGTCATGGCGCACACTAGATTCAACCTTGCAATTTTCTTGTTGATTTTCATGCCTAGAGCTTACAGGTCACAATTTGACCTAATCCTACCCCAGGGCCGGGACAAATAGCAGGTTTATGCAAACACTGTCTATGGAAAATCATAAGTGTATTAATGAGAAGATAGTTTTTTTTCGTAAAAGAAAAATTAATCTTATATTGGCTGCTTTTCAAATGACTCCGAAAAAGTGTTGCAGAAAACTGTTTGATTTTCACACCTAGGGCATACAGGTCACAATTGACCTAATCGTACCCGACAGCCCAGACAAACTGCAGACTTACGTAATACCGTATACAAAAAAAAAGAAAAGAAATCATAAGATAATAAATGAAGAGATTTTTTTATTTCGTAAAAAAGATTCAATTGTTTCAAGATTAACCCATATAATTCGTGAAATTAATCCCTAAAACGTGAAATTTTTTTTTCAATTTTGTTAAAATTATCACTCAAAACGTTCTAGAGGTACAATGCTGGTTAACGAAATCATTCAATATGTCCCTTTAATCTAGTTATAAGCAAAATATCTAGTAAAAATAAAGATAATTACAGACTCCAGTGTGGATCAACCGGCTTTTGTGGAACGGTCATTTTCTCGCCAATGAGCATTTATAATTAAAAAAAAAAACTTAAAAAAAAGAAAGAAAGATACAGCGATAATTCTTGTAAGAGACAATATCAATATCATAAAATTTCAAGCTTGTCCGTCCTCAAAAACGGGCTCTAGTTGGTGTCACACACACACACACACACACACACACACACACACACACACACACACACACACACACACACACACACACACACATACGGCGTTTGGCGCTAAAAAGACGTTCTCTAGGAAGGTTTGAGTAGCTAGACGTGACGTCATTTTTATCTTGTTACTTCTTTACCAGAATTTCTGCGCTGCACGCCAAAATCGTCATGTGCATGCTGCGGAATGCGCGCGACCCAGCCCTTTTTAAATGTCTACCGTATTTTGTTTAAATACGGTAGACAGAAACGCATTAGCTTTATTGTCTTCTGCTCTTTCACGCTTGCACGAGATGATTTCCATTTACACGCGCGTTACTATTCTTAGGTTGAGGATCACATGACCGGTCTCACGATTTTACCTGAAGTGATTTCCACCGCAAATTTACAAAACAAAGATGGTGTACGGTCCCGAGTAGGTCGATTCAAAGACAAGCGTCAAACAGTGACGCTTTGCTTCAAAGTTGCGACGTACTTTCAGGTAGCAGAACAGCTTTGGACAAAGTATAGCATTAAAATTTATTAGGACTTATTTTCTTCGGCCCCGACCTTTGTCAGGTATTTGTGCGCCACCACCCCCTCACGTGTTTAACATAGCAGGGACTCCAAGCGCTATGGCGGGAAGAGTCGTGTGTCCGACTTTATTTGTGTGCGCCGGTGTGTGTTGATCAGCCGGAGGATGGGTTAGAGAGAAGGGAAATGGATCAGAAGGATAAGCTTAAAATTAAGAACAACTCTGAATGTTCCTAAAAGATTCAGATTCAGATTCAGATTCAGATTCTTTATTGTGTTCAAGGCTTTCAGCCCATACACAACTAGGGGGAGTTGGGGGAAGGGGACTGAATGTTCCTACAAGAATAACGCATATGAGCTTCAGACAATACGGTAGACTTTGGGATGAAATCCTCATCTTGTTTCGAACTGATTATTAACTTATTTTCTGTCTCTTTTGTACAAACGCTCTCCCCATCAGAGCATTCTACCACAGGATGGATAGGGTGCTTAATAAATGAACATCATCATCATCATCATCATCATCATTATCATCAACACCATCATCAAGAGATAAGGGATGACCGAGGGATGTGGGGAGGGGGGGGGGATTACTGTCCCGGCTGCACGACAGTTTTGCCTCGACATTCACTAAGGTTAACTTCTTAATTCATTCTACCCCAGACACACCACGACAAGATAAAGATCGACCATGATAGTTTAAGGGTGATGCCAGAATAGCTTGGCGCCCATAGGCGCCAAGCTATTCTGGCATCACCCTTGAACTATCATGGTCGATCCGTGTCCTGCACTGCAACGCAGTCTTCAGAGGACGACTTCAAAATTTGGGGATTTTGGTCTTGGGTTAGAATGAGTTAACTGAGCGGGCAAGGCGAACACTACCCACCTGCAAGAGACACAAATTCTCATGAGCCCCCGCTGTCGCACTATCTTACTGCAGTCGCGGGGCTCATGGTGATTGACGTCTCTTGTTAGTCCTGTGTTCTGTATGCTGTGTTTGATCCCAGCTGAAGTTAATTTTAAAAGCGAAAGTCGGTCAGTGTTCAATCGTTTCAGATGCGAAATTCGTGATCACTGACAGAGAAGAGGGTAAAGATAAGTCATACGTTGGTCGGAAGCAGCCTCGGTAAGGGAGACAACTGTGAACAGTTCTCTTGCTTACCGTTCCTATTTCTTGTCTTAGCCTGGAAAGAGCGCTGGCAGTCACCAGTTTTTATTTTATGAAAGGCATAGGTAGGACAATGTTAGTGCAAAGGCAGAAACATGTCAACATCTATAGTATTGCTGTATCCTGTAATAATTTTAGCGATAGCAGTCACTTGTTTTTATTCAATTTCATAAAACTGAAACAAAAACAGGACACGCTTTGATTGCTGAAAGTCGTCGATACGAGTTCTCAATGTTGTGTTGCCTCATTTTATACCTTTCTACCCTTCTTTTTACATTCAGTGTGAGTATGCGCACGCAACAGTGGTTTTCTACGGTATTTGTGCGCCACGAACGAACTATCCTAGGTACAATGGGGAAGAAGTGAGTAGAAGTCTAATTACGACATTTAATATTTATAACTAGGCTTTGTGGGAAGCAGAAGGTGTTAAGCTAATCAAGCACTACCCTGGAATTATCATGGTTGACCCATCTCCTTCTGTACAGCGTCGAGGCTAAATGGGTTAATGTTCTTTGCCTCTAGCAAAGAGGCAGAAAATGAACTCATAACTTTTAAATTGGTGCTATCAAGTCAACACTATGTAGAGACAGGGTGGTCTGCTGATCTCCACAACCTCCCTCACCCACCCAACTCCTCCTAAAAAAAGCGAGAGTTGTATAAACACATTTAGAATAACCTTGACATGAATTTTTATATAAACTTTCAACGAAAGTTTCCGGTTGACTGATATATATATTAATGACCCGTATTATTATTTATCCACATATCATTTTACATCGCTTCACTGGGCGTTATCATGCAGTCAAGGACATCTTTGCTGCAAATTAAAATATATGTATATATATATATATATATATATATATATATATATATATATATATATATATATATATATATATATATATATATATATATATATATATATATATTAATTTGCAGCAAAGATGTCCTTGACTGCATGATAACGCCCAGTGAAGCGATGTAAAATGATATGTGGATAAATAATAATACGGGTCATTAATTTCGTGATATCCAGTCTGACAGAGTCGACACTGAATGGCTTACGTACTCGTTCAATTTCATGAAAGATTATGTTTTGGAAAATGTTTGAATAAAACTTCTCGGTTCGGTTCGGGCCATTTTTTTTTTCGAAGCAAGTCCCAACGTGCTGCGCTATTCATCCTAAAGCTTTGTGTGTTGTGTTTTTTTTCTTAGGCTTGAATTAGTGGGAGTTTCCACTTTCTCGTGTTCTGAATGAAACTTTCAGTCAAAGTGTTTTCAACCAATCACAATCTAACATGACGCTGCACTCGTGCCCAGCAGCAAAACGTCTTCGGGCACACGACGGCCGCAGTGGGCCCGCGCACAGCCGTGTTAGTGTAGTCCACAGCCGTGTTAGTGTAGTCCACAGCCGTGTTAGTGTAGTCCACAGCCTTGTTAGTGTAGTCCACAGCCGTGTTAGTGTAGTCCACAGCCGTGTTAGTGTAGTCCACAGCCGTGTTAGTGTAGTCCACAGACGTGTTAGTGTAGTCCACAGCCGTGTTAGTGTAGTCCACAGACGTGTTAGTGTAGTCCACAGCCGTGTTAGTGTAGTCCACAGCCGTGTTAGTGTAGTCCACAGACGTGTTAGTGCACAGCCGTGTTAGTGTAGTCCACAGCCGTGTTAGTGCACAGCCGTGTTAGTGTAGTCCACAGCCGTGTTAGTGCACAGCCGTGTTAGTGTAGTCCACAGCCGTGTTAATGCACAGCCGTGTTAGTGTAGTCCACAGCCGTGCGTGTGCCCGAGGACCTTAGCTTACTGGGTTGCTGTGAGAGGTGTTCGGTATTATCAGTCTGATCGCAATGGGGATGAATTCAATGATCACAACTAACCCTTTCAAAGCGGGAACAATCACGCAACATACAGAGTTTAGAGGCATAGATCCTCGTGGTTCCCCGCGTATGCCGGAGCTACGTAGAATCTGTGCTGTTTTCTGGACCATTTTACATCCTCGTGCCCCAGATCAGGTTATTCGGTAGTGAATATGATATCAACCCGTCACCGACGATACAAATCTGAAAACAGTTTAACCGCAATACACATGTACAGAGACCATGGTATGCCTCTACAACCTCGAGGGCTCATGGGGATCTATGCCTCGTGCTAAAGCCACTTTGTGTCCATGTTCCTTTGACAGCGGCGTATCTCTGACGTTAAATTTACAATGATTTTAACACCACAGCCTCCTCCCACTGGTTACTTTCTACGTTGCCGACGGCTAGAAAGTGCGAGTCTGAAACAACATACTTCTGGCCTCTGGACGCACATAATTATTGCTTAATATGAAATCTGTGTTCATTGAGCACAACAAGGAACAGGGGGAAGGAAGAACGATGACCTTTTCACTGGACTCAAATTCAAAAGTCGGATGGGGGGCGGGGTGGGGGGGGGGATGGGGGGGGGGGAAGGGGAGGCAGAGAGGAAAGATAAGTGGGTATCTGAAACAAAAGGGGGTGGTAGTGGGGAGAAGGTGGAGGGATTTCACTCCGTTCTCTGAGGAGGATGGTAGTTTCCGAGGTCCCCCCCCCCCCCCCCCCTCTCCCCCAGACGGAAAATTATTTTAGTATGTTTGGGCCACCTGGGTGCGTGGGTTGGGTGGGTGGGTTTGAGGAGGGGGAAGTGGGGTCCAGTCCCCCCCCCCTAACCCCCCCCCCCCCTAACCCCCCCCCCCCCCCTAACCCCCCCCCCCGCCCCCCGCCCAATACTCACCCAAAATCTGCCCCTGAGAGTCACACGCGTACGCCGGACTTCTGTCACGCTCCACTTGGTGCTATTTATTTGTAACAATCTGCACTTTGTTGGTCGCTACGACTTATCGCAGGTATTACTTCGTTTTTAAAGAACAAGATGAGGATTTCATCCCAACGTCTATCGTATTGTTTGGAGCTCAGATGCTTTTATCTTTTATGAACATTCAGAGTTGTTCATATTTTTAGGCTTATTATGCTGATCCATTTCCCATCCTCTATAAGCCAGCCTCTGATCAACACACACGTCGGCGCACACAAACAAAGACTGACATACGACGCTTCCCGTCATTAGTACGCTCTGTCGGCTCGTGTAGCGACAGGACTACATCTCCATCTCCCACCCCCTGATCCACACACACAGGCACACAGAAATAAAGACGGACACACGGCGATTCCCGCCATTCATACGTTCTGTGTTCTGGCGTAGCATAGCTATTTTGAAAAAGCAGAATGATAGCACGAGCAGCGAAATGACGTCACTTCAAGCTTCACCTCATGGCATCATTAGCCCCACGACGCCGTGTTCATAGTGACGACTCGATGTTATACGTCATCATCGCAGTACTAACATTTGACGTTTCAAATGATCAGCTTTGCAATTTTCTTGCTGATTTTCATGCCTAGAGCTTACAGGTCACAATTTGACCTAATCTTACCCCACAGCCGGGACAAACAACAGGTAGCTGTTTTACAAATGATTCAGAGAAAGTGGTGCAGAAAACTGTTTGATTTTCACACCTAGTGCACACAGGTCACAATTGACCTAATCGTACCGGACAGGCCAAACAAACTGCAGGCTTATGTATAAATACCGTTTACGAAAAAAACATGCGTTTATTTATGAGAAGATTGTTGTTCTTTTCGTAAAAAAATATTTAATTGTTTTGAGATTAACCCATATCATTTGTGAAAATAATCCCCAAAACGTAAAAATATATATATTTTTTTTTCAAAAAATATGTAATTATCGCTCAAAATGTTCTAGAGGTACAATGCTGGTAAACGAACTCATTCAATATCTCCCTTTTATGTAGCTATACACAACATATCTAGTAAAAATAAGAAAATGGACGGACTCCAGTGTAGATCAACCGGTTTTTGTAAAACGGCCATTGTCTCGCCAACGCGCATCTTAATCAAAAAGTTTTTTTAAAAAAAAGGTCCCGGGCTAATTTGTTTAGGAACAACATCCTAAAATTTCAAGCTTGTCCATCCTCAAACGCGGGCTCAAGTCGCTGTCACACACACACACACACACACACACACACACACACACACACACACACACACACACACACACACACACACACACATACACACACACACACTCACACACACACACACACACACACACACACAAATACACACACACACACACACACACACACACACACACACAGGGGGTGAGTTGTGCTCACGATCGACGTCACACAGTTGAAGAGCGGCTCCGCACATTTTTGGCATTTTGCAACATAATTACTTAATTAGTGACTTTAGAACAACGACAGGGTGATTCAGCTCATCATGCCAAGCAGTTCGGTATCTTTTCGTGCCATTTGCGGTACCTTTTACTGGACTTTTCAAAACTTCATGGCTCGCAAAGCACAGAGGAAGGCAGCCCTACGTTACCGCACTGTCAGTGTCAGCGGACCGGTGGCAGTCATTCTCGTGTTTTTGGTCGGCTTTCTGCTCCGGTGTGGCGATGTCGAAGCGAACCCAGGGCCACCGAAACGACAGACTCTTTTGACATGCCAGGGGAACCAAGACAACCAGTCGCCCGGGGGTGAGGCAAACGCAGTGTCTGAGCCGACCATTGCTGATGTGTTTAAAATGTTGAATGTGATGGACAAAAAGATGGACAGTATGAAAGCTACAATGCAGGAGCAGATGGACAAAATTCAGAGTGACTTTACTGCGGTGATGAAAGAAAACAGAGAGTTGAAGGAGAAAGTTACGCAGCTGGAGGATAAGCTGGATGATTTGGAGGGGCGGAGCAGACGCAATAATCTGATTTTTCACGGAATCCCCCACCCCCAGGGGCGCTCAGAGACTTGGGCGGACTGTGAAAAAGCTGTCAAGTCAATGTTGAAGGACGAGATGGGCATAGAGGAGGAGATCGAGGTGGAGCGTGCCCATCGTCTGAAGGGGGGCAAGGCGCCCCACCCCATCATCGTGTGCTTCAACAAGTACAAAGACAAGGAGCGGATCCTGTTTGAGCGAAGAACGCTGAAGGAGAACAGGTCCCGGGTCTACATCTCTGAGGACTTCACCCCTCGGGTGAGGGACGTGCGCCGCAAGCTACTACCCTTCCTCAAGGAGGCCAAGCAGGCGGGGAAGAAGGCCTTCCTCCGCTTCGACTCCCTCGTTGTTGAGGGAAAGACCCACGCCTACGACGCTGCTACCCAGAGGCCAGTGGAGCGCAGGGGGCAGAAATGAGGGGCAGGCCGGCATGTTGACCCAGCAACCAGGAGAAGACAGCCCGTCCCTCATTCAGACCCCCAGGGCCCCCACCATGTGTCTTCAAAGGACGACTTACCTGCACACACACACACTCAAGTGCCCATACTCAAACCCACACCCGCACACTGTGTTGATGAAAGTGGTAGTGATGAAAGTGGTAGCTCTGTGTTTCGCATCATGGCATGGAATATCCAAGGTCTTGTAAATAAGCTGAAAAGTGTTTCTTTTAGGCAGTTCTGTGAAAAGTGTCAAATTTTTGCATTTTCAGAGATCTGGTCGTGTAAGCAAAATGTTATAGAGGATACCTTTCCAGAGTATCAGGTGTTTTTTTCACCACGTACACAAAAGTTAAAAGGGGGCGTGGCCGTGTGTGTACATAAATCTATAGCCTGTCATGTGTTGCGTTTAATGCAGGCAGCTGAGGATATTGTGTTTCTAAAGATCGGTAAGTCTGTTTTGAACTCTGCATCTGATGTTCTGGCAGCATTTGTGTATGTGGCTCCAGAGCGTTCTGTTGTATATGGTGAAGATAACGTTGATGGTTTTGAAGTGTTAGAAAACTACATGTCTCAAGTTTTACGTGCTCACCCTGAGCTGCCTTGGCTATTATGTGGCGATTTTAACGCCCGCACTGCCGGGCTGTCTGATACTGATTTTATTGATGGCAATTCACACGTGCAGCCTCTACAGGAATTAACAGATCTGCTAGAGGATGTACCACAAAGTCCACGGAGGTCAAAAGATATTGGCGTAAACAGTTTTGGTCGGAAACTGATAGAACTATGTCAAGAGTACTGTTTGTTTATTGTCAATGGCAGAACGAAAGGTGACAGTGAGGGAGAAATTACGTGCGTGGCCAACAGAGGCAAAAGTGTGGTGGACTACTGTATTTGCTCTAAATCCGTGTTTGACCTAGTGACCGATATGTTTGTTGCAGACAGGTGCGAGTCAGACCATTTCCCCATTGTAACCACGTTTACTTCTATTCAGTCTGTTTATTCATGTGATGATGATGATTTAAATGATGATATAATACTAGAGGAAGGGGTTAAATTTGTTTGGAAAGAAAACTACGCTGAATCCTTTTGGGCATACATTGAAGATAATCAGGAGACTCAGTTTCAACACTTTTCGTCAGCGCTTGACTCGAGTGTAGAAGAAGGGTCGGCCTGTTTTGTAGCATTCATTCAGAAGGCGGCTGACAAAATGAGGTCAGGTAAGAAGATAGGTGAATCCCGTGCACAGCCGCCGTGGTGGGACTCGGACTGCGAGTTAGCAAAACAAAACAAGTACCTACAGGTGAAGCAGTTCAGACACACAAACACACATGACGACTTAGGGAAGTATCTTGACATGAAGAAAGAATTTAAGAAGTTGTGTAAAACAAAACAAGTAGAGTACAACGCACGGGTTTTGAATGAGCTCAACGATGCATGTAATGATGCAAACTCAAGAACATTTTGGCAAAAAATAAAGTCTCTGACTGGCGTTAAAAAGTTGTGTTCTGATGTCGTTTCACCACGCGTGTGGTATGATTATTTTCGTAATTTGCTAAATGTGGATCAGAATGTTGATGATTCAGGTTTCAGCAGACAGGCCGAGGGTGTTTTGAATGACCATATATCTGATGATTGTGATGGTTGTCATAATGCAAAATTTGACGAGGAAATCACGCAGGATGAAATTCGCAGTGCTATTAATAACATGAAGAAAGGGAAAGCATCAGGCCCTGATGGCTTGCCCACTGACCTTTTTCATCATGCAGGTGAGATCCTTGTGAAATTTCTGCATCCTTTGTTTAATCGTGTGTTTCAAAGTGCGGAATACCCTGAAAGCTGGACCATGGCTGTGATATTTCCACTACACAAAAAGGGTAACCCTAGAAATGTTGACAACTACAGAGGAATTTCTCTTCTGAACGTTATCAGTAAGTTGTACAGTTTTGTCATTAACAACAGGTTGGTTCGTTTTTGTGAAGAGAACGATTGTATTCCTGAGGCCCAAGCTGGCTTCCGTAAAGGATACAGTACTATAGACAACATTTTTTGCTTACAGGCACTAGTGCAAAAGTATCTTAGCAAGCAGGGTGGCCGTTTTTACACCATGTACGTAGATTTTTCTAAAGCTTACGACAGTGTGCACAGGACAAAACTGTTGTATCTCTTGCTACGTAAAGGAGTTCATGGAAAGTTGCTTCAGACACTTGAGAGTATGTACAAACATGTAAAAGCTGCTGTAAGGGTTGGAACCAAAGTTACCGACTACTTTGATTGCATGTCAGGGGTGCGACAAGGTTGTGTGTTGAGCCCACTGCTGTTTTCTATCTTTCTTTCAGAATTTGAGACAGAAATATCATCGTGCGGTGCACGTGGCATTGATATTTTTGCAGACCCACTGGGTATTTTCCTTCTTATGTATGCTGATGATATAGCCATTGTCTCTGACTCTGTAGCAGATCTCCAAAAGAAAATTAATTGTTTAGAAAAATACTGTAAAAAATGGGATCTCACTGTGAACATGGACAAGACAAAAGTGGTGGTCTTCAAAAATGGAGGTTTTGTGAAAAATTGTGAAAAATGGTTTTATGCTGACAAGCAGATTCAAGTCGAGTCCAGTTATACTTACCTTGGTGTGATATTTTCCTCTACTCTGAACTGGGCTAGATGTGTAGAAAACTTAGCTGGAAAAGCCAGGAGAGCAGTTGCAGGCATCAAAAGACTATACTTCAAATTACAAAACTTGCCAGCTGACACTGTTTTTCACATTTTTGATGTCAAGATTAAACCCATTGTGCTATACGGGTCAGAGGTCTGGGGTTTCCAGAGACATGATGTAATTGAGCAGGTTCATATAAAGGTTTGTAAAATGGTCCTTGGTGTTGGAAGAGATGTAAAAAACAATATTGCGCTGGGTGAGTGTGGAAGATTCCCTATGTATATTGATGCCTATGTTCGAATGGTAAAGTACTGGTGCAGACTTCTTACCATGTCAGAAAACAGATACCCAAGACAGTGTTACACGATGTTATATATGCATGATGCTTCGGGTAGATCGAACTGGGCTACGCAAATAAAGACTCTATTGTTTATGCACGGGTTTGGGTATGTATGGGAAATGCAGTCAGTTGGAAACACTCCTCTGTTCATTCAGATATTCAAAGATCGGCTGATGGATTGTTTCCGACAGGACTGGCATGCATCCCTTACCTCAAACACAGAATACTGCCATTACCACCCAGAAATACTTAGAGCCAGTTACATAGGGCAGCTGAACTCTTGTGAACTCAGGCGGGCAATATGTTTACTTAGATGTAACCGTTTACCTTTAAACGGAGTATCCAGATTTGGAAAACCCATCACTAATCCAGAATGTAATTCATGTGATTGGCATAAGGCTGAAGATTTGTGTCATTTTCTGTTCGAGTGTCCAAAATATGCCCCTTTACGTAAAAAGTACATTCCACTGTTTTACTACAGATTCCCATCCGATCTTAAAGTTCAGCTGCTGTGTGGAAACCTACATGATAAACTGGTCTTTAAAGTTGCTATGTATATTTCAGGTTGCCTTAAATTAAGGAATTAGAGGGATTTGCTTTGAACTTTTCTTGTTTTTTTGTTTATTTATGTGCGCTGATGTAATGCTATATGAGTGTGTTTTTCAACCACCTTCCTGTATTTTTCTGGTTGTAAATTGTATTTTGTGTTCATATGGGCCTGATGGCCTGCAAAAACTGAAATAAATTTATTATTATTATTATTATTATTATTATTATTATTATTATTACACACACACACACACACACACACACACACGCATACACACCCATGCATTCACATACTGTACGCATTCATCCCAACCCCTACCCCCAGTAATTTGCAAACACCCTCCGGCTCACGACGCCCGCAGCGGGCCGTCGTGGAACCGAAGACGTGTTGCTACTGTGGGCTCTTCCTCTCTCACGCTTTCAGATAACAAGGACACCACACATGCAACATAATCTTTGTTCACGTGGCAACAGGAGTGAACACACTAACGTAGTGTGAGTGAGGGAGAGGGAAGGGGGTGGGAGAGGAGTACAGACAGGGGCGGGAGTGTGAAGGGTAGTTGTAGTGGATCAGGGTGCGCGATGCCATTACTGAGGTTTCTATTGCATCTAACGACTCCCAACAACCAACGAGAGCAAAGTCATGGCAGATAGCCAGCATCTACATTCAGCTTAACTCATTCGCGGTCAGCCGCATCAAGATACGGCTACCCGCGAATGAGTTAAACAATGCTCCCTTCGGGCCCATGAGGATCTATGCCTCTTGGAGATGTTCGGAGTGTTGTCAATGCTCTAAATATAAAATGGATATCGGCCATGACTCAGTTGTCGTTCGTTGTTGGGAGTCGTTAGTTTCAAACGTAACCTCAATATTATTTGTAAGAACGCACTATGAAAAAGAAAAAAAAGGTACACAAGCCCAAAGTTGTTCCTATTTTCAAGTTTATCCTTCTGATCCATCTCCTTCTACCCTAACCCACCCTGTGATCCACACACACTAGTAGAGAGGCTCACGCTTAATAGCGCTGTGTGCATCACAACGTGCCCATTTCAAACACTTGTACAAAATAAATGTGGATTCAATCCACTCAGGGAGGTACAAAATGGTATACAAACACTTACTGTCTGAGGGTCCAAAAGAATTTTGCAGATATGTTGCGTTGTTTTCTTTATATTACGTGTGGAAATCGGCCTTAACCTCAGAACGACGTGGCAGCGTTTTTACGTTTGAGCAATGAAACTTTTTTTCATGACATTTTCAATTCACTCGTGCCGTCCGAGTTTTGCAACTACAGCCAAACCGAAAACAGATTTTAACAAAAAACAGCATGAGCTCCTAAGTATTTCTATGACGATCCCCACTCCTGTATTTCGAAGAAAACATACACAATGACAGTGGGAAGGGCACCAAATTTGCTAAGCGAAAATCAAGAAGGGGAAATCCCCCTATATTTGCCGAGGCGCGTCTCAGCTTTTAAAATCACTAAATGTGTTTGTGATTATTTCAAACTTGTAGCTGCACGATTCTGAAGACAGACCCACCCTCCGCTCATTGGAGTGTCCGCCTGAGCTTAGTCGTAAATATTTCAGCAGCCGGACGCTGCGCACATGTTTTCACATCGCTGTTGTTACCTATTATTTCCGCTCACTTCCATCTAAATCATTTGACTTGTCCTGAGCGTGCTTTGTATGGCAAAAAAGTTTATCTCTTTCATTTCCCAAAGATGTTATTGGTTTTGTTAGGTCTACATTTAGTCATTACAACGAGTGTGTGGAAGACAGTCAGTGCAGACGTGTTTTCAACTTTTCATACAGTCGCGCACGTTGTTGTTGGGCTTACCGCTAAATTGACAAGGCTTTCTGTCACTTGGGTAAATTAAAACGCCACGCATTTTCCAGATCTAGATCAAAATCTGTGCAATCTGTTAAGTGTACGACAGGGTTCTAAAATCCCTGGCTGTACGTCGTCTGACTTATTAGCCTAAAAAACGGACATGTATTGCGTTTACCACAGTGTCAATTACTTACCGGTAAAATCAACTTCCGTTTTTTCTCTACCGTATTTAAAATATACGGTAGACTTCGAAATGGGGCTGGTCGGAGCGCATTCCGTAGTATGCACATGACGTCTTTTACGTGAGGCGCAGAAATTCTGGCAGAGAAGTAACAAGATAAAAATGATGTCACGTTTAGCTACGCAAACATTGCTAGAGAACGTCATTTTGGCGCCAAACGGCGTGTGTGTTTGTGTGTGTGTGTGTGTGTGTGTGTGTGTGTGTGTGTGTGTGTGTGTGTGTGTGTGTGTGTGTGTGTGTGTGTGTGTGTGTGATTTGTGCATTGGTGCGTGCGTGTGCTGAAGTCTCATTCGCACCGAAAATGTACAAATTATATGAAAAACGCGTGTCTGTTGCTTGACGCAGTCTCTATACTGAGATGTGATCAGATTGACTGACACTGTTTTGGAGTGCAATGACCATTGCACGTAGTGAAGCAAAAACATTCCCGTTTCTTTGCGGGACCTCCTAGCTTGAAAGTCATGAAAATGCGAAGAATTGATTGACTGTTGAGTCAGTGTGTTATTATAGACCAATTTTCAATTTTTTTTAACGAATATTTTGTTCGAGTAGTTCGGACAGTGGCACGGGTAAACAATAGAATACAAATTACTGGCCATTTGATCCAAACTCAAAGTCGAGATTTGTTTATGATGTCTGTAAATACACGTAATTTACACTGTCATAAGCGTAAGCTCAAACATACCTTCTAAAAACCGCTATGAAAAGTGTCACGCAGCGATTTTTGTAACAGAAGATATGTTGCTAAAACAAGCCATGATGAGTTTGACAAGCTTGATAGTGTTTTGTAAATGGTATGAATTTTCAAATCTTTTATTTTCATCTAGATCCTGGCAACAAGAAAGTAAGAGTAAGCTACGTTACCGCAATATCTCCAAACAACGTGTTTCAGTGCGCTGGGAAAAAAATCCTTGGAAGGTCCGTCACATGACAACAGTAATTGAAGCATGCTTCTCTTGCACGCGGCGTTAGGAAGGAAAGTGACAGTAATTCACGTTACCAACCAAAACTCAGTCATGCTGTTACATAGTATAATCGGCTTTTGAAGTTCTAACTGTAACCCAAACTGTGCTTGCGTTTTTTTTTTTTTTTTTTTTTGGCACATGAAGCTGAATCATTTTCGGTTCTTTTGACTTGTTTGCCTTTCCTTGGTGTCACTATTTAGTTTTCATGGAGTGCCGTTGCCTCTGCAACATGTGCATCATGCTAACACACGAGTCACAAGTCAATGGCATTGTGAGTATGTACCTATGCGCGTATATATGTATGTGTGTTCGTATGTATTTAAACAAGACAATCTCCGATATTTATGTACACACAAGCTTGAAACTTGGCAAAATATTGTCTTAAGAGAGCCTCCAAACATATTGTAATCGAATGTCTCATTAAAGACATAAACAACCGTTTATAATACTCTAATATGACGTCATTCTCTCTCGCGCGCGGCTCTCTCTTCTCTCTTCTCTCTCTCTCTCTCTCTCTCTCTCTCTCTCTCTCTCTCTCTCTCTCTCTCTCTCTCTCTCTCTCTCTCTCTCTCTCTCTCTCTCTCTCTCTCGCTCTCTTACACAAACACGCGCGCATCTCCAGGAGGAACAGATCCTCAAGCGCCCTCCAGGCGCATGAGGATCTATGCCTCTTGGAATTGTTTGGAGCGCGCGCGAACACGCACTAACACGCACAAGCACAATGACGTGCTTTCAGAAGAGCATGCAGGTGACCCCTGTACTTAGTATATATCATGTAGCTAGGTAAAGTCAACCTGCTTTTACACAAATTATAGCAAGACTGAAATTTCTAGTTTTGTCACATTTTCTCAAGCCTATGAAGCGAAAGTGAAATTCATATCACGTAAAATATAAAATTACGTAAAAAATCAACAACTTACTTCTTTACAAATTAATGACGTTTGACAAATCAATGACGCGTATGTCCTGCACCTCTTATAGAACTCACTGACGCATTGGCAGATCTGCGTGACTTTTTCAATAGGAGATAATTCAACATCAGAATCAGGTCAAAGACAAAAGGTAGAGACCATTGACAGCGAGGACAGCTCTCATATTGAAGGGACTTTGTGGGTTATGGTTCTTCCCATCTTGTTTAGGATGGGCCGCGGTGGGGCGAATTTAATAGCATATCCATGATGTCAAAGGCGGGCAGGCCTAAATCTCTGACAACTGATGTAACAAGATAAAAAATTACGTCATGCCTAATTTAGCTAACGTCGCTGCTGAACGTACATTTTGCGCGAAAGGCCGTATGTGCTAATATGTGTGTATGTGTGTGTGTGTGTGTGTGTGTGTGTGTGCGTGAGTGCGTGCGTGCGTGCGTGCGTGTGTGTGTGTGTGTGTGTGTGTGTGTGTGTGTGTGTGTGTGTGTGTGTGTGTGTGTGTGTGTGTGTAGACACAAAAATCTCAGCTATTACTGTACGCACAAGTTTGAAACTTGGCGAAATACTTTATTTACGGGGTGGCTAAGAGAACATGTTGTAATTGGATGGCTCACTGAAGACATAAAAGACCGTTTATAGGAAGTCAGTTGATGCATATTGGAGTCCGTAATGTTCGTCATATTTAAAATTTTGAATATAGTTTGTTTGGAAAAAGGCATTGGATGAGTTCGTTAGCCAGCTTTGTACCCCTTCAACGTTTTGGATCCACTATATACTTCCATAAAACAGTCAGCTCTGAAAGAGGCTGTGTGGAACAAAACAGTTAGACTTGGAAGAGACTGCGTGCCTTTTCGGATGAGTGACGTTAAACATCAATTTCATCACTGTGTACACGGCGTCGTAATACTAGCGATGCCATGACGTCAAGATTATAATGACGTCATTTGGCTGCTCGTGCTATTTTTCTTCAGAAATCCTGTCGCTACACGAGCACATAGTGCGTACTAATGACGGCAAGCGCCCGTCTTTATTTATGTGAGCCGGCGTGTGTGTTGATCAGAGGTTGGCTTAGAGAAGAGGGAAATGTATCAGCAGGATAAGCTTAAAAATATGAGCAACCATGAATGTTCCAAAAGAAAAAAGCATGTGAGCTCCAAACAATTCGGTAGACTTCGGGACAAAATCATCATCTTGTTCAATAGGAGATATTTTATCATCAGAATCAGGTCAAAGACAAAAGGAAGAGACACTTGACAGCGAGGACAGCTCTCATAAAGAAGGAACTGTGTGGGTTATGGTTCATCCCATCTTCTTTGTGTCTGTACGTTTTTAAGCGCTTAGAGCTAGCATGACAAATGCCGGGTTACAGCGCTATATACATGCTATTATTATTATTATTATTATTATTATTATTATTATTATTATTATTATTATTATTATTATTATTATTATTATTATTATTATTATTATTATTATTATTATTTTTATTATTATTATTATTATTATTAATCTACAGTATGTATTTATCTTTTGGTAATCCATGTTACCGTTCTCTTTAATCTGACTGTTGTCAATCTTTTTATCTACTCTGTAAAATACTGGTATTTGCGTTTAGCGGAATGTCTCAGAACATGAATAGAACGTTTTGTTCGATTTGTGTGTGCAAATATGAAAGATTATTAACATAAAGCTTTTCTGAATAAAGACACGAGATATGGGATGTAAATGCCTGTAAATAATTTGTCTTGCATGCTGTATTGTAATATGTTTGACATAATGACCTCTCTTTCCTAGGAATCTCGAATTTCTGGAATAAACCTTTCCATTTCTCTGTCTCCGCCTGTTAATGACCACAATGGGCAATCACGTAAATCGCAAAACTCAATTTGACCATGGATCTACAATGATGACCCACAGAAATAATATTGAATGCTGAGACTTATTGTTTGAAATCTGCACCCGACTATGTCTGTACTTGTAAGAAATTGAAGTTTCACATCATCAAACAAAGTTTCTTGTTGTTGTTGTTGTTGTTGTTGCGGTTTTTAGGTTTCGATTTGTACTTTTTTAGTGAGAATGAGTGTGATGTGAGTGTGTTGATGTGTGTGCTCGTTTCTTCGGGTGATTTTGTAATGAAAGTGTCGAGGAAATTCAAGCATTTATTTGTCCATCATGTTAAGACATGTTGAACGTTACTAAAATGCTTTTGTTGTAACCATCAAAGACACGATTTTTATTCTGAAGGATTTAGGCCAAGGTGTGAACGGTATCATAAATATTTACACCAAAGATGAGATATTTCTGGGAAAAAATGTAAAGAATCTTTTTACCATATGGACGTTTTAAATAAGCGAAGATGTTTGTGACACGTAAAAGAGTTTAATCCGGCACATTCCCTTTGATGTCTTGTCAAAAGAAGCATAATAACTAATAAGGGCAATCAAGTGTGACAGATCGTTACCTCTCTTGCGTATTTAGCCATCGGTAATGACACAACTTTAAGAAAATAAATGAAAGAAACCAGCGAAGGATTAAAATCCTTTTGAATAAGACGATTCAGTTTGTCACAGTTCGCGGGGTTTCTATTTTGTCATGTTTTGAATAGAACTTTTAAAAATGAAGCATTACGCTGCGCTCATGCTAAGAGAGGTTTTTGTTGAAATGGTGATGGATTTATATTCAGTAAGACTCGCAGCAGAGCATCGGACAAGTCACACACCCTCATGAGCCCAGGCGACTTGGGGGGGGGGGGGGGGGATCATTCTGGTTTATGTCTCTAGAAGGCGCAGTAGGGATGAAATCAAACATAAAATCGTGACCATAACTGCGCGAGCGCATTAAAAAAAAAATTCAATGGGGATAGGTGCAGATTCTCATGAGCTCACAATTCTTCATTGGAGAGCTTGACATCGACGCCGCTTCCTTAACAGTCCCTCTCCACCTTACCCTGCCCTTCTCCCTCTACCCCGCTGGCAGTCGCACCCCACATTCGCCGTCATATTCCCCACCTGTTTATTATTTACCAGACCTAATGGGGTGTAGTAATAAAATAACATAACGTTTCCCTGCAGAATTTCTACAACTATGTGGCTCTCGGGCTGAAACAGAATATGGCAGGTATTTATATCAGCGTGAAAGTTGGCAGGTTTTTATTGAGCCAACCCGCCTTCCGTCTTCAAGAGGCAATATTTTCACGAGTGCTTGCAACTGCAGGGACTTATTATAATCTAATCCTCGTGCTAGTCTTGATCAGCCCCATTTTCATCCTAAATACAGGCAGGTTTTTCAAGTGTGTGCGTTCCTTGTTTTGTGCCTTTTGATCACATCATTAAAGCGATATGCCCCATGGTGGACTTGGACTGCCGATATCAATGTTGTCTAAAATAAGAAAAAAATGATAAACAAATAAATAATAATAATAAATAAAATATATTATATAAATATAATTATATAAATAATAATAATAGATAAATAAATAAAATAATAATACACAAATAAATAGATAATAAATATTAAAAATAAATATAAATATAAAAATAAATAGATAAAATAAATAAATAAATAAATAAATAAATAATTCAGACGGTAATGCAGTTGAACGCAAGCAATTTTCACGCGTATTGTTGCAGTACTAATGCAAGCATGAACACGTGTCTGTGCTCGCCGTGAGAGCAGGGCGAGTTTCCCAGCGGTGCACAAAAGAAAACGTTCGTCGGTTACGACTTCCTGGTTTAGGAAATAATGTGATGAATGGTCACGGATTCCAACTGGCGGCCCTCCACGGCAAAGCGGTTTGTGTGAACGACAGCGGCCTGCGCCAGGCAACAGAGGGATGCAAAGTCGCAACATCTCCTACAGGAATGTTCCTAGTAGGTCTTACAATAAAGCTGGGCAAAACGACTAACATAACTATCAAAGTCTGAATGTGATTAACATAAGACTGTTTTCATGCATACGTCAAATGACCAATCAAGTGAGAGCAAATCGTACGATGTGACCTCGCATCGATTTCCTTGTAGCTAACTTTGGGACGCGCTATGACCTCATTTTCGACTTCTTAGCTACCATCTCTCTTCGACAACCAGAGCAAAAACACACGCTGAATAACAAAGCTTCTTCGCATAGTTCGAAACAATACGCACTTTATATCTAGAGCGTTTTTTTAGACGACAAAATCCAATGTTCAATAATATTTTCCATCGAAACACGCCAGACTTAAAATAGACTCAGCCTCTACCGGATCAAAAAAGGTGCGCGTATGGTCAGTCAGTGTCACATGATCATCGCTTCAAAACTAAAACTATGTGAGAATTCTACACTATTATGAGTGAATATCAATCGGAAAAGCACTCACGTACTCTGACGACAACATTAAGTGGCCAATGTGCCCCGAAACATTCTCGTCAAAAGTCAAACTGAAATTGTGTGTGTGCTCGCAAGAGACGTGTTTACGCATGACCCTTTGCAACTCCAGGATTTAAGCCGCCACACTTCGAACTTTCAACTTAACTGATTTCACGAATATGGTTGAGGCATTAAAATAAATATGTTACTGGCAGCAGGGGATTACTACACGGACCCTTTTAGGTCTTCGGGAGGTCAAAGTGAACATTGTTTTCATTCTTACGTCAGGTCTTCAGCTTTCGGAATACAAAGGGTTCTTCTACCTCCCTCAAGGGTCAGAATAGCAGACCCCTGGTACCAATAACTCATATAATTGCTGATGATATCCCCATTAACAAAACGACTTCCGGCCCAGGACGGCCGTTGTGAGCCCCAGGACCTTTGTTTACTGGGACAGGACTCGAGGGAACATCCCTGGGTGGTGAAACAATGTGCGAGTTTCCTCACTACGATGATTGTGCCCCTAGCGGTCATGACCTATTTACCGGCGCGCAGTAATGCGTGACAGAACTAATCTTGTCGTCTGCACTTGTTTTTTTCTGCTGTTCCCTGTTTCATGTTAGGAACAACTAAGTTGTGATTTGCGGTTTTTTACAGGAATAATAATATGGATAATTATATTTCTGGAGACCTTGGTTTCTAGAGAGCTGTATTTCTTGGCTGAGAAGTTATAAGCTGTTCGGTTAAAATCAAATGGTCGCGTCAACTGTTAAAGTTGTTTCACACACAAAAATAGCATGATGTAAACTGCCTAGGCAATAGGGATCTCGTGGGTTACGAAGGCTTATTTATCCTCGGGTATAATGCTCGGGAAACGCTATAGCCAAATAAATAAAACTGTCGGGTGGAACGCGACCCTTATTGTCTAAGCACTATTTTTTGCATCTTTTTTCTCCGTTGAACAATGGCGAGTTCTATCGTCTCACACCAGAAGCATTTGAATACCTCTGTTACGTGTGCTTACTCACATAGATTGTTAAAAGCTGGGTGGAACAGTCTCAGCTTCACAGCTTTAGGGCAGGACACTCGTGTGAGACACAATTACTAACAACTGTGCATGCTCTACTTCAGTCATTTGACTAAGCAGGTAGAGTTGGCTATTTAGACTTCAGTAAAGCGTTCGACTCCGTGCCTCATATTAAACTACTGCATAAAGCTGGAAAGACACGGTATCAGCGGCACAACACATTCTTGGCTTACCACCTTCCTCACCAAGCGATCAATGAAAGTTATATGGAAGGTTGGGGTCGGGAGTGGGGGGGGGGGAGGGGAGAGGGGGAGGGGGCGAATCGTCAGAGGAGACATCGGTTGACACAGGAGTCCCCCAATGCACGGTCGTTGGACAATACAATACAATACAATACAATACAATACAATACAATACAATACAATACAATACAATAACACTTTATTAATTTCTCATGGAGAAATTCAGTAGACAACTGGGCGTCCAAATGGGGCATGAAGTTTAGTTTTCACAATTGTTATATTCTGTGCATTAAACATCGTTCCAGCCATTTGTATAAGTTAAGCAGTCATATTATTCTGAAACCCGTTTCAAACAACCCCAAACTAGATATTTAACTTTCAGACAGTCTCAAGTGGAACACTTATATTTCAACAATCATCAACCAAGAAGGCCAGATGTACACTTGGTTATTAACAACGAAATATAAGTCACTGCCCCACGCAGAGTAAACGAACAGCCTACGTCTAGTCAGATCTGGGATGCAGTACGGTGCAGTAGTGTGGGACCCATACCAGAAGTCCGACATATACTACCCTTCCCGGGACCCAGGCTGCATATCCACGATTTAACATAAACTCCAGCTACCCAGTCCTCAGGCCCGCCGAAAGGAACTTCGTCTTAACTTCTTGTACAAGGTGGTCGAGGGACTGCCGCCGGCCATGCCTTCAACGGAGTTTCTGACACCAGTTCCAGGAAATAAGCGGCACATTTATCTTAAACGGAACAGTACTTTCTCACAAAAAAATAGCATTAGAAAATCTGGGTAAAACAATAGCAAGTATTTTTATTGTACCGACAGCTAGAATTGAACATACTCACAAACCAGAATAGGTGAGGCTAGCGCTGGCAGAATTGAATGCATACCAAGGGGAACGACTTAGCGCTGGACAGACAAACCGTTAGATCCCCTGCCCACACCTATCAGGCACCCAATCGCCAGCCCACAGAGAAATACGCAGGTATAAGGCAAGACGATCATCTGCATCTTCAGATGATCGTCTTGTCTTATACCTGCGTATTTTCTGTGGGCTGGCGATTGGGTGCCTGATAGGTGGGGGCAGGGGATCTAACTGTTTGTCTGTCCAGCGCTGAGTCGTTCCCCTTGGTATGCATAAAATTGAACAGTTTAGATACTAATATTTGTACTAACTATTCTTGAGTGGAACCAGTTTGAAGAGGACACTGTCCATCAACCTTCCTTGGCATCATTTTACACCAGAGCTGCTGATGCAAAGAGAGGCAAAACAGCGTCTCTGCATACGCACCAGTTTCCACTGCAAATAAGCCAACGAATGTCTACAGCAGTGTGCATATCACGATCATGATCAAACAATTGCCAGCGATCTTTGCTCGTTCTTCCTCTCCAGAACAATTTCGAAACTGAAGAAAACAAAGAGAAGACATGATAGGTTAAAACGCATTAAAGTTCACCCTTTTAGACACCATTACTGTGTGTGTGTGTGTGTGTGTGTGTGTGTGTGTGTGTGTGTGTGTGTGTGTGTGTGTGTGTGTGTGTGTGTGTGCGTGCGCGCGCGTGTTTGTGTATGTGTGCGCGTGTGTGTGCGTATGTATGTAAACACGAGAAACTCCAATATTGCTGTACGCACAACCTTGAAACTTGGCGCAATACTTTTTTCAAAGAGTGGCTAAGAGAGACTAAGATCATATTGTAACTGGTTGTCTCCTTGAAAACATAAAAGACTGATAATAGAGAGTCGGTTGACCCAGATTAGAGTCGGTAATTTCTGTAATATTTACTTGCAATTTCGAATATAGCTAGTTTGGATAAAGACATTGGATGCGTTTGTTAGCCAGCTTTGCACACTTTCAACTTCTTTAGTAAAAATTAATTCATTTCAGAACAAAATTAAGAGTAGAAAACCTTGACTTGTGGAAAAATCAAACAGTGGCGGTGACGTAAAAGAAGCAACACACACACACACACACACACACACACACACACACACACACACACACACACACACACACACACACTTCACCAAGAGGCATGGATCCTCATCCGCATGAAGGGTGCATCAGGATCTATGCCCCTTGAAGATGTTTGGAGCGCGCGCGCACGCACGCAAACGCACGCGCGCACACACACACATACACATACACACATACACACACACACGCACATACACACACACACACACACACACACACACACACACACACACACACACATCGACGCGCTTTCAGAAGAACTTGCTTAGTATGTCATGTAGCTTGAAAATAGCTAGTGTGGACAAAGACATTGGATGAGGTCGTTAGCTAGCTTTGTACCCTTTCAACGTCTTCAGTAAAACTAATTATTGTTCAGAAAAACAAAATGATGATTACATCCAACAGTCTACGGTATTGTGTTGGAGCTCAGATGCGTTTACCTTTCAGGAACATTCAGAGTTGTTC
>BTPG01000006.1:10521892-10536892 GCA_036245525.1 Semisulcospira habei
TTCAGACTGACCTCAAGTCCAAAGAGCTGGGCGGTATCTGCGAAGCAGGACGTGATGCGCTGCAGGACGTGATGCGCTGCAAGGCTCTCTTTGTGTGTGCAACGAGGGCAGCGTCATCAGCAAAGAGCAGCTCACGAATCAGTTGGTCTAGGGTTTTGGTGTGAGCCTGCAGTCGTCTGAGGTTAAACAGGCTGCCATCAAGACGATACCTGATGTACACTGCGTCATCATCGTCGAGGTCCACTGTGGCCTGCTTCAACATCATGCTAAAGAAGATGGTGAAGAGGGTCGGTGCCAGCACGCAGCCCTGCTTCACGCCGTTGAGAATGGGGAATGGTTCTGAGAGGTCACTGTTGAGTCTGACCTGGCCTTGCTGGTCCTCGTGTAGCTGGACGATCATGCTGAGGAACTTTGGTGGACAGCCTAGTCGCTCCAGGATCTGCCACATGCCTTGCCTGCTCACAGTGTCAAACGCCTTTGTTAGGTCGACAAACGTTACGTACATCCCTTTGTTCTGCTCGCGGCACTTCTCCTGAAGCTGTCTCAGCACAAAGACCATGTCAGTGGCACCCCTGTTGGCTCTGAAGCCACACTGGCCCTCTGGGAGATGGTCTTATATATATATATATATATATATATATATATATATATATATATATATATATATATATATATATATATATATATATATATATATATATATATATATATATATATATATACCCGTTTGTGTGTGTGTGTGTGTGTGTGTGTGTGCCTTAATTACCCACAGAAAATAAGTGATTCATGCCTCGTATCTGGATGTGGCACATCTCGAATGAGTTACAGATAAACTGAGCAAAAAGCAGGCTCTTGGTTCACAGTCATTTTTTGGCTGTTGTAAATTATGTTTGTTTCTGCGTTAAAATAATTAATGTATACAATTCTTAATTGTATTTCCGCAAAATGCTTGTTTTCTACCCACATGCTGCACAAAGATTTTAGTACGTTTCAAACATATCATGAATGGTGTTGATGTTTGCGTGCGTGTTTCAACGAAAACTGGATTGAAATCCATGACAAACACGCGGTATCGCATGTTTGTCCTGCTTCTAATCCACATACAGGAGTTTCATCTCATTGGCCGGACATTTTCACGGGTGGAGAAACAAATTACGATTTACCTAGCAACGAGTTTCTACCATTTGCAACCGTGACCTAGAAAAAAGGCGCGCAGTGGTACATGAAATCACAAGTGTCTATCTGCTTCTTGTTATGAAAAAAATTGTGGTGCTTTGTGTTATCTTTACCGGATGGTTCATATGTTATTCGAACACTAGACACCATATAGAAGAGAGCGCTACTCAATGCGCACGCTGTCATCGGGCTCATGTCGGCCGCCTTTGGACAGCGCACGGCCGTGCGCAGGCGAGGGGCGGCCGACGTCGGCTTGATGGGTATTGGGTATATTTGTTCCACTGAGTTGTACGCCAAAGTGATGTTTTCGATTCGATAAGAATGAAAGCGCAAACTTTAAAAGCTGAGCTCACCACATCAATAGCAAGCAGACGTGATATTAACTGCTTAGGCAAATGGTCTCTTGTGGCATACGGAGATGTTTGTTAATCTCGCGCAATGCTCGCTAAATCTCGATTGCGCCTATAATATAAAGTCCTCGGTTGCAGTATCGCGCTCGACTCTCGTTGTATAAACACTGTTGTGAGTCCAACAGCAAACATGTAGCACTGCAGTCCGCAACGATAACAAAAACGCAAGGTATCACGACGTCCACTCAAGCTGTGCCAACAATCAGCATCAAGCATGGCTACACACATTACGTCCTACACATTACTTAGATCTCTGTGCGTTAGAGGCGTTCATAATTTCGTGGACAGTTGTTTAAAAGCGGTGACACTTGCACCCTTAACCCCTTCGCTGCCAGTGATCGCGGATTTCGCGTGTGAAATCCTTGCACACCGGCATTCGCGCCAAGAACACAGATGTAAATGTGAAGTAAAAAGGCCTAACGTAAATCGGACCAACAAGAGACCAATCATGATGAGCCCACGCGACTCTTGCAGATGGATTACCTGTCTGTTAAGGGGTTAATACCTCTAGGGATTCCTACAGAAACAGAGGTGACGGCACGAGACATGACCGATATCAAACGACCGTCGAGAATATAATACTATGGGATAGCTGAGTTTTGCGATTGCGCAATCATACGGCTAACCCCTTGGCTGCCGAGAACAACTTAGCACCATACAACCGCATATGGCATAGATCCTCATGAGCTCCCGAGACTGCGGGGGCTCATGAAGACCTAGGCCTCCTCTCGGTGTTTCGTAGTCGGCCGATATCTGCGACCACTAGCAGTAAATGGTCTAAAATGATATGCTATCTGGCCAAGTTTACGCAAGTATTGTACAAGCTGGTATCATAGAAACAAGCTGTTCTAACCAATCAGACGGAAGCAAGGCAGAATCAATACTGACTATATAATGAGGGGTAGCCGCGCCTCGCTCGCTGCAGCGTCTCCACCCGACACTTCCCATTTGTCGCAGTGTCAACCAGCCATGAAGACTCTTTCTGTAGCTCTGCTTTTCCTGGCGCAGTTTACAGGTATGTTCGACCAAAACTAGAGAGAGAGAGAGAGAGAGAGAGAGAGAGAGAGAGAGAGAGAGAGAGAGAGAGAGAGAGAGAGAGAGAGAGAGAGAGAGAGAGAGAGATGAAATGAAACTTTATTTTTCAAGGATAAAAAAATAGGTGCGCAGGCCTGTTTTCTTTCTTGTCCTTGCTACACACTACAAAACAAAATAACGTACATAAAATCACCCTCTTACCCACACACACACGCGCCCGTGTGCAATTACCGCGTGTACAGGTTCGTGCCAGATTAGCTTGTAGCCTACAGGCGCCAATCCAAACCTGCACAACCCTTCACATAACACACACACACACACACACACACACACACACACACACACACACACACACACACACACACACACACACACACACACACACACACACACACACACATGGAGACAAAAGCCTCATAGTGGGTTACCTACCATTTTATGTGAAAATGGGTTCCCATATTTCTTTTTATTTTAGGGCTCTGGAATTGATGCGAATGTGTAAAACTCACCTTATAACTAAGCTCTATAACTTAAAATAAAATAAACATTTTCTAGAAAAAGAGCCACTAGATGGAGAAAAAATGGGTTTCTACCAATAGAGTGGGTGCCTCTCACACAAACACTGGCATTACAGTGAAAATGGGTGTCTTCACAACATTAGGTGTCTGTAATAAGGTCAAGTTCATGGAATACGTTTTTTTCACATTAATGTCTTTTTGTTTTTTTCAACTTAATGTGTATGTATGCATTAACACTTTTAACATTGTATGGTGCAAAATTGAATGAACACTGGCCCGTAACCTTTAGATTATGATTTTTACAGAGGAAATACGTTAAATATTGCTTCGTTTTGTCCTTCTGAAGCAAAACAGTTTATCATGGCATTTATGTGAGAATCAACATAATGTATTCTGGAAATTACAAGACTTTTTTTATGTACTCTGGAGTTTGAGACAAACAGCAACAGAGCATTTTGAATATTAACACAAATCATTCGGAATACACCAGTGTGTGCAACAAGTGTGACTAAAATAGGTCAAGGGTAGCGCCAGAATAGCTTGGCGCCTCTAGGCGCCAAGCTATTGTGGCACCACCTTTGAACTAAAGATTCTGGCATCACACTTGAATATCATGGTCGATCTGTGTCCTGCACTGCAACGCAGTCTTCAGAGGATGACCAACATTTGGGGATTCCGGTCTTGGGGTAGAAAGAGTTAAAATGACAAAACAGAACACTGACATTAATGAATTAACTGACAACATAAGAAATCACTTGAAACTTCAGCCTTTATTACTCACATCAAAGGTGCATGCATATAAAAACACAGCAATTGTTTGTAAAAACTTCAAATCAAACACTCAAGAGCAGTCAAACCTTTTTCTGGAAACTTTGTGATGAGGAAAACTAGTTCTTGCCTTCGGCACGTAAAGGGTTTCCGCGACTTATGTGCCTCTATTCATAAAATGGAGAGAGAAATATACTGAGTTCTAGCAAGTGCGACAATAAAGCTTAGCCGAGTTGGTATACCTCGTCCAGTGCCTAGGTTAAACTTAACAGTGGTGCCAATGTTGCTAGTTTGGCACCAGACCGGTCGCTCGGACCAGTCTGGTGCACCCGATCGGTTTAGAGCGTGTGCTTTCTGCACCTGTAATGGGCAACCTCGGACAAAGAATCACGTGACCGTCGTTCGATTGCTGCAAAATAACATGAATAAAGAATAAACTCTTTCCCATGTTCTGTTTTTAAACTTATATCTGTAAGCTTAATATTATATCACATTAGCCAATGAAAGAAGGAGTGTATGCTAGTGCCTAATTACAAGACACTGTAAGCATTAGGTAGCAACAAGCGCTTAAATTACCATTTTTTCCGACTTCACACTTACCGCATTGTTACCAATATGTTCAGTTTTAGCCCCGTCCTCTGTTGAGGCGTCGTAACATGTAATGCTGTATCAGGTTTCATCTGATAAATAACACTCCTGACTGTCTCACCGTGCTTGACTGGACTTGGGATTTGTGAGTTCAAAACAGCGTCAATCAGTACTTGTGAGTTCAAACCAGTGCCAGTCGTAATTACATCTAAACCGTGAAGTCTGAGTCGTTATCGAGTCGTTACAACTTAAAGATTACCTGTAACTTGTAGAATAAAGATAGTTCAAATTTCATGGCTGGAACTTAGCAGTTTGACTAACCTTCTTACGCTTACAAATGTTGAATGAAGTTGAAAAACGATAGAAGACATCTCGAAATAACTGCAGAATACATTTTGTGTTTTGTTGATATGCAAACATTTGTTTAGAACACGCATATTTGCGGGGGGAAAAAGGGTGTTCTTGAACACGAAGGAAACTGGAACAACACTGTTGATGTTTATGTCGCCATGTCAGGTTGCTTTGTAATCAGACTATAAATTGGAGGCGTCTCATGGTGTTGCACTCTGTGCCTGCAGGAGCGCTTCAGACGCCTATTCAAGATCGACTAAGCCAGCCAATCAACCGTTCAGCTAGCTAGCCAGCCACCGTGCGCGATGCGTTACTGCACTGTTTTCGTGTTTGTCTATCTGATTCAGTTTCTGACAGGTACTACGGATAGACCCCTACAACTGTTTTATCGTTCTTGTCTTACTTGTTTTAAATATTTTCAAGATACGATTTATGAGTTTACTGAATAATTCTCATGCTTGAATTATTATTGGCATTTTCTTTTCACATGCTTTGTTGAATCTGTTTTTATAAACTGACTGCGTTGATTTGCATGGTTTTTTATTTTATTTTATTTATGTTTTATTTTTCATTGTTTTCTGCATCATTTGTTCGTATATTTTTTTCCTCCCAGGTATATGGTCAAAATCGCAAGAAATGAACGTGTATTTAAACTTTTGTTTCATTGTACTATTTTCCCCATTGTTTTCTTGCAGTGAAATACATGTCTTTGAAAATGCTTTAGGATTGACTTCTTGAGGTTTCCTAGGGTCTCAGCCCTTCACGAGACACAATGCCTACCCTGCTTAAACTCTCCTAACATTCCTTTTTACCGTTTAAAGAACGTAAATATGCATTCGTATTATAGTGTTCTGACAAGATAACCCCTCTTGTCTGCATCCTTAAAACCAAGTGCGTTCTTGAAGAGTTAAAAACAGCCGCGGATTTGGAAAGACCAGATCTTGTTTGCTCCGAACAGTCAAGCTGAGACTGACTATATTCGTTCACGGGTTTTAATTATACACTGTCACACAAACTGTAGCGTCGTGCCATTACATTTGTTCTTTAAAATCGTGTACGTTTCTCACTAGAACTGAGGGGGGAAAAAAACTTGCAGGGTCCTAAAGGATATTTCTGTGAAAGGGTTTCCGCACCCATAATTAAACAGCCAAGCTGTACCTTTTCAGACAGCTAAATGATTGTAGTAGACATTCCTAGTTTTCCGCTGAAGCCTTTCAGGCAAAGATAGGAGGAAAATTCGCGCCACTGCTACTTCTAGGTGCAGAAGACACGGACTTGGACACACTGAACGATACATTTAACACTGTTGTAACCCAAACAGGCAGTGCGATCCTTGGCAAACACCGACGAGTAAAGAAACCTTGGGTTATGGCTGACATCTTTGTTCTATGTGACAAGCGTCGAGAATTAAAGAAAAACAAATCAGAGGTAGACGGAGCTAAACAATACAGGGAAATTAACCAGGATATCAAGAAAGGCATGAAAAAGGCAAAGAATAAGTGGACTGAAGATCAGTGTAAACACGTAGAAGAAAATCTGAAGAAAAAAAAATAATAGCAAAAGTGCATACCAGCTGGTGAAAGACCTGACCAGTGTCAAACAAGGACGCTCCTCGATCATTCAAGATAGTGAAGGAAACTGTCTTACGGAAGACCAAGACATACTGAAGAGATGGACAGAGTACTGCTCAGATTTTTACAACCACCGAGCTACAGGGGACCCAGGCATACTTGTCAACCCACCCGTGACCAACAATGGCAACTATCCCATCCTCCGAGAAAAAGTAGAGGCTGCAGTGAAGTCGCTGATAAAAGGGAAGGCAGCAGGAGCAGACAATATCCCTGCAGAGCTAGTCCACGAAGGGGGAGAAAACATGATAAGCCCTTTACTAACAATCTGCAATAAGATCTGGTAGTCAGGGGATTGGCCCACACCATGGACCCAATCACTTATAATAACTCTCCCCCAAAAAGGCAACTTGCATCAGTGCCAGAATTATCGCACTATCAGTCTAATATGCCACCCAAGCAAAATCATGTTAAAGATCCTACTGAACAGGCTGAAGCCACAATCAGAAGAAATCATGGCAGAGGAACAGGCAGGCTTCAGACCAGGGCGCAGCACAACTGAGCAGATCTTCAACCTGAGAGTTATATGTGAGAGGTACCTCCAGCAGGAGCAAGACCTATATCATGTCTTTGTGGATTTTAAGAAAGCGTTTAAAAGGGTGTGGCATGCAGCCCTTTGGTCCACCATGAAGCTATATAACATCAATGCCAAACTGATCAAAGTTATAGCAAACCTTTACAACAAGGTCACTGCTTCAACGGCAAAAGAGGAAACTTGTTTAGGACCACAGTCGGAGTCAGACAAGGCTGCTTGCTCTCACCTACTCTTTTCAACCTCTTCCTGGAAAGAATCATGACAGACGCACTAAAAGATCATGAAGGAATAGTCAGTATTGGAAGCAGAACAATCACGAACTTGCGCTTTGCGGACGACAATGATGGCCTTGCAGGAACAGAGAAGGAGCTAGCTAAGCTGGTGGAGAAGCTGGACATTACAGCCATTGCGTATTGGATGGAAATCAGTGCTGAGAAGACCAAACTGATGACCAATATAACACCAGTGGCATTGGCACTGACGTCATGACTGGAAGCCAAAAACTGGAAACCGTTAATAAATTCAAATACTTAGGAACCATTGTGAAAGATGAGGTATCAAAACCAGAAATACTGTCCAG
The DNA here is from genome assembly GCA_036245525.1 of Semisulcospira habei. NCBI lineage: Eukaryota > Metazoa > Mollusca > Gastropoda > Semisulcospiridae > Semisulcospira > Semisulcospira habei. The sequence continues at coordinate 10,529,482 of BTPG01000006.1, forward strand.
GATTGCGCAGACAACAACAGCACTGACAAGACTGAAGACTATATGGAAGGACAGAAACATCACACTCTGCTCCAAGATCAGACTGATGCGCTCCTTAGTCATCTCAGTGTTCTTGTATGCCTGCGAGTCATGGACCCTCACAGCACACCTTGAAACGCGGATACAAGCCACTGAAATGAGATGATTTCGAAGGCTGCTTGGCATTTCATACAGAGATCACATCACGAACGAGGAGTGGGAAGCAGAATTAGGGAAGCCATCGGGCCCTATGAAGACCTATTAGCCATTGTGAAAAAATGCAAACTGAAGTGGTATAGGCATGTCACGCGTTCAGCAGGGCTTGCCAAAACAATCATGCAAGGCACTGTGCAAGGAAGACGAAGGAGAGGAAGACAGAGGAAAAGATGGGAGGACAATATCTCAGACTGGACAGGACTGAAGCTGGGTGATATGCTAAGAATGGCAGCGAACAGAGAGGAATGGAGGGAGCTGGTTGCCAAGGCATCAGTGGTGCCCCAACGGTCGGCAAGAGTAAGGGATATAGATAGACAGACAGACAGACAGACAGACAGACAGACAGACAGACAGACAGACAGACAGATAGATAGATAGATAGATAGATAGATAGATAGATAGATAGATAGATAGATAGATAGATAGAGAGATAGATAGATAGATAGATAGATAGATAGATAGATAGATAGATAGATAGATAGATAGATAGATAGATAGATAGATAGATAGATAGATAGATAGATAGATAGATAGATAGATAGATAGATAGATAGATAGATAGATAGATAGATAGATAGATAGATTCCTAGTTTTGTTGGCAGGCTCACAATATTTACTATATATTTCTTGAAACTGTGATGAGATGATTTTGTTTTCACTATAATGTGTTAGTTTACACCGCCGTTCCACGAAATAATTGTAGCATCAGTACATCGCTGTTTTATGAAGTAATTGTAAAATCTGTATGTGGATGCACACCGGTGCTAGAGGTTTCATAAAGAATGTAATAGCCAGCAAATGTAGCCATCTTAAGCCATCAGCGACTTCTAGATTATGGAAAGGAAATCCACACTTTATTTGCAAAAGAACATGAGGTTATCAGGTGAAATATTTATTAAAAACATGTAATCGAAAACGTCACTAGCAAAGCTGTGTCACATTATATCAAAAACAAAACATATTCCCCAGATTTGCTTGACAAAAGACGGTACTTCGTTTGGAGTAACACAGAGACATCCCATCTCCAGTCTGCGAGTACCTCTGCAGATTTTGAGTGTATATTTTTGCAAAGGAATTGCAGAATTTCTTCCCATTATTTTGGTGTCCCTGATGGCTTACGCTGGTTAAGTTGCCTCGTTATTACATTCTTTTTGAAAATGCTAGCACGGGTGTGCATCGACATACAGATTTTACAATTACTTCATAAAACAGCGATGCAAATGAACAAACTATAGTGGACTAAATCATGCTAGTACAGATTTAAGATACATATAGTGAATAGTGTGAGCCTGCCCACAAAATTAGGAATGCCAACTACAATCATTTAGAACAGGCTATTTGAAAACGCACAGCTTGGCTGTTTAATTTTGCGTGAAGAAATCCTTTCCAGAAAGAAAATGTCATTTGATTTGCTTCATTTTTTTTTCTTTTTTCTCTCTCAATGATAAGAACCATAAAGATTTGGAGGAACAAATGTTACGGCATGAGGCTACGTTTGGTATGACGGTTTGTAATCAAAACCTGCATGCAGATCAGTCTCAGTTTGACTGTTCGACCTTAAGAGTCACTTTAAAAATGGCTGGCCTTTTCACATTTTTGTAACCCTTCCAACACGCACTTTGTTTTACGGATGCAGACAAAAGAGGTTATCTTGTGAAAACACAAAAATAGTACCTTAAAAGGTAATAACGAATGTTAGGGGAGCTTAAGCAGCGTAGGCATTGTGTCTAGCGAAGGACTGGGACCCTAGGGAACATAAAGAAATCACTCCTAAAGCATTTTCATGTATTTGAAATCACAGTACATCTCAGTGCTTCGACCTTAAGAGTCACTTTTAAAAGGATTGAGATACCCTATTCCGATATGTTGATACTTCAAGAGTAGTGTCAGGTTATCTTGATGCCTGTTCAGGCGTCAAGCTAATCTGGCACTACCCTTGAGCTGTCATGGCCGATCGATAATCTGCTGTGATATGAGGTTAAAGGCTGACTGAGTTGTGCTGTATGTTCCATATTCCATCAGCTGCGCACGGAGCGGCTAATATTGCAGTTGGTGGCAATTGCCCCTCCGGAGAAGACACCTGTGTTACAGGCGCCACCTGCCAAACGACATGCAGTAAGTACTGACATGCAAATATATTCGATTACAATGTTATTTTACTAAACTTATCAACCCTTGAATGTAGCTGTTTGATAATATTATTTGTGAGTTTTTAGGAACAGCTGCTTCATAATGATGCTGAGAGAACTTTATTGCCATATGTAATAATACATTAGGAAATCGTTGTGGTGCTGCGCAACTTAAAAAGAAGAACATTAAACACATCAAAGTGTAATTAAGCTACTAACGTGCACACACACACAAACACACACACACACACACCCATTTGCCTTAGTAACTATTGTGGTCTAAAAATAAAGGCCAAAAAACACGATTTTACAGTAACACAAATCACATAGGATATATCGTAATATAAAAACACGTCACATGCATCATAGACACAGCTGTGCAGTTAGCCCGATTCCTACTTCATTACTTTGGCCAGTCACCTGCTGCTGTGTAAGTGGTGTGCAGCCATTCCCCGCTGCGAGCAGGCTATCTAGAGCACTGTCTAGCATCAACTATTCCTTCTATAATCTGTTACGGACTACTGATGTGTGGTGTGTTATGCCTGTGTTTAATGTTCTCTATCTCCTCTCCCTCAGTTTTCTTCATTTCCTGCGGGATGTTCGATAGCAGAAACACGCAGTACTAGGATAGTGGAAAAGCATTCCCTTCTAGCATCATGAACAGCTCTTCCATTTGCCTGACCAGGCGCGCGCTAATGGTTAATGGACAGTATCCGGAATTCCGATGCTACTCTCTAACCCCATGATTTCGAGAGTTAACTCCCCTGTTACAGGGAACGCACAATGCCATTTTTAACAAAATGCATTCAGTCAAACGTTGCGCTTGGGGAGAATGCAAAACAGACAGCAGATATCCTGAACGCTACATTGGAGTAAAATTCCATATATCACATGAACACGTGCATGTACTTATTTAAATTGCGCAACAAAACACACAGTACTTACTAAGAGCACAAAAAGTACTCAGAATTGGTAGGCACGGAAACCGTTGCCATGGGTCCGGTGACCCTCATTAAGATTTAACATGAGGGTAAAAGATTTTTAAAATAAATACCATACAATACTGTGATACATGTATAGATTTTACCAGCACGATCAATACCATCTTGAATCTACACAACATACTACTAGGTTCTACCTCTAGTGTAGAATAGCAAGACCCATCATTTTTGGTTATTTTCTGCCACGATCCGATTTAACACAAACGAACAAGTGAAACAAAAAATTAAAAAGTAACGGACCGGTTGCTTGCATAGACTAGTATCCGTAAAAATACACTACATAAATTATTTAAAAAAATAATTGACTCACCCCCCCCCCCCCTTGCAGGTGCAAAATGCAGATAAAATGCAGCTTCTCGTGTCAACATCCACTTTTGTCAGGATAGACCATGTAAAATAAAATGGGGCTTTGGTAACAGGATCCCTGTCTCTTGTCCTTGGTTTGACTGAGGCCTTCACTGCGAAATAGCCATCAGTCATTTGGATTGTTTCCAAGCTGTTCACATAACCATCTTGCATCAGGCTATAGGCTTCTGATCGTCTGTAGTCCCTTATGGCTGATAAGTTCATGTTCTGATTTAGTAAATATGTACAGATGTCGAATCTAGAGAACTCTGGCAAAATATTCAGGTCTGTAGTCCCAGATAACAAAGCAGGGTTCGACATTTCGATGTTCCCATCTTTGAGCTTTGCTCCGATCACTTCTACCCGATCTTCAGCACAGCACTCGGGATCAACGGGTAGTCCAATGTCAAGAGCCTTTTGTACGAGATCAAAAAGCTCTGCTTTTCTGCTTTGGCCAACACAAACTTCTCTTTCTTGCAAAAACCTTTGTAGCTCGCTCAATCGCCATGCTTTCTTCTCCACCATTTTGATCCCAGTAACATGGGAGTTAACTCTCTAAATCATGTGGTTAGAGGGTAGGCGCGGAATTCCGAAGTAGGTCTATTACCCCCACGCCGATGGCTTATCTTGCACTCAGTGGCACCCGTCCGCTCCTAACTAAAGGTGTGTTCTGCACAGCCGTATAGATGAAGCATTATGCTGATAGCTGGACAATACTGTATATACATTACAGTAAACAGTGGGACGGATGGGTCAGGTTTGGCGTTTGTTTGCATCATTAAAAGTCTGGACAGCAGTTGGGTAAAAACTATATTTAAACGACTCGTGCGTGTTCTGATCGCTCTATAACGGCACCCTGATGGCAACATCTCAAACAGCTCATGGGCTGGGTGGGAATCATGATCAAACTGATATGAGAAAAAGCATTTGTTTGCCCGCTGTGTGCATGTTTAGATTTTATTTGTATATATTCCACTGAACATGGCCTCTTGATCAACTTTAATATTCGCCCGAAAGACTAAATGATTCACTAACGATAAGGATAACGATAATGATAACGACACTTTATTCTCCAAGTGTCAATGATAAATGAAATATAGGTAGAGGAGAATACCTTTTTCAGAAAAAAATTAAACACCGTTCCCGCTGACAGGAAATAACTTTTCCAAATTGGGCATTTGCAAACCCCACCAGCGCAACGTCCCTGACCTTGGCCGAGATCACTACGGGCAAAATCCGCCATTCTCAGCACAACACAATAGAGAGAACATCGCAGAAGCCGAACAACCGTTTTGCTGTGTTGTTTGTAAAAGTGATTCTAGACACACAGATAAGCCAGACAAGGAAAGTGTAGACTGTATTCTATTTAAAAGAGTTGGATATGTGCCGGAGATCGGTAAAACTGTGCGAAACTGAGACCGAACCGTGAAAGATCGAACACCGAAAGACACCTAAGTACTTCGTCCCAGGAAAAGGCCTGACGGATGCCCTTATACAATTCCCGCTAATTCATCCACAAGATGGGGGTGGCAGGGGGGGATAAACCGTTTGCACATCATTATACATTATGACGTAGCCATCTACGGTGCATGACAACAAAAATGACACAATTGTTAAAGTACATAATTTATTTTTGCATAGCTTTCATTTTTTTGTACCCATTTATGCCTGAATTTTTATTGCTTGTTAAAGTATCAAAAAGACATTCTTTTTAGGCTAACATTAGCAAAGCTAAGTATAATTTTGGAATCGTTATAGTTTTTATTGATAAAAAGTTGAATTTAGATGCGACCTACATATAGTACGCTAGGAATGAGAGGGTAGGTTTTTTTTGCTCTCATTCCCATGTATTAATGCTATTGAAGTGCTGTTTGAAAACCTAATTTATTAGAGCAAAGCAAACGGCTTCGTGATTACATCAGTTCAGCTCCGTGCAGTTCGGTCAAGATGGGATCTCTGCGCTCGGAAAGGCCCATATGCGCTCCATCCTACCCATTAGAACTGTTCCCAGAGTTTCTTTCAATGCTATTTCAATACGGTACGGTTTACTATGGATTTTTCATGTTCTTTAAAGTTTGCCTTTCTGCACACGTCTGCTACGGAGGCGATCAGCTGTGTGGTGCCCTTTCCGCTGTTCCATCGGTTCTGTGGTTCATGCGGTCAAAGTGTATGGCAACAGATGGCTGCGCATGTCCACGACCAGTTTTGTGGGCAGTTCATTTGGTATAGAAAGCCAACCCCCCCCCCCCCCCCCCCAACAAAAAAAAAAAAAAAAAAAAAAAAAAAAAAAAAAAAAAAAAAAAAAAAAAAACTGCGGTTGTGTACACCAACTTTATATTTCATGGACCACTGCTTGGTATTCATACCGCACCCTGCACACCTCACACCAAACCTGCTTGTGGTATGGCTCAGTCAAGTGGTCCATGCGGTCAAAGCACAGGAGAAGGGATACGTCTGTCCAGTGCAAGTGGGCGGCCAGTAGGACATCTAGCCTGTTTTATATTTGTTAGAACTCGCCAGGTGGTCAGTAATCACAGACCGGTGGATGGCAAGAAAGTCCGGTGGCTGATCCTTGCTGGCTGGAGTGGCCCTGTATAGAGGTCAGGCCTGCTGCACGCAGAGATCCGGGCAGTAGGCAAATATGGGCCACTACCGCGTTTTTGAGAGGATGGCAGTGATATTTGTCTGTGGCGTAATCATGCTTGGTCTTCTCTGTCTCTTTGACGAACTTCAGGTAGCAGTCTGCAATGCGGTTTCAGCGGATGGTTCCCTGCTCTTTTCCGTTGCCTCCAACAGTTGAGTCTTGAGGCAGCTTCCCTCCCTTGCCACCAACCCCCCTCCCCCCCCCGAATCCACTTGGGGCAGCTGGATCCGGCTGTGTGCTCTAATTTCCAAGACAATCATGCATGACATAACCTAAATTAGGGCCTTGTGAGCCAACTGCTAATTCTGAACTTGACTGAATAAGATACGCACAATAAAGAAAGTTGATACATTCATTTCAAACTTCAATCACTTGCTCACCCCTCACCCACCCGCAGCCTATTTTTACTTCTCTCAGCCCCCTCCCAACCTTTCCAGTTTTCCAGATGAAATTACAATGGCAGCTGCCTGAAAGATGTCATTCTGTAACATGCCGATCATATCATGCACGCATTGAATCCTACGCAAAATAATAGATTTGTATATTGGTGAAAACCCATACCCTATCAGTCCTAGCTTTTTTATACGAGTCATTATTTGGTATTGGTCACAACGCAGGGGTGTCATGGAAAAAGACTTAACTCAATTTGCATTTTATAAGCTATTAAGCGGTTGTAAGCTATTAAGAAGAGATCAACAATCTACAGTAGCATAGATTTTATCAACAGAGCTGGACAAAGTGGTGAAATCAGGGAAAAAGGACCGACATCACTTCAAAAAAGAGATCCGAAAAGAGGAAATCAGTTTCTCTGGAAGGAGTGCTGTGCGCAATGAATGGAGCTTCAGTGCATTGCGTTTTGTGCGTTTGAAGTATAAAACTGACAAGATGAGGATTTTCATCCCAAAGTCTACCGTATTGTTTGGAGCTTAGATGCGTTTATCTTTCAGGAATGTTTTTAGGCTTATAATGCTGATCCATTTCCGTCCTCTCTAAGCCAACTCAACACACATGTCGGTGCACACAAATAAAGACGGACACACGGCGCTTCCCGCCATTAG
>BTPG01000006.1:10539392-10629392 GCA_036245525.1 Semisulcospira habei
CTAAAGCACAGTACACACATGCACACGCTGTTAAGTGTTGTAAGAAACACAGTCACTGTGTCGGGAAGGGGTCCGTCATCACGTTCCTCGGCTGGAATGTGGGGACCCGAAGCCTGCCGGCACTCGCTTCGCTGCGGCGTGGGAAGAGCCACTCCTGAGATGCTTGAAAGGGGAGAAAAGCACGTTGGTTCTTTGCCACCGCATAATGCGCGCTGTTCTTCTGAGATCCGAATTCCAATGGCACTAACAAAAATCAGCCAAAGTGTATAAACTAGCATTGCACTGACGGCGGAGGAAACTACTGAGAATCCAAATAGCAGCCACAGCACAACGAATTCCCAAAAGTCAGCAAAAAGAAACACCAGTCATGACGTAGCATTGCAGGGCTCGACATCATATATCAAACAAAGACACAATGATTGCTAAAATACTGCGGGTGGCGAACATTTCTACCGGAGCGGGCAGCCTGGAGCTAAAAAGAAATTCATCTAATTATTTCATACCAAATTAAGTTGTTTCGTTCTCATATCACGTTTATCTGCGCATCGATGTCACAGTGAAATGTTAGAAGGCTGAGGACTAATTGTAATATTATGCAAGAGCAACTTGACCCCAAGCTTTATTTTCAAAATTAATTCTGAAAATAGACTGATACATAATGCTGGAAATTAAATTTTATTAACTTTGCTTAAGTCTTATTTTTTAATAACCAGGATTCCTAATTTTTGCGACCAGTGCCAAATAATGACTCATAGAGGTCGCAACTTGCACGACACATTGCAACCACAGAAAGCAGTTTGGTAACAAATTGCAAAATACTTTTCTAGATTTCATGATATCCTACAACTTTCCTTCAAAGACATTATCAGAAAGTTAAGTAAAAGCATCATGAATTGTCATCTAAACACCAACTTTCAAGCTGTTTGAAATCCGCATTTGAATAGAAACCTGTTTTCAGAATAAATCTCAAGATGAATGCAGAAACAGCAGAAGCAGATAAAATACAAATTTGACTCTTGTGATAAGCGCCCCTTTAATAAGTGTGGTAAATAGTCCCAAAATTGACAGAAAAAACAACAACAACAACTGGAAACGATTCTCTGCTCTGGCCATCAGACTGTGTATTGGGATTAGTACAGTGTGCTTCTGAAGATCCAAATACATATATCTGTTAAAACAAATCAAATGTCGTTCCTGTAAAATCTAAAAAGCCCCCCCCCCCCTCCAAAAGAAAAGCGATTTGGTGCGTTATGCATAGTGTTATACACCCACTGACACAGATAATTACACGACCGTAACAATCTTTTCTGCTAGAGATAACACTAGTTTCACACATTATCAATGTATAAGTTTGTCACTTAAAACTTTATTAATTCGTCACCAGTCAAACGCTTAACATGGTGTCTGTTACGTGTTAGTCGTAGTCGTAGTATGATATAACACCAGACGCACGCACGTAGGGTTCTTGTAAAGAAACTTCACTCAGCTGTAACTCGTCACACGTGGCACAAGGTTGTAGTCCACTCAGGAGTAACAGTTCCAACAATATTTTATTTCAGCGATGCGATCTCCAAACAATGCAGTCACAAATTCATCCGCAATGATACAATGTCTTCTCTACAATGTATCAACATTTTTTACCCACTGCGTCTCTCATACAATGTACATCAATGTTACACTGCATAACTCCGTCAATGACTATGCACATACGATACACCGCATGTCTCTACAACTGACAATGTACCCACGCGTATCCTAGCACAGTCTTTTATAGTATTATGCTTTCCAGAAATATCCAGCAAATTCATACTAACACAACTAATCAGAACAGAACACGTAACCGAAACTCATAAATTTTTAATATTGATGAGAAAGAATACTCAAGAATGGGCTACAAAATTCGACTGCTATTTCAAGCACGTATTTTGGAAAATCCCTGCGGTGTTATTACATCACACAAGAGTACGCCAGGCAGGTCGCGACCTTGCTTGAATTCCCCGGAAGTTTCACGACTTTGCTTAACACTTTCCAGCTGCTTACTTCACGTGCACAGAAAGCAACCGCGATTATTCGAGCAGCTTTTAGAACCTTCTGGATTCAACTCCATGTATCACAACACAGTTAATTCCGCTCTCCGTGCGAAGTTTCTTTAGAAGTCCACTTTGTGACATGATGTATACACATTTCTGTACAGATCAGGCACATTGCTAATTTGTACCTCTTTTCCAACAATGGAAAATAATTCATTTGCATAAAATATTTTTAAGTACTTTCTATTATAGAAGGGACTTCTTAGGACGGGTAGCTGTGGGGCGAATTTAATAGCATGTCCATGATGTCAAAGGCAGGCAGTCTAAACTTCAAACAATTGAAGGAACAAGATAAAAATTTCGTGATGACTAGTTACGCTAACCTCGTTGCTGAACGTAAATTTGTCGTGAAGCGCCGTATGTGTGTGTGTATGTATGTGGATATGTGTGTACCTATGTATGTAAACAAGAGAATCTTCGATATTTCTGTACACACAAGCTTGAAACTTGGCGAAATACTTTCTTAAGTGAATGGCTAAAAGAGTCTCCGGGCACTATTGTAAATGAATGTCTCATTGAAGACATAAACAACCGTTTATAGGAAGTCGGTTGACCCAGATTAGAGTCCGTAATTTTTGTCATAATCACTTGAACGTTTGCATATAGCTAGTTTGGAGAAAGGCATTGGATGAGTTTGTTCTCCAGCTTTGTATACTTTCAACTTCCTTAGTAAAAATTATTTCTTTTCAGAAAAGAATTAAAACACTAAAAAACTCAGTATTTTTAGAGAAAGCAAGACAGTGGCGGTGATGTAAAAGAGACAACTCCGTCACCACGCAGACGTTGACATAATACTTTAAATATGACGTCATTCTCTCTCTCTCTCTCTCTCTCTCTCTCTCTCTCTCTCTCTCTCTCTCTCTCTCTCTCTCTCTCTCTCTCTCTCTCTCTCTCTCTCTAAACGGTGAGGCCCCCGGCTACTTATCGGAACTCTTTACTCTTACTGAGAAGAGATACAGCACCTCTCGGAGCAACCTGAGTATAAAACGGCCCCGCATTGATTTGTATAAATCCAGTTTGTCATACTCAGGTGGTTTCCTGTGGAATTCCCTTCCTCTGCATCTACAACAAGTTAATTCCCTAGCTGCGTTTAAAGCAAAACTGTACAAGCACTTATTCAAGGCAACGTAAATTTAATTATCTCGTGTTGTCTAAACATAATATATTTTACTCCCCAATTTCTTTTTATGCAACTATTATTTTTTATCATACCATTTGCGCTCACGTGCCGTTTGTGGGGCTGCTTCCCGTATAGACCCGGTCAGGGGATACAGTGCTGGTGCACAGTTTATTCAAACGATGTCCTTAGCATGTCGTTCGAGTGAAAGTATACTTGTGACGTGCCCCCCGGGTGGGAGTGTCTGGGGAGGGCTCCCGCAAACGGATATTATGACACGTGCAAACATCTTCTTATGGGTACCTTTGTGTTTTGCTAAATCATTGTTGCAGTTTGTAGTGTTGTTGTAATTCGCATTACTTTCGATGATGTTTGTGAGTGTAATGTAGCTTTGCCTGTTATTATATGTCAGTAGATGTAGCAAGGACAGACTGGAAGAAAGGCCTGTGCGCCTAATATCTCAATCCTTGATAAATAAAGTTTCAGTCAGTCAGTCAGTCAGTCAGTCAGTCAGTCAGTCAGTCAGTCAGTCTCTCTGTCTCTCTCTCTCTCTCTCTCTCTCTCTCTCTCTCTCTCTCTCTCTCTCTCTCTCTCTCAAACATGTAGGCATCTCCAGGATAAATAGATCCTTATGCGCACTCCAGGAGCATGCGGATCTATGCCTCTTGGAGATGTTTGAAGCGCGCGCCCACGCACGCACTAACACGCACACACACACATCGACGCGCTTTCAGAAGAGCAGGCAGATGACCTGTGTACTTAGTATATCATAAAGTCAACCTGCTTTCACACAAATTATAGCAAGACTGAAATTGTAACGTGAAGATCTATTTTTGTCATAATTTTTTAAGCCGATGAAACAAAAGTAAAACTCATATCACGTAAAATATAAAATTACGTAAACACTAAAACTTACGTCATGACAAATGCCGTTTGACAAATCAATGACGCGTATGTCCTGCGCCCCTTATAGAACTCACTGACGCATTCGCAGATCTGCCAGACTTTTTCAATAGGAGATAATTCAACATCAGAATCAGGTCAAAGACAAAAGGAAGAGACCATTGACAGCGCGGACAATTATAGTGACAATTAATAATAATAATAATGGTTATTATACAGGCGCGTTTTCCCAATTCGGCGAATCGGCTCAAAGCGCCGCGAACTGCACTCAACACGCACGCTCACGTGACACACGCATTCACTCTAAAGACGAACATAGTACAAGACAGACACAGGACATTCACGTGGTGCGAAGGGTCAGCTCAGCTACTGAGTTTTCGGAAATTTTGATCGCTTGTATTTGAAATTTTATAAAGTGGCCTGAAACCGGTACCAAAGTGGAGGGGGTGGAAGAAAGAACCCCCGACGGTCCGCCCGAATTAACGGTGACACTTACTAGAAGAGAAAAATCCGACGCCGAAACCCGGTATCGAACCTCGCACCTTTAGCATTAGTGGCAGGCGCCTTAACCACTGCGCCACGGACCGCCCAATTAAAGATTCTATTTTATTAAAAAAAAAAAAGGGGGGGACGTCTATTATTTTTGTTTACAAAAAAAAAAAAAAAAAAAAAAAAAAAAAATGAAACCGTTTTAACTGTATCTACATAAACGACGTATCTGTAAGACATTTGTAGAATTTATTTTAAAAATCTGAAACTTCGCTTATAACATTTAAGAAATCTGGATCCCCTGGCGATTTTTATATCATGTGTTTGCAGCAATTGTAAAAGAATAACTTATCCAAGCCAGTGAAACGAAAAAATCAGTTCATTAGCCAAGCTAGGAAGACTCGCACCCACACCGCAAAGAAGGGACGTTAGTAGGCTCAGGATGGACACTAATTTGCAAAGTAGCGGATTTGACTTCTCCTGCCCAAGATTTTTACAGAATAATAAGAAAAAGAAAATAATAGAAACAATAAACTGTCGTTTTTTCAGTAATTGCAAACTACTCTAATTAAGTGATTTTTCCAGACGGTTTTAAGTGCCTTCTATTTTAAGAAGGGACTTTTTAGGATGAGTCTCGGTGGGCGAAGTTAACAGCATGTTCATGATGTCAAAGGCGGGCACTACAGCAGGAGATGGATCGACCATGATAATTCAAAGGTAGTGCCGGATTAGCTAGGCGCCTGTCGGCGCCAAGCTAATCTGGTACTACCCTTGAATTATCATGGTCGATCCATCTCCTGCAACAGGTGCATAATAGTTAGATGACGCCTCCAAAATTTGGTAAATACGTGCGTCGGGCTGATTGAGTTAAACAGATCCGGGTTCCTTGGCATCGGTGTTTGTTGTAAAAGAATAACTTAAACTTATCCAAGCCAGTGAGGAGAAAAAAAAATCATTTCATTATTGTTGCGTTTGTTGTTGTGTTATTCTTTACAGAGCATGCTTGTGTTAATCATAGGAAAGATCTGATGTTCAGTTGAGTGATTTCAGATCAAAGTCATGCACCTTTTTAGAATGATTCGTTTTCTTTTGCATGGAGAATTGAGACCTATTTTTGTTGTGTAGCTAGAAGTTGTGCATCTCGCTACATTATTGCTAGAGTCCGACGTAGATTGAGTTGGAAGGTTCTTGAACAAGACGCGATTGTTTCAGTGACCACAAATATGACGTTAAAGTTTTGTTTTACACATGTTGGCGTGACATTTCGTAGCATGTACGGAATGCGCCTAAATGTTAAAGCTCCCCCTCACGGAGAAATGAAATACACAAGAAACGAAACGTTTTCATTGCATTGAAAAGACTCCTACGCAAACGCAGAAACTTGGTAAAAAAAAAAAAAAAAAATTTTTTTCGATTCGTACAGAGACACATGCTCTGGTTGAATCGGTTGATATCGGGTCATATTTCTGACTAGTGTCGCCATAAAAAATTAAACATATAAAACAGGTGTGCCTTCACTTACACACTACAAGTGAATTCCCTACCATATCGAATAAATTTTACAAGCTTTTGAATGTGTAAACAGGGATGGTTCAAGTAAATTGAGTCTGCCGCCGATTTAAAGCAATTGCCACCATCTTGTAGGCTTCGCAGCGTGAAAAGCCGATAAGTGGGGTTCAGAAAACTGACCTAAAATCATATTTTTGGTGGTACTTTAGTGATGATTGTTTACAGATTCCATTTCGAAAATGACCCTTCGCTTCAATCGTACAGAATCGAGGGTTATATCACGCGTTGCTAGTCATAATCGACCTGCGAAAGTCATTTCGTCAAAACCGCAAGTGTTTGGCTTGTATAGCGACAGATAACACGTGACCGAGCGAACGACGCTGAGTAGGCAGCGCCTAGAAATGTTTCAGCAAAGTTGAGACAGGTTGTATTGCTCGAAATGTGCCTTTTTGCATTTCGTGAAACGGTAAAATGTAGGAGAAATGTCTGAAATGCGCTTGTTTCGACGAAATGTTCCACTTCGTGTCTCTGAGTAGGAGGCTCTTAATGGAAGATTGTAGATAGATCTAGAGTGTGCTGGATATTTCTGGAAATCTGAAATAGCATAAAAGAGTTGGGAAATATGTGCATGCATTATATGGGAGGCACGTGTATCTCCAGACCGATTCCCCTGCGCTCCCAGACAGTCTCATGCAGCCTCCCGAAGTTGGCGCTGGCTTATGCAATCATGCAATTAATTTCGTTGTGAATGTGGACTGCTCTGGAGAGGATGCTGCCGAGGTATAAGAACTTGTCAACTGCCTGGAGCTTTTGCCCATTCACTGAGATAGAGGGCTCAACATAGGATTGGTCTGGTGCTGGCTGGTGCATGATTTCGGTCTTCTTGGTGTTGATGGTTAGGCCGACGTTGTCGCATGCTGAGGAGAACTGGGGCCGTATGCTGGTGTCGAAGTTATTGGATTTATCCCAGGATAAAGCCTATCCTCGATCTAATTTAGCTCTAGGGTTAAAAAGTTCGTATGCACGAGTCCGAGTTAGGCCTATCCTGGCGCTAAAGTCGAGGGTCAAACTATCCGGCCAATTTGGTGCTGATAAGTCTGCTAACCCTAGGGTTAGCGGCTGGAACCAAGATGGCGGCGATTTAGAATTCGGATGTACCAGAATAGACGATTCATTCTTCCGTGACCGCACGAACCCTTTTGACGTTTTTGAAGATGACAAAATTTTCAAGAAGTTTCGCTTTCACCGCGAGGAGATTCTTGCCATCACCGACAGCATAGCAGACGATCTAGAACTTTCGAATCCACGCGGGGCTCTCACCCCGCTCTTACAGGTCCTCGTTTCGTTGCGTTTTTACGCAAGCGGGGCCTTTCAAGACATGGTGGGTGAACTAATCGGCATTGACCAGTCGACCGTATGCCACACTTTACACAGAGTGACAGACGCTTTTATGCGGCACGTACACCAATGGACAAAGATGCCCCTTCAACAAGAAGCTGAGGAGTCGAAACGCAAATTTTTTTCAGCGACATCGAACCCCAAATGTGTTTGGGTGCATTGACAGCACCCAAATCCGCATTCAGGCGCCCACAGAGTATGAACACGAATACGTAAATCGGAAGAATTACCATTCGATCAACGTTCAAGTAAGTATAATTGTCATAGAAGTTATATAATAGTATTGAATTCATATATTCATACTTACATTATCAGAATTTGAAGGCAAATCAGTCACTGTTGTGTCTGTGTATCTTGGATCCTTTTGTCTCAAATTATCACAGTTGTTTACATAATAACTCGTGTCAATTAGTGTCAGTTACATGTATGCAAACTCATCAAGTAATCTTAACTCTTGGGATGAAAGATATGGCACAGTGTTACCGTATCAGTTTGGCTTGCCTTAGGAAGAATGTGTGAAAGAATTAAGTGTAACCTCAAACAACCAGTCAGTGTGTGCGAGTGTGGGGGGTGGGGAGTGTCACAACCACTAAATATTTCACTTAAACTCATCAAGTGCATGCAGCCACTAGTACGGTTAATGTTGGGCTAATTGCCAAAGGAGGTAAAACTTAGTTTGTTTTAATATCCTAAACCTGACTAAGCTTGTCGTGACAAACAAGATGATTAATAAAATTGTTTTGTTTTACAGGTGGTCTGTGATGCTGATTTGATGTTCTTCAACTGTGTGGCACAGTGGCCTGGCAGTGTTCATGATGCGCGCATTCTGAGGGAGTCACGTCTTTTCCAAGACTTTGAAGGTTGGTTTGATTTGTTGTACATAGATTAATGAAGTTGACACATTGGGACTTTCTTTTATAGTCTATTACTCCGATTAAATCTTTTCGTATAATCGTTTCTGTTTTAGGCGGCAAAATGTATCCCTAAATACACTGACCTTGGTTCCCCGACAACCACCAAAGTTTTCCTAAAGTGTGCCTAACATGTGACAAAAAATAAATAAATAAAATAACGCACAGAATATTGTGTGAATATTGCCAGACTAAAAATGCTGTGCATGCTGTACCTTCATGTGATTTTTTTTTCTGTAGTTTACAAAAACAAAAATCAAGAAATTAGAATTATAAAATATGTTCAGAAATGATTCAAATGCGTGTCTCGTAATCTCTTAGGGAACCAGAGTCCATTGCAAGGTATGCTTTTGGGCGACAGCGGGTATATGGTTCGTGATTGGCTGTTGACTCCATTTGCTAACCCGTCCACCCCTGCCGAGAGGTCATTCAACTTTTACCAAAGTTCCGCCCGATGTGCAGTGGAGAGGGCAATCGGCGTCCTGAAACGCAGATGGCACTGTCTTCGTAGACTTCGTCTCGACCCACCCAAAGCATGCAAAGTCATCATGGTGTGTGTAATGTTGCATAACCAAGCCAGATACATGAATCTTGAAATTCCCTCCGATTCAGAATCTGAGGACGACAGTGAAGACGATGAGGATGCAGACGATGGCAACTCGGAGTCAGACGACTCCGATGATGATCGACCTGCAAACTACCACCTCACTGAGCGTGTGCGGACGGATGCAGGGAAAGCTTCCAGGCAAAGATATGTACGCGACTTTTTTCCACCACGCAGATGAGTGAGTATACCCCCCCCCCCCCCCACCCTCCCCCCACAGTGAAATGAAAAGCGATTATTTCTTGCTATATAATGTCTGGCTGCGACAGTATTTATAGGTTTGTGTGTGACCTTTGGTCCTGAACAGGGAATAAACATAACTGAAATCTACATCAGAAAATTCAGACCCCATTTGAATTGATAATTCAAACAGCCTGAATATTTATGATGAACTGATATGACTTTCATTTAAAGTCAGATTCTCATTCCTAACAACATTGTATACTAGCACTCCACACTTCCAGATGGGCATATACAATATTAACATTGAACACAAAGTAACAATAGAAATAATTTTATTACACTTGTCGATTTAAATACAAGAATAGAAAGTGTGGGGGGAAAAACGAAGGACAAAACTATATACATTAAATGACAACAGTGACTTAAAGGTTGAATGCTTAACCCTTTAGCTGTCGGTAGCGCTTTTTAGTGCAAGAGTTGTGACACAAGTAGTTTACTGAGAGCAAAAGGGTAAATGACCAAGCATTGCAAGATTGGCATTCTAAGTATTGCTAATTCCTTCTTGATGTTCACAGCAGATGACCTCATCCTTAGGTGCAGGGTTGTAGCAAGTGCAGGCTTGTTTGGTCGCACAGGAGCAAAATAACAAAAAGAAGTTGATGTGGTTCCTGAAATATGACGTTGAACAAATTTGTAAGATGGCACAGAAAATTTACTGATGGACACTATTTGTAATATATTTATATATATGCTCACAACATGAAATGATGAGAATTAACATATGGATAAAAAAAAACACACAGCAGAGTTAAGCTGTACATGAATTGGCATTTTGATGAATCCAGACCAAAAAGGTGACTGCCAAGCGTGTAATATGCAAAGAAGTACCCAACGGAGAAAGAAACACGCTTAGAAAAGACGGGTACAACACAATTTATTAATATTTCGGGTAAATACCCTTTGTCAAAATAGACAAACAAACAAACATAGAGATTAGCCGCTACTTATCTTCAATGGCAGAAGGAATGTGGCACATTCTAAGCGTGTTTCTTTCTCCGTTGGGTACTTCTTGGCATTTTGATGGCTAATATAAAGCTATATAAAGCAGGCTCAAAGACACAGCGGACCCAGTAGACTCCTCCCCTGAAACTCTTTGGGAACAACTGAAAACTGCTATTGCAAAATCCTCTGCAGAAGTCTTGGGTTTCGCCAGAAAGAAGAACAAAGACTGGTTTGACGAAAACGATGTAGAGATCCAGGAACACCTAGCAAAAAAAAGAGCCGCCCATCAGGCCCACCTATCCCAGCCTTCCTGCCCTGTGAAGAAGTCTGCCTTCCGCCTCGTCTGCAGCAGTCTCCAGCGCAAGCTCAGAGATCTCCAGAATGAGTGGTGGACCAGACTTGCACAGAGGACCCAGCTTTGTGCTGACAATGGTGACTACAGGGGCTTCTACGAAGCACTGAAAGCAGTGTATGGCCCCAGGCACCTGGTACAAAGTCCCCTGCGAAGCGCGAATGGCCAGGCACTCCTCACAGATAATACCTCCATCTTGAACCGCTGGTCGGAATACTTTCAGAGCCTCTTCAGCGCTGAGCGCACTGTTCAAGAAGCAGTCGTCCTACAAATCCCACACCTCCCAGTAAAGATTGAATTGGACGAACCGCCCACCGCTGAAGAGACCCTCACAGCCATCCACCAGCTCAAGAGTGGCAAAGCAGCAGGCATTGATGGAATACCGCCAGAGGTCTGGAAACATGGAGGCACAGCACTGCACAACAAGCTCCATGACCTCTTTCTTTGCTGCTGGGAGGAAGGAACACTACCAAAAGATCTCCGTGATGCAGTCGTTATCACCCTGTACAAGAACAAAGGCGAGAAGTCTGACTGTTCCAACTATCGGGGAATTACCCTGCTGTCCATTGCTGGGAAAATCCTTGCAAGGCTGCTCCTGAATCGGCTGGTACCTGCCATCGCTGAAGACCAACTCCCAGAGGGCCAGTGTGGCTTCAGAGCAAACAGGACCACCACCGATATGGTCTTTGTGCTGAGACAGCTACAGGAGAAGTGCCGCGAGCAGAACAAAGGGCTGTACGTAACATTTGTCGACCTAACAAAAGCGTTCGACACTGTGAGCAGGCAAGGCATGTGGCAGATCCTGGAGCGACTTGGCTGTCCCCCAAAGTTCCTCAACATGATTGTCCAGCTACACGAGGACCAGCAAGGCCAGGTCAGACTCAACAATGACCTCTCAGAACCATTCCCTATTCTCAACGGCGTAAAGCAGGGCTGCGTGCTGGCACCAACCCTCTTCACCATCTTTTTTAGCATGATGTTGAAGCAGGCCACAGTGGACCTCGATGATGACGATGCAGTGTACATCAGGTATCGTCTCGATGGCAGCCTGTTCAACCTCAGACGACTGCAGGCCCACACGAAAACCCTAGACCAACTGATTCGTGAGCTGCTTTTTGCTGATGATGCTGCCCTCGTTGCACACACAGAGAGAGCCCTGCAGCGCATCACGTCTTGCTTCGCAGATGCTGCCCAGCTCTTTGGACTCGAGGTCAGTCTGAAAAAGACAGAGGTCCTCCATCAGCCGGCACCCAAGACAGTGTATCGCCCTCCTCACATCACCATTGGCGAGTCTGAACTTAAGTCAGTGCACCAGTTTACTTACCTTGGCTGCATTATCACGTCGGACGCCAAGCTGGACAAGGAGCTTGACAGCAGGCTGGCAAAAGCGAACAGCGCTTTCGGGCGACTTTTCAAGCGGGTGTGGCACAATCAACAGCTGAAAACAGGCACCAAGATCAGCGTGTACAGAGCTGTGGTCCTCACCACCCTGCTGTATGGTTCCGAGTCCTGGGCCCTCTACCGCAGCCAACTACGACTCCTCGAACGCTTCCACCAGCGCTGCCTGCGTACCATCCTGGGCATTCACTGGAGTGACTATGTCACCAACGTCGAGGTCCTTGAACAGGCTGAAACTGTGAGCATCGAGGCTTTGCTGCTGCGGACACAGCTCCGCTGGGCGGGGCATGTCTCCAGGATGGAGGATCATCGCCTACCAAAGATCACCCTGTTCGGCGAGCTTGCTACTGGACACCGTGACAGAGGGGCACCAAAGAAGAGATACAAAGACTGTCTCAAGAAGTCACTTAGTGCCTGCCAAATCGACCACCACCAGTGGTCTTCGCTTGCTGCGGACCGTAACACCTGGCGCTCCACCATTTACAAGGCAGCTGTCTCCTTTGAGGACTCTCACAGAGCTAGCCTTAAGGACAAGCGGCTCAGGAGAAAAAACAGAGATGCCGCAGCTCAGAACCCTGGCCATACCTTCCCCTGCAGCCACTGCGGTCGAACCTGCCTGTCTCGGATTGGCCTCCGCAGCCACGAACAAGCCTGCAGACGTCGTGGGCAACTCCTATAAAATCTTCGTTCGCGAAGTCAAGCCAAGAGATAAAGCTATAAGCTGTACAGTGAGGGCTGAGAAAAAGTGAACGCGGTCGAAATGCAAGAGGCATAGATCCTCATGAGCCCAGTGACTGCAGGGGCTCATGAGGATCTATGCTTCTTGCATTTAGTCCACAGTGTCCATGTTCTTTGGACAGCTGTGACTTTTGGTCGTCAGTTAACACATCTTTCAGAAACAAAAGCAGTTCACAACTATATTCAGCTGAAAAAGCATACCTTGCGGAATGCTGACTGGCAGAGTGATAGTGGTCACAGAGGTCTGTTGGCTCTCTTTCGGCTGTCCGTGGGTCACTGAAACAGCAATACAATGCATATTATTATTATAATGCATATTAGGGAGTGGTTAGACACTTTTGACCAAAAATCATCACATATATAACAGCAATCCCCAATTTCTATTATACTTGTTGGTTTAAATTCAAAATGGAAAGTGTGTGTGTGTGTGGGGGGGGGGGGGAAACGACACACAAAACTATGTACATTAAAGGGGAAATGACTAGGCATTGCAAGATTGACATTCTTAGTTGAAGAAAGAATCATTGTTCTGTGTGTGTTCACCGACTTGGTGGATCACACTTTGTTAAAAGTTATGTGCTGAAACATAACACAATGCTCATGGAAAGTCCTAGTAGTCGTAACCTATATTTGTGAGAAATGCACATTTTTTCGGTTGTCACACTACTCAAGGTGTCTTCATGAACTTGTAACAATTTCAAAACGTTTGTGAGACTCTACATGCTTACAGTCAACAACAGTCTACTGTAGGTATATGCGTGCACAGGGCAGTTAAATACCATCTGCCACAAGAGCACACAACCACTATGCTTTGTACTATGAGACATTGTCCCAAAAGAATGCCATTAATGTTCACCATCAAGTACCCAAGATTGAAATAGACTAGAAAAGCACGGTTTTTGAGCTCACGTGCGAAGCAAAAGTGAGTATGTTCTGGGCCAGGTGTCGTCCGTCCGTCGCCCATGGTAAACTTTAACATTGGCAATTTCTTGGAGACTATTCAAGCTACAGTCTTCAAACATGGCCCAATGATACTTTGTGGCAAGATCTTTCTAAACATACCAATTTCAGAATTTCACTGACCTCTCATAAAAGTCAAGGTCACCGGGGAGAAGGAAATACATCCAAAATAGCTATTTTGGGACATACAATTTTTTTTTCTCCCATACCATTCATAACTTTAACACACTAATTTGGTTGATCCCTCAAAAAGGTCAAGGGTCACAAGAGCTCGGTCGATACATGTGAGCCATAAGGGCTATGCCTTTATTATTACACACTGCAATAGCAGTATTTCACCACACCCAATACTTGGTGCACACTAAGTTACAGTTACACTTCCTCCATTTTCTCAATCTCCATCTTCAACTTTTTGGTCAATGTCTCATAGTACAAAGTCTTTGCATCCATCATTTTGACTTTGGAGTCATTTTTTCGTATTTCGCTTTGCAGATAGCAGTTCCATGTCCCTTGTTGATGTTCATCTTCAGCACCAGTATCTGTGACTACGTCTAAAAAGTTGGTTGCTTGGTGTCGCCTCTTCTTTATATTGCCACGTTCCTTCCTGACGTTTACAGCAGATGACGTCGTCCTTTGGCGCAGTGTTGTAGCAACTGGAGGCTCCTTTGGTTGCACAGGAGCAAAAGAACTTGATGTGGTTCCTGAAATATGACGTTGAACAAATTTGTAAGATGGCACAGAAAATGTATGATGGACAATACTTGTAACATATATATGCTCACAACATGAAATGATGAGAATTAAACATATGGACAAAAATCAAACAGCAGAGTTATGCTGTACATGCTTTTTGATGGCTATTAAAATGATATAAGATGTACAGTGAGGACTGAGAAAAAGTCAATGCAGTCTAAATGCAAGAGGCATAGATCCTCATGAGCCAAATAACTGCAGGGGCTCATGAGGATCTATGTCTCATGCATTTAGTCCACATTGTGTCCATGTTCTTCGGACAGCTGTGGCTTTTGGTCATCAGTTAACACATCTTTCAGAAATAAAAGCAGTTCACAACTATATTCAACTGAAAAAGCATACCTTGTGGAATGCTGACTGGCAGAGTGATAGTGGTCACAGAGGTATGTTGGCGTTCTTTCGGCTGTCTGTGGGTCATTGAAACAGCAATATAAGGCATATTAGGGAGTGGTTAGATCCTTTTGACCAAAAATCATCACATGTATAACAATCATTCCCTAATTTCCTGCACAGACACCACAAACACAACACACAGTCCATGAGGGCAAGGCAAGTCTGACGCCAAATGGGCATTAAAGCCTCCAATGCTGGTTCCAATCTGCGAGTTTACATCTTTCCCCTTATAACCCTCATGGCAACAAGAATTTACTGACTGGAGGGTGACATTTTGATGTGCGCACATCCCGAGCAGGTGAATTCGAGCAGGTAGCAATGTTGGTACACAGGTACAGTGCAAAGCCCTCGGCTGTTGCATCTAGCAACTTCACTTTAAAGTTTAAACCTTACATTTAACAGCAAGAAACAAATACATAGTACTAGCCTTTGGGCGTGGTAATGGAGATGATGGAACTGTCTTGTGTGAACAGATCCTCATCAAACTGCATGTACTCTGAGTCTGCCACCACCTCTTGTCCTCGTGTCCCGCATAGGGGTACTGGAGCTGAAATAAACAATGTTTAACACCTTGTACATGCAACCAATTGTAGTTGTACAATAAACAGTAGCAGTGGCTGCATGAAAAAGAGGGTTTAAATAAGTATAACACACACACAGTCAACAGGAATTTTGTATCTGTTTTTTTTTTTCTTGGTGATGCAGTCAGTGGCTTGAGGTAACCTGTTGCTGGCATATTAGCAGCCAATTTCAACTATGTTTAATTATGTTGCAAGGAAAGAGGACTTTCAACCTCAAAGATATTGGACCACACATAATACATGCGCTCAAGCATAAAATGGGATTTAAACGCATTTGTGAATGCAGCCCGCCAGTTATTAAACAGTACCACTTTTATTAAACCTCCGTTTATATGAAGCCACTGGTACTACCAGTGCTTGGATATAAACGGAGATTTAATAAAACTGAGAAGTATTGTACACCACATCATGACACTGTACATATTTGTAGATTAATGTACCTATTCACACATATTTACCTTTAAAAGCAAATATTGAAGTAAATATACTTATATGGTACTCACATACGTTCTCAAGTCCACGGTCAATGTGTCTGTCATCCACACAGGAAATAATAGTGCTATTCACTGGAACATAATTATATAAATATTGTAACAGGCATTTCAAGTTCAACTAGTACGTAGTATGAAATAAAAGAAGTGGCATTATCCACTGCCTCCAAACATGTGCCATGTGTGTGTGTGTCTTGTGTGTGGCTGATTATTAGTAATAAAGTAGAAAGAAAGTAAGGCCAAACTTTTAGCCATGGAACACTTTATCCTTGTCTGCAGCCTTAGCATTGATCGAATGATCGCATATCTTTGGCGTTTAGCACGTATTACGTAATGGTTATCTGTTTGTGAGGTCAGCCGGCAGTGAAATGTGGCTCACAACAGGTCTGCTGGGTTTGATGGGTCGCTGGGAACTCTACCTATAAAGCTGAATGTGCATTACACAGTCAACTGACATCCCCACCCCATTGCCCTGAGGGACTTGGGTGGGGTTAACTACTTTTTAGTTCCCAGGGTCACCCTGGTCAGCCAGAGTGGGTTTCCCCCTTGACAAAGTATTCAGGGGCATGTGTTTGTGTGTACCATTGGTCCATTCACCTGTATTTTCCTTTTTTAAACTCTCCTTACTGCCTGCGCTGCCTATAGCTCTTGATATTGAGTGGATGCCTGTTGCTAAAGCTTACGTTTATTTAGGGTATTAGACTTGGCTGGCGACATATATTCAATATTCTGTTGTTTTTTTTTTTGTTTTGTTTTTCACAAGGAGTGCAGGCGCGTCCTGAGAAAGTCTTGTTGCTATGATGGTCAATATAATTATAAGTGCAGTTCAAAGTGAGTGAATACAACAATGATATACAGACAGTTATACGTAACTATTAATATTATGAAGCTTAATCAAATGACTTACGCGAGTTACGGCATGTGGGGTTTTGACTACAGGAGCCATTCTTTTCTTCAAGCTGGAAGCTGTCTGTTGGAACGTCCACTGAAAAAAAAAAAAATCATGTTTCACTATATTAGAAATGAAAAGTTATTTTGATTTTAAATACAAGGGCCATTTTTACTCAGCAATCCATAATAAAAAACACACCTTGCATACTATGCAACCTCTTAAATTAAAGCACGACACAGACACAACAGTACCAAAAGAAAGAATGAAAGTGCTCTACTGCTTTGTAAGTTCAAAGTATTCGGCATTTGGGACAAGAGTCTGAAATTTTAAGTTTTAAAACACAGTAACTTTATACGAAAAAAAAGTGCAATCTGAACTCACCTCCAATGATGCCATGGATGAGGTTTGACTCTGCCCCGATGATTTGCAGAATCAATTCTTCATATGGTACGGGTGGCGGTGGTTTTCCACCACCGGTTTTCCGCATCTCCCTCTGGCGGTTTAGGACGTCAGTCCTCATCTTCTTAAACTTTTCCTTTACCTCCATCCACTCCCGGTTGGATACCCCACATGCTGCTACTTTCTCCGCTATCTCTTGCCATTTCTTTTCTTTTTTCTTGTTGGTCACACGGGCGTTGTTCTTCCCGACCAACCACATTCCCTCTATGGACACTTCTTCTATAAGGATGCGAATTTCCTGGTCAGAGAAATTCTTCTTCCTAGCCCGCTTCTCGGTTTTTTCTTCGGTGTATGTGTCCATTGCAAAAACGTCAGTATACAAATCCGCGTGCTCGCCGATAGGAACTTTACACCGGTAGTGAAAATTTGTTGCGGAGCATGCGCAACGCAGGGGGGGGGGGGGGGATTCCTATGCTTAAAATAGATTTCCGAGTTAGCTATTGCGCGCTCTAACTTCGACTTGTGCATTGCGCTGAAGTATCGCCGCTATCCTCGCAATAACTAGTCCGGGTTAAGAGGCTAACTTGGAGTCAAATTATCTTCGACTCCAGCATACGGCCCCTGATCCATGCTGGCATTTAACTGGTTCAACCGGACTCTAGCGAAGATTTTGCCTGCTATGGGGATAAGTGAGATGCCTCTGTGGTTGTCACAAATCTGACGGTTATCTTTTCTCTTGTATAGGTGAATAATGGACGCGTCTTTGAGCTCTTGGGAGAACTCGCCCTTGTTCCAGAACGTCGTGAAGAGTTCAGTCAGTTTACCGATGACCACCGATCCACCACTCTTGTACATCTCTGCTGGAATGGCATCAGCTCCAGGAGCTTTGTCGCTTGACTGCTGGTCAACAGTTTTCAAAGATTCAAAGAGATTCAAAAACTTTATTGTCCAGATAAAAAAGAAGGGCTTTTTTGCACTTCATTTTCGAGGGGAGGATAGTCCAGCTCTGGATTTAAGTCTACTTGATCAAGGCGGTCAATCGCATCATCGTTTGTCCTGGATGGTCTGTTCAGCACGGCTTCAAAATGTTCTGCCCATCTGTCCAGCATCTTGGCCTTTTCAGTTATGAGCGTGTTGCCGTCAGAGCTCAGGAGGGGGGAGGTCTTAGAAGAAAGAGGGCCGTAGTGAGTCTTAAGAGCATCGAACAAATCTCTTGGGATTCGTGATTTTCCGCGTAACTCTGGAGCTCATATGCCTTCTGACTGAGCCACGAGTCTTGCAACTTCCTATGAACCGTTCTGCGGTTGCTCGTGAAGGCTGCCTTTTTGGAGACGGAGGAAGGATCATTCTGGTGGCTCTGTGTAGCCTGTGCTTTTCATGGAGGAGAGCTTTTATTTCCTCATCGTTATCGTCGAACCAGTCATGACTTTTCACTGAAGTCACTGAACGTGGCCCAGTCGTCTTTGGCATTGCCGCTGAGGTGGATGTCCGCAAGCTTGGATTCGAGAACTTCATCAAGACGATCTGCGGTAGAGCGTCGGGTCTTTTTTGTTATTTTCCGAGCCTGTGGTCGTCGTTTGGACTGTATGCAGATGCTGAGCTTCCTCACAATCAGTCGGTGGTCCGTCCAGCACTCAGCGCCACACATGGCCTTGGTCACTCTGACGTCACGCCTGTCACATCTCCTGGTGAGGACGTAGTCGATAAGATGCCAGTGCTTTGAGCGGATATACATCCACGACGTCTTGTTACGGTTTGGTAGGCGGAAGACTGTATTATTGATGAGTAGGGCATGCATGGCACAGGTTTTCAGCAAAGAGCAGACCATTGCTGTTACACTTGCCCACTCTATGATGACTGATGACACCGTCCCAGGCTTCTTAATCCTTTCCAACACGGGCATTGAAGTCTCCAAATACAAGTACAAGCTGTGTTCATACAAAACACATGAATTGGCAGACGACTGCATATCAGTGTCGACTCAGCGCGCAGATTTCGTCTGACTATGACCACATACAGTGCTGTGAATAACCGTGTGCGTTACTGTGTAAGTTCTGCTTGTTACTAGATTACGCATAACTGCGGAAAATGCCAGCATGTTTGTTTATTTAATTATTTTCTCAGGTTGCCGTTATGGCGAGCTGACATCTTGTCAATTTTACTTGTCAGTCCAGCGACTTGCACTTTTCCTGGCGTCTGTTCTTCGTTACTGTTTGTGTATACGATTAAATTCCGAGCGTTCGTACACTTTAAGAAGTATTTTATTACTACTACATAAAATTATAACAAGCTTGTTAATGATGACGTATGAAAATGTTTTGCGTTTCCCTTTTGAAAAATGCACTTATCATTAAGATTGAATCTTTTCGCGCAAGTGACTTCCGGACGGGAAGTATATCAAACAAACTCGTGAATATTAATTTGCTTGTTATACAATAATATCAATACATGTGTCAATGAAGGAAGAACTTATGGAGTGGGTGTATATATATATATATATATATATATATATATATATTATATATATATATATATATATATATATATATATATATTATATATATATATATATATATATATATATATATATATATATATATATATATATATATATAATAATACTAATAATAATACTGTTATTGTCATTTGCCTTAAGAACATAAAGCATAGAAATGTGTGTTGGTGTCGTTACAATTACAAACATCACAGTCGAGAAAAAAAAAAATAATAAAATTAAAAAAAAAAAAAATAATACTCTATCACACAATTCAATGCTCTACTCACAATATCAAAACTTTAAAACTGAACAACTAATCTCACAGACCAATACGTACCCATTCACACACCCACGCTCATTTCCCATACACACACACACACACACACACACACACACACACACACACACACACACACACACACACACACACACACACAACACACACGCCTATTAATCTAAGAAGTCTAAATTAATTAAAGTATATCGTTTAAAATGCGGAAAACAGACTATCATAGAGTAAATATGTCACTAATTTAGTGATCACGGGTGTAAAACTAGTTAATATATATCGTAAGACTAGGCTAATACTGATATGCACCATCTCTCAACCGTTGGGGGTGCGCCATATATATATATATATATATATATATATATATATATATATATATATATATATATATATATATATATATATATATATATATATATATATATATATATATATATATATATATATATATATATATATATATTATCTCTGTGCTTCCATTTTCAGAGCTAAATGTCGATGAGACCTGTACAATTTCTGACACTCCTACAAAATGCGTGGACCATGCTACGTGCAAAACAGTGACTGGAGCGGACAAGTGCACGTGTGATACCGGATACACTGGGGCGACAACGTGCGGTATGTATCACTTTCCAGAATTTTCACTCTTCGTTCAAGCATCATGAATTGACATCCAAACACCAACTTTCAAGCTGTTTGGAATTCGCATTTGAATAGAAACCTGTTTTCAGAATAAATCTGAAGATAAATGCAAAAACAGCAGAAGCAGATAAAATTCAAATTTCACTCTTGTGGTAGGCGCCCCTTTAA
This sequence comes from Semisulcospira habei, assembly GCA_036245525.1. NCBI lineage: Eukaryota > Metazoa > Mollusca > Gastropoda > Semisulcospiridae > Semisulcospira > Semisulcospira habei. The sequence goes on from BTPG01000006.1 coordinate 10,560,152, forward strand.
TAAGTCTGGTAAACAGTCAAAAACATGACAGCAAAAAAAAAAAAAAAAGAACAGCTGGAAACGATTCTGTGCTCTCTCTCTCTCTCTCTCTCTCTCTCTCTCTCTCTCTCTCTCTCTCTCTCTCTCTCTCTCTCTCTCTGTGCGTGTGTGTGTGTGTGTGTGTGTGTGTGTGTGTGTGTGTGTGTGTGTGTGTGTGTGTGTGTGTAAACACAAAAATCTTCGATATTGATACATACTTGAAACTGGCGAAATATTTTCTAAGAGAGATTCCGAGCATTTTGTAACGGGATGTCTCATTGAAGACATAAAAGACAGTTTATTGAAATTCTGTTGACCCAGATTAGAGTTAGTAATTTTTGTCATATTTACTTGAAATTTGGGATATAACTAGTTTAGAGGAAAACATTAGACGAGTTCGTTAGCCAGCTTTGTATCTTTTCATCTTCTTCAGTAATATTTTTTTTTCAAAAATAAAAAATAAAAAATAAGAAAAAATCAGTATAAAACCTTGACTTCTGAAGAAAGTCAGACAGTGGCGGTGATGTAAAAAAAAAAGCAACTCTTCACCACGCAGACAATGACGCAATACTCTAAATATGACGTAATTCTCCCTGTCTCTCTCTCTCTCTCTCTCTCTCTCTCTCTCTCTCTCTCTCTCTCTCTCTCTCTCTCTCTCTCTCTCTCTCTCTCTCTCTCTTTTCGCGCATGTTTGAGTGCTGTGTGTTTGACCACTGATCTGCATGCCACATAGTGACACTTTGTTATTGTTGTTTAAACTGTCATTTAGTTTATTGGTATATTTGAAAATAGTATTTGGTTACCAAGTTACCTGACATTTTTACTAGTGTCAGCGATCATTTGCTTAGAATAGGCCACCTCAGTGTATATCACCTTTGCAGTAAAGTAGCAGACGTTACAGTACTACTCAACCAACCCTCCCCATATCATATATTTGGCTTTACAGAAAGCAGGTTGACAGAGAATATAAGTAACCAAGCTATCACCATACAAAACTTCTCCATTCATAGGCGAGATGCTTCAGTGCCTGGTCATACTGGCATTTGTGCTTATGTTCACAATACTATTGCTAACAACGTAACACGACGATGTGACCTGGAATCCACCCATGTGGAAAGCCTGTGGCTTGAGATAAAAGCAACCGCCAAGTCAACCCCGACCTTCGTATGTTTTATTTACAGAAACCCCGCAGCTACAGTGTCCTGGCAAGATGATTTTGTTGTAATGGTTGACAAAGTACAAAACTCCAAGGGTGATATACATATACTCGGTGATCTTAATGTTGATTTATTGAAACCTAGCAACACGTGATGGAAATCCATGATAACGTTCTTAGACCTTACACAAGTAGTTCAGTCACCCACCAGGGTCACTGCTACTTCATCCACATTAATTGACCATGTTTATACAAGCAACGACAATGCCCTTAGCAATGTTTATGTACCCAGCACCCCTGTCAGTGATCATTTTCCTATTTGTTTTTCATTATCTGCGAAGTCGCCAAAGAAACCGCATAAGGAGCATATAACCATCCTCTACAGATCATTCAGAAAATTTAAACAAGATGATTTCTTGCATGACCTTTCCCAAACACCATTTTCCGATGTGTACAACTATAACGATCCCAATGTAGCGCTGTCCCACATAGGTTGTTCCTCGGTGTTCTTGACAGACATGCCCCGAAGCGCACTAAGCGTGTCAAACACCCCACTGTGCCTGAATGGCTGACGGATGAGATTAAAACTGCGATGGAACTAAGAGATCTACTGAAACAACAAAAGAAATTTGACGAGTACAAAAAGCAGCGAAACATAGTTAAATCATTAGTACGTAAAGCACAGAGGCAGTATGCTGAAAAGATTATTGCGGGCGGCAAAGACTTACGCAGCGTGTGGCAGGTGATAAACACATTTACCAAAGGACAATCTAGCAAATCAACGAGTGTCCCCCAGCACCTTACAGCTGATGTATTTAATGAACACTTTCTGAACATTGCTAAAACTCTGTCACAGACGAACACCATTGAGCCAGGTGAATACGTATGTTCAGAACAATTGAAAAAGCACAGTCAGATAAACGCCGGCAATACTTTCTCAGTTCCCCTAATGACCGTCCTTGATGTAGGAAAATCTATAACCAACATGAAAAGTAAAACATCTTGTGGTGTTGACGGTATTAGCAGTAAAATCCTGAAAATTGCGCTCCCTTATATTGTTGAATCGTTAACCTTTATATATAACCTTTCGATTCAAAAGTGCATGTTTCCCGATGAATTGAAAATAGCAAAAGTTACTCCTCTACATAAAAGCAAAGATCTGAGCGACCCAAGTGAGTACAGACCTATTTCAATTTTATCAGCAGTGTCCAAACCACTTGCAAAGCACATACATAATCATTTACTTCAATTCCTGGAGGCAAACCGCCTTATTAGTACAGCGCAATCAGCTTTTCGGCCTAAACATTCGTGTCAGACAGCCTTAACTCTCATAACCCACAAATGGCTTACTGCCATAAATGAGTCCAAACTTTCAGGTGTAGTATTTCTAGACTTTAAAAAAGCCTGCGATCTCATTAACCACTCAATCTTACTAAAGAAGTTACCTTTATATCACATTGATTCAAATGCAGTCGCTCTTCTCTCGTCTTATCTCTTAGACAGAACGCAGAAAGTGTTCTTGAATGGTAAATACTGAGCGGAAGGACTGGTGACCCATGGTGTTCCTCAGGGATCCATCCTAGGACCGTTATTATTCAACATCTTTATAAATGACTTTCCACTGTCAATATCACACCCCGACACAAATTGTGAACTATTTGCTGACGATACATCATTACATGTATCTGATAAAAATGTTTCAACCGTGAGCTCTGTCCTCCAACATAGTTTAGATGAAGTGTCAACTTGGTGTGAAGAAAATTATATGATTATTAGTATTCATAAAACAAAAAGTATGTTGGTGACGACACGCCAAAAGCATCAACGTGGTTTGCAACCCCTTGAGCTGTCCCTTCACTCTCAGCCCATAGAGCAAGTGTCAAAGCATCGTTTGTTAGGAGCGACAGTCGACGAACAGCTCAGCTGGGAGCCTCATATAGAAACTGCCTGTAAAACTATTTCGAAGAATCTCTTTCTGTTATCCAAATTAAGTCGTATAGCTGACACTGATGCTCGAAAACTATTCTTTAACTCACACATCAAGACACATTGTAATTATGCTTCCAATATCTGGGACGGTTGTGGAGACATTCATTTGAAAAAATTAATTCCCTTTACCGGCGAGGTATTAAGCTTATTCTTCCTGGTTCGTCCCCTACTGATGAAAGACTGAAGGCCCTTAAAATCCTACCACTTAGTAAACAATTGGAACTTAATAGATGCTTATTTGTGCACAACATTCTAAACGATGCCGCCCCTCCCTATCTCCACGAGCTGTTCTCCCACACGACTAGAGGAAACATGAGGAACAGTTTACTCCATCTCCCAAATCCAAGAATCGACATTTTCAAAGCTAGCATATCATTTTCCGGTGCTAAGTCATGGAACAACTTGCCCTCTCATTTAAAATCTATTTCAACGTTATCTATCTTCAGAGCTCGCGTCCATAAATATCTGCTGTCGTTGTGAATGTTCCATCTTTCTGCTTAGTATGTTGCTTCAGCACAGCAGATTGCTGCAGATTATGTAATAGTTCGACTGTCTGCATTAACATGTCAGTTCATACCAGTATATACATGTATGTGTGTGCGTGTGTGTATGTATGTATGTATGTTTGTACATACTGTTTTAATTTTTTTCTTTTCATTTTTATTCTTTTTTCTTTTTTTCTTTTTTTTTTTTTCTCTGAGGGGGGAGGGGGGGGGGGGGTGGTGGACGGGTCATTTTACTTATATATGTTTTATCTTTTGCTGTATCGTCTTATGTACTTTTATATGTGTAGAGTAGCAGGACAGTTTGGAAGATAGGGATTGCTATGCCTAAAACTTTTTATCCTGAATAAAAACGTTCATCATCATCATCATCATCATCATCATCATCATCATCATCATCATCATCATCATCATCATCATCATCATCATCTCTCTCTCTCTCTCTCTCTCTCTCTCTCTCTCTCTCTCTCTCTCTCTCTCTCTCTCTCTCTCTGTTTTTATTGTTTTATAGTACTTTGCAATTCTGTGTTTTTTTCCGTATTCAATTGTTGTTTATTTTGTGCACTCTGTTTTTGTAATAAGTCCAAACGAGTTTTCCGTTAAAGGTGCAGTTCTGAGAATAGGGCAACTCAATGTGTTCTATCTATATAACAAACTAGCCGACATTTCTGTATATATTATCAATACTACTCCGTTCCACCTGTTCGGACTCTGTAAGACGCGTGAGTTCCCGTGTGAGCGATGCAGCAATCAGAATTCCCAATTTTTCGGTTATTAGACGAGACTCCTTGTCTCCAGGTCAAACTGGCATCGCTGTCTATATTCATATTCTATCCAGCATTTAGTTCATCGACGCGTCGACCTAGAAACGATGAGGGTGGAGTGCGTATGGGTTGAAGTTAAGTGTCCGAAATCAAAACCGTTATTAATGGGGGTTTTATATAGAAATCCCGCCTCAACTTTTGAGTGGTATGATCAGTTTAGTCTGAAACTTGACAGAGTTTTAAGAAAAGAAGCCCGACATTCATTTGATGAGCGATTTTAACATAGATTTACGTAAACCTCACCCCGCCTAGGACGCAACGTCATCTCTGTTTGACTTAGTACAGTTAGTGAAATCACCCACCAGAATTACTCCAACTACTTCCATGCTTATAGTCCACATATATACTAATAAACCCAAAGCAGTCTCCGACGTTGATGTTTCAAATCTTAGGGTTAGTGATCATTATCCTGTGGCGTGCTCCTGGTCTTCTAAACTCCATAAACAAAAAAAACAAACAAACAAAAAAAAAAACACACAAAAAAAAACACACACACACACAAAAGAACGGCCATACAACTATAACGTATAGGACATTCAAACACTTCAGTAAAGACGAATTTCTATTTGATATAGAAAATGCTCCTATTGATAATGTGCTCCTGTCCTATGATTATAATACCGCCCTTAGTATTTGGTACTCGTTCCCTAAATAAACATGCTCCCCTACGCGAGAGGATGGTAAAATCTCACACTCCTCCTCCCTGGCTTACTCCTGAAATCGTGCAGGCGATGGCGCATGGAAACGATCTACGTAGCAATAAAATGTTTACTGGATATAAACAACAGCGTAACCGTGTTAAATACATAATCAGGGAGGCAAGAAAAAAGTTAGTCCGTGACACAGTTAAAAACAGCAAGAATACCTCTGCTATATGGCACCTTCTAAACACATTTACTAAGGGGTCTCCAAGTACCGCAACTACCATTCCCACTAATCTTACTGCTGATACATTCAATGACCATTTACTTTCTGTTGCCGAATATCTAATTTCGTCAAACCAGGATAATACTTATTACCGTTCTTATCTGCTGTCTGAGTTGTGTCAACAAAGAACAATGGGCACAGTTCAACATCCCTATGATTGCTCTTCATGAAGTGGGTTTACTCATAAGTAACCTTCCAAATAAAAAAGTCATCGGGGCCTGATGACATCAACCCGAAAATACTTAAGCTGTCTCTAATATACACTTTAGAATCCTTAACTTACATTTTTAATCTCTGTATCCAGCATAACACTTTTCTTAACGAACTTAAATATACAAAAGTAATTCCACTTCTAAAAACAAACATTCGTTCTGACCCTAATAACTATCGGCCTATTTCTTTACTAACTGTTTTGTCCAAACCACTGGAAAGGCACGTTTATAAACTTTAACTAGAAAACGGTAAGCTCCTCCACCCTTTTCAATCCGGATTTCGCCCGCAGCATTCATGCCATACAGCACTTACACGCCTTATTGACACGTGGCTCGAGGGTATGAACAAGTCACAGTTAACATGAGTTATCTATTTAGATTTTAAGAAGGCGTTTGATCTGATTGACCACACTATTCGGACTGCTAAGCTTCACAAATACCTTAACAACGGAGTCGCAGTTACTTTTTGCACATCTTACCTCACTAAAAGAAAAAAAAAATCTTGTTCATGGCTCATACTCCTCTCTCAAAGATGTAAGCTTCGGTGTGCCCCAAGAGTCTGTACTAGGCCCCTTGCTGTTTTGCTTATTTATTAAATATTTCCCTTTACATATTACTTGCCGAGATGTACAATGCGACCTTTTTGCTGACGACACCTCAGTTCATACTATTAGTAAAGGTATGCAGGTAATTTCCGACAACTTACAACAAAGTCTTCATGACGTATCAGCTTCGTGTATAAACAATTCTATGGTTATCCATCCAGTCAAAACGAAATCGATGGTAGTCGCCACGTGCCAAAAACAGCAGATAACGCCTCTATTACTTAACCTTTCACTTAAAGGTAGTCAGGTAGAACAGTTAAACAGTTACTAGGGATTACAATCGACAGTCAGATAAAATGGCAAGCTCATACAGACGCCTTATGCAAAATAGTAGCAAAAAAATCTCTTTATGTTATCAAAACTGAAATACTATACGGATTTAGATACCCGTAAACTATTTTATGATGCTCACATACGTTCTCACGTCGATTACGCGTCAACGGTATGGGATGGATGTAGTGAGGTCCATTTAAAGAGACTCAATTCCCTACACTGACGGGCGGCAAAAATAATCTGCCCTGATCCACACCTAACCACAGAAGAAATGCTCACAAAAGCAGGTCTCCTGCCCCTTCAAGATCATTTCAAATATAACAAAGCAATTTTAATGTTCAAAGTGTGGAAGCACAAAACACCTGAGTACATCTCCACTTTGTTCCCCAAGTCTAACTCCAAGCTTGGAAACATCATAAAGCTTTTCATAGTCCAAAAAGCAAGGATCGAATTATATATCCTTCTCAGGGACACATATATGGAATGCGCTTCCCGACCATGTAAAATCTGCCTCCTCGCTAGCCTGTTTTAAAAAGGGTCTCTGCAAGTATTTCGTGGATCACTCGTGGGCCTAGGTATGCCTTAACTACATCTATTATGTCTCTTTTTTTGTTGGGTCCAATTCATTCCCAATTAAACCTGTTACCTTTTTTTATTTTTCATTTGAACTACTTAGATCTGTGTGTGTTCGTGTGTGTGTGTGTGTGTGTGTGTGTGTGTGTGTGTGTGTGTGTGTGTGTGTGTGTGTGTGTGTGGAGGGGGAAGGGCGAGGTGAAGGGGGGTGTGGGAGGGGGGGGTGCGGGGGGGGGGGGGAGGAGAGTGGTGTCTGATAGTCTATGAGTATGTCTGCCTATGTGAACAGTGTTGTCAATTGTTTGCAAGTATTATGTTTTTACTTTTATGCATGTACATGTGTAGATAGTCTTGTAGTTGTTAGCAACGGCAGGTTTGTAAAATGGCTGTGTCAAAGACGATGTCAATGCCTTAACCGTTGTAAAATAGAGTTTCATTGATTCTCTCTCAATTACTCATGAGCATCTACAAGAGGTATAGATCCTTATGCGCCCGGAGGGCGCATGAGGATCTATGCCTCTTGGAGATGTTTGGAGCGCGCTCACGTACGCACATAGTGCACACACACACACATCGACGCGCTTTCAGAAGAGCATGCAGGTGTACTTAGATGAAGCTAGATGAGGCCAACCTGATTTCACACAGCAAGACTGAAATCGTACCGTGAAATTCTAGTTTTGTCACCATTTTCTCAAGTCTTGAAGCGAAAGTGAAACTCATATCACGCTAAATATAAAATTACGTACAAACCAAAAATACGTTATGATAAATGACGTTTGACAAACAAATGACGCGTATGCACTGCGCCCATTTTAGAATACAATGTGGCGCACTGGCAAGTGCTATATTTGTTCAAAAGGAGATATTTCATATCAGAATTTGGTCAAAGACGAAAGTTAGAGACCCTTGGCAACGAGCGCATCTTGCACATATAAGGGACTTCGTGCGTTATGGTTCATCCCATCTTTTTATTTTGTTACTTCAATTGTTAGAGGTTTAGGCGTGCCAGCCTTTAACATCATGAACATGCTATCAAATTCGCACCACAGCGACCCGTCGTAAAAAGGCCCTTCTATAAATAGTAGCGACTTTAAAATGCTGCAAAGTATTACGAAATACATCTTGATGGAAGCATATCCTACATTTTCAGACCTGTACGTACACAGACACAGGACAAACTCGTGTCTACACACACACACACACACACACACACACACACACACACACACACACACACACACACACACACACACACACACACACACACACACACGGCGTTTCCCGCTAAATGTACGTTCAACAGCGCTGTTCGGCGTAGCTAGGCATGACCTAATTTTTATCGTGTTACTTCACTGTCAGAGTCTGATGTGTGCCCGCCTATGTTCGTCATTTGCATGCTACGCCGGGAACTTGCTCCGACCAGCCCCATCACAAAGTCTAACGTATTTTCAATACGGAAGTTAACAACGCTCAAGTCGAACGGAACTCTGTAAAAAATTTAGAACGAACAAATTTCCCCTGTAGGTTCGAATTAACTCATTCAACTCCGACAGGCCACGGCAAGACATTAATGGAGCGTGATAGTTCACGGGTTGTGTGAAAAAAAGCTTGGCGCCCATAGGCGCCAAGCTATTCTGGCACAATCCTTGAACTGTCACGCTCGATCTGTTTCCCGAATTGTAATACAGTCTTCAGGGGGCAACTTCAAAATTTGAGGATTTCGGTCCTGGAACAGAATGAGTTAAGCGTCGTAGACTGTAGTGCTGCCACTGTTTTCCCCCAGATGAAAAGGGACACGCTCCATACAATTCCTTCTCAGTCAACGGGGAGGGGGTGGAGAGGAGGAGGGGGGGGGGGGCAGCGAGGTTGTGTTAGCTTTTGGCAGGGAGAGAGGGGCTTGCTCTATCTAGCATGTCCGTTGAAAGGTCCGGCCTGGCAAATCAAAGTGGCACAGCGGCTGCAGTGCGCCTGAATTAATTAGTGTTGAGGTTGTACACCACATGCAATACATGTCCCATAACTCGCCCTCTGAGCCGTCCATTATCACTCTTGTGTGGTACGAGGACATTAAACCACGAACCGGGTTACAAGCCAATCAAGATTATGGCAGAAACTCTACGTGCATGATGGTGTCCATGCGGTTGTTACGCGCTGCTGCTCTCCATTATACCGTAGAGCTGTCTCGTGCAAATGAGTCATGGATTTTAGACCCGTGGGTGTGTGTGTGTGTGTGTGTGTGTGTGTGTGTGTGTGTGTGTGTGTGTGTGTGTGTGTGTGTGCCGTGCGAGTGTGTGTGCTGGAGAACTAAAGAGAGAGACAGACAGTATAACGTTAACGTTTAGGACTAACGTCTTTTGTCCACCACGAAAGTGATTTCAAAGATGCGTGTCCTGCCTCCACCTACCCCAAACCCCAATGAAAGAGTAGGTTGTGCCCTCTTGCAATGGAAATGCCTTCGCGCGAACACTCGTGGATACCTCTGCCGGAAAATCATAAAATAATATGCCAGGCACCTAGGACAACCCCCCCCCCCTCCTCCCTCTCACCCCCTCCCCTCCCCTACCGAATCACTCAAGAGCAGAACAAAGCCGGCTGGATTCGAATCCGTGACCTTCCGGACCTGCAGAGTAGAACGCTGTACCACCTCAGCTCCCCCGAGAGAGGGAGAGAGGGAGGATGCTTCATCGTCTGCAAATCATCAAAACATCGGCCCTTATTAACGCTATCCTTACGCTAACCCTTTTTCCGTGTTAACCCTTCCCCTGCCACTGCGTGCATTGTTGTTTCTGAAATCTGTGTTTATTCAACGAACAAAATCCAACACCGTCCAAGCAGTATGGACACAAATTGGTCTCAGCAAGAGGCATAGATCCTCATGAGCCCCCGCAGTCGCTGGGGCTCATGATGATCTAAGCCTCTTGTTGTTGGATCGTGTTCACATTTCTCGGCAGTGTAGGGGTTAATCAGGCTCCGGCTTCAGTTCCTGAGAAAGAACTGCACATGCCTGGCTGTTTGCTAGATGGGTGCGCGGTTTTCAGCTCTAAATAATAATAATAATAATAATAATAATAATAATACCGTTATTATATAGGCGCTTTTTCTGATTTTTTTTAGCGAATCGACTCAAAGCGCCGCGAACTGAAACCCAACACGCACACTCACGTAACAGACACGGATTTACACAATTTAAGACAAACACAGTACAAGACAGACGAAGGGCCAGTTCAGCTACTGAAGTTACAGAGATTTTTGATCGCTTAATAATAATAAGCGCATTAAATAGGCGCTTTATCCCAATTGAAAATCGGCTCAAAGCGCCGCCGCGAACTGAACCCAACAAGCACGCTCACGTGAAGCACGCGCATTCACTAACACACTGTACATAAACACAGAACATTCACGTGGTGCCAAGGGCAAGCTCAAGCGAGCTACTGTATTTTTTGAAAATTCACAATCGTTTGTATTTGAAATTTGATTAAATGGGCTGAAACCGATACTAAAGTCGTGGGGGAGGAAGAGCCGGAGTACCCGGAGAAAGAACCCCCCTGCTTGTATTTGAAATTTGTAAAAGTGGCCTGAAACCGGTACCAAAGTGTGTGTGTGGGGGGGGGGTGGTGGGGGGGGGGTGGAAGAACCGGAGTACCAGGAGAAAGAACCCCCGACGGTCCGCCCGAATTAACAGTGACACTTTTACCAGAGGAGAAAGGTTCGACGCCGGAACCCGGTATCGAGCCTCCCAACTTTGGCAATGGTGGCAGGCGCCTTAACCACTGAACCACGGACCGCTCTGCTTAACGACCTCGCCGGTCAGTCGAACTATCCAACCCGGCGCTTGAACAGGAAGAGAGATTGTATTTCATGTAGACTGTATTTCAATGGTACTACATGACTGGAAAAGGTAAAGCGACGCTCGTTGGTGAAGTCTTGCATCTACCTCTTTCTCTCTGCAAGGGACACCAATACATCAAGGGACACCAATACATACATACATACATACGTACATATACGTGCGTGCGTGCGTGCGTGCGTACGTACGTACGTACGTACGTACGTATGTATGTATGTATGTATGTATGTATGTATGTAATATGTATGCATGTATGGATGTAGAGTCCGTATTTCTATTATATTTACTTTAAATTTTGGATATAGCTAGTTTGGATAAAGACATTGCATGTGTTCCTTAGCTAGCTTTGTATCCTTTTAATTTCTTTAGGAAAAAGACAACATCCGACATTATAATTAGATGCTCGGGCTTCATGAGGTACATACATGTATAGGCTTGTTACTGAGCACGCTTCTGCCTCGTGAAGTCGAAATACAGCAAATCGGTGTTGTTATTTTATTTATTTGTTTTTTATTTTGTGGAAAAGCAAGATTTCCGTTATATTACAATGAAAATCTCGCTTTTCACAACAAACCATGAACCTATAATATCTTTCGCAAGCCTTCACAAGGCATATTTGTTTCCGCATCCCGTTTTCTGTTCAAGTCTATCGTGTATTAAAATGAGACAGACAAAAATGGAAACGTCCGCACCCTGGAACTTGGCCATTACGTACACTTTTCCTCTCTTCGAAAATAAATATCCTCAGCAAATTTTGAGCTTCAGACATTTCGGGAAGTATCACTTACAACATATTAAGACGCCCTTTAAGTATGGAACTTAATTTTTATTTTACAAAAAGTCCCTCTATACTGTAGTTGTGCTCGTGTTTATATGAAATATCGTATATATTTGGATGAGTGTGATTGGACGAGTATGGTGGTGGTGTTCTGTGGATACTATCCTGACTGCCGCTGTGTGTACCTTGAAAATACCCTGTTGTGTGCCGCGTGACTGCCCAAAGCCCGAGAATGTGCACCACATTAAAAGGTGATTGTTTAGCATATATGCAGCTGTACAACAAGCAGCACCTTACCAAGAAACTAACCTCCTCTTCCTTTTGGGACATACACAACAGAGAACTATGCCTGAAATTTGAACCTGTTGTTATCTAGTATTCTTCCTTTAACCTCTATCAATGGGATGGACAGAAATGTCCTGTGCATTGACATTGTTTTGATTAAGATGATCTTGTTTTTGCAGAAGTTAATCGCATTCAAAGATAAACTGTTTATGTGTTGCTATTTTTTTCAGAGGTCCAAGCGGGTTATCTGGGTGGAACGTGTGGTGCCGACACAGACTGTACGGCACATGAAGCAAACTCAGTTTGCTCAAGCTCAAGTGTGTGTGCCTGCACAATGGGATACAGTGCAAATGGCATCGTCTGCGGTAAGGATTCATTGTCGTGCTTGATGTGCTGGGAGCTTGGAGCCGTAATGTCCAAAATCACAGACCAGTAAATATTTGTTAATTGCGCACGCGTGTGTATGTGTGTGTATGTGTGTCTTTGTGTGTGTGTGTGTGTGTTTGTGTGTGTATGTGTGTGTGTTTGTGTGTGTGTGTATGTATGTGTGTGTCTTTGTGTGTGTGTGTGTGTGTGTGTGTGTGTGTGTGTGTTTGTGTGTGTGTTTGTGTGTGTGTATGTGTGTGTATGTGTGTGTGTGTATGTGTGTGTGTGTGTTACGTGGTGGAGAAACACACCAGACGCACGCATGTAAGGTTCTTTAAAATAAACCTCGTTCAGCTGCAATCCGTCGCACGTGGCGCTTAACGATGTAGACAATACTGGAGTAATAGTTCCAACAATATTTAATTTAGCGATGCGATATCCACACAGTGCAATTCCAAATGCACAAATACTGATACAAAGTCTCTTCTGCAATGTCCGAACTGGCAACTCAAATCTTCTCATATACAGCGTCTCACACAATGTACAAACGGGCTTTCCCAGCGCCCTCTTTATATATACTACCAAATTCTAGAATCATCTACGGAAATAATACAATGCAACCAATCGGAACGAAATACGCATATGAAACTCATAAATAAGAATCTTCTGGAATCACTAAAATAGGCTACAAAAACTCGGCTGCTCACTTCAGCTCTAAATCCTAATGTATAATGAAGACACATAAAAGTATGGTAGCCCTATCACCACGTTTTGTGATAGCTCTAGAAGGTACGAGAACATTCCCAAAACAAAATAAAGGCTGCTCAATTCACGCGCACTGAAAAACAAAATGTAGCGAACTGTTACGAACTGTTGCCAGCTACTAGACGTCACACATACAAGGTCACTATACAGTGCGACCCTTCTAGAACGTTGTGAACTATATTTACGTATCATAACGAAGTGAATTCCGCTCTGCGCGACCAAAAGAAAAAGTTACAAAAAATATACGTGAATCATAACCGTGATAGCTAAAAAAAATCGTATCGTTTCCTACGATAAACACATGTACGCTCTCACAGGATAACACAACCACAATCGTAACAATGTGTGTGTGTATGTTTGTATGTGTGTGTATGTGTGTGTGTATGTGTGTGTGTGTGTGTGTGTATGTGTGTGTATGTGTGTGTGTATGTGTGTGTGCGTGTGTGTGTGTATGTGTGTGTGTGTGTTTGTGTGTGTTTGTGTGTGTGTGTTTGTGTTTGTGTGTGTTTGTGTGTTTGTGTGTGTGTGTGTATGTGTGTGTGTGTGTGTGTGTGTGTGTGTGTGTGTGTGTGTGTGTGTGTGTGTGTGTGTGTGTGTGTGTGTGTGTGTGTGTGTGTGGCGTGTTTAAAATGATGTACCAGTCGTGTGTCTGTAATAGCCGCTAAGACGTTCACTCACTGTTTTCTGAATAGATACAATACAAATAGTTGCTATTCTGTGGACTCAACAAACCATAATTACTACGTCATTCAAATTAAACCCTGGTCATGTCGCCAACGGAACTGTTCACAGTACCGGTGTGTGAATCACTGAAAAACAGTGGCTTAAAGAAGAGTTTTAAAACCCATTTTAAAGTAACTATGAACGATGAGTGACAGTTATAGGGTTTAACTCTTTCATGCTCGCTGCTGGCAAATGATATCTCTGATATTTTTGTCTTGTTTAAGTCCCTTCTATTTATAGAAGGACCCTTTTAGGACGGGTCGCGGTGGGGCGAATTTAATAAAATGTCCATGATGTCAAAGGCGGGCAGTCCTAATCCTCTGACAACTGAAGAACAGGATATAGCTAGCTTGGAGAAAGACATTATATGAGTTTGTTAGCCAGCTTTGTATCATTTCAACGTCTTTAGTTTAAAAAAAAATTCTTTTGAGAAAAAAATTAAAACAGTGGCGAAGAAAGCCAGACAGTGGCGGTGACGTAAAACAAGCAATAAATATGAAGTAATTCTCTCTCTCTCTCTCTCTCTCTCTCTCTCTCTCTCTCTCTCTCTCTCTCTCTCTCTGTCTCTCTCTCTCTCTCTCTCTCTCTCTCTCTCTCTCTCTCTCTCTCTCTCTCTCTCTCTCCTCTCAAACTCTCTCTCTCTCAAACTCTTGCGCGCATCTCCAAGAGGCATAGATCCTCAAGATCCTCATGAGAATTTATGCCTCTTGGAGATTTTCGAAGCACGCGCCCACCCGCGCACACATTACACATATACACACACATCGACCATCTTTCAGAAGAGCATGCAGGTGTACTTAGATAAAGCTACTTGCTTCACCCCTAGAATCCTTCACTCTAACTCCGCTCCGACTCCGACCCTCTCCGCCTCCACATCCCCCCGCACCAAACTCAGCACTTTCGACCCCCGCACTTTCTCCGTCTACGGTCCATCCACCTGGAACACTCTCTCTCCGTCAGAAACACTGTCTCTCCTTCTTGCAGTCTGCCCTCAAAACTGACATCTTTCAACCGTTCTAGCACTGTATCACCACACTCCCCACCTCAAGCTGACTGTCGTAATGTGTTTGTGTTTGTCAGTCATTGTTAAAAGCGTGCAATTGCGTGCTTGAATTGTAAGTGCGCGCTTAGAGTTATAATTATTATAAGTTAAGAGCATTATAAATACCATTATTATTATTATTATTATTATTATTATTATTATTATTATTATTATTATTATTATTATTATTATTATTATATGAGGTCAACCTGATTTCATACAAATTATATAGCAACACTAAAATCGAATGTCAAATTCCATTTTTTTCACTATTTTATCAAGTCTCGAAGCGAAAGTAAAACTCATATCACGCTAAATATAAAATTACAAAAACAAACAAACAAACAAACAAAAATAACAACAACAACAACAAACAAACAAATACAACAAAACGTCAAGATAAATGACATTTGATAAATGCCGTATGCACTGCACCCGTTTTACAATTCACTGTGGCGCATTGGCAGATCTGCTAGGCTTTTTCAAAAGGAGATAAATTATTTCAACATCAGAATTAGGTAAAAGACGAAAGGTAGAGACCCTAGACAGCGAGGGCAGCTCGCATATAAAAGAGACTGTGTGGGTTATGGTTCACCCCATCTTGTAGTCTTATTACATCAATTGTTAGAGGTTTAGGCGTACCTGACTTTGACATCATGGACATGCCATTAAATTCGCCCCACAGCGACCCGTCTTAAACTGTACCATCCATAAATAGAAGGTACTTAATAATGCTACAAAGTACTCCGAGATACATCTTGATGGAAGCAATTCCTAATTTTTCAGACCTGTACGTACACAGACACAGGAGAAACTCGTGTCGACACACACACGCGCGCGCGCGCACACACACACACACACACACACACACACACACACACACACACACACACAGACAGACACACACACACACACACACACACACACACACACACACACACACACACACACACGCGCGCGCGCGCGCGACGTTTCCCGCTAAATGTACGTTCAACAGCGCTGTTCGGCGTAGCTAGGCATGACGTAATTTTTATCGTGTTACTTCACTGTCAGAGCCTAATGTGTGCCCGCCTACGTTCGTCATTTGCATGCTACGGAACGTGCGCCGACCAGCCGGCCCATCTCAAAGTCTAACGTATTTTCAATACGGAAGACAACAACGCTTAAGTCGAACGGCAACTCTGTGAAAAATTCGAACGAACAAATTTTCCCTGCAGGTTCGACTTAACTCATTCAACTCCGACACGCCACGGCAAGACATGGATTAAGCGTGATAGTTTACGGGTTGTGCCAGAAAAGCTTGGCGCCCATAGGCACCGAGCTTTTCTGGCACAACCCTTGAACTATCACGCTCGATCTGTTTCCCGAATTGTAATACAGTCTTCAGGGGGCAACTTCAAAATTTGCGGATTTCGGTCCTGGAACAGAATGAGTTAAGCATCGTAGACTGTAGTGCTGCCACTGTTTTCCCCCAGATGAAAAGGGACACGCTCCATACAATTCCTTCTCAGTCAACGGGGAGGGAGGGGGGGGGGGGTGGGGGAAGGGAGGAGGGGGGGGGGGGACACCGAGGTTGTGTTAGCTTTTGGCTGTGACAGAGGGGCTTGCTCTATCTAGCATGTCTGTTGAAAGGTCCGGACTGGCAAATCAAAGTGGCACAGCGGCTGCGGTGCGCCTGAATTAATTAGTGTTGAGGTTGTACTCCATATGCAATACCTGTCCCCATAACTCGCCCTCTGAGCCGTCCATTACCACTCTTGTGTGGTACAAGGACATTAAACGGCCACGAACTTACAAGCCAATCAAGCTTTTGGCAGGAGCTATACGTGCATGATGGTGTCCATGCAGTTGTTACGCGCTGCTGCTCTCCATTATACCGTAGAGCTGTCTCGTGCAAATGAGTCATGGATTTTAGACCCATGTGTGTGTGTGTGTGTGTGTGTGTGTGTGTGTGTGTGTGTGTGTGTGTGTGTGTGTGTGTGTCCGTGTGTGCCATGGGAGTGTGTGTGCTGGAGAACTAAAGAGAGAGACAGACAGTGTAACGTTAAACGTTTAGGACTAACCTCTTTTGTCCACCACGAAAGTGATTTCAAAGATGCGGGTCCTGCCCCCACCTACCCCAAACCCAAATGAAAAAGTAGGTTGTGCCCTCTTGCAATGGAAATGCTTTCACCCTAACACTCAGTGAAACCGTGGATACCTCTGCCGGAAAATCATAAAATAATATGCCAGGCACCTAGGACAACCCCCCCCCCCCCTCTAACCCCCCTACCGAATCACTCAGGAGCAGAACAAAGCCGGCTGGGTTCGAATCCGTGACCTTCCGGACCTGCAGAGTAGAACGCTGTACCACCTCAGCTCCCCCGAGAGAGGGAGAGAGGGAGGATGCTGCATCGCCTGCAAATCATCAAAACATCGGCCCTTATTAACGCTATCCTTACGCTAACCCTTTTTCCGTGTTAACCCTTCCCCTGCCACTGCGTGCATTGTTGTTTCTGAAATCTGTGTTTATTCCACGAACAAAATCCAACACCGTCCAAGCAGTATGGACACAAATTGGTCTCAGCAAGAGGCATAGATCCTCATGAGCCCCCGCAGTCGCTGTGGCTCATGATGATCTAAGCCTCTTGTTGTTGGATCGTGTTCACATTTCTCGGCAGTGTAGGGGTTAATCAGGCTCCGGCTTCAGTTCCTGAGAAAGAACTGCACATGCCTGGCTGTTTGCTAGATCGGTGCACGGTTTTCAGCTCTAACTAATAATAATAATAATAATAATAATAATAATACCGTTATTATATAGGCGCTTTTTCTGAATTTTTGGGGCGAAGCGACTCAAAGCGCCGCGAACTGAAACCCAACACGCACACTCACGTAACAGACACGGATTTACGCAATTTAAGACAAACACAGTACAAGACAGACGAAGGGCCAGTTCAGCTACTGAAGTTACAGAGATTTTTGATCGCTTGTATTTGAAATTTGTAAAAGTGGCCTGAAACCGGTACCAAAGTGTGGGGGGTGGGGGTGGGGGGGTGGAAGAACCGGAGAACACGGAGAAAGAACCCCCGACGGTCCGCCCGAATTAACAGTGAAACTTACCAGAGGAGAAAGGTCCGACGCCGGAACCCGGTATCGAGCCTCCCACCTTTGGCATTGGTGGCAGGCGCCTTAACAACTGAACCACGGACCGCTCTGCTAAACGACCTCGCAAGTCAGTCGAACTATCCAAACCGGCGCTTGAACAGGAAGAGAGATTGTATTTTATGTAGACTGTATTTCAATGGTACTACATGACTGGAAAAGGTAAAGCGACGCTCGTTGGTGAAGTCTTTCATCTACCTCTTTCTCTCTGCAAGGGACACCAATACATCAAGGGACACCAATACATCAAGGGACACCAATACATACATACATACATAATGCAAAGAAGTACCCAACGGAGAAAGAAACACGCTTAGAAAAAAAGGTACAACACAATTTATTAATATTTCGGGTAAATACCCTTTGTCAAAATAGACAAACAAACAGAGACATTAGCTTACACACACTCTTGTCTCTCGTGTTTAGTTTCTCTCGGAGTCTTTGTCTTATGATTTTTTTCTTTGACGTCTTTTTTACTTTTATTCTTCCTTTTCTTTTCTTTTTCTTTTTATTTTTACGTCACCTTCAGTTGCCACATTCCTTCTGCATATGAAGATCAGTAGCGGCTAATGTCTCTGTTTGTTTGTCTATTTTGACAAAGGGTATTTACCCGAAATATTAATAAATTGTGTTGTACCGTTTTTTCTAAGCGTGTTTCTTTCTCCGTTGGGTACTTCTTTGCCTTTCACACGCTTGGCAGTCACCTTTTTGGTCTGGATTACATACATAATGGGTAGACCATCGAAACCGATGATGTCGTCATTGTGCATGGCTTCTATATGTGGGTGCGGGTGTGGCTGGCCAAGCCAATCCTGGAGCCGCACCTGCGAAGGCAATGGGGGCACTGGAACGTAGCTATAGGGAGAGTCGACGCTGTCTTTCTGCGAGCTCTGGCACTGGTGATCCGTTCGCGCCGATTTTGTTCAAAGAGCGTGCAGGCTTTCCTGGTGGCGGCACGCCAGCCTGACCTGTCTTATGCTAGTGCTTCAAGTTCCTTAACCGGGAAGACGCAGTTGTGTCTTTAAGATCAAGGCGTCAACACTCACTAAGCCAGCATTGTCCAGGACTTCCAGGTTTGTCACCTTGTCTTGCCATTTGATGCCCACGAGTGAGCGCAGGGATCTCATGTGGAAACGTTCAAGCTGCTTGAGGTGCTTTCTGTACAGCGTCCATGACTCACAGCTGTAGAGGAGGCTGGGGAGGACTATTGCCTTGTAGACTTTGATCTTGGTGGAGAGCTTGACGTTGTTATTATTCAACACACGAGTACGCAGACGACCCAGGTCGTGGCTGGCTTTGCTGATGCGAGCTGCGATTTCCTTGTCGATAGTACCGTCAGAAGAGATGATGCTCTCA
The DNA here is from genome assembly GCA_036245525.1 of Semisulcospira habei. NCBI lineage: Eukaryota > Metazoa > Mollusca > Gastropoda > Semisulcospiridae > Semisulcospira > Semisulcospira habei. The sequence continues at coordinate 10,579,535 of BTPG01000006.1, forward strand.
AGGTACCTGAACTGATCGACATTCTTCAGCTCAGTGCCTTCGATATACACTTTGGGTGGGAGGGCTCTTGTGCCTGGGGCTGGTTGGTGCAGGACCTCGGTCTTGTTGAGACTGATTGTGAGGCCAAACAGTCGAGAGACTTCCGAGAACCTGTTGACGATGGTCTGGAGGTCAGACGCCGTGTGCGCCATCAGCGCACAGTCATCGGCAAACAGCGCCTCAAGGATCAGTCTCTCGATGGCCTTGGTCCTGGCATTCAGTCGACGGAGGTCGAAGAGAAAGCCGTCTAGTCTGTACTTCAGGTACACTCCCTTTTCAAGGTCGCGTACTGCATGGGTCAGGACACATGTGAAGAACAGGTTGAACATCACGGGGGCAAGAACACAGACTTGTTTCACACCATTGGAAATGTCGAAGGGTGCGGATGTGTCGCCGATTGACTGGACAACTCCTACCATTCCCTCATGGAAGAGGCGGATGATGTTGGTGAACTTCCTGGGGCAGCCGAGCTTTGCGAGTATGACCCAGAGAGCTTCTCTGTTCACGTTGTCGAATGCTTTGGTCAGATCTATGAAGACTGCGTAGAGGTCCATGTGCTGCTCAATGCATTTCTCCTGGACCTGTCTCACAGAGAAGACCATGTCGACTGTGGTGCGGCCGGGTCTGAAGCCACACTGAGCCTCTGGGAGTGCTTCCTCAGATACAGAGCTGATCAGTCGGTTGAGGATGACTCTCGCGAGGATCTTGCTAGCAATGGACAAGAGTGAGATCCCTCGGTAATTGGCACAGTCTGCTTTGATGCCCTTGTTCTTGAACAGGGAGACGATTGTAGCTTCTCTAAATTCCTGTGGCATGTTCTCCTCTGCCCAGATGCATTTCAGAATGTGGAGGAAGGCGTCAAGGGTCTCAGGTCCAGCTGCTTATTTATTTATTTGTTTTTTTATGGTGTGGTGTCTGGAGTATTCAAGGAGGGGGTTTCACCTATAATAGGGGGGACAAGTCGTCTGTCGAAGGTTAGAGAGTAGTCCACCAGTATAGGTCCCCACTTTGACACTCAACTCTCACTTGTGGCTCCAAGTAGCTGCAGCATGCGCAGCGGCCACACCACGGGCAACAGCTTCGACTGGCTGGCTAAACTAAGTGAGGGGAAACCGAGGGTCTCAAACCCTTGGTGAGGCAGGACTTGTTCGTCCTAACATGCAAAGTCTGTCACCGGCCGACTGGGCGGAGGAAACCCAATCAAGGGTTCAACGGCCAAGAGGGCGGGTCAGCAGTGCACTGTGGAGTGCATAGGGCATGTCAGAGCACAGAAAAAGGCAAGGCCATCCACTGCAGCCAAGGAAGTTACCAGTTGTAACGTCTCATTGTGCCACTGGGCTCTGATTTCTGCTGCCGATTGGGTGGGGTTGCTCGAGCGCAACAGCTTCTCCACCAAAATCTCCTTAACGCGCAGGTTTTGTGCATGGATCTTCAACTTCACCAAATCTGCTTCTTCATCTTCTTTTTTCTTCTGCCTCCTCCAAAAGCCCTGCGGCGATGGGGAACGAGCGAACCGACAGGTAGAGGTTACTACTGGGAGTCGTAGCTCCGAACCTGCACGTATGCGGCCTGTGGACCAGTGGTCGCTCTTCCCTGTACCAGGGGCAGCAGGGAAGTTCGGCAGCCTCCCAGGCGACTGAGCAGCCCTCTTCAGGACAGCACTGCTCACCCTAGTAAGGGAGGGAACTAGAAAAGGTGTTCCAAACATTGCCTGCCCTACACAAACCGGTCAGCTTACCGCGGCTGACGGTTTAACCCTTTTTTGCGGTCGAAAAGAAAAACAAAGAAAGAAACTTATTCTCGGTACTTGGAACGTACGAACCCTGTTGGACAGAGATCAGACGATGAGACCGCACAGAAGAACAGCCCTCATAGCCAGAGAGCTGGCGAGATATAAGATCGACATTGCGGCTCTTAGTGAGACCAGATTTGCTGATGAAGGCTCGATCTGTGAACCTGAGGGCGGGTACACCTTTTTCTGGAAGGGCAAAGCTGAGAACGAGGACAGGATACACGGGGTTGGCTTCGCCATCCGCACCACGCTCCTCCGACAGCTGCCTTCTCTTTCCACTGGCATCAGCGAACGAGTGATGAAGCTCCGTCTCCCCATCTCTTACACCCGACATGTCACTATCATCAGTGCCTATGCTCCGACACTCACCAGCGCCGATGACGACAAGGAGGTGTTCTATGAGAGCCTCGACTCCCTCCTGAAGTCCACTCCTGCAAGTGACAAAATCATCGTGCTTGGTGACTTTAATGTTCGAGTTGGGCGCGAATGTGACTGCTGGGAAGGAGTGATGGGCCCACACGGACTGGGCAAGATGAACAGCAATGGCCTGCTGCTGCTGACATTGTGCGCTGAGAATGGACTCGCCATCACCAACACCCTCTTCAGGCTGGCTAGTAAGTACAAGACAACATGGATGCATCCCAGGTCCAAACAGTGGCATCTCATAGACTATGTCATTGTCCGCCAGCGGGACACTCGTGATGTCAGAATCACCAGAGGCATGAGAGGAGCCGAGTGCTGGACCGACCATCGGCTGGTGCGGTGTGTCCTCAACCTGCACATTGCACCAGCACACAGGAAGAGGCCGAAGCTCACCCGACCTTCATTCAACCTGGCCAAGCTTAAGCGCCCTGATGTCAAGGAAAACTTTCAGTCCCACCTTGATGACCTGCTAACTGCCCATGGACCGTTGACTGGCAACCCAACTGAAATGTGCGACCAGTTCAAAGGGATGGTGGCGGAGTCTGCCAAAGACGTGCTTGGACCCAATCAGAGGGTACACCAGGATTGGTTCGGTGAGAACAATGAAGAGATCAACAAGCTATTGGAGCAAAAGCGCAGTGCCTTCATCGAGTGGCAGAACGACATAAACTCCTTGTCCAAGAAAGACCGCTTCAAACACCTCAAGAGAAAAGCCCAGAGATAGCTCCGCAACATGCAGTACACCTGGTGGGACAGCAAAGCAAAAGAACTTCAACACTTCGCTGAATCCAACAACGCCAAGGAGTTTTTCAGCGCTATGAAAGCTGTCTATGGCCCTGCCAGACCCAGCACAACCCCTCTCTTTTCTTCCGAAGGCTTCACCTTGCTGAAGGACAAAGGCAGCATCACTGAGCGCTGGAGAGAACACTTCTCAAATCTGTTGAACATGCCTTCCACTGTCGACCCCGCGGACCTGGACATGATTCCCCAGAAGCCGACACTGGATGACCTTAACCTCCCACCTACCCTGGACGAGGTCATGAAAGCGATCAACCAGACTAGCTCCGGCAAGGCTGCAGGCATGGATGGCATCCCCGCAGAGCTCTTCAACATACATACATACATACGTACGTATATATATTGTAACGGATATCCCACTTCTGGACACCAGTTGTAATGGATGTCCCACTTCTGGACACCAATTGTAATGAATCCCTAATTCTGACACCAATTGTAACAAATATCCCCTTCTCAAACCTTCCTTACCTCTACCTCTCTCTTCTGCAGCTTTCTCGCTTAGCGGCGGAGGTGGTTTGGGATTTGTTATTGTGCGTGCGTGCACCTGTGATAATCATGATGCGACACCCTTGCGACGTACTCTTTACGTGGCAGAGGAATCGCATCCACATGTCAGGATGGCTAACCAATACTAATTTGTCAGGATAATCACGATGCGACACCCCTGCGACGTACTCTTTACGTGGCAGAGGAATCACATCCACATGTCAGGATAAAAACTTTGCGTGTGTATGCAATTATAATTCCTGCTCATGCAGACACAAACTCACGCACCAACTCTAACTGCGCGATTCAATCTCACGCAATAAACTGTTATCTGATAAACGACAGAGATAATTATTTTAGAAACAAGGTTCTTTTCTTGGTACTGATTACATCATAATTCTCATCTCTACATGAAGAGACTTCTCATTCTCTTAAAATCACCAAGTCGTATAATCTTCTCTTCTACGTTCTCAGGTTACTCTAGAAAAATGCTTGCAAGTTCTCGGTAACTTCCTACCGTTTCCTAGTAAATAATAGGCAAATAAATAAGCTTGTTCTTCCTTTCCTTGCTGGAAATACCCCTGTCAGTTTCTCTCTCTCGGTTATCCTAACGGATCGATTGGCTGACCGTTACGCATTCTAATTGGCTAATTGTCAGCTACCTAGGGAGATAATCTGGTTAGGGGAGTTAATCTGCAGTCCTAATTTGGCAAAATACTAGCAGAAAAAAACAGCATCCCACCGTAACAACAACGGCGTTAACAAAATCGTACGCGACAACAACAACAAAAAAAAAAAAATTGCGGTGACCTTACATGCGAGGAAGGTTTGCAGCCAGCCGCGTGAATCTGCTACGATGCTCTGACGCCTTCTCTCGAAGCAGCTGCAGTCACGGAAGAAAAGAATTCGTCGTGTAGTTTCTGCGTGACCAGTGCCTCCGCTCACAGCCGAAGACCTCTGCAGTCACGGAAGAAAACAATCGTTGTGTAGTTTCTGCCTAGTGACCAGTGCTTCTCCTCGTAGCCAAAGACCTCTGCAGTCACGGAAGAAAACAATCGTCGTGTAGAGCCGCCCATCAGGCCCACCTAGCCCAGCCTTCCTGCCCTGTGAAGAAGTCTGCCTTCCGCCTCTTCTGCAGCAGTCTCCAGCGCATGCTCAGAGATCTCCAGAATGAGTGGTGGACCAGACTTGCACAGAGGACCCAGCTTTGCGCTGACAATGGTGACTACAGGGGCTTCTACGAAGCACTGAAAGCAGTGTATGGCCCCAGACACCTGGTACAAAGTCCCCTGCGAAGCGCGAATGGCCAGACACTCCTCACAGATAATACCTCTATCTTGAACCGCTGGTCGGAGTACTCTCAAAGCCTTTTCAGCGCTGAGCGCACTGTTCAAGAAGCAGTCGTCCTACAAATCCCACAACTCCCAGTAAAGGTTGAATTGGACAAACCGCCCACCGCTGTAGAGAACCTCACAGCCATCCACCAGCTCAAGAGTGGCAAAGCAGCAGGCATTGATGGAATACCACCAGAGATCTGGAAACATGGATGCAGAGCACTGCACAACAAGCTCCATGAACTCTTTCTCTGCTGCTGGGAGGAAGGAACACTACCAAAGGATATCCGTGATGCTGTCGTTATCACCATGTACAAGAACAAAGGCGAGAAGTCTGACTGTTCCAACTATCGGGGAATTACCCTGCTGTCCATTGCTGGGAAACTTCTTGCGAGGCAGCTCCTGAATCGGCTGGTACCTGCCATCGCCGAAGACCACCTCCCAGAGGGCCAGTGTGGCTTCAGAGAAAACAGGAGCACCACCGATATGGTCTTTGTGCTGAGACAGCTTCAGGAGAAGTGCTGCGAGCAGAACAAAGGGCTGTACGTAACGTTTGTCGACCTAACAAAAGCGTTCGACACTGTGAGCAGGCAAGGCATGTGGCAGATCCTGGAGCGACTTGGCTGTCCCCCAAAGTTCCTCAGCATGATTGTCCAGCTACACGAGGACCAGCAAGGCCAGGTCAGACTCAACAATGTCCTCTCAGAACCATTCCCTATTCTCAACGGCGTAAAGCAGGGCTGCGTGCTGGCACCGACCCTCTTCACCATCTTTTTAGCATGATGTTGAAGCAGGCCGCAGTAGACCTCGATGATGACGATGCAGTGTACATCAGGTATCGTCTCGATGGCAGCCTGTTCAACCTCAGACGACTGCAGTCCCACACCAAAACCCTAGACCAACTGATTCGTGAGCTGCTCTTTGCTGATGACGCTGCCCTCGTTGCACACACAGAGATAGCCTTGCAGCGCATCACGTCCTGCTTTGCAGATGCTGCCCATCTCTTTGGACTCGAGGTCAGTCTGAAAAAGACAGAGGTCCTTCATCAGCCGGCACCCAAGGAAGAGCATCGCCCTCCCCACATCACCATTGGCGAGTCCGAACTAAAGTCAGTACACCAGTTTACTTACCTTGGATGCATCATCACGTCAGACGCCAAGCTGGACAAGGAGCTGGACAACAGGTTGGCAAAAGAGAAAAGTGCTTTCGGGCGACTATTCAAGCGGGTGTGGCACAATCAACAGCTAAAAAAAGGCACCAAGATCAGCGTGTACAGAGATGTCGTCCTCACCACCCTGCTGTACGGTTCCGAGTCCTGGGCCCTCTACCGCAACCAACTACAACTACGACAATGAAAAAGTAGGTTGTGCCTCTTGCAATGGAAATGCTTTCACCCTAACACTCAGTGAAAACGTGGATACCTCTGCCGGAAAATCATAAAATAATATGCCAGGCACCTAGGACAACCCCCCTCTCACCCCCCTACCGAATCACTCAAGAGCAAAACAAAGCCGGCTGGACTCGAATCCGTGACCTTCCGGACCTGCAGAGTAGAACGCTGTACCACCTCAGCTCCCCCGAGAGAGGGAGAGAGGGAGGATGCTGCATCGCCTGCAAATCATCAAAACATCGGCACTTATTAACGCTATCTTTACGCTAACCCTTTTTCCGTGTTAACCCTTCCCCTGCCATTGCGTGCATTGTTGTTTCTGAAATCTGTGTTTATTCCACGAACAAAATCCAACACCGTCCAAGCAGTATGGACACAAATTGGTCTCAGCAAGAGGCATAGATCCTCATGAGCCCCCGCAGTCGCTGTGGCTCATGATGATCTAAGCCTCTTGTTGTTGGATCGTGTTCACATTTCTCGGCAGTGTAAGGGTTAATCAGGCTCCGGCTTCAGTTCCTGAGAAAGAACTGCACATGCCTGGCTGTTTGCTAGATCGGTGCGCGGTTTTCAGCTCTAAATAATAATAATAATAATAATAATAATACCGTTATTATATGGGCGCTTTTTCTGATTTTTCTTTCGGCGAATTGACTCATAGCGCCGCGAACTGGAACCCAACACGCACACTCACGTAACGGACACGGATTTACGCCATTTAAGACAAACACAGTACAAGACAGACGAAGGGCCAGTTCAGCTACTGAAGTTACAGAGATTTTTGATCGCATGTATTTGAAATTTGTAAAAGTGGCCTGAAACCGGTACCAAAGTGTGTGTGTGTGTGAGGGGGGGGGTGGGGGTGGGGTGGGTGGAAGAACCGCAGTACCCGGAGAAAGAACCCCCGACGGTCCGCCCGAATTAACAGTGACACTTACCAGATGAGAAAAGTCCGACGCCGGAACCCGGTATCGAACCTATCACCTTTGGCATTGGTGGCAGGCGCCTTAACCACTGAACCACGGACCGGTCTGCTTAACGACCTCGCCGGTCAGTCGAACTATCCAACCCGGTGTTTGAACAGGAAGAGAGATTGTATTTCAGGTAGACTGTATTTCAATGGTACTACATGACTGGAAAATGTAAAGCGTACCTCGTTGGTGAAGTCTTGCATCTACCTCTTTCTCTCTGCAAGGGACACCAATACATCAAGGGACACCAATACATACATTCATACATACATACGTACGTACGTACGTATGTACTTATGTATGTATGTATGTATGTATGTATGTATGTATGTATGTATGTATGTATGTATGTATATATATATATATATATATATATATATATATATATATATATATATATATATATATATATATATATATTGTAATGGATTGTCCCACTTCTGGACACTATTTGTAACGAGTGTCCCACTTCTGGACACCAGTTGTAATGAATCCCTAATTCTGACACCAATTGTAACAAATATCCCCTTCTCAAACCTTTCTTACCTCTACCTCTCTCTTCTGCAGCTTTCTCACTTAGCGGCGGAGGTGGTTTGGGATTTGTTATTGTGCGTGCGTGCACTTGTGATAATCATGATGCGACACCCTTGCGACGTACGTGGCAGAGGAATCGCATCCACATGTCAGGATGGCTAACCAATACTAATTTGTCAGGATAAAAACTTAGCGTGTGTATGCAATTATAATTCTTGCTCAGGCAGACACAAACTCACGCACCAACTCTAACTGCGCCATTCAATCTCACGCAATAAACTGTTTTCTGATAAACGACAGAGATAATTATTTCAGAAACAAGGTTCTTTTCTTGGTACTGATTACATCATATTTCTCGTCTCTGCATGAAGAGACTTCTCTTTCTCTCAAATCACCAAGTCATATAATATTTTCTTTCTTCTACGTTCTCAGGTTACTCTAGAAAAATGCTTGCAAGTTCTCGGTAACTTTCTAACGTTTCTAATAAATCTCTTGGCTTGACTTCGCGAACGAAGATTTTATAGGAGTTGACCACGACGTCTGCAGGCTTGTTCGTGGCTGCGGAGGCCAATCCGAGACAGGCAGGCTCGACCGCAGTGGCTGCAGGGGAAGGTATGGCCAGGGTTCTGAGCTGCGGCATCTCTGTTTTTTTCTCCTGAGCCGCTTGTCCTTAAGGCTAGCTCTGTGAGAGTCCTCAAAGGAGACAGCTGCCCTGTAAATGTTGGAGCGCCAGGTGTCACGGTCCGCAGCAAGCGAAGACCACTGGTGGTGGTCGATTTGGCAGGCACCAAGTGACTTCTTGAGACAGTCTTTGTATCTCTTCTTTGGCGCCCCTCTGTCACGGTGTCCAGTAGCAAGCTCGCCGAACAGTGTGATCTTTGGTAGGCGATGATCCTCCATCCTGGAGACATGCCCCGCCCAGCGGATCTGTGTCCGCAGCAGCAAAGCCTCGATGCTCACAGTTTCCGCCTGTTCAAGGACCTCGACGTTGGTGACATAGTCACTCCAGTGAATGCCCAGGATGGTACGTAGGCAGCGCTGGTGGAAGCGTTCGAGGAGTTGTAGTTGGCTGCGGTAGAGGGCCCAGGACTCGGAACCATACAGCAGGGTGGTGAGGACCACAGCTCTGTACACGCTGATCTTGGTGCCTGTTTTCAGCTGTTGATTGTGCCACACCCGCTTGAAAAGTCGCCCGAAAGCGCTGTTCGCTTTTGCCAGCCTGCTGTCAAGCTCCTTGTCCAGCTTGGCGTCCGACGTGATAATGCAGCCAAAGTAGGTAAACTGGTGCACTGACTTTAGTTCAGACTCGCCAATGGTGATGTGAGGAGGGCGATACACTGTCTTGGGTGCCGGCTGATGAAGGACCTCTGTCTTTTTCAGACTGACCTCGAGTCCAAAGAGCTCCGCAGCATCTGCGAAGCAAGACGTGATGCGCTGCAGGGCTCTCTCTGTGTGTGCAACGAGGGCAGCATCATCAGCAAAAAGCAGCTCACGAATCAGTTGGTCTAGGGTTTTCGTGTGGGCCTGCAGTCGTCTGAGGTTGAACAGGCTGCCATCGAGACGATACCTGATGTACACTGCATCGTCATCATCGAGGTCCACTGTGGCCTGCTTCAACATCATGCTAAAAAAGATGGTGAAGAGGGTCGGTGCCAGCACGCAGCCCTGCTTTACGCCGTTGAGAATAGGAAATGGTTCTGAGAGGTCATTGTTGAGTCTGACCTGGCCTTGCTGGTCCTCGTGTAGCTGGACAATCATGTTGAGGAACTTTGGGGGACAGCCAAGTCGCTCCAGGATCTGCCACATGCCTTGCCTGCTCACAGTGTCGAACGCTTTTGTTAGGTCGACAAACGTTACGTACAGCCCTTTGTTCTGCTCGCGTCACTTCTCCTGAAGCTGTCTCAGCACAAAGACCATATCGGTGGTGCTCCTGTTTGCTCTGAAGCCACACTGGCCCTCTGGGAGTTGGTCTTCAGCGATGGCAGGTACCAGCCGGTTCAGGAGCAGCCTTGCAAGGATTTTCCCAGCAATGGACAGCAGGGTAATTCCCCGATAATTGGAACAGTCAGACTTCTCGCCTTTGTTCTTGTACAGGGTGATAACGACTGCATCACGGAGATCTTTTGGTAGTGTTCCTTCCTCCCAGCAGCAGAGAAGGAGGTCATGGAGCTTGTTGTGCAGTGCTGTGCCTCCATGTTTCCAGATCTCTGGCGGTATTCCATCAATGCCTGCTGCTTTGCCACTCTTGAGCTGGTGGATGGCTGTGAGGGTCTCTTCAGCGGTGGGCGGTTCGTCCAATTCAACCTTTACTGGGAGGTGTGGGATTTGTAGGACAACTGCTTCTTGAACAGTGCGCTCAGCGCTGAAGAGGCTCTGAAAGTATTCCGACCAGCGGTTCAAGATGGAGGTATTATCTGTGAGGAGTGCCTGGCCATTCGCGCTTCGCAGAGGACTTTGTACCAGGTGCCTGGGGCCATACACTGCTTTCAGTGCTTCGTAGAAGCCCCTGTAGTCACCATTGTCAGCGCAAAGCTGGGTCCTCTGTGCAAGTCTGGTCCACCACTCATTCTGGAGATCTCTGAGCTTGCGCTGGAGACTGCTGCAGACGAGGCGGAAGGCAGACTTCTTCACAGGGCAGGAAGGCTGGGATAGGTGGGCCTGATGGGCGGCTCTTATTTTTTTGCTAGGTGTTCCTGGATCTCTACATCGTTTTCGTCAAACCAGTCTTTGTTCTTCTTTCTGGCGAAGCCCAAGACTTCTGCAGAGGATTTTGCAATAGCAGTTTTCAGTTGTTCCCAAAGTGTTTCAGGGGAGGAGTCTACTGGGTCAGCTGTGTCTTTGAGCCTGCGCTTTAAATCTGTCTGAAAGGCAGCTTTCACATCGTCACGCTGAAGGCTGGCAACATCAAGCTTTTTCTTGGGGGGCCCCCATTTCTTGGGTTTTGGCTTGAAGTGGAGCCTGAGTTTGCAGCGGACAAGGCGGTGGTCAGTGTGGCACTCTGCGCTGGGCATCACTCTGGTGAGGAGGACGTCACTGCGGTCCCTCTGACGCACTAGGACATAGTCGATAAGGTGCCAGTGTTTGGAGCGAGGATGCATCCAGGTGGTCTTTCGACTGTCCTTTTGCTGAAAAGTCGTGTTGGTGATGACCAGTTGCTGCTCCGCACAGAACTCCAACAGTAGGCGGCCATTGTCATTGCAGTTCCCCACGCCATGCTTGCCGAGGACTCCTTTCCAGTCTTCAGAGTCCTGGCCCACTCTGGCGTTGAAGTCGCCAAGGATGATGACTTTGTCGTCTGCAGGGGTACTCTGTAGGAGGCTGCGCAGGTCAGTGTAAAACTTGTCCTTTTCAGCAGGCTCTGCCAGGAGGGTTGGGGAGTACACACTGAGAAGGGTGACGTGTTGCTGGTGTCACAGTGGGAGGCGCATGGACATGATGCGGTCTGAGTGGCCCGTTGGTAGGTTTTCCAGCTTAGTCGCAATGGATGTCTTGACCATGAAACCCACGCCTGAAAGCCGTCTATCTGATGCAGGCCTGCCTGACCAGTAGAGGGTGTACCCAGCACCAAGTTCTTGGAGGCTGCCTTCGTCCGGAAGGCGTACTTCGCTGAGCGCGGCGATATCGATGTTTAACCTCCGCAATTCATGGGCAATGAGGGCGGAGCGACGTTCAGGGCGTCCGCTGTCTGCTTTGTCGAGCATGGTTCGGATGTTCCAGCATGCTACGTTGAGTCCGGTCGTGGTCGTCATGAGAGTGGATCCGTTATTCTTTCTTGTTTTTTGACCGCAGGAGAAGATGCCCGTTGACCGCGGCTAGCCAACTGGGGTTGCGAGGGGACGAGCTTTTGTTAGGCCACCTTTTCTAGGCCCCTCTCCGTGTGGAGCAAGCAGTGCTGTCCCTAGAGAAGGCTGCTTGGTCGTTCAGGGTGTGCCGAGTGATGTTGTCATCCCCAGGTCAACATCAGGCGACCAATATCCTGAACCGCCTGTATGCAGGTTTGAGACTGCGGCTTCCAGTGACATCTTTCACCTGCCGTTTCGCCCCTCGCCCGTCGCTACAGGACTTGGAATGGTCAGTGTCATGGTCCGTGGACGTTTCCTAAAGCCTGCGCGGTGGAGCTTTTCGGTGGAGTGCAGTGTGCGCAGTACTGGCCCCACCCTTTAAACCCTTGGTTCATCTGCCATGGCCTAGCAAGCTGGGACGATGGCATTGAGGTCCTCGGGTCGTAGGTTTTATATCAGACTGTCCTTGTCCTAGTCTCTGGCTCAAAAGCCTTCCCCGGAGACACGGGGGCTTTGATGTCAGGGGTTTCCTCCCTTAGCCTTTCCGCAGCCAAGCGGCCAGGCCTGCAAGGCAGCAGGCGACTCGTGGAGGGCGGGGTCGTCTATGTCCCGTGCAGATGTGAACATCTGCCCACTGCCAAAATAATAATAAATAATAGGCAACAAAATAAGCTTGTTCTTACTTTCTTTGCTGGAAATACCCCATGTCAGTTTCGCTCTCTCGGTTATCCCAGCGGATCGATTGGCTGACCGTTACGCATTCTAATTGGCTAATTGTCAGCTACCTAGGGAGATAATCTGGTTAGGGGAGTTAATCTGCAGTCCTATTTGGCAATATACTAGCGGAAAAACAGAATCCCACCGTAACAACAACGGCGTTAACAAAATCGTATGCGACAAAAATTGTGGTGACCTTACATGCGAGGAAGGTTTGCAGCCAGCCGCGTGAATCTGCTACGATGCTCTGACGCCTTCTCTCGAAGCAGAAGACCTCTGCAGCCACCAAAGGAAAAAAAACGTGGAGTTTCGACGGGACCAGTGCCTCTGCTCACAGCTGAAGACCTCTGCAGTCACCGAAGAAAAATCGTGGAGTTTCGAGGGGACCAGTGCCTCCGCTCATAGCCGACGATCCCTGCAGTCACCAAAAAAAAAAAAATCATCGTAGTTTCTGCGTGACCAGTGCCTCTGCTCGGAGCCGAAGACCTCTGCAGTCACCGAAGAAAACAATCGTCGTGACCAGTGCCTCCGCTCACAGCCAAAGACCTCTGCAGTCACGGAAGAAAACAACCGTCGTGTAGTTTCTAGGTGACCAGTGCCTCCGCTCACAGCCGAAGACCTCTGCAGTCATCGAAGAAAAATAGTCGCATCCGCGAAGTCAGTTGGCAAAAAAAAAATCGGCGTCAGCGGAGCAGGTAGGGAATGTGGGGGAGCGGGGGTGCGGGCTTCTTTTCCCGGGTTATTATACTTTCTCATTCCTTCTCTGTCCCTATGTCTGGACATCTACATCTAGTCATTCAGGTTCCTTCTAACTGCTTCTAGTAGGCACGCGTAAGGCTGTAGTTGGTCAATCCTACTAGATACTACAGAAAACAAAATAGTCCCTTAGTTTCTCAATTTATAGAGCCTCAAATGAAACGTCCAAGTATTTACAGCTATTTAGTAAGACGTTCCGATCATTCATCACGTACGGAAAAATCAGATCTATTATGGAATTTACTTAGATCTAGCATAGTCTAGCCGCATTACTCATAACTGGCGGTTAGTGGACCGTTACTCGCAAGCATTCTTCTTTACAATGTCGATAATAAGGCATAATAAATCGTACCCCGTGTCAGATAATGTCATCATATAACATCACTGCAATTCAGAATCATTCGGTTTATAAAACAATTTCAAATATTTATTCAGGAATCTGTATTCGAACCGAGAGTTTCGTTTCCAGCTGTTCAAAATGGCTACCTTCGAAAGTGGAAGGCTTACACACGAGAGAATAAAAGCTTATAACTTCCAAACTGCACTGAAATAAAATCTCAGGAAATAATCTGATTTACAGATTAACTTCAGAATTCCGATTATAACCACAATTTGTCTTATCGTTAGTTTTTCTTGCCGATATCAGTAGAAATTCGATCTCCGCTCGAAATTTTGCCCTTGGCATTATTTCCGGTAAAATTAGCTCCCTTAGTTTCGTCTGCTAAGGTGCCAAACACCGTCAAGTTTCAGACTGCTTTCCATAGTTCCAGAAGTAATGAAAAGCTTTGGCCAAAGTCTTGCGATTTGAGCGAACTTGAGAAAGCATTTTAAAGCGTCACCAACGGTTATGAACGACAACAACAAGAAAAAAAGTGAATATATATATATATATATATATATATATATATATATATATATATATATATATATATATATATATATATATATATATATATATATATATATATATATATATATATATATATATGAATAAATAAAGCCAGTCCAAGGAAGCTGGCACCACACACTCCAAATATGGATCCAAGCAGCAGTGAAATACTTAAAATGTGAAGAAAGGATCCACAAACACCACGTAGTTTAGAAGGAGTTACACTTGTAACCAAGTTACCTGTTACCTGGGCATTCCCCTGAAGAAGCCCTCGCTGAGAGGGCAAAAATTTGTGCATAGATTAAAAGTGTCATCATCATCATCATCAGTCCCTTGCCCGAACTGGGCGTTGGGGGGACTGAAAGGCAGCAGCAACAGACAGTGCTCTCCACTGAGTTCTATTTTGGGCGGTGGCAAGCAAGTCTGGCATCTCGAGTTCGGTCCATTCTTTTATGTTTGCGACCCAACTCTTTCTCTGACGACCTCGCCGACGACTTCCTTCGAGAGTGCCTTGGAGGATAGTCTTGGACAAGGTGTTGTGTCGGGTCACGTGGCCAAACCAAGCAAGCTTGCGCCGTTTCACAGTTGCCAGAAGGGGTTCATATGGGCCCACCAGGGAAGTGACGATGCTCCGTACATATTCGTTGGTCTTGTGCTCGCGGTACGAGATGCGGAGCAACTTCCTCAGGCACTTGTTCTCAAAGGCCTGGATTTTCTTTTCTGAGTCTGCAAGCAGTGTCCAAGTCTCACAGCCGTAGAGTAGAATAGACACTACGAGGGACTTGTAAAGCCTGTACTTGATGGTGAAGCTGATGGAGTTACTTCGCCATATCCTGTCCAGCCTGGCCATTGCGGATGTTGCTGTACCTATCCTGATACGGATCTCTGCTATGCAACTACCGTCTTTGGACAGGGTGGCTCCCACGTACTTGAAGCTATTGACCTCTTCTAGCTTCTGGCCGTTCATGTGAATGTTGCTGCTGCTGTCGCTTGTGGTGTTGATCATCACTTTGCTTTTATCCGTACTGATCTTCTTGCCATAAGACCCTGCGCTACTTGAAAGTTTGTCTGTCAGGTTTTGAAGCTCACTATTGCTGCCTGCCATGAGGTCAATGTCGTCTGCGAATCGAAGATTGCACAGGGATCTGCCACCAATAGAGATTGAAGTATGGTGGTCGTGGAGGGTTTCCTGCATGATCTTCTCCAGGAATATGTTGAAAAGGACAGGAGAGAGCAGGCATCCTTGACGGACACCGATCGTCGTCCTGATGAACTCGCCTGACTGATTGTTAAGTAGAACTGCGCTGCAGGCGTTCTTGTAAAGCGCTTCTATCATTTGGATCAGTCCCTCCTCTATGTTGAACGATCTCATGACTTGCCATGACTTACCTTCTAAACTACGTGGTGTTTGTGGATCCTTTCTTCACATTTTAAGTATATATATATATATATATATATATATATATATATATATATATATATATTCCGAGCATATTGTAATTGAATGTCTCTTTAAGACATAAACAACCATTTAAAGGAAGTTGTTTGACCCAGATTAGAGTCTGTATTTCTATTATATTTACTTGAAATTTTGGATATAGCTAGTTTGGATAAAGACATTGCATGAGTTCGTTAGCTAGCTTTGTATCCTTTTAATTTCTTTAGGAAAAAGACAACATCCCACATTATAATTAGATGCTCGGGCTTCATGAGGTACATACATGTATAGGCTTGTTACTGAGCACGCTTCTGCCTCGTGAAGTCGAAAGACAGCAAATCTGTGTTGTTATTTTATTTATTTGTTTTTTATCTTGTGGAAAAGTAAGATTTCCGTTATATTACAATGAAAATCTCGCTTTTCACAACAAAACATGAACCTTTAATATCTTTCGCAAGCCTTCACAAGGCATATTTTTCCACATCCCGTTTTCTGTTCAAGTCTATCGTGTATTAAAATGGGACAGACAAAAATGGAAACGTAAGCACCCGGGAAATTGGCCATTACGTACACTTTTCCTCTCGTCGAAAATAAATATCCTCAGCAAATTTTGAGCTTCAGACATTGCGCGAAGTATCACTTACGACATATTAAGACGCCCTTTATGAATGGAACTTAATTTTTATTTTACAAAATGTCCCTCTATACTTTAGCTGTGCTCGTGTTTATATGAAATATCGAATATATTTGGATGAGTGTGATTGGACGAAGTATGGTGGTGGTGTTCTGTGGATACTATCCTGACTGCCGCTGTGTGTGTCCCTTGAAAATACCCTGTTGTGTACCGCGTGACTGCCCAAAGCCCGAGAATGTGCACCACATTAAAAGGTGACTGTTTAGCATATATGCAGCTGTACAACAAGCAGCACCTTACCAAGAAACTAACCTCCTCTTCCTTTTGGGACATACACAACAGAGAACTATGCCTGAAATTTGAACCTGTTGTTATCTAGTATTCTTCCTTTAACCTCTATCAATGGGATAGACAGAAATGTCCTGTGCATTGACATTGTTTTGATTAAGATGATCTTGTTTTTGCAGAAGTTAATCGCATTCAAAGATAAACTGTTTATGTGTTGCTATTTTTTTCAGTGGTCCAAGCCGGTTATCTGGGTGGAAGTTGTAGTACCAGCACAGACTGTACAGCACATGAAGCAAACTCAGAGTGCTCAAGCTCAAATGTGTGTGCATGCAAAACGGGATACAGTGCAAATGGCTTAGTCTGCGGTAAGGATTCATTGATATGCTGGATGTGCTGGGAGCTTAGAGACGTAATGTCCAAAATCACAGACCAGCAAATATTTGTTAATAGCGCACGCGTGTGTATGTGTGTGTGTATATGTGTTCGTGCCTTTGTGTGTGTGTGTGTGTGTTTGTGTGTATGTGTGTTTGTGTGTGTGTATGTATGTGTGTGTCTTTGTGTGTGTGTGTGTGAGTTTGTGTGTGTTTGTGTGTGTGTGTGTGTGTATGTGTGTGTGTATGTATGTGTGTGTGTATGTGTGTGTATGTGTGTATGTGTGTGTGTATGTGTGTGTGTGTATGTATGTGTGTGTGTGTGTATGTGTCTGTGTGTATGTGTGTGTGTGTATGTGGCTGTGTGTATGTGTGTGTTTGTGAGTGTGTGTGTGTATGTGTGTGTGTATGTGTGTGTGTGTGTATGTGTGTGTGTGCGCGTGAGTGTGTGTGTATGTGTATGTGTGTGTGTGTGTGTGTGTGTGTGAGTTTAAAATGATGTACCAGTCGTGTGTCTGTAATAGCCGCTAAGACGTTCACTCACTGTTTTCTGAATAGATACAATACAAATAGTCACTATTCTGTGGACTCAACAAACCATAATTAGTACGTCGTTCAAATTAAACCCTGGTATCACTCAGCCGTTCAAGGATCAACTAATTAACATGTTAGATGACCTGATGCGCTCTTGGGGATTCTGGAGTACGTATCATATCTCCTTATCAAGCCGCTACTGTGAAATTATAATTATTACAAAAAGTACCACCCATCATACTGACATGTACGTATGAATTAGTTGTACGATGTGGAAATAGGTGCAGACTCGCTTATCTGAGAGGTACGGTGGCTGAGGATACTAATCAGCTTACGCCATACGGAACGCATGCATCTCTCTAAACATCACATGCAACAACTAATAACTCAACGGGTCACATCACAACAACTAACCAGGACAGCGTGTAACACTGACAAGCGGAGCACATTACGAATTACATAACAGGATCATTCACACTTCAAGCATTCTCAGACATAAGGAGAGAGTGAATGGGTTTACATCACCATATTTACTCACGCATGTGGTACAATAACTTAAGTCAGCTCACCCAACAATGCGAGGCGTCGACTTGGAATCATGATGAGAGTCGGTGCGCTGTCTCGAGGGTGCCACAACATGTCACTTCAGGTACGGAGCCCCCGAAACACACACCGACCATTCCTTATATACATTTTTAATTCCTTCTATTCTAATGTGTCCTAACCAAAAGTCCTGCGTCATTGTTTCCACTTGACCCTTCATACTCTTATTTGGACACGACCAAAAGTCCTTAGTCATTCTTACTACTCGACCCACCCTACACTTGTACCTATACGCATAACTATTTCCTATTTTTCACACAAGATATACTATTATTATAGGTAACCGATATCCCACACTTGGCCGTATTTTTCTGGGTCAGGCCTTGCGGGTCACGATTATAACTCCGTTTCGGTCAATATCTCGTACCTGGCCATTGACCTAACATTTAACCCTAATCAGTTATTTAACACTGACCATCTTATCCTACACATAATAGGCACTCTGTGACACTGGTCATGTCGCCAACGGAACTGTTCACAGTACCGGTGTGTGAATCACTGAAAAACAGTGGCGTTAAGAAGTGTTATAAAACCCATTTTAAAGTAACTATGAACGACGAGTGACAGTTATAGGGTTTAACTCTTTCATGCTCGCTGCTGGAAAATGATATCTCTGATATTTTTGACTTGTTTTAGTCCCTTCTATTTATAGAAGTGGGCAGTGGGCAGATGTTCACATCTGCACGGGACATAGACGACCCCGCCCTCCACGAGTCCCCTGCTGCCTTGCAGGACTGGCAGCTTGGCTGCGGAAAGGCTAAAGGAGGAAAACCCTGACATCAAAGACCCCGTGTCTCGGGGGAAGGTTTTTGAGCCAGAGACTAGGGCAAGGACAGTCTGATATAAAACATACAACCCGATGACCTCGATGCCACTGTCCTAGCGTGCTAGGCCATGGCAGACGAACCATAGGTTTAAAGGCTGTGGCCAGTACTGCGCACACTGCACTCCACCAAAAAGCTCCACCGCGCAGGCTTTAGGAAACGCTGACGGACCATGACACCGACCTTTCCAAGTCCTGTAGCGATTGGCAAGGGGCGAAACGGCAGGTGAAAGATGTCACTGGAAGCCGCAGTCTCAAACCTGCATGCAGGCGGTTCAGGATATTGGTCGCCTGATGTTGACCTGGGGATGACAACGTCACTCGACACACCCTGAACGACCAAGCAGCCTTCTCTAAGGACAGCACTGCTTTCTCCACACTGCTTGCTCCACTGCTGAGAGTTGCCTAGAAAAGGTGGCCTAACCGAAGCTCATCCCCTCGTAACCCCAGTTAGCTAGCCGCGGTCAACGGGCATCTTCTCCTGCGGTCATAAAACAAGAGAAAACAATGAATCCACTTTTATGACGGCCACGACAAGACTCAACGTTGCATGCTGGAACATCCAAACCATGCTCGACACAGCAGACGGCGGACGCCCTGAACGTCGCTCCGCCCTTATTGCCCATGAATTGCGGAGGTTAAACATCGACATCGCCGAGCTCAGCGAAGTACGCCTCCCGGAGGAAGGCAGCCTCCAAGAACGTGGCGCTGGCTACACCCTCTACTGGTCAGGCAGGCATGCATAAGAAAGACGGCTCTCAGGCGTGGGCTTCATGGTGAAGACCCCCATGGCGACTAAGTTGGAAAACCTACCAATGGGTCACTCCGACCGCATCATGTCCATGCGCCTCCCACTGAGACACCAGCAACACGTCACCCTTCTCAGTGTGTACACCCCAACCCTCCTGGCAGAGCCTGCAGAAAAAGACAAGTTCTACTCTGACCTGCACAGCCTCCTGCAGAGCACCCCCGCAGACGACAAAGTCATCATCCTTGGCGACTTCAACGCCAGAGTGGGCCAAGACTCTGAAGCCTGGAAAGGAGTCCTCGGCAAACTTGGCGCAGGGAACTGCAATGACAATGCCCGCCTGCTGTTGGAGTTTTGTGCATAACAGCAACTTGTCATCACCAACACTACTTTCCAGCAAAAGGACAGTCGAAAGACCACCTGGATGCATCCTCGCTCCAAGCACTGGCACCTTATCGACTATGTCCTAGTGCAGCAGAGGGACCGCTGTGACGTCCTCCTCACAAGAGTGATGCCCAGCGCAGAGTGTCACACTGACCACCGCCTTGTCCGCTGCAAACTCAGGCTCCACCTCAAGCTGAAACTCAAGAAAAGCCCCCCCCCCCCCCCCCCCAAGAAAAAGCTTGATGTCGCCAGCCTTCAGCGTGACGAAAGGAAAGCTGCCCTTCAGACAGATTTAGAGCGGAAGCTCTAAGACACAGTTGATCCCGCAGACTCCTCCCCTGAAACACTTTGGGAGCAACTAAAAACTACTATCGTAAAATCTTCTGTGAAAGTCTTGGGCTTTGTTAGAAAGAAGAACATAGACTGGTTTGACGAAAACGACGTGGAGATCCAGGAACTTCTAGCTAAAAAAAGAGCCGCCCACCAGGCCCACCTAGCCCAGCCTTCCTGCCCTTTGAAGAAGTCTGCCTTTCTTTTTATCTGCAGCAGTCTCCCGCTCAAGCTTAGAGAGCTCCAGAACGAGTGGTGGTCGAGACTCGCACAGAGGACCCAGCTTTGCGCTGACAACGGTGACTACAGGGACTTCTATGAAGCACTGAAAGCAGTGTATGGCCGTAGGCACCTGGTACAAAGTCGCCTGCGAAGCGCCGATGGACAGGCACTCCTCACAGATAATACCTCCATCTTGACCCGCTGGTCAGAATACTTTCAGGACCTCTACGGCGCTGAGCGCACTGTTAAAGAAACAGTCATCCTTAAAATCCCACAGCTCCCACTAAAGGTTGAATTGGACGAACCACCCATCGCCGAAGAGACCCTCACAGCCATCCACCAGCTCAAGAGTGGCAAAGCAGCAGGCATTGACGAAATCCCGCCAGAGATCTGGAAGCATATAGGTCCAGCACTGCACAACAAGCTCCATGACCTCTTTCTCTGCTGCTGGGAGAAAGGAACACTACCAAAGTATATCCGTGATGCAGTCATCATCACCTTGTACAAGAACAAAGGAGAGATGTCTGCCTGCTCTAATTATCGTGGAATTACCCTACTGTTTATTGCCGGGAAAATTCTCGCAAGGCAGCTCCTGAATCGGCTGGTACCTGCCATCGCTGAAGACCACCTCCCAGAGGGCCAGTGTGGCTTCAGAGCCAACAGGAGTACCACCGACATGGTTTTTGTGCTGAGACAGCTTCAGGAGAAGTGACGCGAGCAGAACAAAGGGCTGTACGTAACGTTTGTCGACCTAACAAAAGCGTTCGACACTGTGAGCAGGCAAGGCATGTGGCAGATCCTGGAGCGACTTGGCTGTTCCCCAAAGTTCCTCAGCATGATCGTCCAGCTCCACGAGGACCAGCAAGGCCAGGTTAGACTCAACAGTAACCTCCCCATTATCAGCGGCGTGAAACAGGGCTGCGTCATCATCATCTTCTTTAGCAGGATGTTGAAGCAGGCCACAGTAAACCTAGACGATGACGATGCAGTGTACATCAGGTATCGTCTCGATGGCAGCCTGTTCAACATCAGACGACTGCAGTTCCACACCAAAACCATGACCAACTGATACGTGAGCTCCTCTTTGCTGATGACGCTGCCCTCGTTGCACACACACACACACACACACACACACACACACACACACACACACACACACACACACACACACACACAGAGAGAGAGTCTTGCAGCGCATCACGTCCTGCTTTGCAGATGCTGCCCATCTCTTTGGACTCGAGGTCATTCTGAAAAAGAAAGAGGTCCTTCATCAGCTGTACCCAAGGAAGATCATCGCCCTCCCCACATCACCATTGGCGAGTCCGAACTAAAGTCAGTACACCAGTTTACTTACTTTGGCTGCATCATCACGTCAGACGCCAGGCTGGACAAGGAGATGGACAACAGGTTGGCAAAAGCGAACAGTGCTTTCGGGCGACTATTCAAGCGGGTGTGGCACAATCAACAGCTAAAAAAGGCACCAAGATCAGCGTGTACAGAGCTGTCGTCCTCACCACCCTGCTGTACGGTTCCGAGTCTTGGGCCCTCTACCGCAACCAACTAAGACTCCTCGAACGCTTTCACCAGCGCTGCCTGCGTACCATCCTCAGCATTCACTGGAGTGAATATGTCACCAACGTCAAGGTCCTTGAACAGGCGGAAACTGTGAGCATCGAGGCTTTGCTGCTGCGGACACAGCAACGCTGGGCGGGTCACGTCTCTAGGATGGAGGATCATCGCCTACCCAAGATCACTCTGTTCGGCGAGCTTGCCACTGGACACCGGGACAGAGGGTCACCAAAGAAGAGATACAAAGACGGTCTCAAGAAGTCACTTAGTGCCTGCCAAATTGACCACCGCCAGTGGTCTTCGTTTGCTGCGGACCGTGACACCTGGCGCTCCACCATCTACAAGGCAGCCGTCTCCTTTGAGGACTCTCGCAGAGCTAATCTTAAGGACAAGCCGCTCAGGAGAAAAAAGCAGAGTTGCCGTAACTCAGAACCCTGACCAGACCTTCCCCTGCAGCCACTGCGGTCGAACCTGCCTGTCCCGGATTGGCCTCCGCAGCCACGAAAATGCCTGGGGACGACGTGGGCAAGTTCGCGAAGTCAAGCCAAGAGATTTATTGAAGGACCCTTTTAGGACGGGTCGCGGTGGGGCGAATTTAATAAAATGTCCATGATGTCAAAGGCGGGCAGTCCTAATCCTCTGACAACTGAAGAACAGGATATAGCTAGCTTGGAGAAAGACATTATATGAGTTTGTTAGCCAGCTTTGTATCATTTCAACGTCTTTAGTTTAAAAAAAATTCTTTTGAGAAAAAAATTAAAACAGTGGCGAAGAAAGCCAGACAGTGGGGGTGAAGTAAACGAAGCAATAATAATGAAGTAATTCTCTCTCTCTCTTTCTCTTTCTCTCTCTCTCTCTCTCTCGTTCTCTCTCTCTCTCTCTCTCTCTCTCTCTCTCTCTCTCTCTCTCTCTCTCCCTCTCTCTCTCTCTGTCTCTCTCTCTCTCTCTCTCTTGAAGTAGCTTAGGAAGGACAGATTGTTCGGCGTAGCTAGGCATGACGTAATTTTTATCGTGCTACTTCACTGTCAGAGCCTAATGTGTGCCCGCCTACGTTCGTCATTTGCATGCTACGGAACGTGCGCCGACCAGCCCCATCTCAAAGTCTAACGTATTTTCAATACGCTATGCTATGCTATTTTTAAAGGATACGGACTTCCAGCTCTCGCTGATTTCGTCCAGGGGGGGTGGGCCGGAGGTTGAGGGGGAGGGGGGAGTTATGTTCTGACTGGTTGTCGCTGATGTCCACGCATCGCTTTTGATCTACCTCTCGTCATGTCTGTAGTTTGGTTAGATGTATCGGATTAGTGGGTGCTTATTAAGCAGGTGTATTGTGTATTTGGTGGTGGTGCACCATGTTTTAGGGTCGGGGTTTAGGAGGCCTTCTACGGTGAGAGGTGCGTTGAGTTTATCTGCTACTAGGGTTCTGGTTTGGGCTATGCTCGGGCAGTCTAGCAGTATGTGTTCCGTCGTGAGTAGGTGGCCGCATGTGCACATTATTGGGTTGGGGTGGACTAGGTATCTCTCGCCCCCTAATCGGATCCTTGTTAGTCGTGACTGGTCTCTCCTCTTACCTATTAGGAGGGTGGGTGTATTGTTCAGTACCCTCGTGAGATTTTTGCGTCTTCCTTTTTTGTTCTGGTGGAATTCTTTTTCCCATAGTTTTTGGAAGGCGGGCCGGAGAGCATTTGACCGTTCATTTGCTGAAAGTGGTAGGTTGAAGAAGGTCGATTCTTGGTCGAGGCCTTTCTTCGCTACCCTGTCTGCTCGTTCGTTGCCTGGGATTCCCACATGGGAGGGGACCCACATAAATTTGACTGTTTGGCCGCGTTCTGAGAGTTCGGCTGCTCTTAGTCTGACCAGGTATGTTAGATCTTCTCTGAACGAGTCTAGGTTCTGAATCGCTTGTATTGCCGATAAGGAGTCCGTCACTATGAGTAAGTGTTTAGCTTCCTGAAGGTCGTCTCTTATTACTTTGATGGCTCCCAGGATGGCCGTGAGTTCTGCTGTGAAAACTGATGTGTGGTCCGGTAATTTTATAGCCCGATCCGATTTGTTGGGGACGTGGATACCTAGTCCGGTTGCGTGGCTGGTTGGGTCATGGGACCCGTCTGTGTAGATGATTGTGTAGTTTTTGTATGTAGTAGTTCTTTTAATATCGAACTCCGTCTTCATGTTGGGCCCGTCTGTTGCTTTCTGATATTTTGTGAGGTCCAGGTCTACCTCTATTTGTGGGAGTTTCCATGGAGGCGTTGTTATTTGTGGATTTGGCGTTCTATTTGGTAATTTGAGGTTTATCACGTCTTCTAACTTTTGGACTTCGGTTTTTATTTGTGGTGTTTGGGTGGGTTGATTTATGGGCTTGTGGTTGGAGGTGAGCGTGAGCTTGGCCGGGTGGTCTTCCGGCATGCATATCGTTTTGTAGTAATGGTTAGCTGTCCTTTCCTTTATTATTAGTGTTATGGGCTTTTGACCACTTTCTGCCAGCACAAGCAGGTTGGGGGTGTGTCTGGGGACCCCCATGACCACCTTCAGGGCGTCTGCTTGTACTGACATCAGTTTTTTGGTTTGGGTTTTGTTTAGGTTGGTAAGGAGTGGGGCTGCGTAGAGTAGCCTGGACATTACAAAGGCGTGGTAGAGGTTTAGGAGTGACTTGGGGTCGGTGCCCCAGTCTGCTCCGCTGACTTTGCGCATTAGGTTTATTCCTTTCCTGGCCGACTGGCATATTTGGTCTATGTAGGGTGTCCAGTTGTTGCTGGTTGTAAATATCACTCCTAAGAACTTGATTCTTTTCATGGAGGGGTGGCTTCTTTGGATCATTTCGTATGTAATTAAATCTATGCCGGGGGCTTTGCCCTTTCCGGTGGTTCGTAGGGCTTGGTTTAATTCTAGGATAGTTATTTCGTTATCTAGTTCGTAGTTGTTTTTCTGTGTTGGTTGTTCGAAACATGTGCTTAGGTGGGGTTTGAGGTCCCGGAATTCCGGGGTTAGGTTGTCATTTGAGCTGGCTTGGCTAAATGTGTGGGCTAGCAGGTCTGCTTTGTCCTGATCGGTGGCGTATACCCTGTTTTATATTTTTAACGATGGCATGCTGGTTCTTGGGCCGTTGTTGATGGCTTTGATTTTATCCCAGCTTTCGTTAATCCTAGTTTTGGTGTTGATTGATTCTGTGAAGGCATGCCAGTCTTCTTTTTTGGCTTCTTTTACCGTTCGGTCTGCTATGGCTTTGCCACGTTTGTATTCTATTCTATTTTCGGGCGTTTTGTGTTTTTTCCAGATTTGGAGCTTCCTTTTCCTATTTTTTACTTCTCGATCGCAGGCCTTATTCCACCAGGATTTACATGGTCTCCCATTATCCGATCCGGTGGGGGTGCACTCCTTGATTGATATGATAATGTGGTCTGTGATGTGGGCCGTTTTATCTTCTATGTTGTGTTTATCGTCCCAGTTTGAGGTAAACCTGGTTAGTTCGTGGTACTTTTCCCAGTCTGCTCGTGAGGTGTTGATTTTTTTGTGGGGCCCCGGGGTGTTGTGTTGGCGGGGGTTCGTCTCTATCATTGATAGTTATCAGGGTGGGGAAGTGGTCGCTCCCTAGGTTATCGTTGTTCACTTGCCACTGTGCCTTAATGGCGATGGTGTTGGTGGCTACTGCTATGTCGAGTGTGTTCATGGTATGTGCGTTACCTTGGGCGAACATATGGGTGGGTTCCCCCGTATTTAGTATACATCTTTGGGTTTCATTTATGGCTTGTTCTAGCTTTTTACCCGCTGTATCTGCTGTTGTTTGGTTTTCGTCCCATTGGGGGCTTTTGGCGTTAAAGTCTCCGACCACTATGTCCCCTGCTAGTAGCAGTTCTCTGAGGTCTTCTATTGGTATTTGGCTATAAGCTCTCTCGTTGGGGATGTAGACATTTACTATTTTTAGTTTGCGGTTGGTTGATGTGGTTATTTCTCCTATTATGGCCTCTATTTGTGGGTTTAGGGTGTGGGTAATTTCTGTGATTGCTAGATCTGTTTTGGTGTAGATGGCTACCCCTCCTCCTTTTTTGTCTGCCCTATTTTTATAAATAGGTGGGTATTTATACCCCTTTATTTGGGGGGGGGGGGTATCCCGGAAACCCGTCTCCTGGAGGGCGAGGATTTCCGGGGGGTTGGGGGTTAACCAGTTTCTGAGCTCGTCTAGTTTGGAGTAGAGGAACCTGCAGTTCCATTGAAGGATGTGTAGGCCTGCCATCTTCCTAGAATTGGATGTTTTGAAGTAGACCGGTGAGGAGTGGTACGAATTGCTCTAATGCTTTCGTATTACCGCTTCTTCGCATAGATGCTGTGACTGTGTTACCCCAAGCGACCAAGGAGATAACATACTGGTAGAAGAACTGCTGCCCCAGATCGGCCGGTGTTTCGCCGCTTTCTTTTGTCCGATAATGTGGGGATAGGCTTGTCCATTCGATGGGTTTGGGGGCGGCAGCTGGAGCCTCTATGCGCGCCTGGTCCTCGGCCGGTCCGGGTGCCCTTCCTCCCTCCCTGGCCGGAGGGGAGTGTCCTCTTTGTGGAACCTTGTTCCGTTGGCTGTTTGTGTTGTTCGGGTTGTTCTGGGGTGTGTGTTGGTGACGGTCTGCTCTCTGACTAGCGACGAAGTGTGTGTCGCTGTGTGGGGCGTTTGTAATCGGGTTTGTAGTTTATGGTCGGGGGGTGGGTGGAGTGTGGGTTCGTCTCGGACCCTGACTCGCTCTTCCCTTTGGTGGGTCTCTTGGATGACTGGTTCTGCTTGACTATTGTTTAGTGGTCTGGCGTGTCTTCCTTCTTCGCCGTGGTTTTGAGTCCTGGGGGCCTGAGGCCAGCTTTCGTTGAGTGCCTGGGCGTAGGTTTTTACCCCCAGGCTGGCGACTCGGGTCGCTTTGTTGTGTGCTTTCTGTAGTTTGCACCCTCCGTATGTCGCGCTATGACCTTTGTCGCCGCAGTTTGCGCAGGTAAACTTTCTACGTTCCGTTAAGGGGCACTCCGCGGTTCGGTGTTTATCCCCGCATTTGGTGTCCCTTTTGCATGCCTTTGTAGGGTGCCCATATCTCTGGCAGTTTCGGCACATCAGTGCCTTTCCTTTGTACCTGTCAATGTGTATTATTTCGCCACCTAGTTTGATGGTTTTCGGGAGGGCCTCTCCTGGGAATTGCACCAGGATGGCTTGGCTGGCCTGCCCTTCTCTGTTGGTCAGGCGCTTTAGGATTCTGGCTTGGGGGTGAGTTTTCCGGATTTCCGTCTCGATATATGGGATTTCGTCCTCGAGGGGAATTGGTTTAATGACCCCCAAGGCTTTAGTTGGTGGGCTGTCGGTTTTATGGTGGTTTGGTATCGAGCAGCTCACTTTGACTGGACCGATCAGGGTTTTGGTTATGGCGCTTTCTTGTATGTCTCGCGTTGCGCATGCCATTATAATTCTCTTGCCGTGGAAAATTCGGCGGGTATCGATCGGTGGCCCAAATGTGTCTGATAACACCTCGTTCAGCTTCCGGATGCCCGTGTTGTAGAGTTCTGGTGCGTTGTCTTGAGGTGTGATTAGGATAGGAAATGCAAAGAATTTCTTTACTCGGTTCGGTGGGAATCGCTTCTGTTGTCGGCGGGGTTTCACTTCCGTGAACGCTTGCTCGTCCTCTACTTCAGAGTCGGAGTCCTTACCCTCATTGTCATCTTCATTGGTATTTTCGTTTCCGTTTTCGTTGGTGTTTTCATTTTCATTTGGTGGGGTTTCTTCCCTTTCCACATGGTTGCTGTTGTTCTCTTCAGTGCGCGCTCTAGCTGCGGCTGAGCGGGTCAGCGGCTTTTCCCCCTGATTGTTGGATTCTTTGTCTGGGCGAGGCTGGCCGGTTGTTTCTTTGTTTGCTTTTTTGGCTTTGTCCCGCGTGGTCATCCGCTGCCATCTTGGATTTCAAATTTGAATCTGGCCGAGGCTGCACTCGGGCCAGTTCTTGAGCGTGATCGTAGGTCTATATGTAAGCTCAAGATCAGTTTTAAGCGTAAGCTAAACGGTTAACGTTTACTAGGCGTATGTATAAGCTAAGCGTAATTATAAGCTAAGCATAAGTATAAGCTAGGCGTAAGTATGAACTAAGCGTATATATGGGCTAAGCTAACGTATGCTTTTTCGAGTACTGTATGCTTGGGACCAGGCCCGAGCGTATGCGCTGTTTTCTAACCAGCGGTATCTCTTCTTCTGTGGGGTGGTTTACCCCTTTAGTCAACTAAAGTTTTGTTAAGAAACTAACGAGAAATGGGCCCTCACTGGGACCTACCTTCGTTCGAACCTTTCCCAGTTTTACTTGCTTGGTATCCTCTGTGATGGGGTGAGGCACCTTTTTTTGTGGCCCGCCTGTTTGAATCTAATCTAAGTTTTGGGCCGAGGCCAGAGACCACCACCCTAACGGGCTAAGGATCCCTGTAGCCTCCTCGCTATTCTACCACTTCCTATCTATCCTTGGGAAGAGAACACTGCCTATTCTAGTAAAGAAGCTTGGTGGTCGGGGCTGCTAACAGCTCCGCCACCAGTCAACTCTATGCTGCACTGTACACTGTTCGATTCGCTTCACTGCACTCTGGAGCTTGGTCCACTGGTCTGCTCTGTTCGGCTGCGCTGAGCGGAATCGAGGTGTTTTGTGTGTGTGTGTGTGTGTGTGTGTGTGTGTGTGTGTGCCGTGCGAGTGTGTGTGCTGGAGAACTAAAGAGAGAGACAGACAGTGTAACGTTAAACGTTTAGGACTAAAGTCTTTTGTCCACCACGAAAGTGATTTCAAAGATGCGGGTCCTACCCC
Organism: Semisulcospira habei; assembly: GCA_036245525.1. Taxonomy (NCBI): domain Eukaryota; kingdom Metazoa; phylum Mollusca; class Gastropoda; family Semisulcospiridae; genus Semisulcospira; species Semisulcospira habei. The sequence goes on from BTPG01000006.1 coordinate 10,608,187, forward strand.
CACCTACCCCAAACCCCAATGAAAAAGTAGATTGTGCCCTCTTGCAATGGAAATGCTTTCACCCTAACACTCAGTGAAACCGTGGATACCTCTGCCGGAAAATCATAAAATAATATGCCAGGCACCTAGGACCACCCCCCCCCCCCCCCCTCTCCCTCTCACCCCCCTACCGAATCACTCAGGAGCAGAACAAAGCCGGCTGGATTCGAATCCGTGACCTTCCCGGACCTGCAGAGTAGAACGCTGTACCACCTCAGCTCCCCCGAGAGAGGGAGAGAGGGACGATGCAAATCATCAAAACATCGGCCCTTATTAACGCTATCCTTACGCTAACCCTTTTTCCGTGTTAACCCTTACCCTGCCACTGCGTGCATTGTTGTTTCTGAAATCTGTGTTTATTCAACGAACAAAATCCAACACCGTCCAAGCAGTATGGACACAAATTGGTCTCAGCAAGAGGCATAGATCCTCATGAGCCCCCGCAGTCGCTGGGGCTCATGATGATCTAAGCCTCTTGTTGTTGGATCGTGTTCACATTTCTCGGCAGTGTAGGGGTTAATCAGGCTCCGGCTTCAGTTCCTGAGAAAGAAGTGCACATGCCTGGCTGCTTGCTAGATCGGTGCACGCTTTTCAGCTCTAACTAATAATAATAATAATAATAATAATACCGTTATTATATGGGCGCTTTTTCTGATTTTTTGGGGCGAATTGACTCATAGCGCCGCAAACTGAAACCCAACACGCACACTCACGTAACAGACACGGATTTACGCAATTTAAGACAAACACAGTTCAAGACAGACGAAGGGCCAGTTCAGCTACTGAAGTTACAGAGATTTTTGATCGCTTGTATTTGAAATTTGTAAAAGTGGCCTAAAACCGTTACCAAAGTGTGGGGGTGGGGGGGGGGGGGTTGGGGGGGGGGGGTGGGTGGGGGTGGAAGAACCGAAGTACCCGGAGAAAGAACCCCCGACGGTCCGCCCGAATTAACAGTGACACTTACCAGATGAGAAATGTCCGACGCCGGAACCCGGTATCGAACCTAGCACATTTGGCATTGGTGGCAGGCGCCTTAACCACTGAACCACAGACCGCTCTGCTTAACGACCTCGCCGGTCAGTCGAACTATCCAACCCGGCGCTTGAACAGGAAGAGAGATTGTATTTCATGTAGACTGTATTTCAATGGTACTACATGACTGGAAAAGGTAAAGCGACGCTCGTTGGTGAAGTCTTGCATCTACCTCTTTCTCTCTGCAAGGGACACCAATACATCAAGGGACACCAATACATACATACATACATACATACATACATACATTCATACATACATACGTACGTATACGTACGTTTGTATGTATATATATATATATATATATATATATATATATATATATATATATATATATATATATATATATATATATATATATATATATATATATATATATATATTCCGAGCATATTGTAATGTCTCTTTAAGATATAAACAACCCTTTAAAAAAAGTTGGTTGACCAAGATTAGAGTCCGTATTTTTATTATATTTACTTGAAATTTTGGATATAGCTAGTTTGGATAGAGACATTGCATGAGTTCGTTAGCTAGCTTTGTATCCTTTTAATTTCTTTAGGAAAAAGACAACATCCCACATTATAATTAGATGCTCGGGCTTCATGAGGTACATACATGTATAGGCTTGTTACTGAGCACGCTTCTGCCTCGTGAGGTCGAAAGACAGGAAATCTGTGTTGTTATTTTATTTATTTGTTTTTTTTATTTTGTGGAAAAGCAAGATTTCCGTTATATTACAATGAAAATCTCGCTTTTCACAACAAAACATGAACCTATAATATCTTTCGCAAGCCTTCACAAGGCATATTTTTCCCGCATCCCGTTTTCTGTTCAAGTCTATCGTGTATTAAAATGAGACAGACAAAAATGGAAAAGTCCGCACCCTGGAAATTGGCCATTACGTACACTTTTCCTCTCGTCGAAAATAAATATCCCCAGCAAATTTTGAGCTTTAGATATTTCACGAAGTATCACTTACGACATATTAAGACGGCCTTTAAGTATGGAACTTAATTTTTATTTTACAAAAAGTCCCTCTATACTGTAGCTGTGCTCGTGTTTATATGAAATCTCGTATATATTTCGATGAGTGTGGTTAAACGAGTATGATGGTGGTGTTCTGTGGATACTATCGCTGTGTGTGTCCCTTGAAAATACCCTGTTGTGTGCCGCGTGACTGCCCAAAGCCCGAGAATGTGCACCGCCTTAGAAGGTGATTGGTTAGCATATATGCAGCTGTACAACAAGCAGCACCTTACCAAGAAACTAACCTCCTCTTCCTTTTGGGACATACACAACAAAGAACTATGCCTGAAATTTGAACCTTTGTTATCTAGTATTCTTCCTTTAACCTCTATCACTGGGATGGACAAAAATGTGCTGTGCATTGACATTGTTTTGATTAAGATGATCTTGTTTTTTCAGCAGTTAATCGCATTCAAAGATAAACTGTTTATGTGTTGCTTTTTTTCAGTGGTCCAAGCGGGTTATCTGGGTGGAAGGTGTAGTACCAGCACAGACTGTACGGCACATGAAGCAAACTCAGAGTGCTCAAGCTCAAGTGTGTGTGCATGCAAAACGGGATACAGTGCAAATGGCATCGTCTGCGGTAAGGATTCATTGTAATGCTGGATGCGCTGGGAGCTTGGAGACGTAATGTCCAAAATCACAGACCAGCAAATATTTGTTAATTGCGCACGCGTCTGTATTTGTGTTTGTGTATGTGTGTGTCTTTGTGTGTGTGTGTGTTTGTGTGTGTGTATTTGTGTGTGTGTGTTTGTTTGTGTGTATGTATGTGTGTGTCTTTGTGTGTGTGTGTTTGTGTGTGTGTGTGTGTGAGTGTATGTGTTTGTGTATGTGTGTGTGTGTATGTTTGTGTGTGTATGTGTGTGTATGTGTGTGTATGTGTGTGTGTATGTGTGTGTATGTGTTTGTGTGTGTATTTGTGTGTGTTGTGTGTGTGTGTATGTGTTTGTGTGTGTATTTGTGTGTGTGTTTGTGTATGTGTTTGTGTGTGTGTATGTTTTTGTGTGTGTATGTGTTTGTGTGTGTGTGTGTGTGTGTGTGTGTGTGTGTGTGTGTGTGTGTGTGTGTGGTGTGTTTAAAATGATGTACCAGTCGTGTGTCTGTAATAGCCGCTAAGACGTTCACTCACTGTTTTCAGAATAGATACAATACAAATAGTCGCTATTCTGTGGACCCAGCAACCCATAATTACTACGTCATTCAAATTAATCCCTGGTATCACTCAGCCTTTCAAGGATCAACTAATTAACATGTTAGATGACCTGATACGCTCTTGGGGATTCTGGAGTACGTATCGTATCTCCTTATCAAGCCGCTACTGTGAAATTATAATTATTACAAAAAGTACCACCCATCATACTGACATGTACGTATGAATTAGTTGTACGATGTGGAAATAGGTGCAGACTCGCTTATCTGAGAGGTACGGTGGCTAAGGATACTAATCAGCTTACGTCATACGGAACGCATGCATCTCTCTAAACATCACAAGCAACAACTAATAACACAACGGCTCACATCACAACAACTAACCAGGACAGCGTGTAACACTGACAAGCGGAGCACATTACGAATTACATAACAGGATCATTCACACTTCAAGCATTCTCAGACATAAGGAGAGAGTGAAAGGGTTTACATCACCATATTTACTCTAGCATTTGGTACAATAACTTAAGTCAGCTCACCCAACAATGCGAGGCGTCGACTTGGAATCATGATGAGAGTCGGTGCGCTGTCTCGAGGGTGCCACAACGTGTCACATCAGGAACGGAGCCCCCAAAACACACACCGACCATTCCTTATATATATTTTTAATTCCTTCTATTCTCATGTGTCCCTAACCAAAAGTCCTGCGTCATTGTTTCCACTTGACCCTTTTATACTCTTATTTGGACACGACCAAAAGTCCTGAGTCATTCTTACTACTCGACCCACCCTACACTTGTACCTATACGCATAATTATTTCCTATTTTCCACACAAGATATGCGATTATTATAGGTAACCGATATCCCACACTTGGCCGTATTTTTCTGGGTCAAGCCTTGCGGGTCACGATTATAACTCTGTTTCGGTCAATATCTCGTACCTGGCCATTGACCTAACATTTAAACCTAATCAGTTATTTAACACTGACCATCTTATCCTATACATAATAGGCACTCTGTGACACTGGTCATGTCGCCAACGGAACTGTTCACAGTACCGGTGTGTGAATCACTAAAAAACAGTGGCGTTAAGAAGTGTTATAAAACCCATTTTAAATGGAAAGGGACTTATAAATAGAAGGGACTTAAACAAGACAAAAATATCAGAGATATCATTTTCCAGCAGCGAGCATGAAAGAGTTAAACCCTATAACTGTCACTCGTCGTTCATAGTTACTTTAAAATGGGTTTTATAACACTTCTTAACGCCACTGTTTTTCAGTGATTCACACACCGGTACTGTGAACAGTTCCGTTGGCGACATGACCAGTGTCACAGAGTGCCTATTATGTATAGGATAAGATGGTCAGTGTTAAATAACTGATTAGGTTTAAATGTTAGGTCAATGGCCAGGTACGAGATATTGACCGAAACGGAGTTATAATCGTGACCCGCAAGGCTTGACCCAGAAAAATACGGCCAAGTGTGGGATATCGGTTACCTATAATAATCGTATATGGATCCACTTTTATGACGACCACGACCGGACTCAACGTAGCATGCTGGAACATCCGAACCATGCTCGACACAGCAGACAGCGGACGCCCTGAACGTCGCTCCGCCCTTATTGCCCAAGAATTGCGGAGGTTAAACATCGACATCGCCGCGCTTAGCGAAGTACGCCTCCCGGAGGAAGGCAGCCTCCGAGAACTTGGTGCTGCCTACATCCTCTACTGATCAGGCAGGCCTGCATCAGAAAGACGGCTCTCAGGCGTGTGCTTCATGGTCAAGACCCCCATGGCGACTAAGTTGGAAAAACTACTAATGGGTCACTCCGACCGCATCATGTCCATGCGCCTCCCACTGAGACACCAGCAACACGTCACCCTTCTCAGTGTGTACTCCCCAACCCTCCTGGCAGAGCCTGCAGAAAAAGACAAGTTATACTCTGACCTGCGCAGCCTCCTGCAGAGCACACCCGCAGACGAAAATGTCATCATCCTTGGCGACTTCAACGCCAGAGTGGTCCAAGACTCTGAAGCCTGGAAAAGAGTCCTCGGCAAGCATGGCGTTGGGAACTGCAATGACAATGGTCGCCTACTGTTGGAGTTCTGTGCAGAACAGCAACTTGTCATCACCAACACTACTTTCCAGCAAAAGGACAGTCGAAAGACCACCTGGATGCATCCTCGCTCCAAGCACTGGCACCTTATCGACTATGTCCTAGTGCGTCAGAGGGACCGCAGTGACGTCCTCCTCACCAGAGTGATGCCCAGCGCAGAGTGCCACACTGACCACCGCCTTGTCCGCTGCAAACTCAGGCTCCACCTCAAGCTGAAACCCAAGAAAAGGGCCCCCCACCCCCAAGGAAAAGCTTGATGTCGCCAGCCTTCAGCGTGACGACAAGAAAGCTGCCCTTCAGACAGATTTAGAGCGCATGCTCAAAGACACCGTTGATCCCGCAGACTCCTCCCCTGAAACACTCTGGGAGCAACTGAAAACGGCTATTGTAAAATCTTCTGTGGAAGTCTTGGGCTTTGTTAGAAGGAGAAACAAAGACTGGTTTGACGAAAACGACGTGGAGATCCAGGAACTTCTAGCTCAAAAAGAGAGCCGCCCACCAGGCCCGCCTAGCCCAGCCTTCCCGCACTGTGAAGAAGTCTGCCTTTCGCCTCATCTGCAGCAGTCTCCAGCTCAAGCTTAGAGAGCTCCAGAACGAGTGGTGGTCGAGACTCGCACAGAGGACCCAGCTTTGCGCTGACAACGGTGACTACATGGGCTTCTATGAAGCACTGAAAGCAGTGTATGGCCCTAGGCACCTGGTACAAGACGAAGCGCCGATGGACAGGCACTCCTCACAGATAATACCTCCATCTTGAACCGCTGGTCAGAATACTTTCAGGACCTCTTCGGCGCTGAGCGCACTGTTCAAGAAACAGTCATCCTCCAAATCCCACAGCTCCCACTAAAGGTTGAATTGGACAAACCACCCACCGCCGAAGAGACCCTCACAGCCATCCACCAGCTCAAAAGTGGCAAAGCAGCAGGCATTGCCGGAATCCCGCCAGAGATCTGGAAACATGGCGGTCCAGCACTGCACACCAAGCTCCATGACCTCTTTCTCTGCTGCTGGGAGACAGGAACACTACCAAACGATCTCCGTGATGCAGTCATCATCACCCTGTACAAGAACAAAGGAGAGAAGTCTGCCTGCTCTAATTATCGTGGAATTACCCTGCTGTCCATTGCCGGGAAAATTCTCGCAAGGCTGCTCCTGAATCGGCTGGTACCTGCCATCGCTGAAGACCACCTCCAAGAGGGCCAGTGTGGCTTCAGAGCCAACAGGAGTACCACCGACATGGTCTTTGTGCTGAGACAGCTTCAGGAGAAGTGCCGCGAGCAGAACAAAGGGCTGTACGTAACGTTTGTCGACCTAACAAAAGCGTTCGACACTGTGAGCAGGCAAGGCATGTGGCAGATCCTTAAGCGACTTGGCTTCCAGACTCAACAATAACCTCTCAGAACCATTCCCCATTATCAACGGCGTTAAACAGGGCTGCGTGCTGGCACCAACCCTCTTCACCATCTTCTTTAGTATGATGTTGAAGCAGGCCACAGTGGACCTCGACGATGACGATGCAGTGTACATCAGGTATCGTCTCGATGGCAGCCTGTTCAACCTCAGACGACTGCAGTCCCACACCAAAAACCTAGACCAACTGATTCGTGAGCTGCTCTTTGCTGATGACGCTGCCCTCGTTGCACACACAGAGAGAGCCTTGCAGCGCATCACGTCCTGCTTTGCAGATGCTTGCCCATCTCTTTGGACTCGAGGTCAGTCTGAAAAAGACAGAGGTCCTTCATCAGCCGGCACCCAAGGAAGAGCATCGCCCTCCCCACATCACCATTGGCGAGTCCGAACTAAAGTCAGTACACCAGTTTACCTACCTTGGCTGCATCATCACGTCAGACGCCAAGCTGGACAAGGAGCTGGACAGCAGGTTGGCAAAAGCGAACAGGGCTTTCGGGCGACTATTCAAGCGGGTGTGGCACAAACAACAGCTAAAAAAAGGCACCAAGATCAGCGTGTACAGAGCTGTCGTCCTCACCACCCTGCTGTACGGTTCCGAGTCCTGGGCCCTCTACCGCAACCAACTACAACTACGACAATGAAAAAGTAGGTTGTGCCCTCTTGCAATGGAAATGCTTTCACCCTAACACTCAGTGAAAACGTGGACACCTCTGCCGAAAAATCATAAAATAATATGCCAGGCACCTAGGACAACCCCCCCCCCCCCCCTACCTCTCACCCCCCCCCCCTCCCTACCGAATCACTCAAGAGCAGAACAAAGCCGGCTGGATTCGAATCCGTGACCTTCCGGACCTGCAGAGTAGAACGCTGTACCACCTCAGCTCCCCCGAAAGAGGGAGAGAGGGAGGATGCTTCATCGTCTGCAAATCATCAAAACATCGGCCCTTATTAACGCTATCCTTACGCTAACCCTTTTTCCGTGTTAACCCTTCCCCTGCCACTGCGTGCATTGTTGTTTCTGAAATCTGTGTTTATTACACGAACAAAATCCAACACCGTCCAAGCAGTATGGACACAAATTGGTCTCAGCAAGAGGCATAGATCCTCATGAGCCCTCGCAGTCGCTGTGGCTCATGATGATCTAAGCCTCTTGTTGTTGGATCGTGTTCACATTTCTCGGCAGTGTAGGGGTTAATCAGGCTCCGGCTTCAGTTCCTGAGAAAGAACTGCACATGCCTGGCTGTTTGCTAGATCGGTGCGCGGTTTTCAGCTCTAAATAATAATAATAATAATAATAATAATAATAATAATAATAATAATAATACCGTTATTATATAGGCGCTCTTTCTCATTTTTGGGATCGAATCGACTCAAAGCGCCGCAAACTGAAACCCACTCACGTAACAGACGTGGATTTACGCAATTTAAAACAAACACAGTACAAGACAAAAGAAGGGCCAGTTCAGCTACTGAAGTTACAGAGATTTTTGATCGCTTGTATTTGAAAATTAAAAAGGTATCCTGAAACCGGTACCAAAGTGTAGGGGGTGTGTGGGGGGGGGGGGGGACTGGGGGGAGGGGGGGGGGTAGAACCGGACTACCCGAAGAAAGAACCCCCGACGGTCCGCCCGCATTAACGGGGACACTTACCAGAGGAGAAAAGTCTGACGCCGGAACCCGGTATCGAACCTCGCACCTTTGACATTGGTGACAGGCGCCTTAACCACTGATCCACGAACCGCTCTGCTAAACGACCTCGCCGGTCAGTCGAACTATCCAACCCGGCGCTTGAACAGGAAGAGAGATTGTATTTCAAGTAGACTGTATTTTAATGGTACTATATGACTGGAAAATGTAAAGCGTAGCTCGTTGGTGAAGTCTTTCATCTACCTCTTTCTCTCTGCAAGGGACACCAATACATCAAGGAACACCAATACATACATACATACATACATACATAGGTACGTACGTATGTATGTATGTATGTATGTATGTATATATATATATATATATATATATATATATATATATATATATATATATATATATATATATATATATATATATAATATATATATATATATATATATATATATATATATATATATATATATATATATATATATATATATATTCCGAGCATGTTGTAATTGAATGTCTCATTAAGACATATGCAACCGTTTAAAGGAAGTTAGTTGACCCAGATTAGAATCCGTATTTCTATTATATTTACTTGAAATTATGGATATAGCTAGTTTGGATAAAGACATTGCATGAGTTCGTTAGCTAGCTTTGTATCCTTTTAATTTCTTTAGAAACAAGACAACATCCCACATTATAATTAGATGCTCGGGCTTCATGAAGTACATACATGTATAGGCTTGTTACTGAGCACGCTTCTGCCTCGTGAAGTCGAAAAACAGCAAATCTGTGTTGTTATTTTATTTATTTGTTTTTTATTTTGTGGAAAAACAAGATTTCCGTTATATTACAATGAAAATCTCGCTTATCACAACAAAACATGAACCTATAATATCTTTTGCAAGCCTTAACAAGGCATATTTATTTTCCGTATCTCGTTTTCTGTTCAAGTCTATCGTGTATTAAAATGAGACAGACAAAAAATGGAAACGTCCGCACCCTAGAACTTGGCCATTACGTACACTTTTGCTCTCGTCGAAAATAAATATCCTCAGCAAATTTTGAGCTTGAGACATTTCGCGAAGTATCACTTACGACATATTAAGATGCCCTTTAAGTATGGAACTTAATTTTTTGATTTACAAAAAAAGTCCCTTTATGCTGTAGCTGTGCTCGTGTTTATATAAAATATCGTATATATTTGGATGAGTGTGATTGGACGAGTATGGTGGTGGTGTTCTGTGGATACTATCCTGACTGCCGCTGTGTGTGTCCCTTGAAAATACCCTGTTGTGTGCCGCGTGACTGCCCAAAGCCCGAGAATGTGCACCACATTAAAAGGTGATTGTTTAGTATATATGCAGCTGTACAACAAGCAGCACCTTACCAAAAAACTAACCTCCTCTTCCTTTTGGGACATACACAACAGAGAACTATGCCTAAAATTTGAACCTGTTGTTATCTAGTATTCTTCCTTTAACCTCTATCAATGGGATAGACAGAAATGTGCTGTGCATTGACATTGTTTTGATTAAGATGATCTTGTTTTTGCAGAAGTTAATCGCATTCAAAGATAAACTGTTTATGTGTTGCTATTTTTTCAGTGGTCCAAGCGGGTTATCTGGGTGGAAGGTGTAGTACCAGCACAGACTGTACGGCACATGAAGCAAACTCAGAGTGCTCAAGCTCAAGTGTGTGTGCATGCAAAACGGGATACAGTGCAAATGGCATCGTCTGCGGTAAGGATTCATTGTTATGCTGGATGTGCTGAGAGCTTGGAGACGTAATGCCCAAAATCACAGACCAGCAAATATTTGTTAATTGCGCACGCGTGTGTATGTGTGTGTGTGTGTATGTGTGTTCGTGTCTTTGTGTGTGTGTGTGTGTGTGTGTGCGTGTATGTGTGTGTTTGTGTATGTGTGTATGTGTGTGTGTGTATGTGTGTGTGTGTGTATGTGTGTTTGTGTGTGTATGCGTGTGTGTGTGTATGTGTGTTTTTGTGTGTGTGTGTGTGTGTATTTGTGTGTGTGTGTGTGTGTGAATGTGTGTGTGTCTTTGTGTGTGTGTGTGTGTGTGTGTGTTTGTGTGTGTATGTGTGTGTGTGTGTGTTTGTGTGTGTGTGTGTATGTGTGTGTGTCTTTGTGTGTGTGTGTTTGTGTGTGTGTTTGTGTGTGTGTATGTGTGTATGTGTGTGTATGTGTGTTTGTGTATGTGTGTGTGTATGTATGTGTGTGTGTGTAGTTGTGTGTGTGTGTGTATGTGTGTGTGTATGTGTGTGTGTGTGTGTCTGTGTGTGTATGTGTGTGTTTGTATATGTGTGTGTGTATGTGTGTGTGTGTCTGTGTGTGTGTGTATGTGTGTGCGTGTGTGTGTATTGTATGTGTGTGTATGTGTGTCTTTGTGTGAGTGTGTGTGTATGTGTGTGTGTGTGTGTGTGTGTGTGTGTGTGTGTGTGTGTGTGTGTGTGTGTGTGTGTGGCGTGTTTAAAATGATGTACCAATCGTGTGTCTGTAATAGCCGCTAAGACGTTCACTCACTGTTTTCTGAATAGATACAATACAAATAGTCGCTATTCTGTGGACTCAACAAACCATAATTACTACGTCATTCAAATTAAACCCTGGTCATGTCGCCAACGGAACTGTTCACAGTACCGGTGTGTGAATCACTGAAAAACAGTGGCTTAAAGAAGAGTTTTAAAACCCATTTTAAAGTAACTATGAACGATGAGTGACAGTTATAGGGTTTAACTCTTTCATGCTCGCTGCTCGAAAATGATATCTCTGATATTTTTGTCTTGTTTAAGTCCCTTCTATTTATAGAAGGACCCTTTTAGGACGGGTCGAGGTGGGGCGAATTTAATAAAATGTCCATGATGTCAAAGGCGGGCAGTCCTAATCCTCTGACAACTGAAGAACAGGATATAGCTAGCTTGGAGAAAGACATTATATGAGTTTGTTAGCCAGCTTTGTATCATTTCATCGTCTTTAGTTAAAAAAAATTCTTTTGAGAAAAAAATTAAAACAGTGGCGAAGAAAGCCAGACAGTGGCGGTGACGTAAAACAAGCAATAAATATGAAGTAATTCTCTCTCTCTCTCTCTCTCTGTGTCTCTGTCTCTGTCTCTCTCTCTCTCTCTGTTTGTCTGTCTATCTGTCTGTCTCTCTCTCTTTCTTCTCTGTCTGTCTGTCTGTCTGTCTGTCTGTCTCTCTCTCTCTCTCTCTCTCTCTCTCTCTCTCTCTCTCTCTCTCTCCCTCTCGCTCTCTCTCTCTCTCTCTCTCTGGCCGTTGAGGTGAGCGGTCGATCTTTAGCGGAGCTCCGCTGTGCAGCCAACCGTGACATATAGCAGTGGAATACTGTGCTTCTTCTTGGATATACAATCATGTATGTGGATGTGTCTTGATCCCGGTGTATTGGTGTGTTGGTTAGCCATCTTTACATTTATAATGATCTGGCTCGGATCTGCTGATGATTTGTGTTGTGCTTGGGAATTGTGAAATGGACACTTTACTGCCGTGCCGACTCTTGCAACGCGAACTTTCTCGAAGGGCGACCCAGTGGCAGGGTGTACCACCTACTGTAATTTTGCCTGGACTTATTTGTGTGTGTTAGTTACCTTAGACGAACCGCAAAAGAGCATTTTAATGATGCCCTGATAATTTTCCAGTTACTTTTGTGAGACTTTATATATTTTACAATTTTATTATGATTTAAAATCTTAACTGAACTCAACTACATATTAGATACCAGCACTTTTCAAGCCATAAAGCAGTGTTTCTGTGTTGACTGAGTAGCTGGCGCCAGCCAGTCTGCACAGCTGGCACCTGTGACTTAATTCCCTTTGCTTTCACCCCCCCCCCCCCTCCTCTTTTCGGGTGGGCCGAGAGATCATCCTCCTCTTACGCGTGAGTGCCGCCCCGCTGGCCACTTGGTCTAATCCTCTTTGCCTTAGCACCCTCGCATTGTGATCGAGGATGGCTTGTCCTCTTCTCGGCTCGCCTTGGCGCCCCTGGGGCTAGTCGGCAGGTGTCAGCAAACATCTTGGCATCTCCATGTTTGACGAGCTTAGTGATGACATCACCCCTCCACCCCTCCCATGAACGTCCCGCCCAACATGTCCAACCCCCGCATCACACGCGCCGCCGCCAAGACCCCATGCAATTCTACACTTCAAAAGATAAACGCAATTGAGGACCCGATACAAAAGAACTTCGAGACAGACTGTACCCGTGTCTTCTTGTGGAGATTAGCTCTGCATGAAAGGTACGTCAAACACCCCCTGCCCCCTGGCTACAGAGCCGAATGGATCGACCAAGACAGTAACAAGGAAGAAGTAGACTCCCCCCTCCTTCCCCCGTACCATGATGCTCTACACAGTACACTAGTACGAGTCTATAGGAGTTCAGGCAAGAAACTCGCTGTTGCCATCACTGTTTTCTATACCACCTGTCTTATCAGAGCCCAGGGAGCTCGCTGCCATGATTGGATAGATAACGAATTTCAACCGCTCAAAGACTGTGTTGAAAAGATGTTGTCTTCCCAGCAATCCTCATCTCTACCACCCCCTGGCGGTCAGCTGGCGCTGCCACCTCCCTCCCCCGGCACAACTGACGAGTCTCTTCAGGACACTAATTCCTCAACTCCACTCAACAGTGATGTAACCAGCGTCACACCACCCTTGGACGTGACCACATCCCCACCCAGCCGACCGGCTGACCCAACCCAGCATGGCCCGCCCGTCACGCTCAGCTGCGCAGAGGTTGGTGGAGCCACCGCTGAGAACAGTGATAACTCTACTGGGCAGGATCAGGCCACGCCCACCTGTCATTCTCTGTCTTTCGGACCCGACCACCACTCTCCCACCACCTGTCTTTCGACCCAATCAGACGACGAGAAAATCTTCGCAAGTGATCCGTCTGCCTTCCCACCGATTGCTGTTACCTCGCTACCTCCCCAACAACCGCCCCCCCCTCGCCCAGTTAGCCACCCTGCCAGCTCTCCTGTGTCAGTTTCAGCAGAAACTGGAGGCTTCGGCGGCTAACATCAAAGAACTCCAGTCGGAACTTTCTTCAGTGAAGACCGAACTGGCAAGTGTCAAGGCGCACTGTGTCACCTTGCAACAACAACAAAGCGCTCTTGAAGCCCAAGTGCAAGACAACGAGTTTAAGAGGAAACACGGCCTTTCTGTGGTTGAAAAAGACCTGACCAGGGTTGAACAGTCAACGTGCGCTGATTTGCAGAAACTTACAATGGAACAGGAAGCCATCACCAAACAGGTTTCAAAACTTGCTTCTGCCAGAGACACAGAGCGCCGTGATCGTTACCCTGAGAAAACAAGTAGGAGCACTTGGCCAGGCAACACCTTCCCAAGAAACAGTGAAACCAGCCCTAGCCTCCACGTCGCCCCTCCCCCCTCCCCCGGCCACCCCGTCCCCGGCAACCAATCACTCAGTGAACACCCCAGACCCTGACTCTCGCCAGTCTGTTAGCCCCCTGCATACTCAACAGCAGGATAATTATGTGCCTCGCCACTGTCGTTCAGCATCGAAACCCACAACCGCTTCGCTCCCCTTGACACACAGCTAAGTGACAGCAAGGCCGCGTGTGACACTGACCACAAATCTGACAGCTCTACTCCCGGTTCGACCAGCGCCGTGAACACCAAGCTGCTGACACCTTATGAAAAGCTGTGCCAATCAAAGGTGAACCAGCAGTCGCACGCTCTAGTCCTCGGCGACTCAGTCATCAGGTTCATCGATGACCGGAAAATGTCAGCTCCGGATTTTACAGTTCAGAACATGGCGGTGTCAGGTCTGTCTGTCAGCGACCTCATCAAGTGGCTTGACACCCGCCAGCCTGTCCGACATGTACACCACGTCACCTTTCATGTCGGAATTAACAGCTGCCGCAAATTGAATGTTCCGGTCGCATGCAACACGTGGCTGCAGCTCATCGATCTGCTGGCCACCAAGTTCCCGCAGGCCACTCTACAAGCGTCCACCATCATGCCGCCCTTTGGTCAACGCCACCCCTTGTTTGCAGCCGCCGCTAAATCCAATGACAACCTCCACGCGGCCTGCAGGAAGGCTGATATTGCCATCGTGGACCACACCGCCACCTTTCTGACCAAGAATCACGCCCCCCGCCAGGCCCTCTACCGGGACGGTGACAGCACTGAAGGCACAAAACGGCTGGCCCTCAATATACGCTACGGTGAATACCGGCCCTACGTAGCTCCACGAGGCCGATGATATCGGGCTGCTGGCAAGCAGAAACCAGGACATGCAACAGAAGACACAACAGTTGACACAGTCAGCAAGCTCCATAGGTCTCGGGGTCAACATTAGGAAGACTCAAGTCATGAGGAAGAACACCATAGTGGGCGACCCAATCACCATCAATGACCAACCTCTGCAAGAGGTGGACGAGTTCACGTACCTGGGCAGCAAGGTTACCACAGATGGAGACTGCACAAGGGAGATCACCACAAGAATCAGCAAAGCCAACCAAGCCTTCGCAATGCTGAAACCCATCTGGAGGACCACAAGCCTGAGCATCTACACCAAGCTCCGTATTTTTAAGAGCAACGTGCTGAGTGTCCTTCTATATGGGCCAGAGTGCTGGAAATCCACTACCGCTACGGAACGCAAGCTGGAAGTCTTCCAGAACAAGTGCCTGCGACGGATCATGAAGGTCTTCTGGCCAAACATGATTACAAACGAGGAACTACGGAAGAGAGCAGGCGCAGACAGCATCGCTGAAACCATCGCCACACGGAGATGGAGATGGCTAGGCCACGTTTGCAGAATGTCACCCGACTCATTACCAAGGGTGGCACTGAGATGGACACCACAGGGGAAGAGAAACCGTGGACGACCAAAGGAGACGTGGCGCCGAACCGTGGAGCGAGAGCTCAAGAACAGAGACCTTACTCTGCAAACAGCACCCAAAATAGCAGCTGACAGACAAAAGTGGCGCTCCCTTGCCGTCGCCTCAAGCACCAGATGGCGCAGAGAGGACTGAATGAATGAATGTAGCTCCACGAGATCATGCCAACTTCAACTCTGCACCCGGTTACCTGGCACGCAAACCCCATGGCTCTGACATGACTGGAGGGCGCCCGGCCCGCCTGGCACGTCATGGCCACGGGGTGCGACCCGCTCAGGTTAACAACTCAGAGTTGACTCGGCCTCTTCAGCCAGTGCCGCCGAAACTCGGCCAGCAGCCTGTCGACCCTTCGTCCCCGAACCCATGCGGCCAGGCGGAACAGCAGTCACCGATGTTCCAGACAACTGACTTTCCGCCTCTTGTGACTTCATCTGCCGGAACGGCCCAGACCTCAGCTGCTAATGCCTGGGCGCCCACTGCTAGTTGTGACAACCAAATTCCCATTGAATTAGTAATGCAAATTGCGAAACTTCTTTTCACTGCTAGACAGTGTACATCGCGTGAAAACAAATAATTAATTCTCATTATATAAAAAAGAATGATGTCTGATGGGCTCCACATTCCGACCCGTTGCCTGAATGGTCCTTGCTGGTGTGCGTATTTTGATTGTTTTCCACAACCTTCCTTGGCACTGACCGGGGAGGGTTGTGTGAGACGCTCGGGTTGCGCCGGTACGGGCTGTCCTGGCTCCGGGTCTGACTGTTGTTCCTGTCATATATCAACCCGAATGAGATTATTCATACAGGACTGATGTCATCCAAATGCTCAAATTTATGATTATCAATTGATTAGTACTACAGAACTCTATTGCTGCCGTAACTGTGAAACGTGTGTAGTTTTGATTGCGACGTAGAACCGCTATCAAGTCTATATCATTCAATATTGACGCTATACTCAAAGCGATTTTAAACTCATTTTGTACCTGAGAAATCGGTGACTTACTGCACGATATAGATTCATGTACGTTTTTCTGACATAGATAACGTGTCTAATGTGTGAAGTCACGACGGAGTCTCAACCACGTTTAGTTCGTATTTGTTGTGTGATAGACCGTAACGGATCAGAGACACCCAGTGCGTGCGCCTCTTTGTGCGACGATTAGTCGCGATACAATCATACAACATAATCCTGTTACTAAGAGGTTCAGGATTAGCACTTGACACCTGATGACTGATCAGTGTGTGATGACTGGCTTAGTGGTCAACACCCGCGTGCAATTCTCATCGGAATGCGCGTATAATTATGACAATTGCAGCGCTCTGTGACTTTACAAACTGTGTTAGCCTGTGTATTGAACAAGAGTGCACAACGTAGTCGCTATTAAAGTGATTCTTATCACTGACTGTGGCGGTAGCAAATAGAATAAGATTACTCTGGTACGCTTCATCGCGTTTTGTTTTTAGCAACGGTACGTCGCACGCGCAGACTTTTTTTTATTTACATCTACGATCCGCTATCTTTTTCTTCCTTTTTTATCTTTCGCGCATGTCTCAGTGCTGTGTTTTGACCACTGATCTGCATGCCACATTGTGACATTTTGTTATTGTTGTTTAAACTGTCATTTAGTTTGTTAGTATACCTGACATGTTTACTAGTGTCAGCGATCATTTGCTTAGAATAGGCCACCTCAATGTATATCACCTTTGCAGTAAAGTATCAGACGTTACAGTACTACTCTACCAATCCTCTTCATATCATATATTTGGCTTTACAGAAAGTAGGTTGACAGAGAATATAAGTAACCAAGCTATCACCATACGAAATTTCTCCATTCATAGGCGATATGCTTCAGTGCCTGGTCATACTGGCATTTGTGCTTATGTTCACAATACTATTGCTAACAACGTAACACGACGATGTGACCTGGAATCCACCCATGTGGAAAGTCTGTGGCTTGAGATAAAAGCAACCGCCAAGTCAACCCCGACCTTCGTATGTTTTATTTACAGAAACCCCGCAGCTACAGTGTCCTGGCAAAATGATTTGTTGTAATGGTTGACAAAGTACAAAACTCCAAGGGTGATATACATATACTCGGTGATTTTAATGTTGATTTATTGAAACCTGGCAACACGTCATGGAGATCCATGATAACGTTCTTAGGCCTTCCACAAGTAGTTCAGTCACCCACCAGGGTCACTGCTACTTCATCCACATTAATTGACCATGTTTATACAACCAACGCCAGTGCCCTTAGCAATGTCTATGTACCCAGCACCTCTGTCAAATAAATGGCAAAATTAACAACCTAACACGCACCTAGCAATACAAAATCTTTAAGTCCACTACCCCACTATCGCCCGCACTACTATAAAATACCGCTAAAACAGGGTCACCACTGTAACGCACGCAGACTTGCCCACAGTCGCACGTACAGACTCTCACGCAACAGACGCATACACCGCCACTGACTCAGACGGGCGCATTCATGCGGTAAAACACAACACACGGGCTCCCTTTCTAAAGTAACCCTTATACAATATAAAAGAAAAGAAACGCTTTAAAGACTATCAAACTATATACACTGCTCTACTATCACACACACAAATCACAATATCTTTGCCAGGCTAGGTTTTAGTTTCACACTGTCTCCAACCTGTTTGATGTTATTGCCTGGTTACGTTGGTCCTTCTCACGTCTAGGCGTGAAAGTGCTTCGTCGTACGCTTCTTCTTGCCGTCCTGTCTCTTTGGCACGGACGTCCTCGTTCTCGTACCGCTGCGCAGTTCTCGCTTTGACTCGGGTGTCTTGGTCCCGGTCAGACTCACTCTCAGTGATGAGCTGGAGGGATGACCTCACGTAGGTCCCACCTGTGACTCGACGTCTCGGCGTCCGTCGTTTCCACTCTTTACAAGAACTCTGAATAGACAACAAAAGTCCCAACGTAACACTTGCTAAACACACAACATATTGGATCAATGAGAAACGTCACGTAACCTGGCTGATACAAATAACTCACACGTTCGTTCACACACACACACACGTGCTTCATAAACTGTCTACTTCCGTAACACCCCCATATCTGTCACTATCTTGAAACAGACTATAGCCTAACACTGTTGCTATACACTACTTTATACACTGGAAAAGACTATGCTTACCCAACCACGTACTATCTTCACAGCGGCTTAGACATACACACTTCACATTCCTTTAGTCATCTAACTCGGTAAACAACTGTATACAAAAACACCGGTTACTTCACTGACTTCTAAACATACATAACTAAACCAAACCGGAACACCGCTATACAACCACATTACTCTTACCAACGCATACTGTCTTTAACTAAGCAACTATCAATACTACATATATAGAAACATACCTGAAATCTAGGCTTCAGAGTCTTGGAATGCGGGCTAGGTAACTCAAACACAACCGTTCCATACGACAAAACAGCCCGCACTACCGATCTAGACCTCTGACAGTCACAGCTTCCGCCTAGAACTCACTAAACAGAACTCACTAAAAATCCCGTGCTAACCATGTCTCACAGATTTCCCGTGGAGCCTAATGCCACCACAAACAAACCGTTAACAAGACCCGTACCGTACTAATCCTACTGTGTGAGCACTATGCACGAGCATAGAGCTTCATCACAATCATTTTCCTATTTGTTTTTCATTATCTGCGAAGTTGCCAAAGAAACTTCATAAGGAGCATATAACCATCCTCTACAGATCATTCAAAAAATTTAACCAAGATGATTTTTTACATGAACTTTCCCAAACACCATTTTCCGATGTGTATAACTATAACGATCCCAATGTAGCGCTGTCCCACTGGTATAAGTTGTTCCTCGGTGTTCTTGACAGATATATCCCGAGGCGCACTAAGCGTGTTAAACATCCCACTGTGCCTGAGTGGCTGACGGATGAGATTAAAACTGCGATGGAACTAAGAGATCTATTGAAACAACAAACGAAATTTGACGAGTACAAAAAACAGCGAAACCTAGTTAAATCATTAGTTCGTAAAGCACAGAGGCAGTATGCTGAAAAGATTATTGCGGGCGGCAAAGACATACGCAGCGTGTGGCAGGTGATTAACACATTTACTAAAGGACAATCTAGCAAATCAACGAGTGTCCCCCCGCACCTCACAGCTGATGTATTTAATGAACACTTTCTTAACATTGCTAAAACCATGTCACAGACGAACACCAGTGAGCCAGGTGAATACGTATGTTCAGAACAATTGAAAAAGCACAGTCAGATAAACGCCGGCAATACTTTCTCAGTTCCCCTAATGACCGTCCTTGCTGTAGGAAAATCTATAACCAACATGAAAAGTAAAACATCTTGTGGTGTAGACGGTATTAGCAGTAAAATCCAGAAAATTGCGCTCCCTTATATTGTTGAATCATTAACCTTTATATATAACCTTTCGATTCAAAAGAACATGTTTCCCGATGAATTGAAAATAGCAAAAGTTATTCCTCTACCAAAAAGCAAAGATCTGAGCGACCCAAGTGAGTACAGACCAATTTCAATTTTATCAGCAGTGTCCAAACCACTTGAAAAGCATATACATACATCATTTACTTTAATTCCTGGAGAAAAACCGCCTTGTTAGTACTGCACAATCAGCTTTTCGGCCTAAACATTCGTGTCAGACAGCCTTAACTCTCATAACCCACAAATGGCTTACTGCCATAAATGAGTCCAAACTTTCATGTGTAGTATTTCTAGATCTTAAAAAAGCCTTCGATCTCATTAACCACTCAATCTTACTAAAGAAGTTACCTTTATATCACAATGACTCAAATGCAGTCGCTTTTCTCTCGTCCTATCTCTTAGACAGAACGCAGAAAGTGTTCTTGAATGGTAAATACTCAGCGAAAGGACTGGTGACCCATGGTGTTCCTCAGGGATCCACCCTAGGACCGTTATTATTCAACATCTTTATAAATGACCTTCCACTGTCAATATCACACCCCGACACAAACTGTGAACTATTTGCTGACGATACATCATTACATGTATCTGATAAAAATGTTTCAACCGTGAGCGCTGTCCTCCAACATAGTTTAGATGAAGTGTCAACTTGGTGTGAAAAAAATCATATGATTATTAGTATTCCTAAAACGAAAAGTATGTTGGTGACAACACGCCAAAAGCATCAACGTGGTTTGCAACCCCTTGTGCTGTCCCTTCACTCTCAGCCCATAGAGCAAGTGTCAAAACATCGTTTGTTAGGAGTGACAGTCGACGAACAGCTCAGCTGGGAGCCTCACATAGAAACTGCCTGTAAAACTATTTCGAAGAAACTCTTTTTATTATCCAAATTAAGTCGTATAGTTGACATTGATGCTCGAAAAATATTCTTTAACGCACACATCAAGACACATTGTAATTATGCTTCCAATATTTGGGACGGCTGTGGAGACATTCATTTGAAAAAAATTAATTCCCTTTACCGGCGAGGTATTAAGTTTATTCTTCCTGGTTCGTCCCCTACTGATGAAAGACTGAAGGCCCTTAATATCCTACCACTCAGTAAACAATTGGAACTTAATAGATGCTTATTAGTGCAAAAAATTCTAAACGATGCCGCCCCTCCCTATCTCCGTGAGATGTTTTCCCATACGAATAGAGAGAACACGAGGAACAGCTTACTCCATCTCCCAAAACCGAGAATCGACATCTTCAAATCTAGCATATCATTTTCCGGTGCTAAGTCATGGAATAACTTACCCTCTCATTTAAAGTCTATTTCAAAGTTATCTATCTTCAGAGCTCGCGTCCATAAATATCTGCTGTCGATGTGAATGTTCTATTTTTCTGCTTAGTATGTTGCTCCAGCACAGCAGATTGCTGCAGATTATGTAATAGTTTGAC
>BTPG01000006.1:10631892-10641892 GCA_036245525.1 Semisulcospira habei
TGAATCATAATCATGATAGCTCAAATAAAATATCGGATCGTTTCCTACGATTAACACATGTAGGCTCTCACAGGATAACACAACCACAATCGTAACATTACCCCCTATTTAGAATGATATTTCACAAAAATTTCTTCTCAAATCTCAAAAATACGGTTGTGGCTGTGCAAACCTACACAAAACCATAAAAATTCCACATCAAAATCAAATCAAAATAATCATCTCACAGTTTCTTTAAACTGACCTCAGCGAAAACATGTCTCTTTAAAATGTCATGAAAACCAAAATGTTTATCTAAACTGTTCTGGACACAGAAATGTTCATTCAGACTGCTCTGCTCAGGTAGTCCACTCCAAAGTTTTGTGAATCCTTGATTAAACTAAAATCAGTGTCAAAGTTCACTTCGGTACATCGTCAAATCATGGGGTACAGTACATAGTTCACACAGTTATTGGTCCTTGGTCAAACACTGTCGGCCAACAGAAAGTACAAAAGTTCCCACATACCAAACTAGATCTCTCTGGTCTATTTTCGATGACCACTGGTAATCTGGAATCTCTGTCGAATTCCGGTTCCGGCGTCCCCCAACATTCTTTCTCAGTCCTTTACTCGTGTTGCGCAACAGACGACACGACTCGTCGCGAACCGGATTGTCGGATGTTAGATTAACCTCGGGCTGGATGGTGTCTGTTGTCCCTGGATCAGGTGTAAACCGATTCTTGAACTCTTCAGTCAGGACGCTCAGTTCTTCACGTTGAGTTTGGGTCAGATTCTGACTGAGCTGGATGTCTTCTACATCCTCCTTGTGACGGAGTTCATTAAGGTCAAACAGATTTTCGTCGTCTAGTCTTTCGTCATCAGCAAGACGCACCGATGCCGACAATTGTGTTTTGTCTTGACGACCTCTCTCAATATACTTCTTCAACAGATTAGCATGGTAAGTCTTCACCTTGTTGTTGACCTTGACTCTGTAGTCATTGATGCCAACCACCGTGTCGACAACGTAGGGTCCCTTCCACTGCATCAGGAGTTTGTTGTTGTCGGTAGGAAGAAGAACCAATACTTGGTCACCTGGCTGGAATCGTCGAGGTTTTGCCTTACGATCATAGTAATGCTTCCCCTTGTTTTGTGCCTTCCCCAGTTCTTCTCGAGCCATCCTGAGGGTATCTTCCAGTTTCTCTCGCAGGTCGGAGACGTACTGGTAGCTGATCTTCACCTCAGGCGCGTCAATATCCTTGGTCTACAGCTCCTTCAGGATGTGCATGGGCCCCCTTACAGTCCTACCGTACAGTAATTCAAAATGGGAAAACCCTGTCGAATCCTCGGGAACTTCACGGTATGCGAAGAGCAAGGCATTGATATATCTATGCCACAACATTGGCTGCTCAGGACACAGTTTCTTCAGCATAGCCTTCAATGTTCCGTTAAACTTTTCAACCAGCCAATTATACATGGGGTGATAAGAAGTGGTAGTAAGGTGTGGAATGCTCAATAGTCGGTTGACTTCTTTCATGCAGTCGGAGACGAACGGAGTTCCCAGGTCATTCAGGATCTCTTAAGGAATCCCTAAACGGCTGAACATGTCGACGAGCGCCTCTGTCACTGTTGGTGTGTCGATCTTCTTCAATGGTATGGCCTCAGGATAACGTGTAGCGTAGTCCACCAGAGTCAAAATATAGTGATGACCATCTTCACTTGGAGGGGATATTGGCCCCACCAGGTCACAGCTACCCGCTTAAAAGGCATGTCGATCAGTGGCATTTTCTCTAGAGGAACTTTGGGCACCTTTTCCTTGGAGATTGTCTTCTGGCATATATCGCACGACCTGCAGAATCGGGTGATGTCGTCTCCCGTATCAGGCCAGTAGAAGACGGCTCGGATCCTATCAAGCGTCTTGTTGATTCCCAAATGTCCTCCCAATATGGAATCATGGGCCAATTTCATCACCTGCATTCTCAAAGGTTTAGGAACTACTACTTGACGCACAGGTTTATCTCCATTGCTGTCGAATATCCGGTACAGGATATCTCTTCTGGTCTCGAACGTTATCTCTTTTTTTTTTCCTTTCGCGTCACGGGCTCGGTCTGACCTCGGAATTTGTCAAGCGTATAGTCGGCTCTCTGAAACTCCACCAGCCTTTCCTTATTCAGCACGGCTGCTTCCGTGTTGTCCGCCACTTTAAGAGGGATGGTCTGATGACTCTTTATTGCTTGACTTCTCGTGGTAACAGCACATGTTTCCGGTCTCCATTCAAGATCTGGATTGTCTGCGTTTCTAGCACCATCAATGTTTCCGATGATAAGATCGTAGACAGGGGTCTTTACGCACAACGCCTTCACCTCTCCTGTCAAGTATGGGGTGTCTACACTGACTTTGGCAAGGGGGATAATCCTTACAGTTCCGTCAGCCAAAATGAGGGTTGTCCACTCCTGTAGCTTCTGGACTTCAGCTACTATGTCCTCTCTCACGATGATGCAGCTACAACCAGTGTCTCTCAACACTCTCACTGATCCTGAAACAAATCCTGAAACAACCGGCATATTCGGCACTTCATTCTCAGGCAGCGCGATGTTTGAGACTGGTAAGAATGTAGCCCCATCTCCTACTGGGATGCGTCCATTCTTTCTGAAAGATTCAATCAGCTTCGGTGTCGCTCGCTTTTCTCTATATTCAAAGTCACTGGATGATGTCACATAATTGGCTAATACAGCAGCGGCTCTGTGTTGAGACGTAGTATTGCTTCTGCCTGCTATCCCGCGATCTTGGTTGGATCTTCTGATGTTGTCGCCTCGGGGAACATCTTTAGAAGGACACAGTATCGCTTTGTGACCTTTCTTTCCACAGAGAAAACATGTCAGGTTCTCCATTGGCTTGTATTTCGGGGTGTCTCTGACATTGTGAATTTCCTCTGCTGGTGCAGACACACGATGCGGCTTACTGGACCCGAACTTCATGTTGTGGGCGTCAAGGTATCTTTGAGCGAAGTCGCCCAGGGCCTTTAGAGACTGGTCTTTTTGCTCTCTGAGGTGGGCGGCCAGGTCCTTAGAACATGCGTTAAGGACTTGCTCTTTGATGATGAGGTCACACAAGTCCTGGTACTCTCTGTTTAAACCAGCCAGCTCTATCCATTTCTCCATGTAGCTTTTGATTCTGTCAATGAATAGGCCGGGTGTTTCTCCTTCTTCACGCTTGCAGTTCCGAAATCGTCGCATGTAACCCTCTTCAGTGAAGTCGTACTGTTTCAGCAGGGCGGTTTTTAACTGCGTATAATCTTCGGCTTCTTCTCCTGGTAAGCGAGTATAAAATTCAAGTGCTTTGCCAGTTAGAAGTGAACTCAGTTTGATAGCCCAAGTCTCTTGTTTCCAATTGTTGCTACTTGGGAAGCGCTCGAATCGTTCTAGGTAAGCGTCCATCTTACCTGAGTTCTCAACGAAAGGTGGAAGCTTTGGCGCACGGGCTGTTTGCTCTCTGCTGGCTTAGGCTGTTGCTTCAGAAACTCTCTGGCTCTGTGCCTCAATCTCCATCTGCTTTAAATGAATTTCATGTTGTCGCTGCCTCTCCGCCTCTTCTCGCTGTTTCTCTGCATCTTCTGCTTTAATTTCGAGATTCCTGATTTCAGTTTCCTTAACTCTTTCTTCTCTTTCCAATTTCTCCCTTTCTCCTCTCTCTCTCTCACGTTTCTTCTCTTCTCTCTCCTCTCTCTCCAGTCTCTCCTTGTCTTCTTTCTCTCGTTTCTTTTCTTCTTTCTCCAGTCTCCCTTCTTCTTCGAGTCTCTTTTCTCTTTCTCTCTCCAGTCTCTCTTTTACTTCTCTCTCTCGTCTTTTTTCTTCTTTCTCCTCACTCTCATCGTTACGAACACGAGGAGTTGAGCTCTTTCGAGTCCACATTCCTTTTCAATTTTCAGGAATGTCTCCATCTCCGATGTCGCCATCTCTGCTTTTCACTGCTGGCTGTTTTCTCCTGCTACCCTTTCCAATGGACCATCTGAAGAAGTCTCGTCGGAGGTGCCAAAATGTTACGTGGTGGAGTTGTAGTCGTAGTATGATAAACACACCAGACGCACACACGTTAGGTTCTTTTAAGTAAACCTCCTTCAGCTGCAATCCGACACACGTGGCTTAAGGATGTAGACAATACTGGAGTAACAGTTCCAACAATATTTAATTCAGCGATGCGATATCCACACAATGCAATTCAAAAAGGCACAATCACTGATACAAAGTCTCTTCTGCAATGTCCACACTGCGACATAAAACTTCTCAAACGCAGCGTCTCACACAAAGTACACCATAGACAGGCCACGTACCTACCACTGACAATTGCAAGACAATGTACACACGTGCTTTCCTAGCACCACCGTTATATAGTAAAACACTTTCTAGAATAATCCAAGAAAATCATTCAACACAACCAATCAAAATAATCATTGTAACCGGAACTAAAAAAATATTAACACAAAACGAACTTTCCAGAAAACTATAATAGGCTACCCAAATATGGCTGCTCAATTCAGCTCCGAATACTTAGTAAAATAACATTTCACAAAAGTATGGTAGACAATCAAAAACTTCGTGAACAATCACAATCCTTCATAACACACACACACACACACACACACACACACACACACACACACACACACACACACACACACACACACACAAAAAAACCAAAAAAAAAACGCCTGACGGCTTCACGCGCACAGTAAACAAATTGTTGCGAAGTGTCGTTAATTAAACGACGTCACACATATGAGGACAATAGACAGTGCGACCTTTCTAGAACGTTCTAAACTAAACTTAACTTATCAATGAAGTGAATTCCGCTCTGCGCGACGGAAAGAAAATTTTACTAAAAAGGTATGTGAATCATAATCATGATAGCTCAAATAAAATATCGGATCGTTTCCTACTATTAACACATGTAGGCTCTCACAGGACAACACAACCACAATCGTAACACACACACACACACACACACACACACACACACACACACACACACACACACACACACACACACACACACACACGACGTTTCCCGCTAAATGTACGTTCAACAGCGCTGTTCGGCGTAGCTAGGCATGACGTAATTTTTATCGTGTTACTTCACTGTCAGAGCCTAATGTGTGCCCGCCTACGTTCGTCATTTGCATGCTACGGAACGTGCGCCGACCAGCCCCATCTCAAAGTCTAACGTATTTTCAATACGGAAGACAACAACGCTTAAGTCCAACGGCAACTCTGTGAAAAATTCGAACGAACAAATTTCCCCTGCAGGTTCGACTTAACTCATTCAACTCCGACACGCCACGGCAAGACATGGATTGAGCGTGATAGTTCACGGGTTGTGCCAGAAAAGCTTGGCGCCCATAGGCGCCGAGCTTTTCTGGCACAACACTTGAACTATCACGCTCTATCTGTTTCCCGAATTGTAATACAGTCATCAGGGGGCAACTTCAAAATTTGCGGATTTTGGTCCTGGAACAGAATGAGTTAAGCGTCGTAGACTGTAGTGCTGCCACTGTTTTCCCCCAGATGAAAAGGGACAGGCTCCATACAATTCCTTCTCAGTCAACGGGAAGGGGGTGGGGAGGAGGGGGTGGGGTGGACAGCGAGGTTGTGTTAGCTTTTGGCAGGGAGAGAGGGGCTTGCTCTATCTAGCATGTCCGTTGAAAGGTCCAGGACTGGCAAATCAAAGTGGCACAGCGGCTGCAGTGCGCCTGAATTAATTAGTGTTGAGGTTGTACTCCATATGCAATACCTGTCCCCATAACTCGCCCTCTGAGCCGTCCATTATCACTCTTGTGTGGTACGAGCACATTAAACGGCCACGAACTTACAAGCCAATCAACCTTTCGGCAGGAGCTATACGTGCATGATGGTGTCCATGCAGTTGTTACGCGCTGCTGCTCTCCATTATACCGTAGAGCTGTCTCGTGCAAATGAGTCATGGATTTTAGACCCGTGTGTGTGTATGTGTGTGTGTGTCTGTGTGTGTGTGTGTATGTGTGTGTATGTGTGTGCGTGTGTGTGTGTGTATGTGTGTATGTGTGTGTGTGTGTGTGTGTGTGGGTGTGCGCGTGCGCGCGTGCGTGTGCGCGTGGGTGCGTGTGTGCCGTGCGAGTGTGCCGTGCGAGTGTGTTTGCTGGAGAACTAAAGAGAGAGACAGACAGTGTAACTTTTAGGACTAACGTCTTTTGTCCACTACGAAAGTGATTTCAAAGATGCAGGTCCTGCCCCTACCTACCCCAAACCCCAATGAAAAAGTAGGTTGTGCCCTCTTGCAATGGAAATGCTTTCACCCTAACACTCAGTGAAACCGTGGATTCCTCTGCCGGAAAATCATAAAATAATATGCCAGGCACCTAGGACAACCCCCCTCCCCACCCTCTCACCCCCCTACCGAATCACTCAAGAGCAGAACAAAGTCGGCTGGATTCGAATCCGTGACCTTCCGGACCTGCAGAGTAGAACGCTGTACCACCTCAGCTCCCCAGAGAGAGGGAGAGAAGGAGGATGCTGCATCGCCTGCAAATCATCAAAACATCGGCGCTTATTAACGCTATCCTTACGCTAACCCTTTTTCCGTGTTAACCCTTCCCCTGCCACTGCGTGCATTGTTGTTTCTGAAATCTGTGTTTATTCCACGAACAAAATCCAACACCGTCCAAGCAGTATGGACACAAATTGGTCTCAGCAAGAGGCATAGATCCTCATGAGCCCCCGCAGTCGCTGGGGCTCATGATGATCTAAGCCTCTTGTTGTTGGATCGTGTTCACATTTCTCGGCAGTGTAGTGGTTAATCAGGCTCCGGCTTCAGTTCCTGAGAAAGAACTGCACATGCCTGGTTGTTTGCTAGATCGGTGCGCGGTTGTCACCTAATAATAATAATAATAATAATAATAATAATAATAATACCGTTATTATATAGGCGCTTTTTCTGATTTTTGGGGCGAATCGAATCTAGCGCCGCAAACTGGAACCCAACACGCACACTCACGTATCAGACACGGATTTACGCAATTTAAGACAAACATAGTACACGACAGACGAAGGGCCAGTTCAGCTACTGAAGTTACAGAGATTTTAAATCTCTTGTATTTGAAATTTGTGAAAGTGGCCTGAAACCGGTACCAAAGTGTGTGGGGTGGGGGGGGGGGTGTCGGTAGGGGGGGGGGGGGTGGAAGAACCGGAGTACCCGGAGAAAGAACCCCCGACGGTCCGCCAAAATTAACAGTGACACATACCAGATGAGAAAAGTCAGACTCCGGAACCCGGTATCGAACCTCGCACCTTTGGCATTGGTGGCAGGCGCCTTAACCACTAAACCACAGACCGCTCTGCTTAACGACCTCGCCGGTCAGTCGAACTATCCAACCCGCCGCTTGAACAGGAAGAGAGATTGTATTTCATGTAGACTGTATTTCAATGGTACTACATGACTGGAAAAGGTAAAGCGACGCTCGTTGGTGAAGTCTTGCATCTACCTCTTTCTCTCTGCAAGGGACACCAATACATCAAGGGACACCAATACATCTAGGGACACCAATACATACATACATACATACATATATACATTGATACATACCCACGTACGTACGTACGTACGTACGTACGGATTTATGTATGTATGTATGTGCGTGCGTGCGTGCCTGTGTGTCTGTCTGTCTGTCTGTCTGTCTGTATGTATGTATGTATGTATGTGTGTATGTATGTGTGTATGTATGTATGTGTGTGTATATATATATATATATATATATATATATATATAATATATATATATATATATATATATATATATATATATATATATATAATATATATATATATATATATATATATATATATATATTCCGAGCATATTGTAATTGAATGTCTCTTTAAGACATACACAACCGTTTAAAGGAATTTGGTTGACCAAGATTAGAGTCGGTATTTCTATTATAATTACTTGAAATGTTGGATATAGCTAGTTTTGGTAAAGACATTGCATGAGTTCGTTAGCTAGCTTCGTATCCTTTTAATTTCTTTAGGAAAAAGACAACATCCCACATAATAATTAGATGCTCGGGATTCATGAGGTACATACATGCATAGGCTTGTTACTGAGCACTCTTCTGCCTCGTGAAGTCGAAAGACAGCAAATCTGTGTTGTTAATTTATTTATTTGTTTTTTATTTTGTGGAAAAGCAAGATTTCCGTTATATTACAATGAAAATCTCGCTTTTCACAACAAAACATAAACCTATAATATCTTTCGCAAGCATTCACAAAGCATATTTTTTCACGCATGCCGTTTTCTGTTCAAGTCTATTATGTATTAAAATGAGACAGTCAAAAATGGAAACGTCCGCACCCTGGAACTTGGCCATTATGTACACTTTTCCTCTCGTCGAAAATAAATATCCTCAGCAAATTTTGAGCTTCAGACATTTCGCGAAGTATCACTTACAACATATTAAGACGTCATTTAAGTATGGAACTTAATTTTTATTTTACAAAAAGTCCCTCTATACTGTAGCTGTGCTCGTGTTTATATGAAATATCGTATATAATTAGATGAGTGTGGTTGGAAAGTATGGTGGTGGTGTTCTGTGGATACTATCCTGACTGCCGCTGTGTGTGTCCCTTGAAAATACCTTGTTGTGTACTTCGTGACTGCCCAAAGCCCGAGAATGTGCACCGCCTTAAAAGTGATTGTTTAGTATATATGCAGCTGTACAACAAGCAGCACCTTACCAAGAAACTAACCTCCTCTTCCTTTTGTGCCTAAAATTTGAACCTGTTGTTATCTAGTATTCTTCCTTTAACCTCTATCAATGGGATAGACAGAAATGTGCTGTGCATTGACATTGTTTTGATTAAGATGATCTTGTTTTTTCAGAAGTTAATCGCATTCAAAGATAAACTGTTTACGTGTTGCTATTTTTTCAGTGGTACAAGCGGGTTATCTGGGTGGAAGGTGTAGTACCAGCACAGACTGTACGGCACATGAAGCAAACTCAGAGTGCTCAAGCTCAAGTGTGTGTGCATGCAAAACGGGATACAGTGCAAATGGCATCGTCTGCGGTAAGGATTCATTGTAATGCTGGATGTGCTGGGAGCTTGGAGACGTAATGTCCAAAATCACAGACCATAAAATATTTGTTAATTGCGCTCGCGTGTGTATGTGTGTGTGTATGTTTGTGTGTCTTTGTGTGTGCGTGTGTTTGTGTGTGTGTATTTGTGTGTGTGTGTTTGTGTGTGTGTATGTATGTGTGTGTCTTTGTGTGTGTGTGTCCGTGTTAACCCTTACCCTGCCACTGCGTGCATTGTTGTTTCTGAATTCTGTGTTTATTCAACGAACAAAATCCAACACCGTCCAAGCAGTATGGACACAAATTGGTCTCAGCAAGAGGCATAGATCCTCATGAGCCCCCGCAGTCGCTGGGGCTCATGATGATCTAAGCCTCTTGTTGTTGGATCGTGTTCACATTTCTCGGCAGTGTAGGGGTTAATCAGGCTCCCGCTTCAGTTCCTGAGAAAGAAGTGCACATGCCTGGCTGTTTGCTAGATCGGTGCGCGGTTTTCAGCTCTAAATAATAATAATAATAATAATAATAATAATAATAATAATAATAATAATAATAATAATAATAATAATAATAATACCGTTATTATATAGGCGCTCTTTCTCATTTTTGGGAGCGAATCGACTCAAAGCGCCGCAAACTGAAACCCGCTCACGTAACAGACGTGGATTTACGCAATTTAAGACAAACACAGTACAAGACAAAAGAAGGGCCAGTTCAGCTACTGAAGTTACAGAGATTTTTGATCGCTCGTATTTGAAAATTAAAAAAGTGTCCTGAAACCGGTACCAAAGTGTGTGGGGTGGGGGGGGGGGGGGGGGGGGCTGGGGGGGGGGGGGTGGTAGAACCGGACTACCCGGAGAAAGAACCCCCGACGGTCCGCCCGAATTAACGGGGACACTTACCAGAGGAGAAAAGTCTGACTAC
>BTPG01000006.1:10646892-10666892 GCA_036245525.1 Semisulcospira habei
ATCATTTCCATTCCCCTTGGTTTGTATACAATACTAGAAAAGGTGGCCTAACCAAAGCTCATTCCCTCGTAACCCCAGTTGGCTAGCCGCTGTCAACGGGCATCTTCTCCTGCGGTCAGAAAACAAGAAAAACCAATGGATTCACTTTTATGACGACCACGACCGGACTCAACGTAGCATGCTGGAACATCCGAACCATGCTCGACACAGCAGACAGCGGACGACCTGAACGTCGCTCCGCCCTTATTGCCCATGAATTGGGGAGGTTAAACATCGACATCGCCGCGCTCAGCGAAGTACGCCTCCCGGAGGAAGGCAGACTCCAAGAACTTGGCGCTGGCTACATCCTCTACTGCTCAGGCAGGCCTGTATCAGAAAGACGGCTCTCAGGCGTGGGCATCATGGTCAAGACCCCCATGGCGACTAAGTTGGAAAACCTACCAATGGGTCACTCCGACCGCATCATGTCCATGCGCCTCCCACTGAGACACCAGCAATACGTCACCCTTCTCAGTGTGTACTCCCCAACCCTCCTGGCAGAGCCTGCAGAAAAAGACAAGTTCTACTCTGACCTGCGCAGCCTCCTGCAGAGCACCCCTGCAGACGACAAAGTCATCATCTTTGGCGACTTCAACGCCAGAGTGGGCCAAGACTCTGAAGCCTGGAAAGGAGTCCTCGGCAAGCATGGCGTTGGGAACTGCAATGACAATGGCCGCCTACTGTTGGAGTTCTGTGCAAAACAGCAACTTGTCATCACCAACACTACTTTCCAGCAAAAGGACAGTCGAAAGACCACCTGGATGAATCCTCGCTCCAAGCATTGGCACCTTATCGACTATGTCCTAGTGCGTCAGAGGGACCGCAGTAACCTCCTCCTCACCAGAGTGATGCCCAGCGCAGAGTGCCACACTGACCACCGCCTTGTCCGCTGCAAACTCAGTCTCCACCTGAAGCTGAAACCCAAGAAAAGGGCCCCCCACCCCCAAGAAAAAGCTTGATGTCACCAGCCTTCAGCGTGACGACAAGAAAGCTGCCCTTCAGACAGATTTATAGCCCTCCACCAGCTCAAGAGTGGCAAAGCAGCAGGCATTGCCGGAAACCCGCCAGAGATCTGGAAACATGGCGGTCCAGCACTGCACACCAAGCTCCATGACCACTTTCTCTGCTGCTGGGAGAAAGGAACACTGCCAAAGGATCTCCGTGATGCAGTCATCATCACCCTGTACAAGAACAAAGAAGAGAAGTCTGCCTGCTCTAATTATCGTGGAATTATCCTGCTGTCCATTGCCGGGAAAATTCTCGCAAGGCTGCTCCTGAATCGGCTGGTACCTGCCATCGCTGAAGACCACCTCCTAGAGGGCCAGTGTGGCTTCAGAGCCAACAGGAGTACCACCGACATGGTCTTTGTGCTGAGACAGCTTCAGGAGAAGTGCCGCGAGCAGAACAAAGGGCTGTACGTAACGTTTGTCGACCTAACAAAAGCGTTCGACACTGTGAGCAGGCAAAGCATGTGGCAGATCCTGGAGCGACTTGGCTTCCAGACTCAACAGTAACCTCTCAGAACCATTCCCCATTATCAACAGCGTGAAACAGGGCTGCGTGCTGGCACCAACCCTCTTCACCATCTTCTTTAGCATGATGTTGAAGCAGGCCACAGTGGACCTCGACGATGACGATGCAGTGTACATCAGGTATCGTCTCGATGGCAGCCTGTTCAACCTCAGACGACTGCAGTCCCACACCAAAACCCTAGACCAACTGATTCGTGAGCTGCTCTTTGCTGATGACGCTGGCCTCGTTGCACACACAGAGAGAGCCTTGCAGCGCATCACGTCTTGCTTTGCAGATGCTGCCCATCTCTTTGGACTCGAGGTCAGTCTGAAAAAGACAGAGGTCCTTCATCAGCCGGAACCCAAGGAAGAGCATCGCCCTCCCCACATCACCATTGGCGAGTCCGAACTAAAGTCAGTACACCAGTTTACTTACCTTGGCTGCATCATCACGTCAGACGCCAAGCTTGACAAGGAGCTGGACAACAGTTTGGCAAAAGCGAACAGTGCTTTCGGGCGACTATTCAAGCGGGTGTGGCACAAACAACAGCTAAAAAAGGCACCAAGATCAGCGTGTACAGAGCTGTCGTCCTCACCACCCTGCTGAACGGTTCCGAGTCCTGGGCCCTCTACCGCAACCAACTACAACTACGACAATGAAAAAGTAGGTTGTGCCCTCTTGCAATGGAAATGCTTTCACCCTAACACTCAGTGAAAACGTGGATACCTCTGCCGGAAAATGATAAAATAATATGCCAGGCACCTAGGATAACCCCCACCCCCCTCCCTCTCACCCGCCTACCGAATCACTCAAGAGCAGAACAAAGCCGGCTGGATTCGAATACGTGACCTTCCGGACCTGCAGAGTAGAACGCTGTACCACCTCAGCTCCCCAGAGAGAGGGAGATAGAGAGGATGCTGCATCGCCTGTAAATCATCAAAACATCGGCCCTTATTAACGCTATCCTTACGCTAACCCTTTTTCCGTGTTAACCCTTCCCCTGCCACTGCGTGCATTGTTGTTTCTGAAATCTGTGTTTATTCCACGAACAAAATCCAACACCGTCCAAGCAGTATGGACACAAATTGGTCTCAGCAAGAGGCATAGATCCTCATGAGCCCCCGCAGTCGCTGTGGCTCATGATGATCTAAGCCTCTTGTTGTTGGATCGTATTCACATTTCTCGGCAGTGTAGTGGTTAATCAGGCTCCGGCTTCAGTTCCTGAGAAAGAACTGCACATGCCTGGCTGTTTGCTAGATCGGTGCGCGGTTTTCATCTCTAAATAATAATAATAATAATAATAATAATAACGTTATTATATGGGTGCTTTTTCTGATTTGTTTGGGCGAATCGACTCTAAGCGCCGCGAACTGGAACCCAACACGCACACTCACTTAACAGACACGGATTCACGCAATTTAAGACAAACACAGTACAAGACAGACGAAGGGCCAGTTCAGCTACTGAAGTTACAGAGATTTTTGATCGCTTGTATTTGAAATTTGTAAAAGTGGCCTGAAACCGGTACCAAAGTGTGTGTGTGTGTGGGGTTGGGGGGTGGAAGAACCGGAGTACCCGGAGAAAGAACCCCCGACGGTCCTCCCGAATTAACAGTGACACTTACCAGATGAGAAAAGTCCGACGCCGAAACCCGGTATCGAAACTAACACCTTTGGCATTGGTGGCAGGCGCCCTTTAGGGCTGGCTTAACTGGGCGAGACAAACCCGAACGTCGTCTCGGCGAGACACCCGAGACAGTCAATGCGAGATACCCGTGCCACCCGTTTATTAGGTTCGGCACGTCTGGTCTTGTCTCGGAGAGTTCGCCGAACCTAATAAAGGGGTGGGTCGGGTATATCGCATTGACTGTCTCGGGTGTCTCGCCGAGACGAGGTTCGGGTTTGTCTCGCCCAGTTAAGCCAGCCCTTAACCACTGAACCACAGACCGCTCTGCTTAACGACCTCGCCGGTCAGTCGAACTATCCAACCCGGCGCTTGAACAGGAAGAGAGATTGTATTTCAAGTAGACTGTATTTCAATGGTACTACATGACTGGAAAAGGTAAAGGGACGCTCGTTGGTGAAGTCTTGCATCTACCTCTTTCTCTCTGCAAGGGACACCAATATATCAAGGGACACCAATACATACATACATACATACATTCATACATACATACGTAGGTATATATATATATATATATATATATATATATATATATATATATATATATATATATATATATTATATATATATATATATATATATATATATATATATATATATTAATGGATTGTCCCACTTCTGGACACCATTTGTAACGAGTGTCCCACTTCTGGACACCAGTTGTAATGAATCCCTAATTCTGACACCAATTGTAACAAATATCCCCTTCTCAAACCTTCCTTACCTTTACCTCTCTCTTCTGCAGCTTTCTCGCTTAGCGGCGGAGGTGGTTTGGGATTTGTTATTGTGCGTGCGTGCACCTGTGATAATCATGATGCGACACTCTTGCGACGTACGTGGCAGAGGAATCGCATCCACATGTCAGGATGGCTAACCAATACTAATTTGTCAGGATAAAAACTTCTCGTGTGTATGCAATTATAATTCCTGCTCATGCAGACACAAACTCACGCACCAACTCTAACTGCCGACATTCAATCTCATGCAATAAACTGTTTTCTGATAAACGACAGAGATATTTATTTCAGAAACAAGGCTTTTTTCTTGGTACTGATTACATCATATTCTCGTCTCTGCATGAAGAGACTTCTCTTTCTCTCAAATCACCAAGTCATATAATCTTCTCTTTTTTCTACGTTCTAAGGTTACTCTAGAAAATTGCTTGCAAGTTCTCTGTAACTTTGTAACGTTTCTAATAAATAATAGGCAACTAAATAAGCTTGTTCTTACTTTCTTTCCTGGAAATACCCCATGTCAGTTTCTCTCTCTCGGTTATCCCAACGGATCGATTGGCTGACCGTTACGCATTCTAATTGGCTAATTGTCAGCTACCTAGGGAGATAATCTGGTTAGGGGAGTTAATCTGCAGTCCTATTTGGCAATATACTAGCGGAAAAACAGAATCCCACCGTAACAACAACGGCGTTAACAAAATCGTATGCGACAAAAATTGTGGTGACCTTACATGCGAGGAAGTTTTGCAGCCAGCCGCGTGAATCTGCTACGATGCTCTGACGCCTTCTCTCGAAGCAGAAGACCTCTGCAGCCACCAAAGGAAAAAAAATCGTGGAGTTTCGACGGGACCAGTGCCTCTGCTCACAGCCGAAGACCTCTGCAGTCACCGAAGAAAAATCGTGGAGTTTCGAGGGGATCAGTGCCTCTACTCATAGCCGACGACCCCTGCAGTCACCAAAAAAAAAAAATCATCGTAGTTTCTGCGTGACCAGTGCCTCTGCTCGGAGCCGAAGACCTCTGCAGTCACCGAAGAAAACAATCGTCGTGACCAGTGCCTCCGCTCACAGCCGAAGACCTCTGCAGTCACGGAAGAAAACAACCGTCGTGTAGTTTCTAGGTGACCAGTGCCTCCGCTCACAGCCGAAGACCTCTGCAGTCATCGAAGAAAAATAGTCGCATCCGCGAAGTCAGTTGGCAAAAAAAAAATCGGCGTCAGCGGAGCAGGTAGGGAATGTGGGGGAGCGGGGGTGCGGGCTTCTTTTCCCGGGTTTTTATACTTTCTCATTCCTTCTTTGTCCCTATGTCTGGACACCTATATCTAGTTATTCAGGTCCCTTCTAACTGCTTCTATTAGGCACGCGTAAGGCTGTAGTTGGTAAATCCTACTAGATACTACACAAAACAAAATAGTCCCTTAGTTTCTCAATTTATAGAGCCTCAAATGAAACGTCCAAGTATTTACAGCTATTTAGTAAGACGTTCCGATCATTCATCACGTCGGGAAAAATCAGATCTATTCTGGAATTTACTTAGATCTAGCGTAGTCTAGCCGCATTACTCATAACTGGCGGTTAGTGGACCCTTACTCGCAAGCATTCTTCTTTACAATGTCGATAATTAGGCATAAATCGTATCCCGTGTCAGATAATGTCATCATATAACATCACTGCAATTCAGAATCATTTGGTTTATAAAACAATTTCAAATATTCATTCAGGAATCTGTATTCGAACGGAGAGTTTCGTTACCAGATGATCACAATGGCTACCTTCGAAAGTGGAAGGCTTACACATGAGAGAATAAAAGCTTATAACTTCCAAACTGCACTGAAATAAAATCTCAGGAAATAATCTGATTTACAGATTAACTTCAGAATTCCGATTATAACCACAATTTGTCTTATCGTTAGTTTTTCTTGCCGATATCAGTAGAAATTCGCTCTCCGCTCGAAATTTTGCCCTTGGCATTATTTCGGTAAGATTAGCTCCCTTAGTGTCGTCTGCTAAGGTGCCAAACACCGTCAAGTTTCAGACTGCTTTCCATAGTTCCAGAAGTAATGAAAACCTTTGGCCAAAATCTTGCGATTTGAGCGAACTTGAGAAAGCATTCTAAAGCGTCACCAACGGTTATGAACGACAACAACAAGAAAAAAAAAAAAAAAAGTGAATCGCTAACGAAATCCAGAACATGTAAGCCATATATATATATATATATATATATATATATATATATATATATATATATATATATATATATAATATATATATATATATATATATATATATATATATATATATATATATATATATTCCGAGCATATTGTAATTGAATGTCTCTTTAAGACATAAACAACCGTTTAAAGGAAGTTGGTTGACCAAGATTAGAGTCCGTATTTCTATTATATTTACTTTGAAATTTTGGATATAGCTAGTTTAGATAAAGACATTGCATGAGTTCGTTAGCTAGCTTTGTATCCTTTTAATTTCTTTAGGAAAAAGACAACATCCCACATTATAATTAGATGCTCGGGCTTCATGAGGTACATACATGTATTGGCTTGTTACTGAGCACGCTTCTGCCTGTTGAAGTCGAAAGACATCAAATCTGTGTTGTTATTTTATTTATTTGTTTCTTATTTTGTGGAAAAGCAAGATTTCCGTTATATTACAATGAAAATCTCGCTTTTCACAACAAAACATGAACCTATAATATCTTTCGCAAGCCTTCACAAGGCATATTTTTTTTTCCACATCCCGTTTTCTGTTCAAGTCTATCGTGTATTAAAATGGGACAGACAAAAATGGAAACGTCCGCACCCTGGAAATTGGCCATTACGTACACTTTTCCTCTCGTCGAAAATAAATATCCTCAGCAAATTTTGAGCTTCAGACATTTCGCGAAGTATCACTTACGACATATTAAGATGCCCTTTAAGTATGGAACTTAATTTTTATTTTACAAAAAGTCCCTCTATACTGTAGCTGTGCTCGTGTTTATATGAAATATCGTATATAATTGGATGAGTGTGATTGGACGAGTATGGTGGTGGTGTTCTGTGGATACTATCCTGACTGCCGCTGTGTGTACCTTGAAAATACCCTGTTGTGTACCGCGTGACTGCCCAAAGCCCGAGAATGTGCACCGCCTTAAAAGGTGATTGTTTAGTATATATGCAGCTGTACAACAAGCAGCACCTTACCAAGAAACTAACCTCCTCTTCCTTTTGGGACATACACAACAGAGAACTATGCCTAAAATTTGAACCTGTTGTTATCTAGTATTCTTCCTTTAACCTCTATCAATGGGATAGACAGAAATGTGCTGTGCATTGACATTGTTTTGATTAAGATGATCTTGTTTTTTCAGAAGTTAATTGCATTCAAAGATAAACTGTTTATGTGTTGCTATTTTTTCAGTGGTCCAAGCGGGTTATCTGGGTGGAAGGTGTAGTACCAGCACAGACTGTACGGCACATGAAGCAAACTCAGAGTGCTCAAGCTCAAGTGTGTGTGCATGCAAAACGGGATACAGTGCAAATGGCATCGTCTGCGGTAAGGATTCATTGTCATGCTGGATGTGCTGAGATCTTGGAGACGTAATGTCCAAAATCACAGACCAGCAAATATGTGTTATTTGCCCGCCCGCACATGCTTGTGAGCGCGCGCGCGCGTGCGTGCGTGCCTGTGTGTGTGTGTGTGTGTGTGTGTGTGTGTGTGCGTGCGTGTGTGTGTGTGTGTGTGTGTATGTGTGTGTGTGTGTGTGTGTGTGTGTGTGTGTTTAAAATTATGTACCAATCGTGTGTCTGTAATAGCCGCTAAGACATTCACTCACTGTTTTCTTAATCTTGGCTTGACTTCGCGAACGAAGATTCTATAGGGCTTGCCCACGTCGTCTGCATAGTCCGTGGGCGTTTCCTAAAGCCTGCGCGGTGGAGCTTTTTGGTGGAGTGCAGTGTGCGCAGTTCTGGCCCCACCCTTTAAACCCTTGGTTCGTTTGCCATGGCCTAGCAAGCTGGGACGGTGGCATCGAGGTCCTCGGGTCGTAGGTTTTATATCAGACTGTCCTTGTCTTAATCTCTGACTCAAAAGCCTTCCCCGGAGACACGGGGGCTTTGATGTCAGGGGTTTCCTCCCTTAGCCTTTCCGCAGCCAAGCGGCCAAGCCTGTAAGGCAGCAGGGGACTCGTGGGGGCCGGGGTCGTCTATGTCCCGTGCAGATGTGAACATCTGCCCACTGCCCAGACGGTGACACTTACCAGAGGAGAAAAATCCAACGCCGAAACCCGATATCGAACCTCGCACCTTTGGCATTGGAGGCAGACGCCTTAACCACTGCGCCACTTCCCCGTTTTCTGAATAGATACAATACAAATAGTCGCTATTCTGTGGACCCAGCAACCCATAATTACTACGTCGTTAGAATTAAACCCTGGTTGTGTCGCCAATGGAACTTTTCACAGTACAGGTGAGTCAATCACTAAAAAGCTATAGCGTTAAGAAGTGTTATAAAACCCGTTTTAAGTATTTGTAAACAATGAGTGACATTTATAGGGTTTAACCCCTTTCATGCTCGCTGCAGGAAAATATGTCTGATATTTTTGTGCTTTAAGTCCCTTCTGTTTATACAAGGGACTTTTTAGGACGGGTCGGGGTGGGGCTAATTTAATAGCATGTCCATGATGTCAAAGGCGGGCAAGCATAAGCCTCTCACAATTGAAGTAACACGATAAAACAAAATACGTCATTTCTAGTTAAGCTAAATTCGCTGCAAAACGTACATTTGGCGACAAGCGCCGTATGTGCGTACGAGTGTATGTATGTGTGTGCGTATGTATGTAAAAAAGAGAATCTGCGATATTTCAGTACACACAAGCTTGCAACTTGACGAAATTCTTTTTTTGTAATATTGCATATTGTATTGAATGTCTCATTGATACATAAACAACCGTTTGTAGGAAGTTGGTTGACCCAGGTTAGGGTCCTTAATTGTTGTGATATTTACTTGAAAATTTGGATATAGCTAGCTTGG
Source organism: Semisulcospira habei (assembly GCA_036245525.1). Taxonomy (NCBI): domain Eukaryota; kingdom Metazoa; phylum Mollusca; class Gastropoda; family Semisulcospiridae; genus Semisulcospira; species Semisulcospira habei. Next base: position 10,655,889 of record BTPG01000006.1, read on the forward strand.
TTAAAGTCATTGGAAAAGTTCGTTATCCAGATTTGTATTGTTTCAATTTATATAGCAAAAATTGTTATTTTCAGAAAAGAATTAAAACAATAAAAAAAAAAAACTTTGACGATGCATTAAAACAATTGTGCTGACAACATCCCAAATCATAATTAGGTTAAGATTGCTTGTGCTTTCTGTTTAACACTCGCCGACTCGAGCTAATCACTTTTGTTTTAATCGTTTTCGGTATATTGTGTTTTCGATTCCCACTGATTCTTTTCTTGTGCTTTAACCTCCTTCAGCATGCAGCATCTTAACGTGTTTACAGTACCAGTGGGTGAAGAGTAAAACAATCTTTGAAATGAACGACAGTAAAAATCGAAAAGCTGCTGAAAAAAATCCTGATGTCTCTAAAATCATCGCCGACTCACCGCTAAAGCCAGTATACTCATGGCAAACACACAAGCGACGCTAGCAAATGGCATAGATCGTCATGAGGAACTGGTACATATACGTATAGACCTGTTACTGAGCACGCTACTTCCTCGTGAAGACAGCATTTTATTTATTTATTTATTTTTGTTTCTTTTGGGGAAAAACAAGATTTCCGTTATATTACAATACAAATCTCGCTTTTCGCAATAAAACATATACCTATTATATCTTTAGCAAGACTTCACAAGGCATTTTATTTCCGCTTCCCGTTTTCTGTTTAAGTCTATCGTGTATTAAAATGGGACAGACAAAAATGTACACGTGCGTAACCTGGAACGTGACCATTACACTTTTCCTCTCTTCGAAAATATAATAATATCCACAGCTGATGTTGAGCTTCAGACATTTCGCAAAGTATCACTTACGACATATTAAGCCGCACCTTAAGTATGGAACTTAGTTTTAATTTTATAAAACGCATTTCTAAACTATAGCTGTCCTTGTGTTTATATGAAATATCGTATAAATTCGGATGAGTGTAACTGGAAGAATATGGTGGTGGAGTTTTGTGAATCCTATCCCGACTGTCTCTGTGCGTGTGCCTTGGAAATGCCCTATTGTGTACCGCGTGACTGCCCCAAACCCTAGAATGTGCACTGCTTTATAAGGTGATTGTGTAGTATATATGCAATAGTACAACAAGCAGCACCTTATCAAGAAACTAACCTCCTCTTCCTTCAGTGACTTACACAACAGAGAACTATGCCTAAAATTTGAAACTGATGTTACCTAGTATTCTTCCTTTAACCTCTACCAATGGGATAGACAGAAATGTGCTGTGCATTGACATTGTTTTGATTAAGATGATCTTGTTTTTTCAGAAGTTAATCGCATTCAAAGATAAACTGTTTATGTGTTGCTATTTTTTCAGTGGTCCAAGCGGGTTATCTGGGTGGAAGGTGTAGTACCAGCACAGACTGTACGGCACATGAAGCAAACTCAGAGTGCTCAAGCTCAAGTGTGTGTGCATGCAAAACGGGATACAGTGCAAATGGCATCGTCTGCGGTAAGGATTCATTGTCATGCTTCATGTGCTGAGAGCTGTATTATCGAAAATCACAGACCAGCAAATATTTGTTATTTGCGTGCGCGCACGTGCTTTTGCGTGTGTGTGTGTGTGTGTGTGTGTGTGTGTGTGTGTATGTGTGTGTGTGTTTGTGTGTGTGTGTTTGTGTGTGTTTGTGTGTGTGTGTATATGTGTGTGTGTATGTGTTTGTGTGTGTATTTGTGTGTGTGTGTGTGTGTGTGTGTGCGTGTGTGTGTGTGTGTATGTGTGTGTGTGTGTTTGTGTGTGTGTTTATGTGTGTGTATGTGTGTGTGTATATGTGTATGTATGTGTGTGTGTGTATGTGTGTGTGTGTGTGTGTATGTGTGTTTAAAATGATGTACCAGTCGTGTGTCTGTAATAGCCTCTAAGACGTTCACTCACTGTTTTCTGAATAGATACAATACAAATAGTCGCTATTCTGTGGACTCAGCAACCCATAATTGCTATGTCGTTCGAATTATACCCTGGTCATGTCGCCAACGGAACTTTTCACAGAACAGGTGGATGAATCACTAAATATCAAAAGAGTTAAGAAGTGTTATAAAACTCATTTTAAGGATTTGTAAACGATGAGTGACAGTTATAGGTTAACCCCTTTCATGCTCGCTGCTTGAAAATGATATATCTCATATTGTTTTGTGTTTTTAAGTCTTTTCTGTTTATAGAAGGGGCTTTTTAGGACGGGTCACGGTAGGACGAATTTAATAGCATAGTTATGATGCCAAAGGCTGATTGATTGATTGATTGTACATTGCTTAACGTCCCGACAGCAACAAGGCTTTCTCAGGACGTGCCTGCACTGCTTGTGAAAAAAAAAACTAAACAGAACATTGAATGTATGTCGCCAGCCGGTCAAATACATTAAATAAACCTAACACATGGGGCCTAAATAAAGCTAAGACCATTTAGCAACACACATCCAATATCAAGAGCTACAGGCAGTGCAGACAGTAGGGAGAGTTTTAAAAAGGCAAATACAGGAGAATGGACCTCGGGTAGACAGAAACACATGCCCCAGAATAGAGAGAAAAACTCACCCTGTGGGGCTGACCAGGGTGACCCTGGGAACTAAAAAGTACCTAACCCCACCCAAGTCCCCCAGGGCAGACCCGGGTGGGGGGTGATGCCAAAGGCGGGGAAGTATAAACCTCTCACAGTTGAAGTAACACTATACAAATTACGTCATGTCTAGTTACGCTAACCTCGCTGCTGAACGTATATTTGGCGTGAAGCGCCGTATGTGCGTACGAGTGTATGTATGTGTGTGCGTATGTATGTAAACAACAGTATCTGCGATATATATTTCATTACACACAAGCTCGCAACTTGGCGAAATCCTTTTTAAAGGGGTTGCTAAGAGAACCTCCGAGCATATTTTAATTGAATGTCTCATTAATACAAAAACAACCGTTTATAGGAAGTTGGTTGACCAGGTTCGAGTCCGTATTTTTCGTGATATTTACATGAAAATTTGGATATGGCTAATTTGGATAAAGTCATTGGAAAAGTTCGTTATCCAGCTTTGTATCCTTTCAATTTTTATAGCAAAAAATTATTTCTTTTCAGAAACGAATTAAAACAATAAAACACTTTGACGATGCAATAAAACAATTGTGTGGACAACATCCCAAATTATATTTAGGTTTACATTGCTTGTGCTTTCAGTTTAACATTCGTCAAATAGAGCTAATCACTTTTGTCTTAATCGTCATCGGTATATTGTGTTTTCGATTTTCACTGATTCTTTTCTTGTTCTTTAACCTCCTTCAGCATGCAGCATCTTAACGTGTTTACAGTACCAGCGGGTGAAGAGTAAAACAATGTTTGAAATGAACGACAGTAAAAATCGTAAAGTGCAAAACAAAATAAGGAACAAAATTTGAAGAATGACAAGAGATTTCATAAAAGCTGCTGAAAAAAATCCTGTTGTCTCCAAAATCATCGCCGACTCTCTGCTAAAGCCAGTATACTCATGGCAAACACACGAGTGACGCTAGCAAATGGCATAGATCGTCATGAGGAACTGGTACATATACGTATAGACCTGTTACTGAGCACGCTACTTCCTTGTGAAGACGAAAGACAGCAAATAGTTTTTCGGATTTTGTGTGTGTGTGTGTGTGTGTGTGTGTGTGTGTGTGTGTGTGTGTGTGTGTGTGTGTGTGTGTGTGTGTGTGTGTGTGTTTTGTGTGGAAAAAGCAAGATTTCCGTTATATTACAATGCAAATCTCGATTTCTTTTGGGGAAAAGCAAGATTTCCGTTATATTACAATGCAAATCTCGATTTCACAACAAAACATGTACCTATCATATCTTTCGCAAGCCTTCACAAGGCATCAATCCAGACCAAAAAGGTGTTGGAGAGACGGAAAGAACCATCAACGACCGTTTCAAAGAACATCTTCAGTCTGTCAAGTACCAATACAACAGACCGGTCGGACGACATTTCAATCAGGCCGACCACTCCGTCTCGGACATTCGGGTTAAAGGCCTTTGGCTTATGCAAGCCAGTAATGTCTGGGCCAGGAAAGACCGTGAAAATTTTCTGATTAATAAACTGGGCACTGTGGCGCCACTCGGGATGAATATGAAAGATTAACATTTTTTACCTTGCTTGTGTCTGCTACTTTACCTCACTGTTTTACTACTCACTACCCAGTTAGGGGAGGTTGGCTCTGGTTGATATGTACATTTCCCTTGGAGACTTTCTCAGCGCTGGCCGAACGTTTAGTTGGATCTCTTGCCCTTCCCTGTCGGGCGGCGGGTCTCCGGCTCACGGTTTAATACGCGGTTTTGGGGCGGGGCGATCGTGTGCATCCCTTGGGGATGTACGTGGTCGTCTTGTTGCGTGCCTGTGTGTTTTTCTGTGTGCTGGTGGGTGCCTGTTGGGTGGGGTTGGTGGCTCTGGCTTTTTTTTTTTGTTTGTTTCCTCTTTCCATCTACCTCTCTCCCTCTTTCTCCCCCCCCCCCCCCTACCCATTTTACCACTTCTATCTAGCCCTCTTTCTCTCTTTACACTTTTTCCTTTTCTCTTATTCCCCTTCCTCCTTCCTCCTTTCCCCCCGCCCCCGCCCCTTCTCTCTCTCTCTCTCTCTCTCTCTCTCTCTCTCTCTCTCTCCCCCCCCCCCCCCCTATTTTTTGAGTTACCCTTGAAGACGGTTTCACAACTACCTACTCTCCACTTATACCAATATTCTCTTACTGAATTTGATTATTTGCTTTGTTTTCATCACTTATTACTTGTTGTGTACCGTGCTAAATGCTGGGTTTTTTTTCCCGGGGTCCTCCCGTTTTTCCCCGAGGTAGTCCTCAACTTGAAGATGATATAAAGTTTGCCTTCGGGTTGGTGTTTAGCAGGCTTTGTCTATTAGACACTCCGCCTACTTCGTGCCCAAGGGTACTCCCCGTTCGTTTTCCTTCTCTTTCTCTCTCTCCAGGGCCGGACCCAGGGGGGGGGGTGTTACCTGGGTTCCGGAACCCCCCCTCCCAACTAAAAAAAAAAAAAAAAAAAAAAAAAAAAAAAAAAAAAAAAGAACAGTGAATTTTTTTTATGCAAAGGGAGTTCCAAAGTTTTATTATTTTTTTATTGTTTTTAAAACATTGCAGTTTTTAGTCACTTTTGATCCAAGGCACAAAGAGTTATTTATAGACAATTCAACGGAAATCCATTTCAAGGGATCCGTTTAAACGTCCAAAACGTTTTCCCGTTGAAACAACCAAGTAACCCAACCCCTAACCCTAAATTAGTAAATGCAGCCATATTTTCTTGTTCTGGCCACAAGCCTCTTCCAGCGCCTTCACCTTGATACAGCCCTAATCCCCCAAAAACGACTTTTTAGAAAGATTAATTAAGACGCTAAGTTGATAATTATGATAATTCGTTGTAACGAACATCCGTTGAAACGACCATCGTTGAATCGTCCAAAAACATCGTTGAAATGGATTTCCGTTGAATCGACCAGGTACCCAAAAGAGTTGCTTTCCTTCAGTGCATGTCTTTCCGAGAAAGATCAGTGAAAAGACGTCTGACGTCATTAAGGTTTGTGGGGGGAAGTTTAAATCTAGATCTATTTTCTTTGGTAACACTTCACTTTTGCTGTCTCCTCGAAAATGCCGAAACTGAAATAAACAGATGCTGATGGCAGTAGGCGACTGTCATGCTGGTTTTCATCAAGCTCCATTTCAGAAGGTGGGTACATTTTTAAATCCAATTTTGTCTCATAAAAGAAATGTAGTCAGTAGAACTAGGTAAAATTCACCCATTCCGAATTCGATTCAAATGAGCACGTGGCGATGGAGCCGGTACTTCCTTCCTGTGAGTGTAGCCTATGCTGTAGGAGCTGATACTAGCTGCATATAATGAATATCATAGATATAAAACAGCCCCACTTATTAAAATACCAAAACAGGTAACAATTAAAGTAATGCATAGCCTAAAATTTATTTCACAAAGTATTATGATATATAACTTTAAAAATGTCAATTTAAAGAATAAAGATATCGGCATCAATGATCAATATTGCTTTTATATTTATAAAAAAAAAATCTTTGGACGGCAAAATATCGTTTTCAATAACAAAACCAAGGGCTAAGTTATAAGGTATCATTTTCACTAGTGCAGCTTACTAGCTATGTATTGTGACGTAAATCTCTTCGGAGAGCAGAACAGAACCGTCTTGATGGCTGACTATGGAAACCATAGCCTATCTGACACCACTTTGACAGCGTCGCCATCAATTGTGACGGCAACATAGCCTTTCCGGGTGCGAAACCGTCATGACGACTTCGGTTTTTGGAACGACAAGAAGCCATCATGACGGCATCCCAACCACTGCCTTTTTCACATAATAAAATGGAAAATAAAAATGTGCTGAAATTTTGCCAACTGCTGAAAATCAGCAAATTTGTTAACAGTTCCTATGCCTGTGAACAGCGTGCTACAAAATAAGATTATTCACCCTTAGGCCTTTTGTTGATGAAATTTAAAATAAGCTAAGAACTAATCAGAAAACCACAGTTTTTTTTTTATATTAAATTATTATTATAAAATTGTAGTAGACGTGTTAACACCTGCAATGCATATAAGATGTTGAAAAGACGGTTCTATTTTATTTTACATTTTTGTTGTTGCTTTTAGGATAATTTCATGTTTTAATTTTTATGTGATGTCTTTGTTTTTGTTTTTTTGTTTTTTTTCTTTTTGTTTGTTGTTGTTGAGTAAATTGTAAAGCGCTTAGAGCTGTTTACATGTAAGCGCTATATAAGAAAACCTTTAATAATAATAATAATAATAATAATAAAAGTTGTTTTTCTAAACGGCAGATGATGCAGTTCCTCGAAAGAGACAAAAATCAACCCAAAGTGAGACCACTGGCAGTGGAGTTCGAAACAGTGACATGGGAACAAGTAAAAGCAGTGTTGGTGAGTAATTTACTGCCCCGCCCCCCCCCCCTCTCAAAAAAAAAAAAATTAAATTAAATACAACCTGAAATTGATACGTGATTGAGTGTTTCAATTTAATAATTAATATTAAACAAAATGACTGGTGTGTTCCATTGGCTATCATTAGCCTAAGAAGACTCTACGAGTCATAAGGTAGCAAAGATTTTGTCCATCATTTGGGGGGAGGGGTCTAAAAAGAAAAGCTGTTATTTCAGATCATAAATATATATCTAAGCTTGACTGAAGTGTGTAAACGAAGACATATATATGCTTTAAATGTAATTATCTTGTTGCAGGTCTCTCTCTCTCTCTCTCTCTCTCTCTCTCTCTCTCTCTCTCTCTCTCTCCCCCTCTCTCTCTCTCTCTCTGATCTCTCTCTCTCTCTCTCTCTCTCTCTCTCTCTCTCTCTCTCTCTCTCTCTCTCTCTCAGTATGTGTGACTCTGTGTGTGTGTGTGTGTGTGTGTGCGCGTGCGTGCATGCTGTGTGTGTGTGTATGTGTGTGTGTGTCGGCGTGAGAGAGAGAGAGAGAGAGGGGGGGGGGGAGATAGCACCTGCATACATATTTGCCCTTGCTGTATGAACTTTAATGTACTTAATGATTCTTTGTTTATTGCTTTACTTTGTATTTTTACTCATTTTATATTTTTGTGCGTACGCGTATGCGGGTAGGAATGTCTGGAGTGCGTGTCCGAGAGCGTGTGTTTGTTTTTGTGCGTACGTGCCTGAGTGCGTGCGTGTGTAAGTGTGTGTGTGTGTGTGAGTGTTCGTGCGGGTGTGCATGCGTACTGAATTGCGGTGTACATGAGTGTGTGTGTGTGCGTGCGTGCATGCGCGAGTTGTGATGTGCATGCGTGCGTACCTGAGTGCGTGTGTGGGTATGTGTGTGTGTATGTGCGTGGTGCGTGCGTGCGTGCGTAAGCGAATGCAGAAGGCATGCAGCAGTGTGTGGTATGTGTATGTTTACATGTCTATGTCACTTATGTAGTAGATGTAGCAATGGCAAGTTTGAAAACTGGTCCTGTTACCAATAACTTCTACCGTTGGAAAATAAAGGTTCATTGTTCATTGTTCATTGTTCTCTCTCTCTCTCTCTCTCTCTCTCTCTCTCTCTCTCTCCCTCTCTCTCTCTCTCTCTCTCTCACAGGTACACACACAATCGTTTTAGTATTTCAGACTTCTCATAGACCCAACTTTTATTTGTATTTCAGACTCCTCCTCAAGCATTGATCAGCCTGCCGGGGGCCTGCTTTCTGAATCCTCTGCCATGCCAATGACCAACCAGCCTGATGTGAGCCTGCTTTCTGACTCCTCTTCAGATTTCTCCTCTCAGATCACCAGCAACAAAAATATCGATTTTGGTGAAGTTTTCAAGAAACACACGCGAGTCGTTTCACTGTCAAGCCGTGACAAGGAGCATCTTCTAAGGCAACACTGGAGACCATCACCTGGTTTTCAGTTTCCAACAACAGTGATAAACAACAAGAACCGAAAATTTCAGCATGAGTGGTTGCAAAAGTACTCCTGGCTTGTGTATTCTCCTTTCGAGGATGGGGCTTACTGCAAGTATTGCCTATTATTTGCAAAGTCTACTGAAAACCTGGGCAAGTTTGTGAAGACGCCATGCAAGAACTGGAATAAAGCCTGTGATCAGATCAAAAAGCACTCGTTATTACAATACCACAAAGATGCAATGGCAAATGGAGAGCAGTTTTTGACAATCATGGATAAACCAGAGCAGAGCATCGCCAGTGAAATCAATCAGAAAAATGCAGAAAACATCGCTGCAAATCGACAAGTTCTGACAAGCCTCTTCAGGATTGTTGAAGTGTGTGGAAGACAGGGGTTAGCTCTGAGGGGCAACTGTGATGATGGCATTCTTCAGAGTGAGAACAGAAGCAATTTCAATGCCCTTTTGAATCTGTGCATCAATGCACGAGATGAAACTCTCCGGAAACATCTAGATACATGCGATAAGAAGGCCACATACATTTCAAAAAGTACACAAAACAGACTGATAGAGGTTCTTGGTGATCAGATCCGCAACAAGATTCTTGCAGAAATTATTGCAGCAAAACAGTTTACCGTGCTTGCTGACGAAGTCACAGACAGCTCAAACTGGGAACAACTTTCAATTATATTGAGATTCGTCGATGGAAGTCTGAAAGTTCGTGAAGAGTTCCTGGCTTTTGTCCAGTGCAGAGATACCACAGGTGAAACACTTTACAACAAGATTGTTGAGTGTCTGGGCTTGTGGGGGCTTGATTTCAACAATGTTAGAGGACAAGGTTATGACGGGGCCGCAAACATGGCAGGAAAGTTTAAAGGAGTGCAGGCACGTTTTAAAGCAAGGAACAACAAAGCACTGTACTTTCACTGTGCTTCCCATAGCTTGAGTCTCTGCATTGTAAAAGCATGCGGCTTGCCTGCAGTGAAGAACATGATGGGAGCACTGAGGGAACTGTCACTGTTTTTCTCAAACTCTCCAAAGAGACAAAGAAAACTTGAAGATACCATCGAAGCATCTCAGCCTGACACGACAAAGACAAAGCTTGTTGATCTGTGCAGAACAAGATGGGTAGAAAAACATGAAGCACTGGAGGTTTACACATCTCTCTTCCTGGTTGTTCACGACTGTTTGGGACAAATGTGTGAAGACAGTGACAATTGGGACAGTGAGACATTGACCAAGGCAACTGGCTTTCTCCACACCTTGAGCAGCAGTGTTTTCCTCGTTGCATTCGTTGTCGTCCGCAATTGTTTGCGTTACTTAAAACCCTTGACAGTGAAGCTCCAGAAAAGAACAAAAGATGTTGTCGATGCCTACAGGGAAATCAAAGAGGTCAGTAACTGCATGTCTTCTATTAGAAGAGATGTCGACACAGCGTTCGTTGCCTGGTTTGGTGAAGTCAGCAAAATGGCAAATGCTTTGACAACTGATGTTGTTGTTCCTCGTCAAGCATCCCGCCAGACTCTCCGTGACAACCAACCTGCGGCCACTCCAGAAGAATATTTAAAGATTAGCATTGCCATTCCTTTCTTGGAACACCTGTCAACCGAATTGGACTCGAGGTTCAAAAATGCTGACCTAGCAGTTGATGGTCTCTGTCTGGTGCCAAGCACTTTAATAGACAACCAGGATGGTTTCATGCAGGTTCCAGAAGGGGTGAAGACACTGGCAATGTTGTGGGAGTCTGACCTACCAGACAACGCTACACTTGATGCAGAATACCAACGGTGGCGAAGTGCCCATCCACGGCATCAGAAGCACTGAAACACTGTGACAGGGATTTTTATCCCAACCTGTTCATCATGCTAAAGAACCTTTGCACCCTGCCTGTCACTACTGCCGAGTGTGAGCGTTCAAACAGTCAGTTGCGCAACCTGAAAAACTACCTGCGCTCTACAATGGGGCAACAGAGACTCAATGCACTTGCTTTACTGAAAGTGCACAGGGATGTTGATATTGACTTCAAAGAGGCAGTGAACTGTTTTGCCAGAAGATACAATTCACAAATGGTACTAATGCCGAGGAACCTAGTGCAGCAAGACTGAACTGAAGTGAAAGCAGGGCCCTGATGTTCATAAACTACAAGGTAAAGCTTTATACCGTTAACGGTCAACGAAAAGTAGTGAATAATAATAGTATACAAAACATCTCTGTTGATAAATAAATGTTTGTGTGTGTGTGTGTGTGTGTTTGTGTATGTGTGGGTGTGGGTGTGGGTGTTTTTTTTAAGGGAGGGGCAGGTGATAATTTTTGTACCCCAGAGTTTGTCAGTTCGATTGTTCAAAAAGCTCAAAGTCCCCAGACCATCACAAATGGCTTTTTCAAGGCTCAGATCGCACCCGATTGCACCATTTTGCATCCTTGAAAAAAAAAAATTCCGGGGGGGGGGGGGGGGGGGCATGCCCCCGGACCCCCCTAGAAGGCTCGGCGCTTCGCGCCTTCGCTTTATACTGAATCTGTAACCCCCCCCCCCCATCGACTTTTCCCAGGTCCGGCCCTGCTCTCCGTCTCTCTCTCTCTCTCTCTCTC